>CM042851.1:2284022-2884022 GCA_023653725.1 Bungarus multicinctus
TTCTTCCTTCCTTCCTTCCTTCCTTCCTTCCTTCCTTCCTTCCTTCCTTCCTTCCTTCCTTCCTTCCTTCCTTCCTTCCTTCCTTCCTTCCTTCCTTCCTTCCTTCCTTCCTTCCTTCCTTTCAGGCTACAGAAATTTCTCCATTCAATAAACAAGAATGAACTTCTAAACACCAAACGTATCAAAAGGAATCCTTTATTGAGATGAGACGATTCATGTAGGAGTTCAAAGCAGCGTCTGAGGTGCCTCAGGCATACAGGAAGATTTGGGATTTGGTTTCCTTCCAGGAAATGTCTCCATGTGAGCATTGCCCACCGCACAGCATATGCCTCTTATCCCATATGGCCCATCTTTGCTCAGTTTCCGTCAGTTTCTTGGATGTATAAGCACATGGTTGTAATTGTCCACTTCCATTCCTTTGGAGGAGGACTGCCCCAACTGCAACATCACTGGCGTCTACTTGGATGACAAAAGGTTGTTTGGGATCTGGGTGCTTAAGGACCGTTCTGCTGAGAATAGACGTTTGAGTTTCTCAAATGCCGCTTGGCATTCCATTGTCCAGATAAGGGATTGCCTTGGTTTGGGTTTCTCTCCCCGCTTCATTTTTAGCAAGTTCGTGATAGGGAGGGCAATGTTTGGAAAAGCTGGAATGAATTGGCGATAAAAGTTTGCAAACCCCAGGAAGCTTTGCAATTGTTTGTGTGTGCGGTGGGTCCCAGTCCATTACAGCTTTTACTCTCTGTGGATCCATCCCTATTCCCTCATGGGATATTCTATACCCCAAATAGTCAATTTTTTCTTGGTGAAATTCGCATTTAGAGAGTTTTGCATATAGTTTAGCGTCCAAGAGTTTTGTGAGGACTGCACAGAGTAGCTTGATGTGTTCTTCGATCATTTCCATGTAGATTAAAATATCATGAAGGTACACTAGAACCCCTTTATAAAAAAATTCATGAATGGTTTCATTGATCAATTGCATAAACATGGCAAGCGCTCTTTGCAGTCCAAAAGGGAGCACTTTAAAATGCTAGCATCCCAATGGTGTGTTAAAAGCTGTCTTCCACTCATCCCCTTCCTTTATTCTGATGCAGTAATACGCCTCCCATAGGTCTAACTTTGAAAAAAAAATTCATTTCAAGAGGTGGGCTAACATGTCCTTCATGACGGGGAGTGGATACATATTCTCTATGCAAATCATGTTTAATTTTTGGTAATTCACACACAGACGCATGGAGCCATCTTTCTTTTCATGGAATAACAGTGGGGCAGCTATTTTTGGTCGAGTGGGTTCAATGAAGCTCCTTTTAAAGTTTTTATCGATAAATGCTCTGAGTTCTTTCAGTTTTCTGGGAGACATGCAGTACATTTGTGGTTTTGGGAGTTTAGCCCCTGGTAGTTTTTCGATAGCGCAGTCTGTGGCTCGATGGGGTGGGAGTTCATCACAAGCTTTCTCACTAAATGCTTGGGCCAGATCCTGGTACTCATTGGGGATGTTAATGGGTTCAGCCGACTGTCCGGTCATGGCTGATTCTCTGTTCTCTTTCCCTTTCTTATCCTTTCCTCTGAGCTTTTTGCAAATATTACGTCTCTCTGGAATTGTATAGTTCCTTTCCTCCAATTTATTTTTGGATTCCATTTCTGTAGCCATGTGAGACCGAGGACTAGTGGCTCTTCCATTCCTGGGGCTACAATGAATGTGAGCATCTCCCTGTGGTTTCCTAGTATTATTTTCAATGGTTCTATGGTAAACCTGACTGGCTCCTCCTCCCCCACTATAGTTCCATCTAATTGGTAGAAAGCGATGGAATTTTCCATTTCTTTCAGTTGGATTCCCAATTTATCTGCAAGGGAGAGGTTTATTAGGCATCGGGTGCATCCCGAGTCCAGCAACGCTGCAACTTCCTCCCCCTTCCCTTGGTTGGGGTTAAACAGTCTCAGGGGTAGGGTGATTGGTTCAATTGGATTGCTTACCAGTGGATCACCTTCCGAATCGCTTTCAGATTGGCTCAGGTCCCCTCGGAGTGTTTGGGATTCTTCCACAGGGTTGGGGGGCAATCGGAATCCCACATCTACTTGGCCTCTCAGGCCAGTCTCCTTTCCTTGAGGACTGGATGTTGTGGGTTTCCTCCCTGATGGGTGGTCTAGCTTTCTGGCAGGGGTCTTCAAATGGCATTCTGCTGTGTGGTGTCCCTTCTTTCCACACTTAAAGCAACCAGACGTTCTTGGAGTCATGGTGGATTGGGGTTTGAAAACTTCCCGTTTCCCCCTGGTGT
This sequence comes from Bungarus multicinctus, assembly GCA_023653725.1. Lineage (NCBI taxonomy): Eukaryota > Metazoa > Chordata > Lepidosauria > Squamata > Elapidae > Bungarus > Bungarus multicinctus. The sequence goes on from CM042851.1 coordinate 2,286,296, forward strand.
GGGGATCTTTTCCAAAACTTGCCAATGCGGTACCAGTTTCGAGTCATGTCTATCTCTGCCTCCTCTGCCATCATGTACCATTTGTGCAGGAGGTTTGGGGCCCCACGGGCCAGGCAGGCAGCATATAGGTCGTCATTTAGTCCATCTTTGAACCAACAGACTAGGATATCCTCTGGCCAGTCTTCCTGGCCAGCCAGGTCACGAAATTCCTCAGTTTATTCCGCTACCAGGGCGTTGGCCTTGTTTTATGACTTTAATGCGGTCGCGGGCTTTTATATTGGCCATGGGATCCTTGAAATGGTGGCGTAAGGCCGTCATAAAGTGGTCGAGGTTTCTTGATTCTGGGGCGTTGATGTTGTGGAGCATCACCATCCATCTTTCTGCCCCTTCAAGGGCCAGGGTGATGACTCATACTCAGGACCCCTGGGTTGCGAAATCCCACCCATATTCTTGCATGTAGGTGAGCACTTGCACCAGGAAAAATCCCAATTTCTGTGGGTCTCCATTGAATTTTACCCCCAAGGGTGGGATCTTCCTCTGCAGTTGTACGTCTCTGGGTTGGCCAGTGTTAATCCCCTGATCCAGGGCGTTTAAGGGTCGGGTACTTCATATGGCTGGTGGTTCTTCGGGTTGTGCCTCTGCCTGCTCAATCTCTGCTGGATCCGGGGTGGCGGCTCGGGTTCTCTCATTTTTTGGTTCCCTTGCTCTCCTGCTTTGTTGTCCTGGTGTATCCCTCACCTCGAGGTTGTCCATGGCTTCCCTCATGAGTCAATTTATGTACCATCTCATTCGGTCGTCGGCCGGTGGCTCCTCGTCCCATTTTTCCTGATTTGATAGGGTCTCCAGCTCCAATTTCCATCTGCATTTACGATTGCCCCAGGTGAGGGTTACTCCTCTGGTTCTTCTGTCCCAGCTATCTCTTTTCCCTACACCTATATATCACCGGGGTTTGGTGGATGTTTCGCAGGCAGCCTCGCTGTCCTCAATGGGGTGCACCGAGTCAGTATCTGGCTGGATAATTGTTGACATTTTTCCCCAGCATTCGGCTCCCCCTTGCTCCTTGCTGTATTCAGATATTTTTCTTCTCTTGCAGGGTCCCCTTGGTAGAGTGAAATGTTTTCTTTTTTTCTTTCTTTCTTTCTTTCTTTCTTTCTTTCTTTCTTTCTTTCTTTCTTTCTTTCTTTCTTTCTTTCTTCCTTCCTTCCTTCCTTCCCTCCCTCCCTCCCTCCCTCCCTCCCTCCCTCCTTCCTTCCTTCCTTCCTTCCTTCCTTCTTTCTTTCTTTCTTTCTTTCTTTCTTTCTTTCTTTCTTTCTTTCTTTCTTTCTTTCTTTCTTTCTTTCTTTCTTTCTTTCTTTCTTTCTTTCATTCGTTCTTGGAAAAAAAATTCTTCTCCTGGCTGACCTCTATTGCAGATGCTGCTTTATGTCAGGCTACAGAATTTTCTCTCATTCAATTAGCAAGAATGAATTTCTGAGAACCAAACGTATCAAAAGGAATCCTTTATTGAGATGAGACAATTCATGTAGGAGTTCAAAACAGTGTCTGATGTCCCTCAGGCATACAGTGATAGGTAAGGGAGTTTAGAACCCCTCCCTTTATTTCTATGTATATTTAGTGAAACAAAAGCCAATATGTTAATTCCCCTCCCAGCCCTTCTGTAGGAATGATCTTTCTCACAGTTTCCCAGGGCATACCTAATTTTCCCCCACCTCCTTTTTAGAACAGACTTTTTCCTGAGATTCCCCAGATACACCTCACTGTGGAATTTTTATGATCTTCTCATCTACTGGCTATGCCTCTCAGAGGTATAGGTTCTGGCCATCTGGCTTTTCTCCCTCCATTGTATCATGTGTGGGTATACAAATTCAATATAATGTTAAATATATTCAGGTTACATCAAGAAAGGATTTCTTTATCAGGTCCCCCCCCCCCATTTTCTTCTTCCACTGAAGAAATGACAGACTCCCTCCCCACTTGAAAATAACTCTGTTTCAACTGCCACTTGGGCATGAGTGTGGCCAGCGTGTGTCTCATCCAGCCTGCGGGCTGGGAGTTTAAGCATTCTACTCCCCCTCCCCACCTGAAAGATAGAAAAGGGGATAACATAGAAGAGGCTTCTGTGGAGCAAGTCTGAAGGAGAGAAGAGGATAGGAGATGATATCAACTCCGGGTTTCGAATGGCGGCCACGCGCCTCCGTCGGAGCTCCCTCCGGCCGCGGCGGCTTCAGGTGCAGCCCCCCCTACCCCCCGGATCCCCCCGCCGGTGGCAGAGGCGGGGGAGGATCGGGGGGAGCCCAGCGGGATCCTTCAGAGGCCGGTTGGGGGTGCGCTGGAGCCGTGGGACCGGCTGGGGGAGCGGCGCGGAGGGCGGCGCGGATGCGGCCCCGGCGACACCGAAGTGTTCCTGGAGGCCTCAGAGGCCTCGGAGGCCTTGCCCGGCGGCTGGTGAGGCCAGATGAGGCCCCCGGCGATGGTAATCGCGTCGGGGGCTGCGGGGGCTTCAGCGGCGGCAGCGGAGGTCACGGCGATGGTCGCGACGACGATGGCGGTCTTGGCGACGGTGGCGGCGGCTGCGGCGGCGGTGGCGGCCTCGGAGGCCACAGCGGAGGTGGTGGCGGCCTCAGCGGTCACGGCCTCGGTGGTTGCGGCGGCGACGGTCGCGGTGGCGGCGGCGGCGTGGATGGCGGTCGTGGCGGCGGCAGCCTCGATGGCGGTGGCGGCGGCCTCCGGAGGCATCGTGGTGATATGGACGCCGGTGGACCCAGCGGTCTCCGGGGTGGGGAGACCACCGCGGTATGGCCCCGGCGGCCCCCTGGGGAGAGCAATGGCCCTGGATTTTCTGGGGCGGCGCGGACCTGGGGGAGCCGCCTGGGGGGGCCTGGACTGGCCTCTGCGGCATTGTTGAGGCCGCAGAGGCCCTGGAACAGCTACCGCGGCAACCCCGGAGTCCCGAGGGGTTATGAAGAGGTCTTGTTACCCCCAGCGAGGCACAACAGTGTGGCAGGCTCGGCAGCCTCGCTCGGGCCGCGGCGATTTCGGGGGGCCCCGACCAGTGCGGGAGTGGCCCCGCTGTGGACATGGCGGGCCTGGACTGGATTTGGGGCCGCCCCTATGGCTGCGAGGACAACACGGAGACTGGAGGTTGGATGGTGTTGTGACCATTCCCCTCCCCTCCTTGGGGCCCCCACCTGTGGCAGGGGTGGTGGGCCCGGGGAGGGGGGGAGTGACCTTGCCTATGACCCCTTTTCTCCCGGGGGTCCCACCGGTGGCAAGGGTGGGGCGGCCGGGGGGGGGAGGGGTTTACCCCAGTCCGCCTGGATTTTTCCATCACAAAGACCTTGGACGCTGCGAGACCGTCGGGGTGGGGTGGCCGGGGCCACGGATGTACTCCATGGCGGAGCTTTGGGCCTTGACGGATGTCCCCCTCTCCCTTAAGTGGCCCTCAAAACTTTCGAAGGCGTTCCGCTATGAGGGATCCTGGGATCCGGAGCGATGGTGGGGCCGTGGAAGCCGGAGGAATGGGAGGAAACGCGGGAAACCCGGGTTAAAAAGATCCAGGGTGGGCAGGGGAGACAGCCCACATGGAGTTGGGGGCAGCCAGGCCGGCCCGCGCGCCTGGGGGGCCTCGGGGGTTTCTGTGTCAGGGTGGCAGACTGGGGGTGGGCTGCCGGGGGCAAATTTTATCAGCACGGTGACTGGGAGAGGCAGATATGCTGGGGGTAGAGGGCCATATCCAGTAAGGGGATCGCGCTCCCGATGTTTGCAAGCGGTAGCGTGCTCCGACCCTCCATACCCATCCTGCAGCCCTGGTTGTCTGGATTCTCAGGCCCTGAATACCCGGCTGCTGTTGTGCAATGCCAGGTCCGTGGTTAACAAGGCTCCCCTGATCCATGATTTGGTTCAGGAGGAGGCCGCGGACCTGGTAGGTGTTACCGAAACCTGGTTGGGCCCAGAGGGCGGTGTCCCTCTGGTTGAGATGTGCCCACCAGGTTTCCTTGCATTTCACCAGCCTAGGGCTCAGGGAAGGGGTGGAGGGGTGGCGGTGCTTATAAAGGAAGCCCTTTATCCTAGGGAGGCCACTGTCCCTCAGCCGGCTGGCTGTGAATCTCTATTTGTGAAGTGGGGGCAAAGGGTTCAGATGGGTCTTTTGATGGTGTACCTGGCTCCCTGCCACGTCTCATCGGCCCTGCCCGGACTCCTCGAGGTGATAGCCGGGCTGGCGGTTGAGACCCCCAGGCTTCTGGTCATGGGGGATTTCAACCTGCCATTGTCCGGTGAAACCTCGGGGTTGGTTCGGGAGTTCTTGGCTTCCATGACGGCCATGGACCTGACCCAGTTAGTTTCTGCCCCCACTCACATTGGAGGATACATGCTGAACCTGATTTTTGTCTCTGGGCAGTGGTTGAATGACTGTAATTTTGGGGAATTAGTTATTACACCCTTGTCATGGACAGATCATTCCCTCCTTAGGTTGGACTTCTGTTCCGCCACCCCCCACCGTAGGGAGGCGGAACCACTTAGATTGTTCCGCCCCAGGCGCCTGATGGACCCGGAGCGGTTCCAGAGGGAGCTTGGGCCGTTTCCTGAGTCTCTGGCTCACAGCTCGTCTGGAGACCTGGTGGCGACCTGGGATGGGTTGGCCGCCGGGGCTCTAGATCGAGTTGTGCCCCTGCGACCTCTGACCCGGCACAGATCCCATGTGGCTCCATGGTATACGGAGGAGCTACGGGAGATGAAGTGCCGGAAAAGACGTCTAGAGGGCATTTGGAGGGCAAGCCGTTCTGAGTCTGACCGAACACAGGTGAGATCTCATATTAAGACTTACCTTGTGGCGATAGGGGCAGCGAAATCTTCGTATTTCTCCGCCCTTATTGCATCAGCAGAAAATCGGCCTGCCGCCCTGTTTAGAGTGACCCGCTCTCTATTTGAACCGAGAGCGCGGGATGACCTCTTGCAGGGTAGGGCGGAGGAGTTTTCCCGATTTCTGCATGATAAAATCGCTCAGATTCGGGAGGGGCTCGACTCCAATTGGATGGTCCCGGGGGAGGTGTCCGGGGCAGGTCTTGTGAGTGTTATCTGGGGGAAGTTCGACCCTGTGACCGCCGAGGGTGTGGACAGGTTGCTGGGGGGTCTGAATGCCACCACCTGTTTATTGGGCCCGTGCCCTTCCTGGCTGGTTTCGGCTGCCAGGGAGACGACACGAGGCTGGCTCCAGGGGATTGTCAATGCTTCCTTGAGAGAGGGGGTGCTCCCTACCGCCCTGAAGGCGGCGGTGGTGCGCCCCCTCCTCAAGAAGCCTTCCCTGGACCCAGCTATTTTAAACAACTATCGTCCAGTCTCCAACCTTCCCTTCGTGGCGAAGGTTGTTGAGAGTGCGGTGGCACGTCAGCTCCCCCAGTACCTGGAGGAAGCTACTTACCTCGATCCGTTCCAATCGGGTTTCAGGCCTGGACATAGCACTGAGACGGCATTGGTCGCGTTGGTTGATGATCTCTGGAGGGCTCGTGACAGAGGGTTCTCCTCTGTCCTGGTCCTATTAGATCTCTCGGCGGCTTTCGATACTATCGACCATAGTATCTTGTTGCGACGGTTGGGGGGGTTGGGGATTGGTGGAACCGTCCTTCGATGGTTCTCCTCCTTCCTCTCCGAACGTTCGCAATTCGTGTTGGCGGGGGGGGAGAGGTCCACCTCTAGGCCCCTGGTTTGTGGGGTGCCTCAGGGGTCGGTCCTCTCTCCCCTCTTGTTCAACATTTACATGAAGCCACTGGGTGAGATCATCCGTGGTCTTGGAGTGAGGTGTCATCTGTATGCAGATGACACCCAGTTGTACATCTCCACTCTGGACCACCCCAACGATGCTGTGGGGGCTATGTCTAGGTGCCTGGAGGCTGTGCGGGACTGGATGGGCGGGAACAGGCTTCGGCTCAACCCATCCAAGACCGAGTGGCTGTGGTTTCCGGTGCCCCGATATAGCCAGCTGACACCTTCGCTGGCTATCAGGGGGGAAGTTCTGCCCCCCACAGAGAGGGCTCGCAACCTGGGAGTCCTCCTGGATGTACGGCTGTCGCTTGAACATCACATCGCGGCCGTCTCCAGGGGGGCGTTTCATCAGATCCGTCGATCTACCGGTTGCAGCCCTTCTGGATCGGGACGCCTTGCGCACGGTCACTCAGGCCCTTGTCACCTCTCGCCTGGACTATTGTAATGCCCTCTACATGGGGCTCCCTGCGAGTGATCAAAATGCAGCCGCGTGGGTGATCATGGGGGCGTCACGTAGCGCCCATGTGACGCCTCTCCTGCGCGAGCTGCATTGGTTGCCAGTGGCTCTCCGGGTTCGCTTTAAGGTTCTAGTTTTGACCTTTAGGGCGACCCATGGCATGGGACCAGGTTACCTTCAGGACCGCATTCTGCCAGCGTTCTCCAACAGGCCAGTCCGTTCCCACAGAGAGGGTCTGCTCCGGGTGCCGTCGGCCGCTATGTGCCGTCTGGCGCCGCCGAGGAGTAGGGCCTTCTCTGTGGGTGCCCCCGCCCTCTGGAATACTCTGCCACCGGAGCTCCGTACCGGCACGGACCTGAGGGCCTTCAGGCGCGCATTGAAGACCTGGCTCTTTGAGCAGGCCGGCCTTGGCTGAGATGGTTTTAATTTGGTCTCCATTTTATTAATTCTAAATTGGGTTTTAAGGGGGGGGTGGGGTTTTGTTAGTTTTATCAAGCAGCCGATTGAAATTTAATATTTTTTAACTTTTGTATTCTTTGTGGGGTTTTTAGATGGGCTGTTCACCGCCCTGAGTCCCTCGGGAGAAGGGCGGTATACAAATGGAATAAATAAATAAATAAATAAATAAATAAATAAATAAATAAATAAATAAATAAATAAATAAATAAATAAATAAATAAATAAATAAATAAATCAATGGGGCCAGCCTGAGGAGAGAAGTGAATGAGATAGGAGAGGCCTCTGTGGGGCAAGCCTAAGGGAAAGAAGGGGAGAGGAGATGCCAATAGTAACTACTCATTAATGTTCAAGCTTTAGCTGTTAATTTATCAAGCCTGATCACATAGTTCCTTAGCAAAGCATGGGTATCCAACTGACTAGTCTATTTATATTTTAGAATGCAATTAGCTTGGAGATGACCTTGTATATATTGCTTTGCTTAAAAAGACAAATATAGCAACTCTATTATTTTCTCTCACCAAACCTTTCTTTATCTTATGGGCAATAAAGTCATCAGATGCATACATCAATTGCCTTGTTTTGACTTGTTATAATGATGTTTTATTCAAGGTCCAGAACAAAAAGAAGTAAGAGTAATGCAGGGAATGATGGCAAAGTAATCCAGAGAAATAAGGGTCAGAAAAGTGTCAACGACCCCCAGGGGGGATTATATGGCTACAAACATTATTTGTGGTCAGTATTAATGAGCCCCATGAAGGATGTTTTATTGGTGATGAGGCACCATAGATCAGTGCTTAGTTTTCCATCATCTGATTGAAAAATATGTATCAAATAGATCTATGTTATTATATGCTGGCTTTATAGAACTCAAGGCAGCTTTTGATATTGTTACCAGGACTAAGCTATGGGAGAAGTTGGAAGCTGCCTCAATTGACCACAGGCTTCTTCATCTATTACATGTCTTACAGACTAAAATATCCCTCAAGGTGAGGTATAATATGCAAGGGTCCCTTTCGAAGTCAGTCAAAACTCAAGAGGGAATTAAACATGAGTACATTTTGCTTCCTTGCTTTTCAACTTCTATACAAATGACATGGTACAAAAGAGCTGATTGAAGCATCATCCTGGTGCTCTATGCAGATGATGCTGTGATCCTCTCCAGGACACCAGTAGGCCTTAAAAGAGTCTTGAGAGCAGGGGTGGGATTCAAATTTTTTAACAAAAGGTTCTGTGGGTGTGGCTTAGTTGGTGGGCGTGGCTTGGTGGTCATGTGACTGGGTGGACGTGGCTTGGTGGTCATGTTTTTGGCTGGGCGTGGCCAACTCAATATCACTCACATCAAGGCACTCATCTCCTTACCTGGCCTCTCATGACTGTGGGAATGCTGCAACAGTCGTAAATGTGAAAAATGGTCATCAGTCACCTTTTTCAGTGCCATTGTAACTTTGAATGGTCACTCCACACAAGCAAAGTACCAGCAAAGGAGGGGAAAAAACCTCCAGAGAAGTTCCTGAGACAGGAAATCTAGTCTTGCCAAGAATGTAATAAGGATTAATGAAGAGGCAGTTTCTGTAAGCAACACGAGAATGTTTTCTTCCTGCCTTCCTTACAGGATTAGGCCAGTAATTTCTTCTAACAACCAGCTCTCCAAACTGCTTAGAATGTTAACAACTGGTTCTAGTGAATAGATGAGAACTGGTAGAATCCCACCCCTGCTTGCGGGCCCTCATCCATTATTGTAATTAGAATAAATTGGGTGTAAATTATCAGAAAACAAAGATTATGGCCTTTGCAAAAATGCCAAAACTTTATTCAGAGTAACTAAATGGCCATAATACAGAGCAGTTAACCATGTTCACACCTAGGAGTGGTCATCCAGGCCACTGGCTCAAGAAAAGCATATGGCAAATATGTGGCTGCCTTGGGCCAAAAATCAGTGAGTGCCGTTTTTAAATTTTCCATACAAAGGGAGGATACTATGCCCTGCCACAATTAAGCTTTTTCTGGCCAAGTCGCTAGCACAGCTTCTTTATGAGACCCTGCTCGGACCCTCAGCTTTGTATTTCACACCATTGGAAAAATTTCAATCCAAATTTATTAGAGCGATTCTACGGATGCCCCTTTGTGTCTCAAATGCATTTCTGTGCCTGCAGACAGCATTAACAAAAGTAGTGGTGGGATTCAAATTTTTTTACTACCGATTCTGTGGGCGTGGTTAGTAAGTGGGTGTAGCTAGGTGGTCATGGCTAGGTGGTCATGTGACTGGTGGCTGTGGCCAGGTGGCTGTGTGCTTGGTGGGTGTGGCTGGCAAACCAAATACAAGTGGTCCTCGCTTAATGGCCGGTTGCTTAGCAGGTGTTCTAATTTACAACTGACCTCCCCAGAACTACTTGACCTATTTTTGGAGTTTTGATAGCCATGCACACACATACAAACACACACATACACACACACACACACACACACACACACACACACTTATGGCCAGTACAACATCCCACACAGTCATGTAACTGGTTTTTTAGGTTTTTTCCCAGTTTCCAACAATTCCTCCTGGTTTCCAGTTAAAAATGCCCATGGGGAAAATGGACTTGTTTAACAACCACAATGTTTGCTTAATGACCACATTAAGCAAACATAATGACCATGGTGTTGTTAAAGGGTCTCTCTCACCCCTCTCTTTCTTTCTCCCTCTCTCCCTTTCATCTCTCTCCTTCTCTCTCTCATCTCCTCTCACTCATCTCTCCCTCTCACATCTCTCACTTTTTCTTTCTCCCCTCTTTCTTTCTCCCTCCATCTCTCTCATCTCTCTCTCACACATGTTTCTCTCATTTCTCTCTCGTATCTCTCTCATATCTTTCTCTTTCTTTCTCCCTCTCTGTCTCTCATCTCCCTCTTTCTCTCTCTCATCTCCTCTCATTTCTCTCTCTCATTTCTTTCTCTTTCTTTCTCCCTCTCTCCCTGTTTCTCATTTCTCTCTCTCATCTCTCTCTTTCTCTATCTCATCTCTGTTTCATCTCTTTCTCTCCCTCTCTGTTTCTCATCTTTCTCTCTCTCTCATCTCTTTCTCTTTCTTTCTCCCTTTCTCTCTGTTTATCATCTCTTTCTCTCTCTCATCTCTCTCTTTCTCTCTCTCATTTCCTCTCACTCATCTCTCTCTCATCTCTTTCTTTCTCCCTCTCTATCTGTTTCTCATCTCTCTATCTGTTTCTCATCTCTCTTTCTCACCTCCATGGTCTGTTTCTCATCTCTCTTTCTCTCTCTCATCTTTCTTTCTCACCTCCATGGTGAGAGCAATTCAGCATGGAGAAAAGGTGGCGTCCCCTCCTCATTTATGAAGCGTGCTAAGTTTAAAGGTACTGCGTGAGGCTGTTTGTGCGAGAGGGATATGGGGTGATGCGCAACTTTTCTCCATACTGAGACAGCTGCTCTCTCTCTCCCTCTCACCTGAATGGCAAGAGCAGCAGTATCAGTATCTCAGCACGGAAAAAAGTTAGCAGGTGCAGCAGTTCGAGGTGGTTGGTGAGCCGGCTGGCTGGAAGATGGCTGCAGGCCTAGGGGGCCAACTGCAAAGCAAGGTGGGGGGGGGAAGGTTGAGTGGCGGTGGTAAAAGGCAAGTGGCAGGTGGGGAAAGCAAGTATTGCAGGGGGCAAAAGGCAAGCATGGCGGGGGGGCAAAAGGTAAACATGGCGGGAAAAAGGTGAGTGGCAGGGGCGAAAGGCAAGCATGGCAGGGGGAAAGGTGAGCAGTGATGGGGAAAGGCAAGCATGGCAGGGCTGTGTGCCACATGGAAGGGAAGGCAGGCAAGTGGGCCTGGCCACGGGGACAGCAGGAAATGCAGTGGGAAAGGCAGGCAAGTGCACAGAGCCTCAGGGACTGTGGGGTGATGTAGGAGGCAACTAGGTTGGGATTCGATCAGGGTAGCTTAGCTGGGCCCCGTGGAAAGCAGGCCAGCTTGCTGAGCCACATGGGAGGCAGCTAGGATGGGATTCGGGCCTTGCTGTTTGCAGGCTCGCTCAGGCTGCCAGGCAGATCAGGGCAGCTCATCTGGGCCATGCGGAGAGCACCGTGTGGGATGCAGCTGAAGGCAGGCAAGCTGGCTGGCCCTCAGAGACCATGTGGTAGAGGCAAGCCAGGAAGCCAGATGGCGAGCAGCAGGAGCTATGCCAGGTGAGCGGATGAGATGAAGAGTGACTGGATGGGGTGGGCAGGGCAGGGCAGGGCAGGGCAGGGCAGAGCAGGACGGGGGCCAGGGTGGGCAAGGCCAGCCAGAATTTTTACCACTGGTTCACCCGAACCAACCTGAACTGGCTTAATCCCGCTACTGGACAAAAGTTGAAGCAAGAATCTGTATAGCATCTTTAAATCTCTAAATAAAACTTAACTTCTTTCCGCAAGGCCTTGCTCCATTAATCCTCCTCACCATGGATTAAGGCTGTTGAGTCCAACTTTGCCAAACTAGGCTTCTTCCCAGCCTCAATACTCAAGTTGGACTACAGCCAAGCAAAACAAACCTTGCGACAAAAGGTAGAGGACATCAAAAGGCAAAGATACTTAGAAAAAGCTCCATTGTTTCTGGCTCCAGATGCTATTAGATACGTTGTTACTCCATAGCCAGTTGGAGTCAGCAAACCATTGGAAAACATTTTTTGCTCACATGGTGCCATGTGCTTCCATTGGCTGTCTTGTATGGCAAGTATAAAAAAATACAATTGACTGAAAGACTCTGTTCCTGTGGCTCAGGAGAGGTGGGGACCATTGGTCACATATTCCTTCAATGTTCCTTTTACAGAGAGATTTGAAAAAAACATATCTTTCCAATAATTGCTAGGTTCCTGGCCATTCTGGCACTCCTTATCTCCAATGATTGCTTAAGGATGAACAGTCCATAACTACAGCATAGGTGGCTAGATTCTGCTGGATTCTGAAATTTCAATTTCATACATCTTTAATCTCTATATTTTTGCAAATCAGTATAAACTCCACTACCTATCAGCAAAAACCATAGGAGGAAGAGTATTTCTACTAACATTTTTTATATGGTACATTTAGGGAGAGAAACATTTCCTTATAAAACCAGTGGAGGGAATAAACCCTTCATTGATATATTGCAGATTTGCTTTAGAAAAGGACTTAAGAGACTTATAAATTTTAAAATTAAAGACAGCATTTCAGTCTCCTCAATCTGATATTTTCTAAATGGGCTGGACTACAATTACCAAGATGCTAGTAATTCACTACATGTGGCAGCATTGTATGTAACAGCAATATTTAATTAATAATAACAAATATTTCCTATAATAGCCTTTATATAATCACTATGAAAGTTATGACTGCACTGAACATAATTTTCTCAAAGCTAGGAACCAACACACAATACTAAACAGATACAATATGTATGACATGCATGGTGAATTACTAAAGCTGTGTTGAAATAATCCCATAAACATATCACATGCTTGGATTTATTGTGCCAGCTACATTCTAATTTGATTTTGTAAATGAGTTCTTTACTATGAAACATTATTTTTCAAGCAATTGTCTTTCACATTCTGTTTGTGCAATCCAGAAAGGACCACAGCTAAAAACTGGAACACAAAAATTTATAGGATTAGTTACTGGTATCTGCAGATACAGGTTCTTAGTCTTTAGTCTAAAGCAGGGGTGTCAAACTTGATTTCATTGAGGGCTACATCAGGATTATGTTTGACCTCAGGGGGTCAGGTGGACGTAGCTGGGGTGGGCATGGCCAGCTCGATATCACTTATGTTGGGGGCACCTGTGCTGGCCTGGGCAAGGATGCGGGAGATCCATTGTCTCCCATGGAGAAAAGCGAGACCTGGGAGAGGACCAAACTCTTGTCTTCTAGAGGAGCCCCACTGTTCCTCTCAGACAATGTGGAGGACCCCCAGATGGTGGTGCAGGCTGTCCAGAACCCTAGGCAGCAGAGGCCCTCGAGCTCCTAGGCCCTTGAGCTCCCAGGGCACTGGGATCTAACAGCCCAGCCCCACCCTTCATTATAATTTATTTCCTTCCTTCCCTTCCTTCCTTCCTTCCTTCCTTCCTTCCTTCCTTCCTTCCTTCCTTCCTTCCTTCCTTCCTTCCTTCCTTTTTCTTCTCTCCTCATTTTCCTTACTTCTTCCTTCCCATCTTTCCTTCTTTTTCTTTGTATTTTCTCTTTCCCTTTCTCCTTTCCTGTCCTTTCTTGGATGCTCAAATGCAAAAAAGAAAACATTTCTTGATGCTTCCTTGCCTTGTGATCAAATGCCACTTTTGCTAGTAATTTGTTTTGCTTCTGTAGTCCACTGTTTTCGGTCGTGACAGCCTCCTGCAGCCCTTTGCCAGTAAAAATGGAGCTCAGGGGCCTCCATGTGCGGCCCTCTCAAGCTCCATTTTTGACTGCTATGGCTCCCTGCAGCATTCTGCCAGTGAAAATGGAGCTCACGGGGACCATGCTTGGTCCTCCTGAGCTACATTTTCATTGGTACAGGCACTGCAGGGCAGACCTTCACTATTTCCCTGCAGGCCAGTTCTGAGCACCTCCGGCCTGCAGGCCTTGAGTTTGACACCCCTGTTCTAAGGCGTATGTGTCACTGTGGGCCTATGAAGTCAACACTGAGCCATATGGACCAGTTATTTCATTCTGTGAAATAGAATTGGTTGCATTCTTTATGACAGTAACAGTGGTTATCCAAAGTGGTATGTTAAAGCCTCAAGATGTTTTGAATATGAAATCGTCTGCAACTTAACTAAAACCATCTGACTTTCAAGTAGGCAATCTTTCAACATCTCTTGTTCCTAGAACTCACAAAGTCAGCTGCTATTAGTTACTAGGGTAACATGCTTCACGGAAGAAGTATCCTAATACCTTTCAAGGTTGAGAGGCTATATATTATCTCACTCTCATTGACAATCCAAAGTTTGTCCCTGGACAAAGAAAATGATCATTTAGAAAGCACTTTTTAAAAGTTTTTTTTGTCACCCATTATTGTATTTTGCTTTTGTTTTAATTGCAATGATCATTCTCCAATGCAATGGGATTCATTCTATTACTTATATTCATTAGCTGCATATCATGTTGCTTCGTCAAAAGTAAAACTTCATTTAAATTGAGTTTGACTTTTGGTAATTTCATGGTTTTCCATGTAGATTTCTTTGTAGTAGTAGAGAAGCAATTTGCCATTAATGGTTCCTTCTGGTCCCCCCCCGTCCCCCCCCCGGTTAATACAAGGCATTAACTAGCTTGGTGGACTTGTTTTTGACTATGTAAAATATGACCTTAACAATGAAAGAATAATTGTGTTTCTATCTAATCAGATGAGGTGCAAAAAAAAAATCAAAATAATTCCTTCAAAGATTAATAGAAATTAAGATTAAAGATAAAACAACATTTGGTAGTTTTATAATTTGACTAGACAACCTCTGATCCTTCAGGGATATTTCATTACCTAAACAGAAAAATAGAGTGAGCACAGCTGAATTGCTATTGTTTTTGTTTTAAAATTAAACAAGAAAATATCATGTTATTAAACAAGAAATATGTGTAGCAAGACAAGCATAAATGCTATTTGTTTAGCAAATTATTTTTTTGATGACATTTGCGGTTGATCTGCGTTCTTTAAAAGTACACTACAGTACTATTCTCACTTCTTTTTCCTCAGCTTAAAGTAGCATACAGCTGACCATATTAGAATGGAATATAGTTTCTCCAGATAAATCAGCATATTCTCCATGGTTTGTCCTTGCACTTTATGTATAATGAGAACAAAGCATGACTGTGTCTGCTGAAGAAGGAAATCTTTGCCCTCTAATAAATTCAGTATAATTCTTTGAATCATGACCATGTCATTTTTGAATACTGATGTAATGATGGATTTGCCCTTGAATAATCACAGAACTCATTTGTAATAGTTCATTGCTATATAAATTAAGGAATTTATTAGGTATAGATTACAAATTGCATATCATGACCTTTCCCTTCATACAGCAGACAATTGTGGTTTCTCCAGGAAATAGACATGCACGACAGTGAGGGAAGGCTTTGGTCAAGCCACTAATATCAGCAGAAATATTATATCATGCAAATCATGCATTTTGCCCTGATCTTTCTTTGTTGAGTTCTTGTTGTTGAAAGTGGCTATTGTCTTGTTGAAGAAGCTTGCAATAATTAGTCTTTTCAAGTTGATCTTCTATTTCTTCCTCTATATTTTCTTGACCCTTCATTCTGGTCCTTTCCTTATGATTCTGGATCTTTCATCCTCTGTTGCTTCATGCCTCTTCCTCCTAGTTCCATCCTGACAAAGTTTAGTATCACCTCCTGACCATGATATCCCCCCCTTTCCAAATGGCATAATTATGCTAGTGTTAATTTAATTTGATTTAATTTAATTAAATGTGGTACATTGCAATTCTCATCTCAGAACAGTTTAGAATCCCTGCTGACTTGTCTATTTAATTGTAATTAGGGAAATTATAAAATGAATCATGTAACTTTCCCAGGGTTAAGACAGGACTGGTCTACCTAGTGTCTGGCAGCCAAAGGAAGGGCTGGTCTACATTCAATTTCAGAATAGGAATCAGTTGAAAAATGAACAGGATGGACAAGGACCAAGGCATAGTGACTAATATGCTTGATTGACACTGGATAGATTCAGTTTCTACTCCATCAGTAGCCATAGCAACTCACTTGGTGGCTTTCAGTCCAATCTACTTCACAGGGTTGTTGTAAAGAAATATAGGAGAATATAGATTATGTATATGTCTTGAGTTTCTGAACAAAGATGGGATTTCTTTGCATGTTGGTGTGACAAAGAACAGGCGCATACAACAATACAAATATTCAGGTCTTTCTTTCTGTACCTTAAAATTGTTGCTTCTTTAAGAGCCACATAATAGATCAATTCCTTGCTGCTGAGTTATAAATAAATTGAGGGATTGTGAGAGTGGAACATCAATAATGATATCTATACAAGATATGCAACAAGGAATGGACTACCAAGAGAAGTTCACATCAGATTTACTAAGAAGATTATCAAGACACAAATACTCCAGGTGGCAAGAGAGAAAACATTAAAATTCAAAGATAAAGAAATTGTGAAGCTGAAACAGATACCAAGAAGAATAAGAGAAATGAGAAGAGAATACTTATTCTGACTAAAGAGTTACTTAAAAGAGGAGTTAATTATAGATGGTTGATGCCAGAAGGCCTTTTGTTCACCTGGCAGGAACAAAGACACAGAACTGATACAGTTGAAAAAGTTGAGTTATTTTACCTAGAATACTTTAGAGGAAGGGAGGAAGAAGTAAGAAGGGAAGAGTCACTAACTGAATTCCAAGAGGAGTGTATAACAGTAATTGAAAGAGAAAAAGAAGAAGGTGCAGTAGGCAGTGAACCCAGAGAACATTGAAAATTAAGATCTACTAGAGCAATAAAACCTTCTTATAAAGCTTAACATGGATGAAAGAAAATTGATTACGATTAACATAAATGGACTTAATTTGGCTACTAAAAGAAGGAAAATATTTCACAAATTAGAGAAATTAAAATTTGATATAATCTGCTTACAAGAAGTACATATTAAAAAAACAACATGAACATATATTAAAACAAAAAAAATTAGGGAAATTATTTATGTCATTGGCACAACCCCAAAAAAGGGGTGTGGTATTATATATTAAAGAAACAATCTTGGCAGAACTAATCTACACAGATGATGATGGAAGGATTTTGATGGTGGAAATAATGTATAACAACGTTAAAACACTTTTAATTGCAATCTATGCTCCGAACAATAATCAAGAAGAATTTTACAGGAAATTACATATGAAAATAATTGAATTGGACAATGTTAATATTTGTATGATGGGGGACTTTAATGGAATAATTAATGACCGGTTGGACTTTAAAACACAGAAATTAACAAAGGAAGTTAGAAAGGTACTACCAAAATCCTTCCTTCAAATAACAGAAGAATTTAATTTAAAAGATGCATGGAGAGAGAGAAATGCAGAAAATAAACAATATACTTTTTATTCAAACAGACATACATCCTGGTCTAGAATAGACATGATATAGATGTCAGCAGAATTACTTGCTAATATACGACAGATTGAAATAGAAACAAGCACTTGGGCAGATTATAATCCAGTGTCAGTTATTTGGAAAGGATACAAAAGGAGATCTAGATGGACTTTAAATAATACAATACTAAAAGAAAAAGACTTTAAACAGAAAATACAGAAATAACTTACTTTCTTTTTTAAAGAAAATAGAAAAGAGGATATATCTTTACAGAACCTCTGGGACACGATGAAGGCCTACACAAGAGGTTTGATAATAGATTACACTAGGAGAAGAAATATAAAACAGAAAAAGGCCTTTAAAATATTAGAGGATGATTATAAAAGACTGGAAAAAGATTTGCAGAAGTGCCCACAAAAAAAGACAGTAAAAATAAAATGGATATAAACATAAAATGGGACTAATGGAAAAAGAGGAACTAGCACAAAAATTAAAAATGCTAAACAGAATTACTTTGAAGATAAACCAGGCAGATGGCTGGCTTACAAACTAAGAAAGGAAAGAGAAGCAAGAAGGATTAGTCAATAAATAAATAAATAAATTAATAAATGAAGGCTGGGCATGGAAGTGACACAGCTGAAGCACATGCTTAATTCCCTTTTATTGTTCTAATTTTTCCTCACAATCTCCACTGCATATTCAAGAGCAGAGTTCTAAACACACTTATACACTTCCAATAGTTCTTGGCTGCTAAATGTCCAGAGGAGCGGCATAGTCCTAGAAGCAGAAGCAATACAGAAAACCTGATCATGGGGCGTCCTCATCACTCAGAAATTTTGCTGGGGCTGCAGCAACAATTTGGAGCAGAGTGGTGTTGCTGTGAGCTTGCAGACAACCAGGCTAGGTAAGGTAAGTTGAAGCAAGGCAAGGCAAAGCAAAGCAAAGCAAAGCAGCAAGATGTCAGTAATCGCAAGTGTGATTGGAAAAATGCAATACTTGTCCCTGACAAATGCCTCCCCGCACAATGTCTCCTTAAATCCTATTCCCCCGGTGAGCCTGGTGACGAGGGGCAGAGAGCTCTCCTCCTGAGTTGTTGGGTTGCCCTGCACTTATCCCACTTTCTCTCCATTCTCCATATTCAGGGATGAGGTGGGGGAAGCAATTGCTCTTCTCTGGAGCTCCATCCCTCTTCTGCTCCACTGCCTGTCCTTTCCATCTCCTTCCCCCTTGCTCAGTCATTCTGCCCCCTCTCTTCCTCTCTGATGACCCTTCCCAGGCACGAAAGACCTGGGGCTGCTTTATCCTGCTACTCCGGTCACTCCTCTGGGGCCAGAGAGGCTGCGCCAACTTCCTCTGTCAGCCCCAGCTTCATCACCTCCTCCTCCTTAGACCTGGCCTCTGACAGGGCCATGACACAATGTTACAATATTATAATTAATAAACAATGTTTTTTTAACTAAAGAGAATTAAAAAAACAACCAACCAGCAGCCATTCCATTTCATTTATAAGCAGTTTAGTTCATTTGCAATAATTTTAGTAATTCTAGGATTATGAAAAAGGATGTGGATTAAAATATAACACAGAATGAAATATTTTTATTTAAATCAAAAATTTTAGTGACATAAAAATAGATGGCCCTTTCCTATTATGACCTAGAAGAACATTTAATCCCAAGTGCATATCTGCGTAGAATGACTTAAGCATTAATTTTCATTAATAAATATTTTGAGCAAACTTAGTGGCAAAGTAGATTTGATAGTGAGAAAAAAAATCAGTCAGCTCATAGTTCAGTATTATTGGTCCTGTCCCATTGATGTTCAGCTTTTAAAGAAGCCAACCAGAGTTATTATTCAAAGCTTTTAAAAATAAGCTGATGAAAGAAGCTGTTGATAAAATTATAAGTAATGAAGTAGCCCAAGGAGGAATGTCAGAAAAACAGGAGATCTTGATGTGAAGACCTAGTTTCCTAATTGGTATTATGTTTACAAGGACATCCTGTAAAAAGAAAAATGAGAGCCTTGTTGAACACCTGCTGTAAAAAGATACTTGGATTCTGGAGGCAACTTAAATCATTTTTTGCCTGAAACAAACTGCCAAACAAGCCCTAGGTCATTTAATTTCCAAATACCTATAATTAAAATGAGTAACATCATCAGCATTTGGCAGGGCTACAGCCTTCTTCAGCTCTTTTCATTTCCACATAAATTTTTACTGAAGGTCAGAGTTTGGAGGGACAAACTGCTGCCTGCTTTGAGCTCAGGGGAGGCTAAAATATGGCTTGTTCACAATGCCCCTCATAGTTCAGGATTTAATGGTCCTTGACGATGATAACCTAGAAGTTAATTTCATTCTGTGTCCCCAGAGCAGCCATTGTTATGACAATTTGAATAGACCAAAGGGTACACTTTTTCTCATGATAAAGAATCACAAATGAGTAACAATGTAAACTACAGAATGAATGTTTATTGATTACAGATACAAAAAGTCCATTCTCCCTGCTATTATTTACCTTTAAATCGTTCTTTTTTCCCCAATAGCCTCCTGCAACATTCTGCTAGCCAAAATGGGCCATGGAAATTGATATATCTTCTAATGAGTTTCTGTTTAGAAAATGATTTGAAAGATGATATAGACAACTTGCTGTATTGGGGCCTAGTCAGTTTTTACACAACTATATTTATGTCATTATGCTGCTGCCAAATGATTTAGACATCATCTTGGAGGAGAAAAAGAACAAATGTTAAATGAATCAAATGTGAAAATTAAATCAGATTCAGGAGGCAGAGTCTCAAGGTTTAGATATAATACTTATTTCAGTAGTTCAAAGCTTAGCATATGATTCTTCTTATCTGGATTTAGAAACCATGCAGAGTTAAGCCTGGTTAATATTTGGGTGGAAATATGGGGGAAAACAATAATCCAGTCTTGGAGGTACCTAGTTCTGTTTGACAGATGCTGCTAGAGAAGGTGAAGAAGGTGCTGCCTTCTGCAGCACTCTACCAGCCAAAACAGGCACAGGGATCCCCTTGTGGCTCATTTTTGCCCTCCATGGCCTCCTGCAGAATTCTGCTAGCCAAAATGCGCTGTAGGGGCCCTGTGTGACTGCAGGAGGCTGTGGAGGCAGAAAATGGACCCCACAGGGGCTACACACAGCTCACACCTGACCCATTTTGGCTGACAGAGGCACCATGGGCCGGTCCTTTCCAGGCCCATTCAATCAATAAGAATGAACTTCTGAGAACCAAACGTATCAAAAGGAATCCTTTATTGAGATGAGACAATTCATGTAGGAGTTCAAAGCAGCGTCTGAGGTCACTCAGGCATACCGTGATAGATAAGGGAGTTTAGAACCCCTCCCCTTATCTCAATGTTTATTTAGGGAAACAAAAGCCAATATGTTAATTCCCTTCCCAGCCCCTCTGGGAGGGGATCCTTCCCCTGTAGGAAGGATGTTTCTCACGTACATTTCCCAAGACGTACCTAACTTTCCCCCACCCCCTTTTCAGAACGGACTGTTTTTTGGAGATTGCCCAGAGCACTTCACTGTGGAGTTTTATGGTCTTCTCATCTCCTGGCTGTGCCTCTCAGAGCTGTTAGGTTCTGACCATCTGGCTTCCCTCCCTCCATTGTATCATGTGTGGGTGTGCAAATTCGATATAAGGTTAAATATATTCAGGTTACATCAAGAAAGGATTTCTTTATCAGTCCCGCCCCCCTTTTTCTTCTTCCTCTGAAGAAATGACAGATACACGGATCTGACATCCTGCCCTCCTTTAAAAAACAGATAGGTCTACCTGGAAAAAACAAAAATCATGTGTTACATGTGCAATTCAGAATGGTTTATCAGGGTATTTTAGGTGGAACTTTTGTAGTAAGGTGGGTGCTTTTACATGTCTTTTGGCTACCCACTCATTTTCTGAGGAAGGAAGGTGTTTCCAAGCTACTAAATATTGTGTGGATTCACGGTAACTGTGTGAATCAAGGATATCTTTAATTTCAAAATGTTGTTCCCCATGTATCATGATGGGGGTTGGGGGTGTGCGAAAGGGGGGGTCTGAGGTTTGAAGTGATCTCCGGTTTGAGCAAGCTACAGTGAAATACTGGATGAATCTGCTAATTGTTTTTGGAAGATGAAGCTCTACCGTCACGGGGTTGATAATTCTGCAGATGGGGAATGGGCCAATTTTGGTCCTAATTTCTTAGAAGATTGTAATGATTTTAATAATTTTGTGGACAAATATACACAGTCTCCAATCTTGAAAGGTTTAGGTTCACAGCGTTTTTTGTCTGTTTGAGTTTTGTAAACTATTCTAGCTTCCTGTAGAGATAATCTTACCACTGGCCACATGGCTTGTAAATTATCCATCCACTCCTTAAGGGAGGGGATTTCAGGTTCTTTGGTGGGTAGTTCCGGCATGGGGTTGAATTCTTGGCCCGTGGCTACCTGGAATGGGGTGAACCCCTTGCTACTATGGACTGAGTTATTGTATGCTACCTCTGCAAAAGGAAGAAGGTCAGTCCAATTGTCCTGTTGGTAATTAATAAAGCATCTTAAATATTGTTCTAATATGCTGTTCACTCCCTCTATAGATCCATCAGTATGGGGATGACTTGATGATGACAATCCCTGGGTGGAACCTCGTAGGTTTAAAAATGCCCGCCAAAATTTGGATGTGAACTAAACACCCCTATCTGAGATAATCCGTTGGGGGGCACCATGAAGGCAATAAATGTGTATTAGGAAAATCTTTGCCAATGCCTTGGCAGTTGGGATCTTTTGGCCTGGAGTAAAGTGAACCTGTTTGAAAAAAAGATCATTTGCAATGCAAACGACAGTATTCCCAGCACTCTCGGGAAGTTCCACTATAAAGTCCATAGAGATCTCTTTCCAGGGGGCATAAGGGTCCGCTACTGTTTGTAAAAGTCCAGGATATTTTGCTTATCTTCTCTTTGCAGCAGCACAGGTGGGGCAGCTCGCAACATAGTTTTCATGTCCTTTTTGAGGGATGGCTACCAAAATTGTCTTTTGATGAGGTGCAGGGTTTTTACACACCCAAAGTGTCCTGCTATTTTGGAGTTGTGGCAGCGTTTCATGAGTTCCATTCTCTGGCTTGCAGGGACATAAAGCTTGTTTTCTACCCAAGCCAGTCCATCTTTGAGTAAGCAAGTGTTTCTGTTAGCCTGGAACCAATCGTCCTTAAGTAGTGCCTACTTAAATATTGACATCATTGTGTCTTCAGTCGGGGATGATTTTTTTTTCTCTTGTGCCCGGGTGATTACCTTGGTTGCTAGTTGGGTCGGTTGGATCATCGGTTTTATAACCTCAATCTTTTTGCTGTTGTATTGGGGTTTCCTGGACAATGCATCTGCTGAGAAATTCTTTCTCCCAGGAAAATATTTGAGAGTGAAATTAAAACGTTCAAAATATTGAGCCCATCTTGCTTGTTTTTTGGAGAGTTTCTATGGATTTCTCAGAGCTTCCAGATTTTTGTGATCAGTCCATACTTCAAAGGGGATTTGGTTTCCTTCCAGGAAATGTCTCCATGTGAGCATTGCCCACCGCACAGCATATGCCTCTTTCTCCCATACGGCCCATCTTTGCTCGGTTTCCGTCAGTTTCTTGGATGTATAAGTGCATGATTGTAATTGTCCACTTCCATTTTTTTGGAGGAGGACTGCCCCAACTGCAACATCATTGGCATGACAAAAGGTTGTTTGGGATCTGGGTGCTTAAGGATCGGTTCTGCTGTGAACAGACGTTTGAGTTTCTCGAATGCTGCTTGGCATTCCATTGTCCAGATAAGGGGTTGCCTAGGTTTGGGTTTCTCTCCCCCCCCCCCTTCGTTTTTAGCAAGTTCGTGATAGGGAGGGCAATGTTTGCAAAAGCTGGAATGAATTGGCGATAAAAATTTGCAAACCCCAGGAAACTTTGCAATTGTTTGTGTGTGGGGGGTGGATCCCAGTCCAATACAGCTTTTACTTTCTGTGGGTCCATCTCTATTCCCTCATGGGATATTCTATACCCCAAATAATCAATTTTCTCTTGGTGGAACTCACATTTGGAGAGTTTTGCATATAGTTTAGCATCTAAGATGCTAAAGGACTGCACGGAGTAGCTTGATGTGTTCTTCCATTGTTTCCGTGTAGATTAAAATATCATCAAGATACACTAAAACCCCTTTAAATAAAAATTCATGAAGGGTTTCATTGATCAATTGCATAAATACACCGGCGCTCCTTGCAGTCCAAAGGGGAGCACTTTAAATTGGTAGCATCCCAATGGTGTGTTAAAAGCTGTCTTCCACTCATCCTCTTCCTTTATTCTAATGCGGTAATATGCCTCCCATAGGATTAACTTTGAAAAAAATTTTCCCTTCAAGAGGTGGGCTAACATGTCCTTCATGAGGGGGAGTGGATATGTATTCTCTATGCAAATCGCTGTGCCTCTCAGAGGTGTTAGGTTCTGGCCATCTGGCTTCCCTCCCTCCATTGTATCATGTGTGGGTGTGCAAATTCGATATAAGGTTAAATATATTCAGGTTACATCAAGAAAGGATTTCTTTATCAGTCCCCCCCCCCCTTTTATTCTTCCTCTGAAGAAATGACAGATACACAGATCTGACACAGATCTAAGCAGCCCATGTGTCAGATCTGGTCTGCAAACTTTGAGTTTGACACCCTTGCCTTAATAGAACAAATCATTCAATAGTAGATGAAAGTAGTAGCTGGACTAGGATTGCCTTTGCATAGTTTCATCTATGGTCTACCTCTTCTTTGACCAGGAAACTTTTTAGACAGTCACTCGTACCTTGCTCATCATGGCTTGATTGGTGCAACATACTCTACATAAAGCTGACTTGAAGACCAGCCAGATTCTGGTCTAAACTGGTCTAAAATGTAGTGACATGGGCAGTGACAGGCATGCCTTGATAAGACTGTGTAATGCCTCTGCATTGTAAGCTTCAGTGGTTGCTAGTTTACTTCTGGGTGTAATTCAGGATGTCATTTGTTATCTATAAAGTACTTCATTGCATAGGCCCTGGTTATTTGAAGGACTGTCTGTCCTCTGTAATATCTTCCTGGCCAATTCAACCTGACAGGTTTGGTTTTCTCTGGCTTTCTTTGATTTAGCAATGCCATGTATCAGGAACTTGGAAGCATGCCTTCTCTGTAGCATTGCCTGTCCTCTGGAATGAGATTTCCCCTGAGATTTTAGTAGATCCCACCCTACTGTTATTGCAAGGTCCTGAAAACGTGGTTTTTCAACCAGGATTTGGCAAGGATGAATTAAGCCCTCTTGAATTCTGTGGGTCTGTTCCTTTTTCATTTGTATCTGTCCTTTTTTGTCCTTTTTGTTTTATTAGTCATATTTAAACTTTATTTTACTTTCCAATTGTATTATTTAAAAAAACGTTTTACCTGTGTATTTCTGTTAGAGTTTTTAGCAATCCAACCAGCATACAAGTAAATAATTCAGCAGGATTCATTTATGGAAGAAACTTGTTTATATACAATAATATAAAACATGATGCATGTAGTTCTTGCGATGTGGTAGCAAGTACAAGGACAAGAACATTGGTAGCAAGTACAAGGACAATCTCTTGTTCAACATTTATATGAAGCCGCTGGGCGAGATCATCCGTGGTCTTGGGGTGAAGTGTCATCTATATGCAGATGACACTCAGTTGTACATCTCCACCCCGGACCACCCCAACGATGCTGTGGGGGCTATGTCTAGGTGCCTGGAGGCCGTGCGGGATTGGATGGGCGGGAACAGGCTTCGGCTCAACCCATCCAAGACCGAGTGGCTGTGGTTCCCGGCACCCCGATATAGCCAGCTGATTCCTTCGCTGGCTATTGGGGGGGAAATTTTGCCCCCCATAGAGAGGGCTCGCAATCTGGGAGTCCTCCTGGATGTACGGCTGTCACTTGAACATCATGTCGCGGCCGTCTCCAGGGGGGCGTTTCATCAGATCCGTCGGATCTACCAGTTGCGGCCCTTTCTGGATCGGGACGCCCTGCGCACGGTCACTCAGGCCCTTGTCACCTCTCGCCTGGACTATTGTAATGCCCTCTACATGGGGCTCCCTGCGGGGAGCACCCGGAGACTCCAACTGGTGCAAAATGCGGCCGCGCGGGTGATCATGGGGGCGTCGCGTAGCGCCCACGTGACGCCTCTCCTGCGCGAGCTGCATTGGTTGCCGGTGGCTCTCCGGGTTCGCTTCAAGGTTCTAGTTTTGACCTTTAGGGCGATCCATGGCACTGGGCCAGGTTACCTGCAGGACCGCATCCTACCGGTGATCTCCAGCAGGCCGGTGCGTTCACACAGGGAGGGCCTTCTCCGGGTCCCGTTGGCCGCCATGTGTCGCCTGGCGGCCCCGAGGGGTAGGGCCTTCTCTGTGGTGGCCCCTGCCCTCTGGAATACTCTGCCGCCGGAACTGCGTACCGGCACGGACCTGAGGGCCTTCAGGCGTGCGCTGAAGACCTGGCTTTTTGAGCAGGCCGGCCTGGGCTGAGATGGTTTTAATTTGTCTCCATTTGTTCTGTAATTTTAAATTGGGGTTTTAAGGGTGTGGGGTGGGTTTTTCTTATTCGGCCAATATTTAATTTAATTTCTTTTAACTTTTGTATTACTGTTGGGGTCTAGATTGGCTGTACACCGCCCTGAGTCCCTAGGGAGAAGGGCGGTATAGAAATTTTATAAATAAATAAATAAATAAATAAGAAGCAGAAGCAATCAGAACCAGAAGAACTACCAATGTCACAGAAGCTCTATAGTTTATAGAGACCAATTACCCTAAGCCATGCCCAGTGTCCAAGCCATCTGGCATGGCTCACAACAGATGCTGTTTCTTAGTCACCAAACAATTCCCATTGGCTGACTTGTTATGTCTATCCCAGCTAATAATTTCTTATATGCTGACAATTTCCTAGATGTATTGGAATTAAAGAGGTGTTGGAAGAAATCCAACTAATGGCAAGGTGTGTAACAATCAAAGAAGATAATTATTATAAATTGTCACAACAAATTAAAATGGATTTGGAGAAGTGGAAAATCTACAACTATCATTGGTGGGAAGAGTAGCACCAATGAATGAATATCCTGGACTTCTGGTGGTGAGGCGGAGACGAATAGAGCATAGAAGTCTATTCATGATTCTTCTTGCCTTTTCTTGCTGTTGGTGTGACTTTTTGGGGTGCACGAATCCAGAAGAGAAACGTGCCGGTATGGGGAAACTCAAGCTGTGGGAGGGGAAGGCAACTCCCATTACAGTGAAGATAAATCCCTCAGAGCCCGACAAGCAAGAGACTGCTGTTTCTTTAATGGCAGTCCTGAAGTCCGGTCTGCCACAGACAAAAGGAAGCAAGTGAGAGACAGTTTGTGGTGATCAACGGTGAAAGGTGCGGGTGAGAAAGCCTTTTTTGAATACTGTGGATCCACAGGAAATTGTTGAAAGAATCTGATCAGAGCCCTAAAAGGAAACGGCTAAGGACCGGAGACAAGGCGGGTGAAAGTGAAAAGGGCTAGACAGAGAGAAACAAGGATAGCAAAAAAAGTAGCATAGAAGATGGGGAGGTTGGTGAGATTTGCTACATTGTCATTAGTGGAAAGGAATCGAGCTGCTGGAAGATCTGGGGAATTTGGATTATTTTCTTTTGGAAAGATTGCGTTAAATTTGAGATGAGAAGAAGATCAGTGTAAGTGAAATAAACGGAGATAACGCAGAGTAAAAAAAGATATTTTTTGGAAGTTTTTGGAAGATTTAGAAAGTCTTTGACTGTTGATTTAAGCGTGTATTGATCTAACTGAATAGTTTACCTTAACTGAAGAAACATAAAACTATAGAAAAACTGAACTTAAGATTTCCTTAAGAAAAGACGATAAGAGAATCGGACATAATTGAGTGAGCTGAGACTCTGAGAGGACATTGCTATTACTCAGCAATTTTCTATTTCTGGGCATCCAGATTGCAAACATGTAATTCCAGTGACTGAAGGTGGAACAGCTACTTTAAGATTCTTTTCCTTTTCTCTCTCTTTCTACGTTCTCTATCTCTCTTTGGTGCTTTGATTAGCTAATGTTCCTCTCTCAATTTTTTCCCCTTTTTTTGATCTCCATATAGTATTATGCAAGTAGATATATATGAGGCAGAAGGAAACTGTTTATTGCTATTGTGATACAATTTGTTTGATTCAATTGATTTATTAGTAATATCGATAATTACATTCTTACCAGTTATATACAATAATATTAAGAGATAGATAGACAAATTCATTAATTACTGTATTGGTTAATTTAGTTTATTGGTTATTTTTATGATATATTATTTAATAGTGAATGTTAATTTGGGACAATATAATTAATATAATACAAAAACAAAAACAAATTTTAGGAGAAATGACCTCCATAACTTCTATAACACTCAAAGCTGGAAAGAAGACTACATTAACAACTCCGACAGCAACACCCTCACCAATGTCACAGAAGACAATTGAGGGGTCATTAACATTGGAAAAACAGTCTTCTATTACAAATGCTAATATTCATTCGACATTGCTCACCCTACAAGATTCTATGTCAAAGCTACAAGAAATAATGCTTAAAAATCATAAAGAGACGAGAGCAGATATAAATGAATTGAAAGAACAGATGGGGAAACTAAAAGTAGAAATGCAAATGGACATTTCTAAATTAGATGAAAAAATTGGAACATTATAGTGAGCATTGGAGAAAAATGAAGGAATAATAAAAGAAGTAGAGAAGAGGACAGAAAAAACTGAAAAGAAATTGGAAAGAGTCAATGAACACTTAAAGAATATTAGTAAGGAAATGGAAAACTCCCTGGTGTTTTTAGAAATGGATAAGGCTGCAACATACTTAAGATTCCAAAATATAGTGGAATCAAAAGAAGAAGACTTAGAACAGGTGATGGCGGAAATCTTGGCGGAGGTATTGGAGAGAGACAAAGATGAGATCTTGAAAGAATTAGAAAAAGTCTACAGAGTAAGTACCAACTATGCAAGTCGACATAAGTGCCCAAGAAAAGTGCATGTACGTTTTACAAGAAGAAAGGTTCAGGACATTATATATAAAATATAAAATATCGAGAGATGAAACAATCAAATATACGGATAAAGAAATCCTAGTTCTTAAACAAATTCCAAGAAGGGTTAGAGAAGCAAGACGAGACTACCTCTGGCAGCCCAATTGAACTAAAAAGGTATTATATTTAAATGGCTTGTCCCGAAAGGGATGTTAATTACTTGGGGGGAAAGAAAAATTAAAGTAGACTCTTTCAAAAAAGTTCAAGATTTCTATGAAAGACTGGTAGGCTCAGAAGAGCAGACCAGCAAAGATGAATTAGAATCAGAATCTCAAGAAGACCAAGAAGACCAAAAGAAGAGACAGAAGATTGCAGAAAACCTGAAAAATAACCAACAACAAGAAGAAAGAAAAGAAGGAAATAAGGTACAATATCAATCATAAGTAGAATTTGGAGTAACTACAAGGCAAAGAGCAAGAAATAATTAAACCCAAACCTTCAAGAAGAACAAGATCAATTAAAATAAAGAAGAAAAACAAGAAGAAAAATCATTCAATAACAATAAGAGAAGATCTTAGATTTATAAACGTAGAATACTAGAGAGAAAGTGATCAAGAGATAAAGATATAGACAAATTAGAACAATGGAAAAAGAGGTAAAACTCCTATCCATTAATATAAATGGTTTAAACTCAAAAATAAAAAGACAAAAGATTCTGGCAAAGTTAATAAAACAAAATATAGATACTGTTTGTTTACAGGAAACATACATTTTGAAAGCACAGGAAAACTATTTAGTCTGCTCCAAATTAGGGACAGTGTTTATGGCTTCTGCAGATAATGAAAAAAAGAATGGAATAGCAGTGAATATTAAAGAAGAGATAAAAGCAACATTATTATTCGCAGACCCCAAGGGAAGAGTTCTGGCAATGGAAATACAGATAAATTTGAAAAAAATATTATTGGTAGTGTTATAACTAAAATTTGGATATTATACTTGAGAAACTACAGAACCAGACTGTAGCCATTTTGTGTCTGTAGCCTGACCTTTTAAAAGGACAGAAAAGTTGAGAAATATGTTTTTGTGAAACAAATATGTTGGAATGCGAAGTTTGTCTTTGGCATAGGTTAGAGGACATTTGTGCTAGGGCACTCTGACATTATAAATGTCACACTAAGGAATATTAATGTTTCCTTATAATTTTTCTGGAATGTGAAAAACAGGACATCTGAAAATAATGGAAGTTTTCCATGGAAGGTTGTATAACGTCCATATATGGAAAAAGGAAGTATTATGTAACCATGTGGTTTGATAAACCTATATAAGCTGTATTCACTGAAAGGAGGGCGTCTCCTTCCTCTTAGAAAATGTTTCTTTTCTAGAGTGAACGGAGTCCAATACTGCAGTATTTTCCCTAATAAAGCATCCTATAACTCAGATTATCAAAAGTTTGTTGTTTCATTTTTGAATGCTTATAACAATTTTGGCGAGCGCCAGCCGGAGTTAGATGTTTTTTTCTTCCTTTGGACGGATGATTTTTCAGGACTGCAATGGCGCCTCTCTGCTGGATTTGTGGAGGCAGTTACTGGGTCTTCCGCCCAAGGGAGGGGAAATCGCTCTTAAAACCTTGACTGGTAATCTTATAACAGGTAGTAATTTACGCTCCTAATGTTAACCAAAAAGAATTTTATAAAGCTTTATATGCTAAAATTATTGAATTGGAAAGGAAAAATATTTGTATTATTGGGGATTTCAATGCTGTAGCAGATTATCAAAAAGATTATAATGGGGGAAATAAGAAGAGAAGGGAAAAAAGGAAGAGAGAATTACCTAAAATATGCATAGAAATGATTAAGGAATTAAACGTATGGAGGAAACTAAACCCAGACAAGAAACAATTTACTTTTTATTCAAACCCCCATTATTTATGGTCACGTATTGATATGGCATGGATGAGTGGAGAGCTAATACAAGATGTGACAGAAATAGAAATTATATCGAACACTTGGGCAGACCACAACCCTCTTAAAATTAATTGGCAGGGTAAGAAAAAACCAAGGAGAAGGTGGACTTTAGACTCTCAATTATTAAAAGATGAGGAATTTATAAAGAAACTTAAGAAAGAATTAAATTTTTATCTTAAAAAAATAATAACTCAGATACAACTATTTAAAATTTATGGGATGTGATGAAAGCCATTATAAGGGGAATTATAATATCTTATACCGTACCAAAAAATAAAGAAAAACATGCTCAGCATAACAATCTACACCAAACAATTAAGAAATTAGAAACTGAATTACAGGAAGTACCACAAAAGGTTAAAATCCAAGAACAATTGATTTTTTATAAACATAAACTCGATTTAATGGAACAGGAAGAATTGATTAGAAATTTGAAAATAACTAAGCAAATATACTTTGAACAAGCAAATAAGCCTGGCAGATGGCTCTCTTATAAGCTCAAAAAAGAGAAAGAGAAAAGAACCATTTACCAATTACAAGATGAAAGCGGAAATTATCAGCATACAATAGAGAAGAAAAAAGAGATTGTATACAAATATTTTGAGAAGCTATATAAAAAGGAGAGAGTACATGAAGATCAGATAAGGAAATATTTAAGAGAAAAAAGTACTCGTGAAATTAAGGATGAGATGAAAGAACTGTTGACGAAGGATATATCTATGACAGAATTAAAACAAGCAATTAGAATCCAGAAAAGTAACAAAACTCCAGGCCCTGATGGCTTCCCAGCAGAATTTTATAAAGTTATAGAAGAACAGGTAGGACCAATAATGGTAGATTTATTTAATGAGATATTAACATCTGCTAAAATGCCAGACACGTGGAAGGAATCATTAATTTTGCTAATCCCGAAGGGGAAATCAGATCCCAGGATGATACAAAATTATAGAGCAATCTCTTTACTGAATGTTGACTATAAAATATTTACTACTATTATTTCTACCAGATTAAAGATAATTTTGAATGAGTACATACACCCAGATCAAAATGGATTTCTCCCAAATAGACATATTAGATACAACTTAAGAATAATAATGGACGTTCTGGAATATTATGAAGTCCATCCGGGGCAACAGGTAGCTCTTGTATTTTTGGATGCTCAAAAGGCTCTTGATAACCTCAATTGGCAATTTATGATTCAACAAATTTATGGTATGAATTTTGGCACTGAATTTGAGAATATTATAACGGCAATTTATTCAGTACAAAAAGCAAATATAATAATAAATGGAGAGAATACTCAAACTATAAATATAAAAAAAGGAGTACGACAAGGTTGTCTGCTGTCCCCTCTCCTCTTCATATTATCATTAGAAATTTTATTAGAAAGAGTGAGGCAAAATTCTGAAATAAAAGGATTAAAAATCAAAAATGAAGAATATAAATTGTGAGCTTTTGCAGATGATATGGTCTTTCTTATGGAAGATCCAATAGAAAAAGAATTAATATTAATTAAGGAACTAGAAAGATATGGAGCAGTAGCAGGATTAAAAATTAACAGACAGAAAATGAAACTCCTAGTAAAAAAATCTAACAGATCTACAAATAATAGAATTAGAAAGGGTGCTAGGACTTCAAACAACAAGGAAAATTAAATATTTGGGAATATGATTGACAGCACACTGCAAGACAATAAAGAAAAACAATTATAATAAGCTATTACAACAAACACAAAAAGATTTAGAACTTTGGACGAAAATGCAATTGTCATTATTAGGAAGAATAGCAACCATAAAGATGTCTATATTACCAAAATTTCTTTATTTATTCCAAACGATCCCAGTTAAATTAGATAAGACATTTTTCGATAACCTCAATAGAATGACATTAAAATTCATCTGGCAGGCTAAGAAACCCAGAATAAAAATGAAATTGTTACAAGATATGAAGAGCAGAGGTGGTTTTGGATTGCCAAATTGGGAACTATACTATAGGGAAGCAGCATTAGTTTGGTTAAAAGACTGGATTAATTTAAAGAATAAAAGAATATTAGTTATAGAAGGTCATGACCTTCAAAAGGGGTGGCATGCATTTCTTTGGGAAATAGGACCTACCAAACAAAAATATTTTTATAGACATTTGATCAGAGATTCGCTGATATACAATTGGATCAAGGTTAAAAAGAAACATTATATAAAAATCCCAATTTGGCTATCTGTAATGGAAGCGATGATTCACCCAAATAACCTAGACCTGAATAAAATGTTAAAATATAAAAACCTATTTGATATAAATGGAAATTTAAAACCAAACAGGAGCTCCAAGAACAAGGGCTACGAATAGAT
Organism: Bungarus multicinctus; assembly: GCA_023653725.1. Classification (NCBI taxonomy): domain Eukaryota; kingdom Metazoa; phylum Chordata; class Lepidosauria; order Squamata; family Elapidae; genus Bungarus; species Bungarus multicinctus. The sequence goes on from CM042851.1 coordinate 2,318,348, forward strand.
TGGTGGGCTTATCTTCAAATACAAAGCTGATACAATAAGGATATAAAGGACTATGGAATATATTTGAAACCACAACAATTAGATAAAATCTTATTTGGACCAGATAAAAAAAAAATATTACTAAAATTTATAAGTATCTCTTAGAAGTAGAACTAGAAGAATAAATCGTGAAAGGATGTATGATCGCCTGGGCTCAAAACATTGGACATAATATAAAGTTAGTAGATTGGGAAACTATATGGAATAGAAATCATAAATTAACAAAATCAGTAACCCACAAAGAAAATGCATATAAAACATCGACACTCACATGGGTGAAAGAATGGATTGGATTGAGAAACAAGAGATTACTGACCTTGGAGGGACATGACCTTGAACTAAGTTGGCATGCTTTTTATGGTATGGAAAAAACAAAATAATAGCTATTTCCAAAGACACTATGTTAGGAATGCATTATTCACATAGAAGAAACAAGATCCGGCTGTGATTGAGAGAAAGATCCACTTTCTCTCTCATACACACACACACACACACACACAGGTGTATATACATTTCCCTTGCTTTGCTGGGCTATAAATTAAAATTTAGAGGTACTCACCTTCTTTCCAAGCAGCCTTTGAGCTCAACACTCAGAACCCCTTTAAAACCTTTTTTCCAATTAGCCAAGGTCCAGGACAACTGACCCACAGACTCAATGGGTCTGCTGCCGGCAAGGGTCTGCTTACCTGGGCTAGGTCCACTGGTCAGGTTAGCTTGGAGTCCCATCTGCTGGGTGCTAAATTATTGGGTTCACCTCCAAGTGGGAAGAAAGACACTGGAAACATGGAGACTGCTTGGAAGGATGGTTTAATGGTGGACAGGACCACATGATTTGAGGTCCTGGGCAAAAAAAGCACATGGATGAGGGAGGAAGATTTATAACATCTATTGTCCCAATCTACTGATTGGTTGTCAGACTCCCATAGGGCCATGCAAGGGTAACTTTGCAGGGTAGGCTGTCTTGAGTCCCAAGCTTGGTTGAATCTTGCTGGGTGATATAATCTTCTCAGGTGCCATGTGGTGAGATGAATAGAGAGCTAATCCTATCATGTCCTGAGGGCTGTATCTTAATCCCATCACCTTGGAGCTGAAGGGGGGACAGGGAGCTGCAGAAAATTGCTTTGTCTTTAAAAACATGCTTCTCCTTTTCTTATCCAGGGAAATATAATATTCTGCCTTTTTAATATCTCCTAGAATATTTCATTCTTCTAGGAGAGGGGCAGTTGCTAACTTTCTACAGGGGCATTAATATTTAACTAAATAATAAATTAAAGACAATCCAGAATGCTTACTGGAAGCAGTAAGAAATAAGCTTAAACTTAAATACTTTGGACATATAATGAAAAGACAATCAAGACTGGAAAGGATGTTTGGAAAAACTGAAGGTAATAAAAGAGAAAAAGACCAATAGAAGATAAAGTGCCTAGATACTATCACTAATGACTTTAGGCAATTTTCAGGGGCCTATAGTCCCTATTAGTAAAAATGTCAAAATGATAAAGTACTTTCAGAGTATTTGACTCTATACACCTTCAATGTAACTGCCAACTTTAATGTAGCTGCCAACTCTTGCAAAACATCCAGGAGTTTTAGCATATTTTCTGTGGCTGGCCTAATTTGAGCACTTCAAAAGCCAAAAGAATGGAATACAATTTCATGTATTTAAAAGATCTGACTTGCCTAGTTTGAATTCTTTTCATTTTTACCTTAATGTTTACCGGTATGTACCCTAGGCGGTTCTGGAAAAAAACATACCTCTGGAGACAAAATGCTGCTACTTTTCATCAATTGTCTACACTCTAACAACGATAGATAACAAATTGAAATAAAGAATGCAAGTATACTATGTTTATTTCTAATCTCTTTCATGCCCTGTTGATGATTACCTGTTGTTTGTTAAATGGTATTAGTATTGCTTTATATTTTCACAGGTATAATTTTACATATCACATCAATAAAAGTATTAACAGATTAACAGAGTTCGAAGTGATCTTGTAGGTCATCCAGTTCAATCCCCTGCCCAAGAAGGAGACCCTACACCATTTCTGATAGATGGTAGTCCAGTCTCTTCTTTTTTAACATTTTATTGATTTTCTATTGTTTACATTTGGTTAATCCTTAATAAACACCGAATAGAATAGAATAAAATACTTTATTGGTCAAGTGTGATTGGACACACAAGGAATTTGTCTTGGTGTAAATACTCTCAGTATACATAAAGAAAAGGAACTGTCAGGCTACGGAACTTCTTCCCATTCAAACAATAAGAATGAACTTCTGATAATCAAACTTATCAAAAGGAATCCTTTATTGAGATGAGACAGTCCAGTAGGAATTCAAAGCAGCGTCTGAGGTCCCTCAGGCATACAGTGATAGATAAGGGAGTTTAGAATCCCCCCCCCATCCCAATGTTTACTTAAAGAAACAAAAGCCAATATGTTAATTCCCCTCCCAGCCCCTCTGGGAGGGGATCCTTCCCTTTTTGGAAGGTTTTTTCTCATGTAGCTTTCCCAAGATGTACCTAACTTCCTCCCCCACCCCCTTTTTAGAACGGACTGTTTTTGGAAATTTCCCAGAGCACTTCATTGTGGAGTTTTATGGCCCCTCATCTCCTGGCTGTGCCACTCCGAAGTGTTAGGTTCTGGCCATCTGGCTTTCCCCCCCCCCCCCATTGTATCATGTATGGGTGTGCATATTCGATATAAGGTTAAATATATTCAGGTTACATCAAGAAAGGATTTCTTTATCAGTTCCCACCCCCCCTTTTCTTCTTCCTCTGAAGAAATGACAGATACACGGATCTGACATCCTGCCCTCCTTTAAAAAACAGATAGGTCTACCTGGAAAAAAACAAAAATCATGCGTTACATGTGCAGTTCAGGATGGTTTATCAGGGTATTTTAGGTGGAACTTTCGTAGTAATGTGGGTGCTTTTACATGTCTTTTGGCTACCCACTCATTTTCTGAGGAAGGAAGGTGTTTCCAAGCTACTAAATATTGTGTGGATCCACGGTAAGTGCGTGAATCAAGGATGTCTTTAATTTCAAAATGTTGTTCCCCATGTATCATGATGGGGGTTGGGGGTGTGGGAAGGGGGGGTCTGAGGTTTGAAGTGATCTCCGGTTTGAGCAAGCTACAGTGAAATACTGGATGAATCTGCCTAAGAGTTTTTGGAAGATGAAGCTCTACCGTCACGGGGTTGATAATTCTGGAGATGGGGAATGGCCCAATGAATTTTGGTCCTAATTTCTTAGAAGGTTGTAATGATTTTAAGAATTTTGTGGACAAATATACACAGTCTCCAATCTTGAAAGGTTTAGGTTCACAGCGTTTTTTGTCTGCTTGAGTTTTGTAAACTGCTCTAGCTTCCTGTAGAGATAATCTTACCACTGGCCACATGGCTTGTAAATTATCCATCCATTCCTTAAGGGAGGGGATTTCAGGTTCTTTGGTGGGTAGTTCCGGCATGGGGTTGAATTCTTGGCTCGTGGCTACCTGGAATGGGGTGAACCCTGTGCTACTATGGACTGAGTTATTGTATGCTACCTCTGCAAAAGGAAGAAGGTCAGTCCAATTGTCCTGCTGGTGATTAATAAAACATCTTAAATATTGTTCTAATACACAATTCACTCTCTCTGAGCTCCATCCGTATGGGGATAGCTTAAAGACAATAATCCCTGGGTGGAGTCTAATAGGTTTAAAAACGCCCGCCAAAATTTTGATGTGAACTGAACACCCCTATCTGAGATAATTCGTTGGGGGGCTCCATGAAGGTGATAAATGTGTATTAGGAACATCTTTGCCAATGACTTGGCAGTTGGGATCTTTTGGTATGGAATAAAGTGAACCTGTTTGGAAAAAAGATCAGTTACAACCCAAATGACAGTATTCCCAGCACTTTCGGGAAGTTCCACTATAAAGTCCATAGAGATCTCTTTCCAGGGAGCAGAAGGGTCTGCTACTGTTTGTAAAAGTCCAGGATATTTTCCTTGTCTTCTCTTTGCAGCAGCACAGATGGGGCAGCTCGCAACATAGTTTTCAATGTCCTTTTTGAGGGACGGCCACCAAAATTGTCTTTTGATGAGGTGCAGGGTTTTTACAAAACCAAAGTGTCCTGCTATTTTGGAGTCGTTGCAACGTTTCATGAGTTCCATTCTCTGGCTTGCAGGGACATAAAGTTTGTTTTCTACCCAAGCCAGTCCATCTTTGAGTAAGCACGTGTTTCTGTTAGCCTGGAACCAATCATCTTTAAGTAGTGCCTCCTTAAATATTGACGTCGTTGTGTCTTCAGTCAGGGATGATGATTTTTTTTTTCTCTTGTGCCCGGGTGATTACCTTGGCTGCTAGTTGGGTCAGTTGGATCATCGGTTTTATAACCTCAATCTTTTTGCTGTTGTATTGGGGTTTTCTGAACAGTGCATCTGCTAAGTTCTTTCTCCCAAGAAAATATTTGAGAGTGAAATTAAAACGTTCAAAATATCGAGCCCACCTTGCTTGTTTTTCGGAGAGTTTCCGTGGATTTCTTAGAGCTTCCAGATTTTTGTGATCAGTCCATACTTCAAAGGGGATTTGGTTTCCTTCCAGGAAATGTCTCCATGTGAGCATTGCCCACCGCACAGCATATGCCTCTTTCTCCCATACGGCCCATCTTTGCTCAGTTTCCATCAGTTTCTTAGATGTATAAGCACATGGTTGTAGTTGACCACTTTCATTCTTTTGGAGGAGGACTGCCCCAACTGCAACATCACTGGCGTCTGCTTGGATGACAAAAGGTTGTTCGGGATCTGGATGCTTAAGGACTGGTTCTGCTGCGAACAGACGTTTGAGTTTCTCGAATGCTGCTTGGCATTCCATTGTCCAGATGAGGGGTTGCCTAGGTTTGGGTTTCTCCCCCCCCCCTTTGTTTTTAGCAAGTTCGTGATAGGGAGGGCGATGTTTGCAAAAGCTGGAATGAATTGGCGATAAAAATTTGCAAACCCCAGAAAACTTTGCAATTGTTTGCGTGTGTGGGGTGGATCCCAGTCCAATACAGCATTCACTTTCTGTGGGTCCATCTCTATTCCTTCATGGGATATTCTATACCCCAAAGAGTCAATTTTCTCTTGGTGGAACTCACATTTGGAGAGTTTTGCATATAGTTTAGCGTCTAAGAGTTTTGTGAGAACTGCACGGAGTAGCTTGATGTGCTCTTCCATCATTTCCGTGTAGATTAAAATATCATCAAGATACACTAAAACCCCTTTAAATAAAAATTCATGAAGGGTTTCATTGATCAATTGCATAAACACTGCAGGCGCTCCTTGCAGTCCAAAAGGGAGCACCTTAAATTGGTAGCATCCCAATGGTGTGTTAAAAGCTGTCTTCCACTCATCCCCTTCCTTTATTCTGCTGCGGTAATACGCCTCCCGTAGGTCTAACTTTGAAAAAAATTTTCCTTTCGAGAGGTGGGCTAACATGTCCTTCATGAGGGGGAGTGGATACATATTTTCTATGCAAATGCAATTCAATTTTTTATAATTCACACAAAGACGCATGGAGCCATCTTTCTTTTCACGGAATAACACTGGGGCCGCTATTTTTGGTCTGGCGGGTTCGATGAAACCCCGCTTCAGGTTTTTATCGATAAATGCTCTGAGTTCTTTCAGTTCTCTGGGAGACATGCAGTACATTTGTGGTTTTGGAAGTTTAGCCCCTGGTAGGATTTCGATAGCGCAGTCTGTGGCTCGATGGGGTGGGAGTTCATCACAAGCTTCCTCACTAAATGCTTGGGCCAGATCCTGATACTCATTGGGGATGTTAATGGGTTTCACAGACTGTCCAGTCATGGCTGATTCTCTGTTCTCTTTCCCATTCTTTATCCTTTCCTCAGATCTTTTTGCAAATATTACGTCTCTCTGGAATTGTATGGTTCCTGTCCTCCAATTTATTTTTGGATTCCATTTCTGTAGCCATGTGAGACCCAGAACTAGTGGCTCTTCCATCCCTGGGGCTACAATGAATGTGAGCATCTCCCTGTGTTTTCCTAGTCTTATTTTCAATGGTTCTGTGGTAAACCTGGCTGGCTCCCCCCTGCTATGGTTCCATCTAATTGGCAGAAAGCGATGGGATTTTCCATTTCTTTCAGTTGGATTCCCAATTTATCTGCAAGGGAGGGTTTGATTAGGCATTGGGTGCATCCCGAGTCCAGCAACGCTGTAACTTCCTCCCCCTTCCCTTGGCTGGGGATAAACAGTCTCAGGGGTAGGGTGATTGGTTCAATTGGATTGCTTACCAGCGGGTCATCCTCTGGATCACTTTTGGACTGGCTCAGGTCTCCTCGGAGCATTTGGGATTCTTCCTCAGGTTTGGGGGGGGGGGTCGGAATCCCACATCTACTCGGCCTCTCAGGCCAGTCTCCTTCCCTCGAGGGCTGGATGTTGTGGGTTTCCTCCCTGATGGGTGGTCTAGCTTTCTGGCAGGAGTCTTCGAGTGGCATTCTGCTGCGCGGTGTCCCTCCTTTCCACACTTAAAGCAACCAGGCATTTTTGGAGTCATGGTGGATTGGGGTTTGAAAACTTCCCGTTTCCCCAGGAGTGGGGATCTTTTCCAAAACTTACCGGCACGGTACCGGTTTCGAGTCATGTCTATCTCTGCCTCCTCTGCCATCATGTACCATTCATGCAAAAGGTTTGGAGCCCCACGGGCCAGGCAGGCAGCGTTTAGATCATCATTTAGTCCATCTTTGAACCAGCAGACTAAGATATCCTCTGGCCAATCTACCCGGCCGGCCAGGTCACGAAATTCCTCGGTGTATTCTGCTACCGGGCGACGACCGTGTTTCACGACTCTGATGCGGTCCCGGGCTTTTCTATCGGCAAGCGGGTCCTCAAAACGGTGGCGCAAGGCCGTCATAAAGCGATCTAAGTTTCTTAATTCTGGGGCATTGACGTTGTGGAGCGTTACCATCCATCTGGCTGCCGCCCCTTCAAGAGCTAGGGTGACAATTCGCACCCGGGACCCTTGGGTTGGGAAATCCTGTCCATATTCTTGCATGTAGGTGAGCACTTGTGCCAGGAAAAATCCCAATTTCTGGGGGTCTCCATCGAATTTTACCCCCAAGGGCGGGACCTTCCTCTTTAATTGTATGTTTCTGGGTTGGCCAGGGTTAATTCCCTGATCCGGGGCGTTTAAGGGTCGGGTACCTGGTGTGGCTACTGGTTCTTCAGCTTGTCCCTCTTCCCGCTCAATCTCCACTGAATCTGGGGTGGCAGCTCGGGTTCTCTCACCTTCTGGTTCCCTCGCTCTCCTGCATTGTCATCTTTGTGCATCCCCCACATCGAGGTTCTCCAGGGCTTCCCTCACTAGGCGATTGATGTACCGTCTCATTCGGTCATCGGCTGGTGGCTCCTCATCCCATTCTTCCTGATTCGATAGGGCCTCTAGCTCCAATTTCCACACGGGTTTGCGATTTCCTCGGATGAGGGTTACTCCCCTGGTTCTTCCATTCCAGGTGTCTCTCTTTCCTACACCTATAGACCACCGGGGCTTGGTGGAGGATTCGCAGGCAGCCTCGCTGTCTTCGATGGGGCACATTGAATCAGTATCTGGCTGGGTAACTGTTGACGTTTCTCCCCAGCATTCGGCTCCCCCTTGCTCCTTGCTGTATTCAGACATTTTTTTCTTCTCTTGTAGGATCCCCTCGGTAGAGTGAATTGTTTAAAAAAAAATTCCTCTCCGGGTTGACCTCTATTGCAGACGCTGCTTTATGTCAGGCTACGGAACTTCTTCCCATTCAAACAATAAGAATGAACTTCTGATAACCAAACTTATCAAAAGGAATCCTTTATTGAGATGAGACAGTCCAGTAGGAATTCAAAGCAGCGTCTGAGGTCCCTCAGGCATACAGTGATAGATAAGGGAGTTTAGAATCCCCCCCCCCATCCCAATGTTTACTTAGGGAAACAAAAGCCAATATGTTAATTCCCCTCCCAGCCCCTCTGGGAGGGGATCCTTCCCTTTTTGAAAGGTTTTTTCTCATGTAGCTTTCCCAAGACGTAGCTAACTTCCTCCCCCACCCCCTTTTTAGAACGGACTGTTTTTGGAGATTTCCCAGAGCACTTCATTGTGGAGTTTTATGGCCCCTCATCTCCTGGCTGTGCCACTCCGAGGTGTTAGGTTCTGGCCATCTGGCTTCTCTCCCCCCCATTGTATCATGTATGGGTGTGCATATTCGATATAAGGTTAAATATATTCAGGTTACATCAAGAAAGGATTTCTTTATCAGTTCCCCCCCCCCTTTTCTTCTTCCTCTGAAGAAATGACAGATACACGGATCTGACAGGAACATTCATTAAGAATCAAGAATCATAATGTACAACACTTAATGATAGTCATAGGGTACAAATCATACTAGGAAACAGTCAATATAAATCGTGAGGATACAAGCAACAAAGTTAGTCACAAGTGGGAGGGGATGGGTGATAAGGAGTGATGAGAAGATTAACAGTAACAGTAGTGTAAACTTTGTAAATAGTTGAACAGTGTTGAGGGAATTATTTGTTTAGCAGAGTGATGGCTTTCAGGAAAAAAATGTTCATGTGTCTAGTTGTTCTGGTGTGCAGTCCTCTATAGCGTTGTTTTGAGGGAAGGAGTTGAAACAGTTTATGTCCAGGATGTGAGGGGTCTATAAATATTTTCACAGCCCTCTTTTTGACTCATGCAGTATACAGGTCCTAGATTGAAGGCAAGTGGGTAGTAATTGTTTTTTCTGCAGTCCTTCTGAAGTCGGTGTCTGTCCTGTTGGGTTGCAGAACCAAACCAGACAGTTATAGAGGTGCAGATGATAGACTCAATAATTCCTCTGTAGAACTGGATCAGCAGCTCCTTGGGCATTTGAGCTTTCTGAGTTGGCACAGAAAGAACATTCTTTGTTGTGCTTTTTTGATGACGTTTTTGATGCTAGATGTCTATTTTAGGTCATGTGATATAGTAGAACCTAGAAATTTGAAGGTCTCTACTGTTGATACTGTGTTGTCTAGTATTGTAAGAGGTGGTAGTATGGGAGGGTTTCTTCTAAAGTCTACCACCATTTCTATGGTTTTGAGTGTGTTCAGTTCCAGATTGTTCTGGTTACACCATGAGGCAAGTTGTGTAACCTCCTCTCTGTATACAGATTCATCGTTGTCTCAGATGAGACCAATGACTGTTGTGTCATCAGCAAACTTCAGTATTTTAACAGATGGATCATTTGAGATGCAGTCATTGGTATATAGGGAGAAGAGAAGTGGAGATAGCACACAGCCTTGGGGGGCCCCTGTGCTGATTGTACAGATATCGGATGTGATTTCACCTAGCTTCACCTGCTGCTTCCTGTCTGTTAGGAAGCTTATGATCCACTTACAAGTGTGTTCAGGTACTGTTAGTTGGTTTAGTTTACTTAAAAGAGTGACTGGAATGATGGTATTGAATGCTGAATTGAAGTCTACAAAGAGGACCCTTGCATAGGTATTTGGTGATTCAAGGTGTTGTAGGATGTAGAGCAGAGTCATGTTAACAGCATCATCTGTCGATCTATTTGCTCGGTATGCAAACTGCATGGGATCTAACAGCGGATCCGTGATGGTTTTCAGGTGGGACAGCACAAGCCTTTCAAAGATTTTCATAACTACAGATGTTAGAGCAACTGGTTTGTAATCATTCAGTTCCTTGATGGAGAGCTTCTTTGGCACTGGGATGATGGTAGAACCTTTGAAGCAGGAAGGAACATAGCACATCTCTAGTGATCTACTGAAGATTCGGGTGAAGATGGGGACCAATTGCTCAGCACAGACTTTTAAGCAAGAAGGAGTTATCTTGTCTGGCCCTGGTGCTTTTCCTGGCTTTTGTCTGTGTAATAGATCTTGTACTTCTTTTTCTGTGATCATCAGATGTTGTGAGCCCAATGGATTGGGGCCAGTTGTAGCAGGCTTGGCTATTGTTGGTGTGTTTGAGATGTGTGTTATGGAGATACGTGGCTGTAGTTTCTTTTCAAACCTGCAGTAGAACACATTCAGGTCATCTGCTAGTTATTGATTTCCTTCTGCCTGGGAAGGAGGTTTGCTGAAGCCAGTGATGTTTTTAAGAGTTTTCCACATGTTTGCTGGTTCATTTGTTGAGAATTGGTTCTTTAACTTTTCAGAGTAGCTTCTTTTTGCTGCTCTGATCTCTCTTGTTAATATGTTTCTGGCCTGGTTGTATAGCATTCTGTCACCTTTTCTGTAAGCTTCCTCTTTGGAATGATGTAGCTGCTTAAGTTTAACTGTGAACCAAGGTTTATTGTTGCTATATATTTTCAGGTTCCTTGTTGGTACACATAAGTTTTCGCAGAAGCTAACATGATGTTATAGTATCTGTGAGCTCATCTAGGTCTGCAGAGGCATCTTCAAAAACATTCCAATCAGTGCAATCAAGGCAGGCCTGGAGTTTCAGCTTTGCCTCATCAGCCCAAGTCCTCACTGATTTAATTGTTGGTTTAATGGTTTTAAGTCTTTGTCTGTGGGCAGGAATAAGGTGAATCATACAGTGGTCAGAGTTTCCCACAGCTGCTCGTGGTAAAGACCTATAAGCATCTTTTACTGTTGTGTAGCAGTGGTCTAAAGTATTTTTGCCTCTGGTGGGACAATTTACATGCTGGAAATATTTTGGGAGCTCTTTCCTTAAATTTGCTTGATTGAAATCTCCTAAAATGATGGGAAAGGAACCTGGGTGTTTGGCTTCAGCCTCCATAATTTGATCAGCAAGAGTTCGTAATGCCTTATTTACACAGGCTTGTGGAGGTACATACACAGCTATTAGGAGAAATGAGGAGAACTCACGTGGAGAGTAAAATGGCTTGCAGTTGATGTGTAAAGACTAAGTTTTCATCACAAAACTTATATATTATAGTTATATCCTGAGACCAACTGTTGTTGATATATAAACATAATCCTGCACCCTTTGTTTTACCCAATGTCTCTTCAATTCTGTCTGATCTAAGTGTCTGAAATCCTGGGATGTATATGATGTTGTTCCCATGAATTTGTGGATTAAGCCAGGTTTCAGTAAAACAAAGAACAGCTGAATTATAAAAATCATAATTCCATCTATTTAAGAGATGAATTTCATCCATCTTGTTATCCAGTGAGCATAAATTAGTCAGAAAGATTGAAGGAAGTTTTCCCCCCCTATTCCTTAGTTTGTTTAAAATTCCTGCTCGTTTACCTCATCTCCTCTTCTGGTATGATGGCTTCTTTGCTTTCTTTGTTGTAATCCATAGCATGGGGGAATTGGTTAGAATCTCCTCCACGTTTGCAAAGACAGGTGGGGGTGGGGAATCAGAAAGCTGCTCCTAAGGAAACATTGCCTAATTCTTAGCAGGAGTATGAAATCCGTAGTGAATTGCAGATAATAATAAGGAATAAAAAAACCATTAGAGAGCATTTCACCAAGGCAGCCGTCCTCAGCACCATCTTGGCAATAAACACTGTATTGTCTGGGTTATTATGGTATGTGTCAAAACATTGATCTACTTGCATATTCACTATCTGTATGTGAAACTATTTTGAACAAACCTTGCTATATGTTTTTTAAAGTAGTCTTTTGATTTTAAGTATTGCATATACTCTGGAAATTGTTGTACTTGATTCTATCTATTATAACTTGAAATATTCTAACAATGTGTATCTTCTCTCAATAGATGGTTGCATTTAAATTTTGAGTGGCAATGGAAGGGTAGAATTAAGTAAACAAAATTTTACTGTTCTTCTAATTAGATTTAATTGAATATTTCATGTTAACATTTATATATCTGAAGATTCTAAAGCTCTGTATAAATAAAGTGATGTAGCATTGGGGTGTAGGATAGTTCAAACTGGCTAATAATGATTCATTAAAATGATATAATATCTTTGAATATCTAGAAACAGGCCAGTTTGTGTGTTAGAATACTGGCAGGCAAGCAGAGATGAAAGGGCTTTTTGTTTGAGTTTGAATTTACATGACATGATAAAATATATAAAATTGTGCACAGAATGCAAAGAATAGATATATAAAGGTTTTCTATAGTGCTTATTAGATAAACTCTGGGCCATTCACTAAAAATAAATGTACGGACTGTAAGTTCTGATTAAAAAGATGTTTCTGTATAGTGCATAGCTAAATCTACTGCCATGAGTATCAAATCGATCTATCTGTCATTTCTTCAGTGGAAGAAGAAAAAAAAAGGGGGGGAGGGAGACTGATAAAGAAATCCTTTCTTGATGTAACCTGAATATATTTAATCTTATATCAAATTTGTATAACCCACACATGATACAATGGAGGGAGGAAACCCAGATGGCCAGAACCAATCACCTCTGAGAGACACAGCCAGGAGATGAGAAGACCATAAAAATTCCACAGTGAGATGTGTCCTGGGAAACTCTGGAAAAGTTTGTTCAGAAAAGGGGGTGGGTGGAAATTAGGTATGCCCTGGGAAACTGTGAAAAAGATTGTTTCTACAGAAGGGGTGGGGTGGAATTAACATACAGGGTTTTGTTTCCCTATATACACATCGATATAAGGGGAGGGCTTCTAAACTCCCTTATCTATCCCTGTATGCCTGAGAGACCTTAGACGCTGCTTTGAACTCCTACATGAATTATCTCATCTAAATAAAGGATTCCTTTTGATACGTTTGGTTTCAGAAGTTCATTTTTGTTAATTGAATGGGAAAAAGTTCTGTAGCCTGACATAAAATAACGTCTGCAATAGAGGTCAGCCTGGAGAGGAATTTTTTTAAAAGAAAAAAGAAAGAAAGAAAACCTTTCACTCTACCGAGGAGACCCTGCAAAAGAAGAAAAATGTCTGAATATAGCAAGGAGCAAGGGGGAGCCAAATGCTGTGGAGAAATGTCGACACTTACCCAGCCAGATATTGACTCGGTGCACCCCATCGAAGACAGTGAAGCTGCCTGCGAAACCTACACCAAGCCCCGGTGGTCTATAGGCGTGGGAAAAAGAGACAGCTGGGACAGAAGAACCAGAGGACTAACCCTCACCCGGGGTAATCATAAACCCGGGTGGAAATTGGAGCTGAAGACCCTATCAAATCAGGAAGAATGGGGCAAGGAGCCACTGGCCGATGACCAAATGAGATGGTCCATAAATCGCCTCGTGAGAGAAGCCCTGGAGAACCTTGAGATGAGGGATGCACCAGGATGACAACACAGGAAGGCGAGGGAACCCGAAAATGAGAGAACCTGAGCTGCCACCCTGGATCCAGAAAAGATTGAGCAGGCAGAGGGACAAGCTGAAGAACCACTAGCCACACCAGGTTCCCGACCCTTAAATGCCCTGGATCAGGGGATTAACCCTGGCCAACCCAGAGGCATACAGCTGCAGAGGAAGTTTCCACCCTTGGGGGTAAAATTTGATGGAGACCCCCAGAAACTGGGATTTTTCCTGGTGCAAATGCTCACCTACATGCAAGAATATGGGCGGGATTTCCCAATCCACGGGTTCCAAGTATGAGCTGTCATCCTGGCCCTTGAAGGGGCAGCAGCCAGATGGATGGTGACACTCCACAATGTCAATTCCCCAGAATTAAAGAACCTTGATCGCTTCATGAAGGCCTTACGCCACCACTTTGAGGACCCCCTCGCCGATAGAAAAGCCCGCGACTGCATTATAGTCGTAAAACAAGGCTGTCACCCAGTAGCGGAATACACTGAGGAATTTTGTGATCTCACTGGCTGGGTAGATTGGCCAGAGGATATCCTAGTCTGTTGGTTCAAAGATGGACTAAATGACGACCTATATGCTGCCTGCTTGGCCCGTGGGGCCCCAAACCTCCTGCACGAATGGTACATGATTGCAGAGGAGGCAGAGATAGACATGACTCAGAACCAGTACCACACTGGCAAGTTTTGGAAAAGATCCCCACCCCAGGAGAAACAGGAACCCCAATACACCATGACTCCAAGAACGTCTGGTTGCTTTAAGTGTGGAAAGGAGGGACACTGCCCAGCAGAATGCCATTCAAAGACCCCTGCCAGAAAGCTAGACCACCCATCAGGGGGGAAATCTGGAACATCCAGCCCTCAAGGAAAGAAGACTGGCCTGAGAGGCCAAAAGCAGTGGGATTTTGATCCCCCCCAACCCTGAGGGGACCTGAGCCAGTCCGAAAGTGATCCGGAAGATGACCCGCTGGTAAGCAATCCAATTGAACCAATCACCCTACCACTGAGACTGTTTATCCACAGCCGAGGGAAGGGGGAGGAAGTTGCTGCGTTGCTGGATTTGGGATGCACCCGATGCCTAATAAACCCCTCCCTTGCAGATAAATTGGGAATCCAATTGAAAGAAATGGAAAATCCCATCGCTTTCTACTAATTAGATGGAACTATAGCGGGGGAGGGGGAACCAGCCAGCTTTACCATGGAACCATTGAAAATAAGACTAGGGAACCATAGGGAGAAGCTCACATTCACTGTAGCCCCAGCAATGGAAGAGCTGCTGGTCCTAGATTTCACATGGCTGTGGAAATGAAATCCAAAAATAAATTGGGGAAAAGGAACCATACAATTCCAGAGTGACGTAATATTTGCAAAAAACTCAGAGGAAAGGATAAAGAAAGGGACAGGGAACAGAGAATCAGCCATGGCCAGACAGTCGGCTGAACCCATTAACATCCCCAATGAGTACCAGGATCAGGCCCAAGCATTTAGTGAGGAAGCTTGTGATGGACTCCCACCCCATCGAGCCACAGACTGCACTATCAAAATCCTACCAGGGGCTAAACTCCCAAAACCACAAATGTACCGCATGTCTCCCAAAGAACTGAAAGAACTCACAGCATTTATCGATAAAAACTTAAAAAGGGACTTCATCAAACCCACCCGACCAAAAATAGCTACCCCAGTATTATTCCGCAAAAAGAAAGATGGCTCCATGCATCTGTGTGTGAATTACCAAAAATTAAACACAATTAATATAGAGAATATGTACCCACTCCCAATCATGAAGGACATGTTGGCCCATCTCTCGAAAGGAATTGTTTTTTCGAAGTTAGACCTACGAGACGCATGTTACCACATCAGAATAAAGGAAGGATATGAGTGGAAGACAGCATTTAACACCCCATTGAGATGCTTCCAAATTAAAGTGCTTCCTTTTGGACTCCAAGGAGCGCCCGCCGTGTTTATGCAATTGATCAATGAAACCCTTCATGAATTTTTATATACAGGAGTTTTAGTGTATCTTGATGATATTTTAATCTATATGGAAATGATGGAAGAACACATCGAGGTACTCCGTGCAGTCGTTATTTATTTATTTATTTATTTTTCGTATTTCTATACCGCTCCCTCTCCCAAAAAGGGACTTGGGGCGGTGTACAGACTAAACATATAAAATAGATACATTAAATAGAATTTAAAACCAATTAAATAATATATGGTTGCGTCCCGACCAACTATAATTAAATATTAAAAATCCGGGATAAAGAGATTTAAAATCAGATAAAAATTAAAACCCTTATTAAATTTAAAAACCCCAAAGACCTTTACTGGGCCAGGCCAGCCTGTTTAAAAAATAAGGTCTTAACTGCGCGCTGGAAGGTCAGGATGTCTGACATGGCTCGTATCTCCGGGGGGAGATCATTCCATAGGGAGGGAGCTCCAACAGAGAAAGCACGTACCCTCGGGGCCGCCAGCTGCCAGCGATCAGGTGGTGGTACCCCAAGTAGGGCGACCGTGTGGGAGCGTACTGGGCGGCGGGAGGTTGGTGGTGGCAGCAGGCGGTCTCGTAAGTACCCAGGTCCCGAGCCATGGAGCACTTTAAATACCATCAGTACCACCTTGAATCGAATCCGGAAGGCCACAGGAAGCCAGTGCAGTCTGCGGAGAAGTGGTGTTACGTGGGCGTTCTGAGGGGCGCCCACGATCACCCGCACGGCTGCATTCTGAATTAACTGCAACCTCTGGAGACTCTTCAAGGGGAGCCCCATGTAGAGAGCATTGCAATAATCCAAGCGGGAGATGATGAGGGCGGAAGTGACTGTGCGAAGTGCGTCCAGATCCAGAAAGGGCCGCAACTGGTAGATCAGACGAATCCGATAAAAAGCCCCCCTGGCGACGGCCGCAATATGTTCTTCCAAAGACAGCCGCACATCCAGGAGGACACCCAAATTGCGTGCCCTTTCCACAGGGGTCAATACTTCTCCCCCCACAGTCAGCGAAGGAACAAGCTGGCTGTATCTGGGAGCAGGAAACCACAGCCACTCGGTTTTGGTCGGGTTGAGACGAAGCCTGTTACGGCCCATCCAACCCCGCACGGCCTCCAGGCACCGGGTCATCACTTCGACGGCTTCGTTGGGGTGGCCCGGGGTGGAGATGTACAGCTGAGTATCATCAGCGTACTGATGGAACTCCATCCCAAAGCCACGGATGATCTCACCCAGCGGCTTCACATAAATGTTGAACAGCAGAGGCGAGAGTACTGACCCCTGAGGCACCCCGCAAAGCAGGGGCCTTGGGGTCGATCTCTGCCCCCCAGTCAACACAAATTGCGAATGGTCAGAGAGGAAGGAGGAGAACCACCGCAACACGGTGCCTCCAACCCCCAACCCCTCCAATCGTCGCAACAAGATACTGTGGTCGACAGTATCAAAAGCCGCCGAGAGATCTAACAGGACTAGGACAGAGGAACACCCTCTGTCCCGTGCCCTCCAGAGATCATCCACCAACGCGACCAAGGCCGTCTCCGTGCTGTGCCCGGGCCTGAAGCCCGATTGGAGGGGGTCAAGATAATTCACTTCATGAAACTATTAAACGTTAAACTATATGCAAAACTCTCTAAATGCGAATTCCACCAAGAAAAAATTAACCACTTGGGGTATAGAATATCCCATGAGGCAATAGAGATGGACCCACAGAAAGTAAAAGCTGTAATGGACCGTGACCCACCGCACACCCGCAAACAACTGCAAAGCTTCCTGGGGTTTGCAAACTTTTATCACCAATTCATTTCAGCTTTTGCAAACATCGCCCTCCCTATCATGAACTTGCTAAAAATGAAGGGTGGGGGGAGAAACCCAAACTAAGGCAACCCCTTACGTGGACAATGGAATGCCAAGCGGCATTCGAGAAACTCAAACATCTATTCTCAGCACAACCAATCCTTAAGCACCCAGATCCTGAATAATCTTTTGTCATCCAAGCAGATGCCAGTGATGTTGCAGCTGGAGCAGTCCTCCTCCAAAAGAATGGAAGTGGACAATTACAACCATGCGCTTATATATCCAAGAAACTGATGAAAACCGAGCAAAGATGGGCCATATGGGAGAAAGAGGCATATGCTGTGCAGTGGGCAATGCTCACATGGAGACATCTCCTGGAAGGAAACCAAATCCCCTTTGAAGTATGGACTGATCACAAAAATCTGGAAGCCCTGAGAAATCCACGGAAACTCTCCGAAAAATAAGCAAGGTGGGCTCAATACTTTAAACAGTTTAATTTCACTTTCAACTATTTTCCTGGGAGAAAGAACTTAGCAGATGCACTGTTCAGAAAACCCCAATACAACAGCAAAAAGATTGAGGTTATAAAACCGATGATCCAACTGACCCAACTAGCAGCCAAGGTAATCATCCGGGCACAAGAGAAAAAAAAAATCATCCCTGACTGAAGACACAACGATATCAACATTTAAGGAGGCACTACTTCAGGATGACTGGCTCCAGGCTAACAAAAACACTTGCTTACTCAAAGATGGACTGACTTGGGTAGAAAACAAACTTTATGTCCCTGCAAGCCAGAGAATGATCTCATAAAACACTGCCAGGACTCCAAAATAGTGGGACACTTTGGGTTTGTAAAAACCCTGCACCTCATCAAAAGACAATTTTGGTGGCCGTCCCTCAGAAAGGGCATTGAAAACTATGTTGCGAGCTGTCCCACCTGTGCTGCTGCAAAGAGAAGACAAGGAAAATATCCTGGACTTTTACAAACAGTAGCAGACCCTTCTGCTCCCTGGAAAGAGATCTCTATGGACTTTATAGTGGAGCTTCCCGAAAGTGCTGGGAATACTGTCATTTGGGTTGTAACTGATCTTTTTTCTAAACAGGTTCACTTTATTCCATGCCAAAAGATCCCAGGTGCCAAGGCATTGGCAAAGATGTTCCTAATATACATTTATCATCTTCATGGAGCCTTCCAATGGATTATCTCAGATAGGGGTGTTCAGTTGACATCCAAATTTTGGTGGGCATTTTTAAACCTATTAGGCTCCACCAGGGGTTGTCATCAGGAATTCACCCCCAGACTGACGGATCGATGGAGAGAGTGAATAATATTTAAGATGCTTTATTAATTACCAACAGAAAAATTGGACTGACTTCTTCCTTTTGCAGAGGTAGCATACAATAACTCAATCCATAGTAGCACGGGGTTCACCCCATTCCAGGTAGCCATGGGCCAAGAATTCAACCCCATGCTGGAACTACCTACCAAAGAACCTGAAATCCCCTCCCTTAAGGAGTGGATGGATAACTTACAAGTCATGTGGCCCGTGGTAAGATTATCTTTATAGGAAGCTAGAGTAGTTTACAATACTCAAGAAGACAAAAAACGTTGCGAACCTAAAACTTTCAAGATTGGGGACCGTGTATATTTGTCCACAAAATTCTTAAAATCATTACAACCCTCTAAGAAATTAGGACCAAAATTCATTGGGCCATTCCCAATATCCAGAATTATTAACCGTGACGGTAGATCTTTGATTTCCAAAGACATTTAGGCAGATTCATCCAGTATTTCACTGTAGCTCAAACCAGAGATCACTTCAAATCTCAGACCCCTCCCCTTCCCACACCTCCAACCCACATCATGGTACATGGGGAACAACATTTTGAAATTAAAGATATCCTTGATTCACGCACTCACCATGGATCCACACAATATTTAGTAGCTTGGAAACACCTTCCTTCCTCAGAAAGTGAGTGGGTAGCCAAACAACACATAAAAGCACCCACCTTACTACAAAAGTTCCACCTAAAATACCCTGATAAACCATCCAAAATTGCAAATGTAGTGCATGATTTTTGTTTTTTCCAGGTAGACCTATCTGCTTTTTAAGGAGGGCAGGATGTCAGATCCGTGTATCTGTCATTTCTTCAGTGGAAGAAGAAAAAAAAAAAAAAGGGGGGGGGAGAGACTGATAAAGAAATCCTTTCTTGATGTAACCTGAATATATTTAACATATCAAATTTGAATAACCCACACATGATACAATGGAGGGAAAAAAGCCAGATGGCCAGAACCAATCACCTCTGAGAGGCACAGCCAGGAGATGAGAAAGCCATAAAAATTCCCCAGTGAGATGTGTCCTGGGAACCTCTGGAAAAGTTCGTTCTGAAAAGGGGATGGGGGAAAATTAGATATGCCCTGGGAAACTGTAAAAATGATCGTTTCTACAAAAGAGGTGGGGGGAATTAACATACTGGCTTTTGTTTCCCTAAATACAAATTGAGATAAGGGGAAGGCTTCTAAACTCCCTTATCTATCCCTGTATGCCTGAGAGACCTTAGATGCTGCTTTGAACTCCTACATGAATTGTCTCATCTCAATAAAGGATTTCTTTTGATATGTTTGGTTTCAGAAGTTCATTCTTATTAATTGAATGAGAAAAAGTTCTGTAGCCTGACAATGAGATATAGTGTTAGCCACCAGTTTAGGCAGTTTTAAGAAGAGACAGGGAAAATTAATAAAGGAACAGGTAATCTGTATTGTTAGTATAACATGCATATGATATTTATATTAACCATAAAGTTACTATCTGCTATAGTCCATCATTCAAATGTCACTCATAGTCAAGACAAAAGAATATCCCCTCTTAAAATTCCAAGTCCAACAATAACATTTAAATGATTACAAATTAGTCTTCTGAACTAGTTTCTGACTTGCACACTTCAAATCTTAAATGCCGCCTGTGGTGGAATCATAGTGGAAGAAGGCTTCCTTCCTCATATTTCTGCCTATATTCCTTTCGAAGACATCTGGTTGAGATTCTGGGTAGATAGGTCTTTGAGTTGAATCAGCAAACCTCAAATGATCATATAAACTTGTGTGATTGAAAAATCCTGATATTTGATTTTTATGAACTGCCTAGGTATGAGTAATATTTAACTTGCCTCAGGAAATTAGTTTTGAAACTAATACAAAAGGGAAAAGTATTTAAAATGTTTTCCTGAATATACCAACTGAATTACTGTACTAAACAGGAAATTTTTAGAAAAATATTGGCTTTTCCAAACCTTTTAATATATATTCTTTTTATCTAAAATATATTTTGTTCACTCATTTTAACAGTTATAAAAAAAATGTAAAGAGTGGACTTCTGGCTGACATCATGGCGAGATTGGACACAAGGACTGTCTCTCTGCATCCCCGTGCCGAGTTCTCCCCATTGATGGGTTCCAAAAGAAGCCAAAGCCTCCCTGTAGGAACGGTGAAGCAAAGATGGATGTCCTGTGAGGTCATGGAGAGTCACAGCTCTCCTGACTGATCAGGGGCTTTCTTTCCCTCTCAGCTATGATGAGAAGAGCAGCCCAAAGATGGCTGGTATGAAGCCAGGACAGCTGAAGAACATCTAAAATTTGAGCTAGAGTGGATTCTGGTGAACAATAGAACTGGGTGAGAGGAATTTTTTTAATTAAAATGCATCCCCAAGAGAAAGTTCAGGGAAACTATTTACTCAGAATTATTTGTCAAAGCGGCGAGTAAGCACTTTGAGAAAATTACCAAGCTGGAAGGAAAAAAATTAGAGAGAGAGAGTGAATGAAACATTCTTTCTTCTTCAAAAATACAGTAAACTGGACTCTAAAAGTTGGAAGACATGGTACTGAGAAGGCATTTTAAAATGCTGGAATTATGGATTTTAAAAATTAACACTGCTTTAATACTTGAATTAATAATAATAAGTCTTTATTGATTAGCCCTTGGGCCATATCAAAGTGCAAAGTTCCAGCAACAATTTGCTACTAAAATTCAATAAAAGCAATTCAAAATGAAATTTGATAAAATACTATTTAAAATGGAACTTAATAAAATACAATTTAAAATGGAATCTAGATAAAATATGATTTAAGATGAAATAGTAATAAATACAATCCAAAATAAAATTGTAATAATGTACAATAATGTAAGATATAGATAAAATATAATAATGTTATATTTCAGAGTTGCCCTTGCTGTCTACCCCAATCAATCCCACATATACAGATCGCAACCAAATCATTTTGTTTAAATACTGTGCTACTTTAAATGTTATTTTCAAGTTCTGGCCAGACATAAGGTAAGTTATTTTGATGTGGGTATCCCAATGGGTCATTTGTCTGATATAAAGACCAAGATACCTGTCTCTCATCCTCTTATAGAGGCAACAGTGAAATAGGATGTGAGCCAGGTCCTCTACCTCTGCTGCTCCGCAAATGCAGAGGCGCTCATTGTATGGTATTGCATGAAATCTCCCTTATCTAACCATTGTGTCAAGCTATTCAAATCTTGCTCTCGTGAATATCTCCCTAAGATGTTTTGGGAATTGTGACTTCAAGTAGCTATCTACTTGGAAAGTACATTTGTATTTAATCAACCATTTCAAGTTACCTACCTTACTAAGGATAGCTATATCAAGTCTGTGCATCTATATCCTTAATTCTTTGGGCAACTCCTTTTTATTGTTCTCCTGTTATACAAGAGATAGGAAGACCACAGCTTCTTACAAAATTTGTTAGTTTAATGATCCAGGAGATTTGTGATTGTAGTTTTATTTGCTCTAGTACAGTGTTTTTCAACCTTGGTGCTTTGAAGATGTGTGGACTTCAACTCCCAGAATTCCTCAGCCAGCTGAAAAACACTGCTCTAGTAGGCATAATTTGGGTAGTCTATCAGTCTCCATTTCATTAACTTTGCACCAGTAGTTATAAGCTCTAATTTTAGATAATGCCTGAATTGTATAAATTCCCAATTCATCTCTAACTGCTGCAGCAGATGTTCTTGGGTCTACACCCAAAATACATCTCAAATGCTGGGACTGTGTTTGTTCTAGGACTGTGGTTGAGTAAAGACTCCAAATATATGCTCCATACAAGAGCATTGTGGTAACCTTAGCCTTATAAACCTTAATTAATGGGACTAGGGACCCTGGATAACTATGGTTTTTTAGTTTGAGCAATAAATTCAAGTGGGCTTTGCTCTAAATGTACTCCGTTGATGATGGCAGGCCCAAGATCCAGTCTTGGAAAAAGTTATACCCAAATATACAAAGGAATTAACCTGTTCAATTGATTCACCATCCAATTGCCATCTATGTCTCTGATGGTTTCTTCCAAACACTATTATTTTTGATTTAGATTTACTAATGATTAGAGAGTTATCCTGGCGATAAGAGCTAAATCTTCTTAATAGCCTATGTAATCCTACTTGTGCGTATGATAATAAAATCATATCATCAGCGACTTGAATTACAATTTAAATTAATTAACATCAGATATAGCTGTTGTAGAGTGGCGGAATCACTGAGGCAGACAACCAGAGCAAAACTTCAGTTTAACTTTATTAACAAGAAAAAAGGGTTGCCACGGCTGCCGTGCTAACTCGGCAGACAGCTGGAACTACAACAGCTGATGCTGTTTGACATCTCCTTTTATAGTCAGATGTCAAACAGCATCAGCCAATGGCAGCAGTCCATGTTTCCCACCAGAAACATGGATCTGAGTGAAGACTTCAGTCAGTACACAACACTCCTCCCTCCTAGCAAGGAGCATGTGTAATCTTTTAGATATGTCGGGCACCTGCGCAGATGGCCCAATCTTCTTGGCTTCTCTGGAAATGGCACCAGACCAATGTCTTCTTTCTGTCATGTGCCTTCCATCGATGGTGAGGCTGGCAGATCACTTGGAGTTGGTTCTGGTCCCTGGTCAGCGTCTCCTTCAGGTAGGTTCTTGTTACATGTGGGCTGGAGGCAGGCTTCTTCGGGCAACGGTGGCTGTTCAGCATCAGGACCATCTAGATGACCTCTGAGTGTAATGCTCCAGCACCCTCTCAGGTGGTCTAAATGGTGGCGCCAGATGCGCCCATCTTGTAGCTGGACTCTGTAAGACTTAGGACCAGTTACTGCCACCCCAGACAACCACAATGGTTGCCCAGCAAAGTTTCTAGCATACACTAGGTCATTTTCAAGGAACCCTCTGCTTTGGCTGTTTGACCCAAGGGGAAGCACTGGGGAATAATTTGGGTGAAGCCTGTCAAGGGTGGTTCTTAAACAGCTCCCCATTAGGACTTCAGCCGGTGACCTGTTTGTAGAAGAACAGGAGGTTGTATGCTGGCTCAGAAGATACTGGGCTAGTTTAGAATGTCAGTCTATGGGCCCAAGTCTTTGTAGGACCTCCTTAGCTGACCTGACTGCCCTTTCAGCCAGTCCATTACTAGCAGGGTGAAAAGGAGCTATTAATATATGCCTGATTCCTTGGTTGGCTAGGAAAATCTCAAACTCGCACGAAGTAAACTGGGGGCCATTATCAGATACAATGGTATCAGGGAGGCCACGCATGGCAAACATTCTGGTCAATGCCTTAGTTACTGCTTCAGTGATTGTGGTGTGCATTAAAGTCAGTTCCACCCATTTGGAAAATGAATCAACTAATACTAGAAATGTACGCTCGTGGAAAGGGCCAGCCAAATCAATATGAAACCTGGACCAGGGGCTCCCTGCCTCTTCCCATGTCCTAGGGGTGGATGCTGGAGGAGATGGTCTGGTGGTCTGACATGTAGGACAAACATTAACCCAGCTAGAAATCTGGGCATCCATACCCGGCCACCACATGTAACTGCGAGCAAGGGCCTTCATCCTAACAATGTCCGGATGGCCCTCATGCAGAACCTTTAAAATTGAGGTCTGTAGTCTAGGGGGAATCACTACCCTGGTTCCCCACAGAAAACAGCCTTGCAATGAGGAAAGTTCCTGTTGGCATATTTTGAAGGGTAAGAATTCAGATGGATAAGGGATTGCAGGCCATCCCCTCCCCACCCAGTCAAGGACTTGGGAAATTACCTTGTCCTTGGCAGATTGGGCAGCGATGTCAGAAACGGTGACAGGCAGCTGTAGGTCATTGATCAGGAACACAGCATTGGTTGGTGCAGGAACCTCCACTGGAACTGGTAGGGGACAACGACTGAGGGCATCTTCATGACTGAGAGTTTTGCCAGAGCGATGGACCAGAGTATATGAATAAGCAGCCAGAAATAATGTCTACCTGGTCATTCTTGGAGATAAAATCTGAGACGTTTGCTTATTGCCTGCTAAGAGTCCCAAAAGAAGCTTATGATCTGTGACCAGTTCAAAATGATGTCCATAGAGAAACTCATGGAATTTCTTTACTGAAGCAACTGCAGCCAAAGCCTCCTTATCAATTTGGCTATAGTTATGTTCAGTGGAGGATAGTGTCCTAGAGAAAAACGCAATGGGTGCTTCTGATCCATTAGGCAGTCTGTGACTTAGAACGGCCCCTATTCCGAATGATGAAGCATCTGCAGCTATACTAATGGCAAATTCTTGTTGAATTGTATTAAGACAGCTTTAGACGTGAGCAGTGATTTGACTGCTTTGAAAGCAAAAGATTCCTTAGGACCCCAATGCCATGCTGTCTATCTATCCAGGAGCCTATGCAGAGGTTCTGCAATTGAGGCCTTATATGGCATCATGAGTAGCCTTTACTTTAGATTCTGTTGGGTGGATACCCGAGGCATCAATTTTGTAGCCTAAAAGCTCAACTTGTGGAGTGGCAATTGTGCACTTTTCTTTTTTTAAGACCTGACTTTCTAAAACGGTCGAGGACACTTCTGACTCTTTGTAGCAATTGAGTTTTGTCATTGGCAGATATTAGAATGTCATCGAAATAGGGTACTACGCCAGGTAACCCTTGAAGTATCCTTTCCATTAGAGACTGGAAAATTCCAGGGGCCATACTAACCCCAAATTGGAGATGTGTACACTTAAAAGCACCCCTGTGTGTAACAATGGTTTGCAATTCTGCAGTTGTGTTATCAACAGAGAACTGTTGATAGGCCTGTGACATATCTAGTTTTGCGAAAATGGAGCCAGGCTCAAAAGAATGGAGTAAGTGCTGAACAATGGGGACCGGATAAGCGCTGATTTGTAAATATTTATTTATTGTGCACTTGTAGTCCAAACAAATTCTTAAACCGCCGTCTTTCTTTGGGGTGTCACTATTGGGGTCTCCCATTTAGCGAAGTCTGTAGGTTGTAGTATGCCTTGTTTGATTAATTTGTCTAGTTGCTTGTCAAGTTAAGGATGGATTGCAAAAGGTACCCTTCGGGGCTTTAAACGAATTGGAACTGCTTGTGGGTCTACGTTAAAAGATATTGGAGTTCCCACGTAACAGCCTAGGCCCTCACTGAATACATCAGCATATTCCCTGAACAGGGAGTCCACTTCTTTATTTGCAATGGAATGGATTCCACCTATATGGAGTCCTAGGGCAGAGAACCAGTCTAATCCCAACAGGCTTGGGAGGGCGCTATCCATTATCACTAAAGGCAAATGACCCTTGAAATCCTGAAATTGAATTAAAAACTTGCCTTTTGCGATGACAGGAATGGTTCTGCCTTGGTAGTCCCGTAGAGTCAAATTACAGCCTGGAATCTTCTTTCTTGTTATTCTGGGAAGCAGTTGTTTCAAGGTGCCCCACAAAATGATGGATAGTGCAGAGCCAGTGTTTACTTCCATCCTGCATGGTTTACCTTCTAGGGAAACAATGACACTAATTTTGTTAGAACTTCTTTTTGTCATTTTGGTAGCATGTGAAGCAGTCTTCGATTTGTCTTTGGAAGTGCATGGTTGTCTGAGGCTTTTGGGGCTGGTTAAAAGTCTTTCCTGCTTGACATATTCTTGCTAAATGGCCCTTCTTTTGGCATTTTAAACAAATGGCATTTCTGAATTTGCAAGATGCCCTAAAATGGTTGCCTCCACAGCTTAGGCAGGTGGGCTTTGGCCGTGGAGGTTGATTTGCAGCTGGCCTGTAATCCCTTTGACTGGGTTTGAGCTGCCTAAGGCGGTTTACGTCAGTAGCCTCTTCAGAGCCCTCCTCTGTAGTGGCCTCATCACAGTGGACAGTGAGCAACTTTGTCTAACTGGGTTTCCCTGTATTTCAGCTGCTGAGAGTGCTGACAGCTCAACAGCTTGAGATTCTTCTATGGCTTGTTTTAAGGTTAAGTCCCCTTTGGCTAGTAGCCACCTTTGCAACCTTAAGTCCTTGACTCCACAAACTAGCTGGTTTAACAGCATATCTTCTAAATAGTCTCTGAATCCACAATGCAAGGCAGCTCTTTGTAGTGCTGCCATGTAGACACTAATAGATTCTCCTTCAGCCTGGGTACGTCTCCTAAAGGCATGGCATCTGGCAATTCTAGAAGGCTTAGGGGAATAATGATTGGAAAGAATTTCCTGCAATTCTTCCCAATGAACAGTCTTAATAGAACGTGGAGCCAATAATGCTGTTGCAATGTCAAGTATCGTGGCTCTGCAAAAGCTTAGAAAGTAAGACTTTTTCTTATGGTCTGAAATGTCAGCAAGGTCAATGGCATCTAAAAAACAGTCAAACCGGTTTCTGTATGATTCCCATGTCTCTGCCGTCAGTCTGAAAGGCAGGAATGCAGGGTTCGAAGTCATTGTCTTTTCAGCTGTGCCGCTTCTTCTGAGATGCTTTGAAAATCGCGCTTCGCGAACAGTGACAACAGCTCTTTAATGTCTTCAGCTCTTTTTGTAGTGACTTTGCTCTTATGTCTCTTTGCTTGGTTTGCCTCTTATAAGTATCCCGCCCTCGTCACCAGGGTTGTAAAGCGATGGAATCACTGAGGCAGACCACCAGAGCAAAACATCAGCTTAACTTTATTAACAAGAATAAATGGTTGCTGCAGCTGCCTCATTAACTCGGCAGCCAGCTGGAGCGGCAACAGCTGATGCTGTTTGACATCTCCTTTTATAGCCGGCTGACAAACAGCATCAGTCCTGCCAGAAACATGGACCTGAGTGAAGACTTCAGTCAGTACACAACAATACCAGCAACAGTATTGTTACACAGAGAGCAACATCTGCTGATGAGAGGAAAATATACAAGCCTGGGAATATTTATTTGAAGAACTGTGAAAATACTTACTGGGTTACATTTACCTACCCTAAAGCCACTGGAGATTTAAATATGAGAACAAGGAAGATAATTAAAATGACCCTTGGATGTTATGTTACATGATTGAACTTATAAAGGTGACTTAAGAAGGCTTGTATAACTCCCTGGACTATTTAAATGGAACTGACTGATTATCTGTGGGAAATAAAGAACTGTGACTAGTGTGCATTCTGAAGAGTAATCTCAGCTTTGAATAAAGAGTTCTTGGGCTATTGGCCAAAAGTGGGATTTATTAAAACAAAATAAGATGCAAGGCAAGGGGGAAATGAATGAAACTTTAAATGCAATGGAACTGATGTTTCAAAGCATAAAGGATATTATACAGAAAGAACATAAGGCGACTAGGGAATTAATAGATGGCATAGACCAAAAACTGGAAAATATTATACAAGGTATAATGAGTAAAAACCAAGATGCTCAGGAAAAGAAGAGCCAGTAGAAGGAATGGAGGGAAAAGCAGAACCAGGAAATTAGCAAAAGTGGATAACAAGGAGAAGATACTAATAACATTAACAATGATTGATGAATCTAACCAGGGAGAAAACACTTCAAAAGATCTAAAAAGAGAATTGGAGAAACAGGAAGATGCTCTGAGAATGAAGATGGGGGTTAGAGCAGATAATCACAAAGTTAGCTAGGTGTGGTGGCCTAGAGGTGAAGCTCTCATCTCACAGTCAGGAGGCTGTGAGTTCGATCCTAGATAGAGGCTAATATTTGGAATAGACTCTCTTGCTCGAGCAAGGAGTTGGACTAGACCTCCAACTTTGTTATTCTACGTTCAAAGTTCTGTTAGACAGTGGAAGAGGGTAGGGATGGGAGAAATATTTAGTCAGCATGTAGATAGAGACAAAGATCCAAGAGAAGAATATGGGAAGCAAGTCAAAAAAAGAATAAAACCTAAAATATTGATGCAAACAAGAGATGATGGATAGAGG
Organism: Bungarus multicinctus; assembly: GCA_023653725.1. NCBI lineage: Eukaryota > Metazoa > Chordata > Lepidosauria > Squamata > Elapidae > Bungarus > Bungarus multicinctus. Next base: position 2,346,559 of record CM042851.1, read on the forward strand.
AAAAAAATATTTTTCTTTTAACATAAACATGTTTTTAAATACTGTATTAGAATTATATAGACTGGATGAAAACAAAGAATATGAATAGGATTATTTTGTATGTATTGTGATAGGTATTAGAATAATATATTGAAATATTGAACAATGAAATAATAATGATGAAATAATGAAGGACAATATTTTTATACAGTTAGATGTGAAGAGTGGAATATGGGACATATGAATAAGAATTAAGTATTTAAAATGGGAAAATTAGAGTTTGAACGATGGTACTATTAAATATGCTTAAATAATATTATGATTAGTAATGAAATAATACAGTCAAATAGTGAGCATAATGAAATAATGAAAGAATATATTTTAATATAAGTAGGTGTAATAATAGCAGAATCATATAGACTGGATGAATGTATAGAATACGAATAGAATCATTATGCATGTTTAAATAATATTGTATTTGATATCAGAATTGAATATGGCAACACTGAATAATGAAATAATTATGAATTAAAGTATTAAATCAGGTGAGAGATGAAAAACAAAAAGGAAACATCTTTTAATATAATGGTGACATGAATAAAAATTAGAATAGAGACAGAAATAAGAGAAAAGGGGAATAACATTATGCACATTTTACATAATAAGATTAATGTAATAACAAGAGGGAGGTTTAGAAATTGAACGGCAGTAGTATCAGGCATGTTCAAACAAAATGAAATAATGAAAGGTTATAATCTACTATAAATGTGTATTATTATTATTAGAAATATATAAGCTGAATAATAATCATGAGTAATAATATTATTTTTATTTGTACCAAAATGTATGGCACCCAGGGGTCACACTGTTCACACATTGATATGTATAAGTAATTTATTTATTTTATTTATTTTATTTTATTTATATACCGCCCTCTCTCCCAAATTGGGATTCAGGGCAGTGTACAGCCCAAATAAAAATGATACTGTTACAAAATAGAAAATTTAAAATAGATTTAAAAAGATTAAACTAGTGGCTGAAGTTAAAATTACGATAGAAGTATAAAAACAGGATAAAAAGTTAAGAAACTTAAAAACCATTCTAATAATACTAGGCCAGACCGGCCTATTGAAAGAGGTGGGTCTTTAATGCGCGCCGGAAAGTCTGTAGGTCAGGGATGGCCCGCATCTCCGGGGGTAATTCATTCCAGAGGGAGGGTGCTCCCGCAGAGAAGGCCCGCACCCTTGGAGCCGCCACCCGGCATCGCCCAGCTGGCGGCAACCCAAGGAGGCCCACCCTGTGAGAGCGCACAGGCCGGTGGGAGGCCGATGGTGGCAGCAGGCGGTCCCGTAAGTACCCGGGTTCCAAGCCATGGAGCGTTTTAAAGGTGACCACCAATACCTTGAATCGCACCCAAAAGGCCACCGGAAGCCAATGCAGCCCGCACAGGAGTGATGTAACATGGGAGCTCCGAGAAGCCCCCAGAATCACCCGCGTGGCTGCATTCTGCACCAGCTGAAGCCTCTGGATGCTCTTCAAGGGGAGCCCCATGGAGAGAGCATTGCAATAGTCTAGACGGGAGGTAACGAGGGCAGAAGTGACCGTGCGGAGTGTGCCTCGATCCAGAAAGGGCCGCAACTGGTAGATCCGACGGACCTGACAAAAAGCCCCCCTGGCGACGGCCGCTGTATGGTCTTCTAATGACAGCCGTACATCCAGGAGGACACCAAGATTGCGCGCCCTCTCTGTGGGGGTCAGAGTTTCTCCCCCCACGGCTAGCAATGGAATAAGCTGGCTGTATCTGGGTGCAGGAAACCATAGCCACTTGGTTTTGGTCGGGTTGAGTCAAAGCCTATTAAGACCCATCCAGCTCCATATGGCTTCCAGGCACTGGGTCATCACTTCAACGGCTTCGTTGGGGTGGCCTGGGGTAGAAATGTATAACTGAGTGTCATCAGCATACTGATGGAACTCTACCCCAAAACCACGGATGATCTCACCCAGCGGCTTCACATAAATATTGAATAGCAGGGGCAAGAGCACAGACCCCTGAGGTATCCCACAAAACAAGGGCCTCAGGGTCGACTTCTGTCCCCCCGCCAACACAAATTGTGAACGATCGGAGAGGAAGGAGGAGAACCAATGCAACACAGTGCCTCCCACTCCCAACCAGCGCAATAAGATACTGTGGTCAACAGTATCAAAAGCCACTGAGAGATCTAACAGGACCAAGACAGAGTAACATCCCCTGTCCCAGGCCCTCCAGAGATCATCCACCAATGCGACCAACGCTGTCTCCGTGCTGTGCCCGGGCCTGAAACCCAATTGGAGCGGATCTAAATAGACAGCTTCATCCAGGTGCTGAGGGAGCTGTCGTGCCACCACACTCTCAACAACCTTCACCACAAAGCGAAGGTTGGAGACCAGATGATAGTTCGATCATAATATCGGGTCCAGGGACAGTTTCTTGAGGAGGGGTCTCACCACCGGTGGGAAAAAAACCCTCACTCAAGGAAGCGTTAATAATGCCCTGGAACCAACCTTGTGTCACCTCCCGGGTGGCCAAAACCAACCAGGAGGGACACGGATCCAGTAAACATGTGGTGGCATTAAACCCACCCAGTAACTTGTCTACGTCCTCTAAGTTGATTTTTATTTTATAAAATAAAAAACTTGACATGATACAATTTCAAAGTACAGATATTGGTAATTCAAACATCCTGACCCCTATGTATTCTGAAAGGCAAGAGGAGGAAAATAATGTGATTTCCTTTTACATGTATCATGTCTGGATGGTATGCCTAACCTATATCTGCATAAGCAGTTTTCAGAATTTAAGCAAATTAAGTTCATTCAAAAGAATAGTGACAAACCAAACACATTGCCTGAAAATGTACAATACAATAAACTCGTTGCAGAATACCTTATGCCACCAGACTTGAAATTCTAGACCTAGAAAATCTAGAACTACACTGCCTTCGGTCCAATCTAAGTATAGTGTCAGGCTACAGAACTTTTTCCCATTCAATCAATAAGAATGAACTTCTGAGAACCAAACGTATCAAAAGGAATCCTTTATTGAGATGAGACAATTCATGTAGGAGTTCAAAGCAGCGTCTGAGGTCTCTCAGTCATACAGTGATAGATAAGGGAGTTTAGAACCCCTCCCCTTATCTCAATGTTTATTTAGGGAAACAAAAGCCAATATGTTAATTCCCCTCCCAGCCATTCTGTAGGAAGGATCTTTCTCACGTACATTTCCCAAGACGTACCTAACTTCCCCCCACCCCCTTTTCAGAACGGACTGTTTTTTGGAAATTGCCCAGAGCACTTCACTGTGGAGTTTTTATGGTCTTCTCATCTCCTGGCTGTGCCTCTCAGAGGTGTTAGGTTCTGGCCATCTGGCTTCTCTCCCTCCATTGTATCATGTGTGGGTGTACAAATTTGATATAAGGTTAAATATATTCAGGTTACATCAAGAAAGGATTTCTTTATCAGTCCCCCCCCCCTTTTCTTCTTTCACTGAAGAAATGACAGATACATGGATCTGACATATAGTATATAAATCATACACTGCAATGTCCTACCTGTCAATAAATACTTCAGCTTCAACCATAACAATACAAGAGCAAACAATAGATACAAACTCAAGGTTAACCCGCACCAAACTTGATTGCAGGAAATACGACTTCAACAACAGAGTGATCAATGTCTGGAATACTCTAATGACTCTGGTTTCTTCCCCAAACCCCAAAAACTTTAACCTTAGACTTTCTTTCTTTCTTCTTTCTTCTTAACATTTATATATTGCCCTTCTCCCTAGGGACTCAGGGCGGTGTACAGCCGAATCAAACCCAAACAATACAAAAGTTAAAAAGAGATTAAATAATAGGCTGTTTAAGCTAAAACAACCCTCCCCCAAGAATATTAAAACCCAGGTTAAAACCAAATTAAAGGAGACAATTAAAAACTATATCAGCCCAGGCCAGCCTGCTCAAAGAGCCAGGTTTTTAATGCGCGCCTGAAGGCCCTCAGGTCCGTGCTGGTGCGTATCTCAGGTGGCAGAGTATTCCAGAGGGCAGGGGCCCCCACAGAGAAGGCCCTACTCCTGGGGGCCGCCAGACGACACATAGAGGCCAACGGCACCCGGAGAAGGCCCTCCCTGTGGGTACGCACCGGTCTGCTGGAGATCACCGGCAGAATGCGGTCCTGCAGGTAACCTGGCCCAATGCCATGGATCGCCTTAAAGGTCAAAACTAGAACCTTAAAGTGAACCCGGAAAGCCACCGGCAACCAATGCAGCTCGTGCAGGAGAGGCGTCACATGGGAGCTACGCAACGCCCCCATAATCACCCGCGCGGCCGCATTTTGCACCAGTTGGAGTCTCCGGGTACTCCCCACAGGGAGCCCCATGTAGAGAGCATTACAGTAATCCAGGCGAGAGGTGACAAGGGCATGAGTGACTGTGCGCAGGGCGTCCCGATCCAGGAAGGGCCGCAACCGGTAAATCAGGCGAACCTGATAAAACGCACCCCTGGAGACGGCCGTAATATGATGTTCTAAGGACAGCCATGCATCTAGGAGGACGCCCAGATTGCGAGCCCTCTCTGTGGGGGGCAAAATCTCTCCCCCAATAGCCAGCGAAGGTGTCAGCTGGCTATATCGGGGCACCGGGAACCACAGCCACTCGGTCTTGGATGGGTTGAGCCGGAGCCTGTTCCTGCCCATCCAATTCTGCAAGGCCTCCAGGCACCGGGACATAGCCTCTACAGCATCGTTGGGGTGGTCTGGGGTGGAGATGTATAGTTGGGTGTCATCTGCGTACAGGTGACACCGCACCCCAAGACCACGGATGATCTCGCCCAACGGCTTCACATAAATGTTGAACAAGAGAGGGGAGAGGACCAACCCCTGAGGCACCCCACAAACAAGGGGCCTAGAGGTGGACCTCTCCCCTCCCGCCAACACAAATTGCGAACGGTTGGAGAGGAAGGAGGAGAACCATCACAGGACAGTTTCCCCAATCCCCAACCCCTCCAACCGCCGCAATAGGATACTATGGTCGATAGTATCAAAAGCTGCCGAGAGATCTAATAGGACCAGGACAGAGGAAAGCCCTCTGTCACGGGTCCTCCAGAGATCATCAACCAACGCAACCAATGCTGTTTCGGTACTATGCCCAGGCCTGAAGCCCGATTGGAACGGATCGAGGTAAGTAGCTTCCTCCAGGTACTGAGGGAGCTGACGTGCCACCACACTCTCAACAACCTTTGCTATGAAAGGAAGGTTGGAGACTGGACGATAGTTGTTTAAAACAGCTGGGTCCAGGGAAGGCTTCTTGAGGAGGGGCCGCACCACCGCCATTTTCGAGATGGTAGGAAACAACCCCTCTCTCAAGGAAGCATTGGTAATCCCCTGGAGCCAGCCTCGTGTCATCTCCCTGGCGGCCAAAACCAACCAGGAAGGACACGGGTCCAACAAACAGGTGGTGGCATTCAGACCCCCCAGCAATCTGTCCACGCCCTCAGCGGGCACAGGTCAAACTCCCCCCAGATAACATTCTCAAGACCTGCCCCGGACACCTCCCCCGGGACCACCCAATTGGAGTCCAGCCCATCCCGAATCTGAGCGATTTTGTCATGCAGGAATCGGGAAAACTCCTCTACCCTACCCTGCAAGAGGTCATCCCGCGCTCTCGGTTCAAGCAGAGAGCGGGTCACTCTAAACAGGGCGTCAGGCCGATTTTCTGCCGACGCAGTAAGGGCGGAGAAATGCGAACACTTCGCCGCCTCTATCGCCACAAGGTAGGTCTTGATATTAGATCTTACCTGTGTCCGGTCAGACTCAGTACGGCTCGCCCTCCAAATGCTCTCTAGACGTCTTTCCCGGCACTTCACCTCCCGTAGCTCCTCCGTATACCACGGAGCCAAGTGGGATCTGTGCCGGGTCAGAGGTCGCAGAGGCGCAACTCGATCCAGAGCCCCGGCAGCCAACCTATCCCAGGTGGCTACCAGGTCTCCAGGCGAGTTGTGAGCCAGAGACTCAGGAAATGGCCCAAGCTCCCTCTGGAACCGCTCCGGGTCCATCAGGCGCCTGGGGCGGAACAATCTACATGACTTCGCCTCCCTGCGGTGTGGGGTGGCGGAACAGAAGTCCAGTCTAAGAAGGGAATGATCTGTCCATGACAAGGGTGTAATAACTAAATCCCCAAAATTACAGTCATTCAACCACTGACCCGAGACAAAAATCAGGTCCAGCGTGTGTCCTCCTATATGAGTGGGGGCAGAAACTAATTGGGTCAGGTTCATGGCCATCATGGAAGCCATGAACTCCCGAACCAACCCCGAGGTTTCACCGGACGATGGCAGGTTGAAATCCCCCATGACCAAAAGTCTGGGGGTCTCAACCGCCAGCCCGGCTATCACCTCAAGGAGTCCGGGCAGGGCCGATGAGACGTGGCAGGGAGCCAGGTACACCATCAGAAGGCCCATCTGAACCCCTAGTCCCCACTTCACAAAGAGAGACTCACAACCAGCCGGCTGAGGGACAGTGGCCTCCTTAGGACAAAGGACCTCTTTAATAAGCACCGCCACCCCGCCACCCCTTCCCTGAGACCTAGGCTGATGAAATGCAAGGAAACCTGGTGGGCATATCTCTACCAGAGAGACACCGCCCTCTGGGCCCAACCAGGTTTCGGTAATGCCTACCAGGTCCGTGCTCTCCTCCTGCACCAGATCACAAATCAGGGGAGCCTTGTTAACCATGGACCTGGCATTGCATAGCAACAGCCAGGTATTCAGGGCCTGAGGCTCTGGACAACCAGGACTGCAGGTTGGGTGAGGAGGGTCGGAGCGCGCTACCACTTGAAGATATCGGCAGCGCGATCCCCTAACCGGATATGGCCCTCTACCCCCAGCATATCTACCCCTCCCAGCAACCGTGCTGATAAAATTGGCCCCCGGCATCCCACCCTCCGTCTGCCACCCCAACACGGAACCCCCCGAGCCCCTCCAGGTGCGCGTGCTGGCCTGGCTGCCCCCAGATCCACACGGGCTGTCTCCCGAACCCGTCTCGGATATACCCAACCCCTTTAAAAAACCCATTACAAAGTTAAAAACCCCCGACTTTCTACTATTGACCTCACCCCTTTCCTAAGAGTTCTGTAGGGGGCGTGCATAAGTGCACCAACGTGCCTACCGTCCCTGTCCTATTGATTCTTTTATTTTTCTTATATCTATCCATGTATTCATAACTACGTTTTTACTTATATCTTGTAAGCAATTGACAAACCAAATAAAATAAATAAAATAAAAAAACAATAGGCCATTAGCCACTAAACCACATTTTGATCTGCCATGTTTGTCAATCTAGCATTGTGTAGGAACTTCTTGTTCTTTTTTTTTTTTTTTTGCAATTTTAAAAAATATTTTACAATAATTCCATTTCACTTCAACTGTGCTGACTGGGTACATTTATCTTGTGCTTACAATTATAATTAATACTTTTCTTATCAATATAACAATAATCACATTTTCTTATAACTGTTATCTAATATATATATATTATTTTTAACAATCTTATCTTATTACTTTATATATTCATTTAATCCATATTCATTTTTTTTATTTTCTAACCATTGATAAAATAAATCCCTTACCATATAATATTCTGTTTCTTCTTTTTCTTTGATTACTAATGTTAATCTATTCATTTCTGCACATTCAAATATTTTCTCAATTACTTTTCCTTCTGCCAGTATTTTATCGCTTTTCCAATTCTGAGCAAATACAATTTTAGCTGCTGTTAATACACGTATAATTGAACATGCTTTTTCATTCCTGTAACCTTCAGGTACCACTCCTAATAAAAATATTTCAGGTTTCAAGTCTATGTGTTATTTTATCATTTTTTCCAACCATGTGTATATTTTTGTCCAATATCTTTTAGCTTCTATACAAGACCACCACATATGGTAATATGTTCCCAGTGTTTGGTGGCACTTCAAGCATTTAGCTGATTTATCTTTGAACAACTTAGCTAATTTTGCTGGTGTAAAGTGCCATCTATAAAACATCTTATACAAGTTTTCTTTATATGCTGTTGATATTGTTATTTTTATAATTCCTATCCCATAGCTTTTGCTATTTATCTAATTCTATAGCATATCCAAAGTTTTTTGCCCATGCTATCACTGTTTCTTTAAATTGTTCTTCTTCTAATTTAACACCTAATAAATAGCAATATAATCTTTTAATCAGCTTATCTTCTATTCCTGTTAATATTTTATCCAATTCTGTCAACTCCTTATAAATCCCTTCAGCTTTAATATCTTTTTCATATCTTGATTGTATTTGCATATATGAATACCCATGCATTTCCAACCTTGTTCATTCAATTCTTGTTTTGTTTTGAGCTCACCCTTTTCATTTTAAAATATCTTTATATCTAGCAATAATTCCCATTTTACAAACATTTGGGTGTATAAGTGCTCCCATTGTTGAAAACCAGACTGGTATCTTCATATAATGTTGTTTTTTTCTTATGTTAATAACAATGCATTCCTATGTGTCTTTGAAAGTACCCATGTATTTTGCTTCTCCCATACCACAAAAATGCATGCCAACCCATTTGCAAATCATGTTCTTCAATCATTAACTACCTTTTATTCCTCAGTGTTATCAATTCTTTCATCCAAGCTAATATCCTGACCTGATAATATATTCCCCAATTAGGTAACCCAAATCCTCCTCTAGTTCTTGCATCCTGCAACATTTATACGTTAATTCTTGCTTTCTTCCCTTGCCATATATATTTCAATACTATTTTATTAATATCTTCAAAATATTTTTCCAATTTTATCAGAATTGTTTGAAACAAATACAACACTTTTGGTAATATGTTCATCTTAATCGCCACAATTCTTCCTGTTAATGATAATTGCATATTGCCCCATTTTTCCAAATCTGTCTTAATTTATTGTTTAAGTTTATAATAATTATCTTCTTTAATTGTTCCACATCTTGCCATCAACTGAATTCCTAAATATTTAACTTTCTTTACTATTTGAATATATTGTATATACTCTTTGTCAATTCTTTTTTCTGTTTCTCTGTCATATTTTTTTTACCAATATCTTAGTTTTCCCTTTATTTATTTTCAGTCCAGCCATTTTCCCATATTCCTCTATTTTTTATTAACTTGGGTCCTGTTCCTAGAGGCTCTTCTAATATAAAAACTAAGCCATCTGCAAATGCCTGCAATTTATATTCCTCTTTTCTTATTTCCATCCCTTGTATCTCTTTGTCTTTCCTAATATTTCTATTTAGCACTTCTAATGTTAATACAAATATCAATGGCGACAAAGGATACCCTTGCCTTGTTCCTTTCTCAATATTAATTTTTTCCATGAGTTCTCCATTAACCAGTGGTGGTATTCTACTTGTTTGGTCCAGTTCTGCAGAGCCGGTAGCAGCAATGAGCAACGGAGATCAAACCGGTTCTCTGCCGCTCTGCTGTTGGGCTCACCCACCCATCCATACTCACCTTTATCCTTTGAATTTGAAGTGCAGCTGCTTTGCACAGCACAGAAGAGTGCCGTGTGGCAGCTGCTGAAGTGACCAGGATCATGCAGGCTTGCAGGAGGTGAGTTAGAATGCCTCTGCACCTGCGCAAATGCCTCTGAACCTGTGCAAAGTATGTATTTGCCATATGCGCGCACGCAAAGTGTGTGCACGCATTCAAAGTGCGCCCACCAAGCCATGCCCACCGAACCAGTGGTAAAAACATTTGAATCCCACCACTGCCATTAACCATTACCTTTGCATATTGTTTATAGTATATTGTCTTAATTGTGTTAATAAACCTTTCCCCAAACTCCATTTCTTCCATTTGTGTCAACATAAACTGCCAGTTCACATTGTCAAAGGCCTTTGTGCATCTAAAAATATCAATGCCATCTGTTTTTCAGGATGTGCTTCATAATATTCCAAAGTGTTTAAAATTATTCTCATATTGTCTTTTATTTGTCTCTTAGGTAAGAACCCATTTTGATCTGGATGTATAAATTGGTTTAAATATCTCTTTAATCTTTCAGCCATTATTGACGCAAATATTTTATAGTCCGAGTTTAATAGCAATATTGGTCTATAGTTTTTAATATGTTGTAAATCAGTGTTGTCTTTCGGAATAAGAATAATGTATGCTTCCATCCATGAGATAGGTATTTTTGCCTCAGTCAATATTTCGTTTACTATTTCTAATAATATATTGCTTAAAGAGTCCTGTAGGGTTTTGTACAATTCTACTGGTAGGCCATCTGGCCCTGGGGCTTTCCCATTATTTTGTCTTTTAATTGCTTCTTTTAGTTCCATCATTGTGATTCTTTCCTCTAACATTATTTTAATTTCTTCTGGTACTTTAAGTAATTCTACCTTCTTTAAATATGCTTTTATTTCTCCTTTCCCCACTTGTTCTTCCTCATATAGTTCTCTATAATATTTTTGTATTATTTCTTTTTTGTTTTTGTTTCTATGGCAGAGGTTCCCTTTATCATCCATTAATTGAGAGATCCCTTTTCTTTTCCTTCTCTTTTTTCATTCTATATGCTAACCACTTTCCTAGTTTATTTGCATTTTTAAAAAAGTTTTGTTTGGAATTTTTTATTTTTTGTGCTAATTCTTCTTTATCTATTATTTCTATCTTGTATTTTGTTAAATTCATTTTATTTTGTATTTCTTTTTGGGTTTGTTTTTTTTTGAAGTTCTTTCTCTGATTTTTTATATTCTTCTAATATCTTTTGTGCCTGTTTTTACTTTCTATTTCTCTTTCCTGTATATGTTATTGTTAGTCCTCCTATATAATCTTTAGCTGTATCCCATATGTTTTGTAATATATACGTCAGCTTCAAAATTCAGCTGCCACATTTTTTTAGAGAGTTAGAGGAGTTGAAAAGTTCAAGGTTATTCTGTGTGTCATATTAAAAATTTCCAGTTGCAGTTAATTGGTTCTCGTGATTTATGCAAGGGAGAAGTGGGAGGAGAGAAGGGAGGAGAGAAGGTGGGTTCTGTATAATGCACCAAAAAGCTTTCACTTGGGAAATTGCTTTTGAACATGCCAGATCTGTTCCTAATAAATCAATTGGAGAGATAATGTCTCTGAGTGATTGATATCTTGGATACTTTCTGGATGCTTGACATTTATTTCCCAAGTCTAACTTTTATTTTTTGAATGGGCTTGCTGATGCCTCAGAGTTTTTTTCCTAGAAATGGACAAAGAGCAGCAATCAGTCGAAGTTGGAGATGGGCAGGAGTGAGCGTGGTGGGGGGACTCCCTCCGGAGCATTAATTGAACCTCCAGCCCTTGTTTGGAGGAGATAATGGATGCTTTCAGGATGGCAGTAGAAGAAAGAGATTTGGGAGCTATACCGAAGCTTTTCAACTCAAGAAATTCTTATAACCCAGAGATAACCCAGCTGTCTGAAGAGAAATCTTTCTCTAGCCCCAGGCATATGGCTATTCTGTTGGATTGGAGGGAAGAGAGACAGTTGGGGTCGGATTTCTCTCAAGAAGACAACCCCCAGATCATTCCTGGAAGTCCATCAAGGGCAGATGTACATCAACAGTTCCAGAATTTAAAGATGACAGATTTGGTCGCACAGTCTGTTTGGACGGGGGGAAGCTTGAGACCACCCATATTCACTTACCCAAATATCTTGAGGAATGAGGAGATTATACAGATGCCAGTTGGAGGAAGCCAGAAAGAAGCATCAACTAACAGAGGTATGTTGCAGCCTCAGAGGCAATCCCCTCATTTCCCAAAAGGAATTTTGCCCCCTGCAGAGAGTATCCCTCCAGGGTGGGGATTTTATCCAGGCCAGGGGTGGATTCAATGCCAATGGCAGCCAGCACCAACACAGTCCTGGTCTGAAGAGGGGTTGCCCAGACAGCAGACAGCAGCCACACCCTCTCCACCTGACCAGGGAACATCCATCTTCCTCCTGGCAACCACAGTTGCAGCCCCAACCAGAAACAAGGCCACAGGGACCCCTATTCCAGAGAGGCCACACCCAGCCAGGATTCAGGGGGCCTACCCAGCTTACGTACACCACCTGGCCTGTTCCTTCCATTCCAGTACAACCTACAGGACCCTGGCATATGCTATCTCCACAACCACGACCCAGGCCGGACCGAATACCCTTTGAGGTGGTATTTGATGGCTGCCACGAACATTTCAATTACTTCCTCACACAAATCTGATCCCATATAGAACAATTTGGAGATCAATATGCCACAGAGCGCGGTTTGGTTACGGCCATAACAAATGGGATGAATGAAGGGGATGCTTCAGACTTGGTGGCCCAACTACACAATGAACAAGGCCCCAAATTACACGATGTAAATGGATTTATTCAATTATTAAGACTCAGATTTGAAAATCCAGACAGGGTAGCAGAGAATGAAGAGAAGTTAATGGAAGGCAAGTGACCATTGTCAGAATTCATTTGGAACTTTAGAAGGGTCTCAAGCCACCTCATGGATTGGCCTGAAAGAATGACTTTACACTATTTTAAAAAAGCCATTGATCCAGAAGTAAAGAAGGCCTGTGAAATTAGAGGAATCCCAGAGACATTACAGTCATGGTATATCGCCTCCCTCAGCTTAGATTGCAGCATCAACCCACACAGGAAACCCTTTCAGGTAGCCCCGACTAAGAGAATTGTGGTGAAGAGACCGCCGGCCAGACCAGCCAAACCTGTTCGTACCCAAACCACCAGGGTGCTGAAATGTTACTGATGTGACCAAGCCTGTCATAGGGCAGCAGACTGTCTAGCCCCTGCTCCTGTGCCACAAGCCGCACAGTTGAAGCCTAATACAGCTGTTAGAGATCAGAAGAATCAACGAAGACCTCCGGGCAGGGATGGGTTCACCAAACACAGCTGGGAAAGCCCCCTCTGCGCAAATGGGAGCAATGGACCACCAGACCGATGCCACGTCCCCGAAAACCTGACCTGCGAAGACGACCCAATGGTGAGTGATCCCATCATACCTTTTACAGTCAAGGTCAGATTAGTGGTACCAAACACGGAGGAGGCTGGGGAGTTAGAAGCTGTCATTGATACTGGGTGTTCCAGATGTCTTATCGGACTCCCCATCATTGAACAATTGGGCATAAGGACTAACCAGCTAAAATGCCCAATCAGATTTGAGCAAGTGGATGGAACCTTAACTGGGGGGTGGGGGGCAGCCACTCAATTACAGAATTAATCAAGATGGAATTAGGGCCCCATCGCGAACTCATACGCTTCATAGTGGCCCCCAAGTTGTCAGAGTCAATAATACTGGGACTTGCTTGGTTAGACAAATGGGCCCTGATGATCAAATGGGAGGATGGATTCAGAAAAATCCTTATTGGACTGAGCCCATTGCCCCCTCTACCACCAACTACAAAGCCTGAGCCAGCATCCATGGCATCCCACCTTCTCCCAGATAACCATCAGGTACCCAACCAATACAAAGATTTGGCTAAAGTATTCAGTGAAGAAGAGTGTAATGTTTTACCTCCCCATTGAGCCACTGATTGCGCCATAGAATTAGGGCAAAATTACCGAAACCGAAGATGTATTCCATAATGCCTGCTGAAATGGCTGAATTAAGGAAATACATCGACAGCAATTTGGAATGAGGTTTTATTGAGCCTGTCAAATCAAGATTAGCTGCCCCTGTGTTGTTCAAGAAGATGGCGGATTGAGATTGTGTGTTGACTTTAGAGGCATGAACGCAGTATGCGTCAAAACATGGATCCTCTCCCTCTTATGAAGGACTTATTGAATCACCTGTCGAAGGGCACAGTATTCACCAAGTTAGATCTCAGGGAAGCTTACTACTGGGTCCGCATCAAAGAGGGAGATGAGTGGAAAACTGCTTTTAACTGTCCTCTGGGTAGCTTCCAATTTAAAGTCATGCCTTTTGGACTTCAGGGGGCTCCTGCAGTGTTTATGCAGCTCATCGATGAGGCACCTTTACCAGTGGGTCCTCATGTACCTGGTGACATTCTTATATTCAGCGAAACCATGGAAGAACATGTTCAATTGGTCCAACAGGTTCTAGAAAAACTTCTAGCCACCAAATTATATGTGAAACTCTTGAAATGCAAATTCCACAAAGAGTCGCTAGATTACCTAGACTACCAAATATCCAACCTGGGGATTGAAATGGACCCTGGAAAGATGAAAACGGTGCTGGACTGGCAACCCCCAAGAACCCAAAAACAACTTCAAAGTTTTTTGGGGTTTGCCAACTTCTATGGACAATTCATTCTGTCCTTTGCTGAAGTTGCCCTCCCATTGACAGAGCTATTAAAAACGGGCCCATCAACCACCAAACCAAAGCTGAGTCAACCTCTGGCTTGGACTATGGACTGTCAGAAAGCTTCCAAGACATTAAAACGCCTCTTTGCAATGGAGCTCATCCTCAAGCACCAGACACGACCAAACCTTTTATTGTCCAAACAGATAAAAGTGATATAGCAGTGGCAGCCATTTTTCTGCAAAAAGTCTCTCAAGGCCGATTGATGCCATGTGCTTATGTGTCCAAAAAACTGATAGACACAGAGCGAAGGTGGGCAGTCTGGGAGAAAGAAGCATTTGCTGTACGATGGGCTTTATTGATTTAGAGGCATTTTCTAGAAGGGGCTCCAGAGGCCTTTGAGGTATGATCATAAGAACCTTGAGGCTCTAAAGACCCCGAGGAGATTATTGCCCAAACTGTGCATGTGCCAAGATGGTAGTCAGATGCTAGTTGCGAGCTCCGCTGGCCTCTCCGCACTCCAGGCTGGGCCTGCTCCTCCCCCTGGGCCCTTTTGGTGTAGGTATTGGGGGCCCAGGGGGGGTGGCACGGCCGTAGGGGTGGGAGAGCGGTCGGAGGGGTTGCCCAGGTGGCCGTGCGGGCGGTCCGGTTGGCAGTCGGGGCTGACGGCGTTTAACATCTTGCTGCGCCCCATCATGCTTCACTCCACTGGCGTTTTGCTCTTGCCGCTGTTTTTTTTTAAGTGTTGGGTCTGGCTCAGTGCTGGACTGATCCTGCCGCTCTTTTCTATTCTCCCTTGACTCACCTCGGCTATTTTGAGGGCGATGGCTCGGGTCGGCGTTTCGGCGCAGCTGGCGGCACTGACGAGTCTGCCGCCTGGCTGGGCGGGGTTGGCCTCTCCGGCATTGGTGTCTGTGATTGTCGCTGTTGTTAGGGCTGGCAGCAATTTGGGGGTGACTTGGAGGTGACGACATTGGCGGTGGCGACCTGGCCTGATACCGTCTGGCCCAGCGGTGGGAGCACCTGACTTGAGGACGGCGCCGGCCCCGGCGATGAAGGCCTGAACCTCGGTGTTGGCTGTAACATCCAGCACAAACCTATTGCCCACTTGATCCCGTACCCCCTAATGCCGGCGACGATGATGATGAGGATGGAGGTTATGACCTGCTGCCCAGGACATTTGGATGGGTCGGTCCCGAGTTGGGCCTTCCCTCCCCCAATCCCAACGTCAATCACCAATAGCTTTACTGGCTGGACGCCGTTTGGCCGGCCCGATTACTTATTCAGCGGCGGACTTGTGGGCACTCAGGAATGTCCCCCTTTCTTTGAGGTGGCCCCCCGACCTTTCTGTGGCATACCTCGATGACGGATCCTTGGATCCTGAGAGGTGGCAAAGCCGAGGGAAGCACACCCAACTACGTTCTTTTATTTTCAAATTTTTAATGGGGTTAGGGAGGGTGACTAGGTTGGGTTTGGGGGACAGCCTGACTAAGATAAGGGCCAGACCAGGGGTCACGCGCGACCGGGAGGTTTTGGGATCGGAGGTGGTCGGATCAAAGATGGGGGTTTCTTCCTGAGAGGGGGAGGGGATGGCTATTGCCACGATTGGTGGGAGAGGCAGGTATGGTGCTGACAGGGGGCCTTACCATGTTGTGGGAGCTCGCCCCCGCTGTTTACAGGCAGTGGCGTGCTCCAACCTCCAGGTCATGTCCTGTTCCCTGGGTTGCTCGAATGATTCGGCCTCGGGCCTTCAGCTGATGTTATGCAATGCCAGGTCCTAATAAAGCCCCGCTTATTTACGATCTAATTATGGAGGGGGGAGCGGACCTGGCGGGCATCACTGAGACCTGGCTGGGGCAGGAGGGGGTGTTCCCCTGGTGGAGATGTGCCCAGCTGGGTTTCGGGTTTTTCATCGACCAAGAGCCTGTGGCAGGGGTGGGGGGGGTTGCGGTGGTTATTTGGGAGGATCTAGCTCCTAGGGAATCCACTGTCCCTCAGATGACTGGATGTGAATCCCTCTTTGTAAAGTGTGGTTCCGGGGTTCAGATGGGCCTATTGATCACATACCTGGCTCCCTGCTATGTGACATCGGCCCTGCCTGAGCTCCTCGAGGTCATACCCAGCTTGGCGGTTGAGACCCCCAGGCTGATGGTCATGGGGATTTCAACCTGCCTTCGGCTGGCGGGACACCGGGGATTGCCCAGGAGTTCTTGGTTTCCATGACAGCCTTGGGCCAGACCCAATTAATTAGGGACCCCACTCATACTGGAGGTCACATCTTGGATCTGGTATTTGTTTCTGGACAGTGGCAGGATGATCTAGGTATAGGGGATGTAGTTATTGAACCCCTGTCATGGTCTGATCATTCGCTCCTTAGGCTGGACTTCCAAACCACACCCCCTCATTGCAGGGAGGCGGAGCCAACATGATGGTTCCGCCCCAGGCGCCTGATGGACCCGGATAGGTTCCTGATGGAACTTGGGCCGGCTCCCGGGGTTCAAGCACATGACTTGGTCGAGGACCTGGTGGCCGCCTGGGATAGGGAGGCGGCTGGGGTCCTTGACCGGGTCGTGCCCTTGCGGCCTCTGACCCGATGCCAAACTCACTTGGCTCCATGGTTCTCTGAGGAGCTGAGGGAGATGAAGCATCAGAAAAGACGCCTAGAGAGTGGTTGGAGGGCCACCCGCTCTGGATCTGACCAAACAATATTGCGGTCCTATATTAGGACCTATTTAATGGTGATAAGGATGGCAAAGCATTCTCACTTTTCTACCCTTATCGCATCCGCAGGAAATTGCCCAGCCGCCCTTTTTAGGGTGACCCGCTCCCTCTTAGAAGTGGGATCGTGGGAGGATCATCTACAAGGGTGGGCTGAGGACTTTTCGAATTTTCTGATGGACAAAATCACTCAGATGGGTTGGACTCTGACTGGGCGGCTCTGGACGGGGGATCGGGGGCAGAATTTGGGGAGATCATCTGGGGGGAGTTTGATCCTGTTTCCCCTGAGGATGTGGACAGGATGCTGGGTGGGCTTAATGCTACCACATGTTTACTGGATCCGTGTCCCTCCTGGCTGGTATTGGCCACTTGGGAGGTGACGCGAGGTTGGTTCCAGGGTATTATTAATGCTTCCTTGAGTGAGGGGTTTCTACCTGCCACCTTGAAAGAGGCGGTAGTGAGACCCCTCCTCAAGAAACCGTCCCTAGACCCAACTCTGTTATCTAACTATCGTCCGGTCTCCAACTTCGCTTTGTGGTGAAGGCTGTTGAGAGTGTGGTGGCACGACAGCTTCCCTGGCACCTGGATAAAGCTGTCTATTTAGATCCACACCAATCAGGCTTCAGGCCCGGGTACAGCACGGAAACGGCTTTAGTCGTTTTGGTGGATGATCTCTGGAGGGCCCGTGACAGAAATTATTCCTCTGTCCTGGTCCTATTAGATCTCTCGGCGACTTTTGATACTGTCGACCACAGTATCCTATTGCGGCGGCTGGGGGGGTTGGGAGTGGGAGGCACTGTCTTGCAGTGGTTCTCCTCCTTCCTCTCTGGCTGCTCGCAATTTGTGTTGGCAGGGGGGCAGAGATCGACCCCGAAGCCCCTGATTTGTGGGGTTCCTCAGGGGTCCGTGCTCTCACCCCTTCTGTTCAACATTTACATGAAGCCGCTGGGTGAGATCATCCGTGGCTTTGGGGTGGAGTTTCATCAGTACGCTGATGATACTCAGCTGTACATTTCCACCCCAAGCCACCCCAATAAAGCCATGGAAATGATGACCCAGTGCCTGGAGGATGTGTTGGATGGGGCGAAACAGGCTTCAGCTCAACCCGGCCAAAACCGAGTGGCTGTGCTTTCCGTCACCCCGATACAGTCAGTTAGTTCCATCACTGGCTGTGAGGGGGGGAAATTCTTGCCCCCACAGAGAGGGTGCGCAATCTGGGTATCCTCCTGGACATACGGCTGTCGTTAGAAGATCATATAGTGGCCATCGCC
The DNA here is from genome assembly GCA_023653725.1 of Bungarus multicinctus. Taxonomy (NCBI): domain Eukaryota; kingdom Metazoa; phylum Chordata; class Lepidosauria; order Squamata; family Elapidae; genus Bungarus; species Bungarus multicinctus. The sequence goes on from CM042851.1 coordinate 2,364,830, forward strand.
AGGGGGGCTTTTTGTCAGGTCCACAGGATCTACCAGTTGCGGCTCTTTTTGGATCAGAATGCCCTTCACATGGTCACATCCACCCTCGTTATCTTCCGCCTAGACTACGCCAATGCTTTCTACATGGGGCTCCCCTTGAAGAGCACCCGGAGGCTCCAGTTGGTGCAAAATGCAGCCGCGCAGGTTATCTTGGGGGCTTCTCAGAGCTCCCATGTTACACCACTCTTGCGCGAGCTGCATTGGCTCCCGGTAGCCTTCCGGGTGCGATTCAAGGTATTGGTGACTATCTTTAAAACACTCCATGGCTTGGGACCTGGGTACTTACGGGACCGCCTACTGCCGTCATCCATCTCCCATCGCCCAGTACGCTCCCATAGGGTAGGCCTCCTTGCGGTGCCGCCGGCTAGATGGCTGGCGACCCCGAGGGTACGGGCCTTCTCCTTGGGGGCACCCTCCCTCTGGAACGAACTGCCCCTGGAGATGAGGACCATCCCTGACCTTTTGGCCTTCCAGCGCACGTTGAAAACATACTTATTTCATCAAGCCGGTCTGGCCTAGGGTTTTATAGGGTTTAATTTGGTTTTAATGGGTTTTAATATTTTATACTCCTGATTGAGTTTTACTTTTGATCCACCATATTTAATCTTTTTAATTGTTTTTTAAATTGTATTTGTATTTTTTTTTAACTTTGGCTGTACACCGCCCCAAGTCCCGGCAGGGAGAGAGGCGGTATAGAAAACTAATAAAATAAATAAATAAGTCCACTGGGCCCAATATTTCAAGCTATTCAATTTCAACATTAAATATATACCCGGAGGGAAAAATGTACTGGCAGATGCTCTGTCCAGAAAATCTCAGTTTGACAGCCACTGAGAGGAAATAGTACAAGCCTTAATTTCAGACACTCAATTGGCTGGCCAAGTGACCACTAGAACCCAAGCTAACTGCAACCCCAACTGCCTGGAAGATAAACTGACTGTGGAATTGAAAATGGCCCTATTGATCAATCCTGGACCATCAAACCGAGTTGACAATAAATGATTGTCCAACTTGGAAAGGGACTAAGCTTTATGTACCCACAACCCTAAGACTACTAGTACTAAAGCATAGCCACGACTCCTGGCTGGGAGACCACTTTGGATTCCTAAAAACCCTACATTTACTAAGAAGACAGTTCTGATGGCCAAAAATGAAACCTGATGTCAAGGACTATGTAAAATGTTTTTCAATTTGTGCCACAATGAAACACACAACTGGAAAAAAAACCCTGGCTTCCTGCAACAAGTTGCTGAACCAACCCAACCTTGGGAAGAAATCACAATGGACTTTATTGTTGAATTACCTAAGAGTGAAGAGAATACAATCATTTGGAGTATAATTGACTTATTCTCTAAACAGGCCCATTTTATAGCCTGCAAAGAGCTTCCATCTGTGAAAAAACTTGCAAAGCTGTTTGTGAAACATATCTATAGACTACATGGTGTACCTCACAGAGTAATATCAGACAGAGGGGTACAATTTACCGCAAAATTTTGGAGGGAATTTCTGAAATCCATTGGTTCCTCTCAAGGGTTATCCTCAGCTTTCCATCCTGCTTGTAACGGAGCAGCGGAGAGAACTAATGCCATGATTGAACAATATATTAGATGCTATGTAAATTATCAACAAGAAAATTGGGCTGAGTTATTACCTTTTGCAGAGGTTGCTTACAACAATGCAGTACATAGCAGCATGGGATTGACTCCATTCCAAATCAACACTGGAATGGATTTCGTCCCAATGCCAGAGTTACCTAGACAACCTCCCTCATCCATGTCCCTGACAAATGGATGAACTCATTAAAGAAAGTGGGAAGATACAAAAAAAGCTTTGAACGAAGCTGCAAAAATTTATAAAAAACAGGCGGATAAACATAGATCCCTTCATCCGTCTTTTAATGTAGGGGACAAAATATATTTGTTGACCAAGTATCTTAGGTTGAAACTGCCCAGTAAGAAGCTGGGTCCAAAATTCTTGGGTCCGTTCCCAATTTCAAAGATAATCAATCCGGTCACTGTCCAATTACATCTTCCTCGACTATTGGGGAAAATTTATTCCATTGCAGTTTACTAAAACCAGCTACTACATCGATGATAAGACCACTATCACCCGCTCCCCCAAAATCGTTGACAGTACATGGGGAAACACATTATGAAATTCAAAAAATACTCGATTCTAGATTACACCGTGGCCAACTGCAATATTTGGTCTTATGGAAAGGATACCCCCTCTCAGGTGCTAGTTGGGTAAAGAGTTGGGATGTTCATGCTGATCAATTGGTTAACCAATTCCATGAGGATTTTCCCCACAAACCAAAGGTTCCTCGTGGAGGCGGGGAGAGGGGGTTAAGGACAATGTATTAACCCCTATATGTGAGGTTGTTTTTTTTCTTTTAGGGGAAGTTTTCAAGGGGGGACGCTTGTCAGCTTTGAAATTCAGCTGCCACATTTTTTAGAGAGTTAGAGGAGTTGAAAAGTTCAAGGTTATTCTGTGTGTTGTATTAAAAATTTCCAGTTGCAGTTAATTGGTTTTCGTGATTTATGAAGTGTAGAAGTGGGAAGAGAGAAGGGAGGAGAGAAGGTGGGTTTTGTGTAACACGCCAAAAAGCTTTCACTTGGGAAATTGCTGTTGAACATGCCAGATCTGTTCCTAATAAATCAATTGGAGAGATAACGTCTCAGAGTGATTGATATCATGGATACTTTCTGGATGCTTGATAATATAAGCTTTAGCTGTATCCCATACATTTTGTAATGAGGTTTTCCTTTTACATGCATCATGTCTGGATGGTATGCCTAACCTATATCTGCATTCAACATATTAATTAAGCACAGTTTTCAGAATTTAGGCAAATTAAGTTCATTCACAAGAATAGATGACAAACCAAACACATTGCCTGAAAATGTACAATACGATAGGCCATTAGCAAATAAACCACATTTTGATCTGCCATGTTTGTCAGTCTATTGCTTTGTTTACTACAGGGACCTTGTTCTTGTGGGTAATTGAGAGAAAAGCAAGAGTACAGGTAATCCCTAGGTTACATGTGTTCCTGTCAGGCTACAGATTTTTTCCCATTCAGTCAATAAGAATGAACTTAAGAGCCAAACGTATCAAAAGGAATCCTTTATTGAGATGAGACAATTCATGTAGGAGTTCAAAGCAACATCTGAGGTCCCTCAGGCATACAGTGATAGATAAGGGAGTTTAGAACCCCTCCCCTTTCTCAATGTTTATTTAGGGAAACAAAAGCCAATATGTTAATTCCCCTCCCAGCCCCTCTGTAGGAAGGATCTTTCTCATAGTTTCCCAGGACTACCTAATTTTCCCCCACCCCCTTTTTAGAACGGACTGGTTTTTTTTGGAGATTGCCCAGAGCACTTCACTGTGGAGTTTTTATGGTCTTCTCATCTCCTGGCTGTGCCTCTCAGAGGTGTTAGGTTCTGGCCATCTGGCTTCTCTCCCTCCATTGTATCATGTGTGGGTGTACAAATTTGATATAAGGTTAAATATATTCAGGTTACATCAAGAAAGGATTTCTTTATCAGTTCCCCCCACACACACACCTTTTCTTCTTTCACTGAAGAAATGACAGATACACGGATCTGACATCCTGCCCTCCTTTAAAAAACAGATAGGTCTACCAGGAAAAAACAAAAATCATGCGTTACATGTGCAATTCAGGATAGATTATCAGGGTGTTTTAGGTGGAACTTTCGTAGTAAGGGGGGGGTTCTTTTACATGTTATTTGACTACCCACTCATGTTCTGAGGAAGGAAGGTGTTTCCAAGTTACTAAATATTGTGTGGATCCACGGTGAGTGCGTGAATCAAGGATATATTTAATTTCAAAATGTTGTTCCCCATGTACCATTATGGGGGTTAGGGGTGTGGGAAGGGCGGGGGGTCTGAGGTTTGAAGTGATCTCCAGTTTGAGATAATCTGTTGGGGGGCTCTATGAAGGCGATAAATGTGTATTAGGAACATCTTTGCCAATGCCTTGGCAGCTGGGATCTTTTGGCATGGAATAAAGTGAACCCAAATGACAGTATTCTCGGGAAGTTCCACTATAAACTCCATAGAGATCTCTTTCCAGGGAGCAGAAGGGTCTGTTACTGTTTGTAAAAGTCCAGGACATTTTCCTTGTCTTCTCTTTGTAACAGCACAGGTGGGGCAGCTCGCAACATAGTTTTCAATGTCGTTTTTGAGGGACAGCCACCAAAATTGCCTTTTGATGAGGTGCAGGGCTTTTACAAATCCAAAGTGTCCTGCTATTTTGGAGTCGTGGCAGCGTTTCATGAGTTCCATTCTCTGGCTTGCTTGTTTTCTACCCAAGCCAGTCCATCTTTGAGTACGCAAGTGTTTCTATTAGCCTGGAACCAGTCATCCTTTAGTAGTGCCTCCTTAAATATTGACGTCGTTGTGTCTTCAGTCGGGGATGATTTTTTTTTCTCTTGTGCCCAGGTGATTACCTTGGCTGCTAGTTGGGTCGGTTGGATCATCAGTTTTATAACCTCAATCTTTTTGCTGTTGTATTGGGGTTTCCTGGAGAGTGCATCTGCTAAGAAATTCTTTCTCCCAGGAAAATATTTGAGAGTGAAATTAAAACGTTCAAAATATTGAGCCCACCTTGCTTGTCTTTAGGAGAGTTTCCGTGGATTTCTCAGGGCTTCCAGATTTTTGTGATCAGTCCATGCTTCAAAAGGGATTTGGTTTCCTTCCAGGAAATGTCTCCATGTGAACATTGCCCACTGCAAAGCATATGCCTCTTTCTCCCATACGGCCCATCTTTGCTCGGTTTCCGTCAGTTTCTTGGATGTATGGTTGTAATTGTCCACTTCCATTCTTTTGGAGGAGGATTGCCCCAACTGCAACATCACTGGCATCTGCTTGGATGACAAAAGGTTGTTCGGGATCTGGGTGCTTAAGGACTGGTTCTGCTGTGAACAGATGTTTGAGTTTCTCAAATGCTGCTTGGCATTCCATTGTCCAGATAAGGGGTTGCCTAGGTTTGGGTTTCTCCCCCCCTTCGTTTTTAGTAAGTTCGTGATAGGGAGGGCGATGTTTGCAAAAGCTGGAATAAATTGGCGATAAATGTTTGCAAAACAAAGGAAGCTTTGCAGTTGTCTGCATGTGTGCAGACAATACAGCTTTTACTTTCTATGGATCCATCCCTATTCTTTCATGGGATATTTTATACCCCAAATAGTCAATTTTCTCTTGGTGGAACTCACATTTAGAGAGTTTTGCATATAGTTTAGCGTCTAAGAGTTTTGTGAGGACTGCACGGAGTAGCTTAATGTGTTCTTCCATCATTTCCGTGTAGATTAAAATATCAAGATACACTAAAACCCCTTTATATAAAAATTCATGAAGGGTTTCCTTGATCAATTGCATAAACATAGCAGGTGCTCCTTGCAGTCCAAAAGGGAGCACTTTAAATTGATAGCATCCCAATGGTGTGTTAAAAACTGTCTTCCACTCATCCCCTTCCTTTATTCTGATGCGGTAATATGCCTCCCGTAGGTCTAACTTTGAATTTTTTTTTCCTTTCGAAATGGGCTAACATGTCCTCCATGAGGGGGAATGGATACATATTCTCTATGCAAATCATGTTCAATTTTTGATAATTCACACACAGACACATGGAGCCATCTTTCTTTTCGTGGAATAACACTGGGGCAGTTATTTTTGGTTGGTTGGGTTCGATGAAACCCCTTTTTAAGTTTTTATCAATAAATGCTCTGAGTTCTTTCAGTTCTCTGAAAGAACTCAGAGAACAGTACATTTGTGGTTTTGGGAGTTTAGCCCCTGGTAGTTTTTCGATAGCGCAGTCTGTGGCTCGATGGGGTGGGAGGTCATCACAAGCTTTCTCACTAAATGCTTGGGCCAGATCCTGGTACTCATTGGGAATGTTAATGGGTTCAGCCGACTGTCCGGTCATGGCTGATTCTCTGTTCTCTTTCCCTTTCTTTATCCTTTCCTCTGAGCTTTTTGCAAATATTACGTCTCTCTGGAATTGTATGGTTCCTTTCCTCCAATTTATTTTTGGGTTCCATTTCTGTAGCCATGTGAGACCTAGGACTAGTGGCTCTTCCATTCCTGGGGCTACAATGAATGTGAGCATCTCCTTGTGGTTTCCTAGTCTTATTTTCAATGGTTCTGTGGTAAACCTGGCTGGCTCCCCCCGGCTATAGTTCCATCTAATTTGCAGAAAGCGATGGGATTTTCCATTTCTTTCAGTTGGATTCCCAATTTATCTGCAAGGGAGGGTTTGATTAGGCATTGGGTGCATCCCGAGTCCAGCAACGCTGCAACTTCCTCCCCCTTCCCTTGGCTGGGGATAAACAGTCTCAGGGGTAGGGTAATTGATTCAATTGGACTGCTTACCAGCGGGTCATCTTCTGGATCACTTTCGGACTGGCTCAGGTCCCGTCGGAGCATTTGGGATTCTTCCTCAGGGTTGGGGAGGGATCGGAATCCCACATCTTCTCAGCCTCTTAGGCCAGTCTCCTTTCCTCCAGGGCTGGATGTTGTGGGTTTCCTCCCTGATGGGTGGTCTAGCTTTCTGGCAGGAGTCTTTGAATGGCATTCTGCTGCGCGGTGTCCCTCCTTTCCACACTTAAAGCAACCAGACGTTCTTGGAGTCATGGTGGATTGGGGTTTGAAAACTTCCCATTTCCCCAGGGTTGGGATCTTTTCCAAAACTTACCAGTGCAGTACCGGTTTCGAGTCATGTCTATCTCCACCTCCTCTGCCATCATGTACCATTCGTGCAGCGTATAAATCATCATTTAGTCCATCTTTGAACCAACAGACTAGGATATTCTCTGGCCAATCTACCCGGCCGGTCAGGTCATGAAATTCCTTGGTGTATTCTGCTACCAGGCGACGGCCTTGTTTTCCAACTCTAATGCGTTTGTGGGCTTTTCTATCGGCAAGCGGGTCCTCGAAGCAGTGGCGTAGGGCCGTCATAAAGCGATCTAGATTTCTTAATTCTTGGGCATTGAGGTTGTGGAGCATCACCATCCATCTGGCTGCTGCCCCTTCAAGAGCCAGGGTGACAACTCGCACTTGGGACCCTTGGGTTGGGAAATCCCACCCATATTCTTGCATGTAGGTGAGCACTTGCGCCAGGAAAAATCCCAGTTTCTGGGGGTCTCCATAGAATTTTACCCCTAAGGGCGGGATCTTCCTCTATAGTTGTATGTTTCTAGGTTGGCTAGGGTTAGTTCCCTAATCCGGGGCATTTAAGGGTCGGGTACCTGGTGTGGCTGCTGGTTCTTCATCTTGTCCCTCTTCCTGCTCAATCTCCGCTGGATCTGGGATGGCGGCTCAGGTTCTCTCATTTTCTGGTTCCCTCGCTCTCCAGCATTGTCGTCTTTGTGCATTCCCTATGTCGAAGTTCTCCAGGGCTTCCCTCACTAGGCGATTTATGTACCGTCTCATTTGGTCATCGGACGGTGGCTCCTCATCCCATTCTTCCTGATTTGATAGGGCTTCTAGCTCCAATTTCCACCCGGGTTTACGATTTCCTCGGGTGAAGGTTACTCCCCTGGTTCTTTCATCCCAGGTGTCTCTCTTTCCTACACCTATAGACCACCGGGGCTTGGTGGAGGTTTCACAGGCAGCCTTACTGTCTTCAATGGGGTGCATCGAGTCAGTATCTGATTGGGTAATTGTTGATGTTTCTCCCCAGCATTCAGCTCCCCTTTGCTCCTTGCTGTATTCAGACATTTTTCTTCTCTTGCAGTGTCCCCTCGGTAGAGTGAAAGTTTTTTTGTTTTTTTTTTAAATTCCTCTCCGGGTTGACTTCTATTGCAGGCACTGCTTTATGTCAGGCTACAGAACGTTTTCCCATTCAGTCAATAAGAATGAACTTCTGAGAGCCAAACGTATCAAAAGGAATCCTTTATTGAGATGAGACAATTCATGTTGGAGTTCAAAGCAGCATCTGAGGTCCCTCAGGCATACAGTGATAGATAAGGGAGTTTAGAACCCCTCCCCTTATCTCAATGTTTATTTATTTATCTATTTATTTATTCATTTATTTATTTATTAAACTTTTATACCACCCCCTCTCCCAAATTGGGACTCAGGGCAGTGTACAGCCTAAATAAAAACAATACAATCAAATAGGAAAATTTAAAATAGATTTAGAAAGATATTAAATTGCTGGCTGAGGTTAAAATTACAATAGAATAATAAAAAGGTAAAAAGTTAAAAGTTAAAAAAATTAAAAACCCTCCAATGATTCTAGGCCAGACCGGCCTGTTGAAAAAGGTGGGTTTTCAATGCGTGCCGGAAGGTTCGCAGGTCATTGATGGCTGGCATCTCCGGGGGTAATTCATTCCAGAGGGAGGGTGCTCCCACAGAGAAGGCCTGCAACCTCGGAGCTGCCAGTCAGCATCGCCCAGCTGCCGGCACCCCGAGGAAGCCCACCCTGTGGGAGCGCACTGGCTGGAGGGAGGCCGATGGTGGCAGCAGGTAGTCCTGTAAGTACCCGGGTCCCAAACCATGGAGCGCTTTAAAGGTGACCACCAACACCTTGAATCGCAACCACTGGAAGCCAATGCAGCTCACGCAGGAGCGGTGTAACATGGGAGCTCTGAGAAGTCCCCAGAATCACCTGCACGGCTGCATTCTGCACCAGCTGAAGCCTCCGGATGCTCTTCAAGGGGGGCCCCATGTAGAAAGCATTACAGTAGTCTAGGTGGGAGATGACGAGGGCAGAAGTGACTGTGTGAAGTGCGTCCCAATCCAGAAAGGGCCACAACTGGTAGATCCAATGGACCTGACAAAAAGCCCCCCTGGCGACGACTGCTATATGAAATTCTAACGACAGCCGTACATCCAGGAGAACACCCAGATTGTGTGCCCTCTCTGTGGGGGCCAGAATTTCTCCCCCCAAGGCCAGCGATGGAGTAAGGTGGCTGTATCTGGGCGCAGGAAACCACAGCCACTTGGTTTTGGTCGGGTTGAGTCGAAGCCTATTAAGACCCATCCAGCTCCGTATGGCTTCCAGGCACTGGGTCATCACTTCAACGGCTTCGTTGGGGTGGCCTGGGGTAGAAATGTATAACTGAGTGTCATCAGCATACTGATGGAACTCTACCCCAAAACCACGGATGATCTCACCCAGTGGCTTCACATAAATGTTGAACAGCAGGGGCGAGAGCACGGACCCCTGAGGTACCCCACAAAACAAGGGCCTCGGGGCTGACCTCTGCCCCCCCACCAACATAAATTGTGAGCAGTCAGAGAGGAACGACGAGAACCACTGTAACACAGTGCTTCCCACTCCCAACCCCTCCAACCACTGCAATAAGATACTGTGGTCGACAGTATCAAAAGCCCCTGAGAGATCTAACAGGACCAAGACAGAGGAACAACCCCTGTCCCGGGCCCTCCAGAGATCATTCACCAACGTGACCAATGCCGTCTCCGTGCTGTGCCCGGGCCTGAAACCTGATTGGAGCGGATCTAGATAGACAGCTTCATCCGGGTGCCGAGGGAGTTGTCGTGCCACTACACTCTCAACAACCTTTGCCACAAAGCGAAGGTTGGAGACTGGACGATAATTCGATAATAATGTTGGGTCCAGGGACGGTCTCTTGAGGAGGGGCCTCACCACCACCTCTTTCAAGGCAGTGGGTAAAAACCCCTCACTCAAGGAAGCGTTAATAATACCCTGGAACCAACATTGTGTCACCTCCTGGGTGGCCAAAGCCAATCAGAAGGGCCACGGATCCAGCAAACATGTGGTGGCATTAAGCCCACCCAGCATCCTGTCCACTTCCTCTAGGGTCACATGATCGAACTCACCCCAAATGACCTCCCCGAAATCTGCTCTCGCCCTCCGGTCCAGAGTAACCCAGTCAGAGTCCAGCAAGTCCCGGATCTGAGGGAAACAAAAGCCAATATGTTAATTCCCTTCCCAGCCCTTCTGTAGGAATGATGTTTCTCACAGTTTCCCAGGACATACCTAATTTCCCCCCACCCTCTTTTTAGAACGGACTGTTCGTTGGAGATTGCCCAGAACACTTAACTGTGGAGTTTTTATGGACTTCTCATCTCCTGGCTGTGCCTCTCAGAGGTGTTAGGTTCTGGCCATCTGGCTTCTCTCCCTCCATTGTATCATGGGTGAGTGTACAAATTCGATATAAGGTTAAATATATTCAGGTTACATCAAGAAAGGATTTCTTTATCAGTTCCCCTCCCCCCCTTTTCTTCTTTCACTGAAGAAATGATAGATACATGAATCTGACAGTTCCTTTAGTGGATCCGCTTCTCAGAATCTCCATTTAGGCATCCAGAGACCTCCCCCAGCATGTTGCCATTTGAAATGGAGCTTCTGGAGGCTGGATCCAGCCTCTGGAGGCTCCATTTCGGCCTGCAATGGGCCAGTGGAGGATGGAACAGAGCATTGGAAGGCTGGACGTGTCCCCTGGAAGCTCCATTTTACCCTGTAATGGACTGGAGGAGGTCTGTGGAGGGCCGAATGGAGTGTCAGAGGGTTGGATTCACCCCTCAGAATCTCTGTTTTGGCCAGCAACCTGACAGGCAAGGCCTGCGGAGGGCCCATGGTTGAGGGAGGAAAAGCAATTTTGGGGAGCATGATGTATTTCATTGGGTCAGGGAGGTCTTAGGCAGGCGTCCTGTTCCATCAGTAGACCAGAAGACCCACATGGCCTTCCCCACCCTGAAATGTGCACTTAATGAGCCTCACATTCAATTAGCAAATGTGTCGGCAAAAGGGGGGAGTGATCCCATTCAAGGAACGAGATTCACTCCCACGCATCCTCGGGTTACAAAAGGAATGGGCAGGACCCATTTCATTTGTAATTTGAGGACCACTTGTATCAAAATTGACAGTCTGATGTAGATAAATGAAGTGTTTGTGTGTATGTATTCTATTTCTGTATTTATGCTAAATAATACTAATATGTACATTTTTAAATGAAAAAATCTCAATCCACAAAAAGATAAGGGACAAACATTAATATGAAAAAATATCATATATCTACTCTTTAAAGACCTCTTTTTTGCAATTCTCATTTCACATGAATATAATGGTCTGGGAATAAAACAAAGCTTTGACGACTTGTTAGAAGGACAATATCTCAAAGATCTGAAGTGTATCAATGAAACATCTGTATGGTAGAAGTAAATATTATAAACTATGGATTTTGTATTCATTCTGTATCATAACAGTTTTTTTAGAAAACAAAACTGCATCAAACTCTTCCAAATACACAGAGAAGGACTAAGACATCTAAACCTTGCCATTATAATTTCATTTTCATTTTTTTACACTTTAATTGTAACTGCATATGAAGACCTGAGCTTATTAATGCATACTCCATTTGTAACATCAATAATAATATGAAATAAGTCAAATTATTAATGTGAAATCAAGGTAAAATGCTATCTTGTTATGAATTAATATGAGATGATTAAAAAAAATCAGTGGTCAGTTAATTCAATCATTCAAGCATACTTATTGTAATTTTTAGATAGGTACCATGTTTCCCCAAAAATAAGATCCTGTCTTATATTTTTTACTACCAAAAAAGGCAGCAGGTCTTATTTTGGGAGGATGTCATCCACTGACTAACCTCGCATGTGCACATCACCCCAGGCCTCCTTTTTGCTGTCAGAGGCCTTCAGGAACTTCTACCAGCAAGGCTTTCCTGAAGGCCTCTGCAGCTGATAACAGAGCTCCAGATCAATCCAGAGCTTTGTTATCAGCTAGAGAGGCGTTCAGGAAAGCCTTGCCAGCCTTGCTGGTTGCAGAAGAATTGGCTGGTAAGGCAGTTGTCGGGGTGTGCGAGGCCTGGTTACAACTGTCCAAAGGTAAGTAGTAGGGCATCTCCATTCCCCCATCCCAACCTAGCTTAATTTTTACCCATGTATTCAGGAGTGAGTGGGGTCTTAATTAGGGCTTATTTTGAGACTAGGGCTTATATTGGGTGCACATGTAAAAATCAGACTAGGACTTACTTTTGGGGTAGGTCGTATTTTTGGGAAAACAGGGTAATAATTGCTATATTGGTTCCAAGGAATAATTATACTCTGCATAGAGGATAATGAGATATTGTTCCTGTAAACCTGCATATATTATACTGTCTGTCAGAATATATTATAAAGCTGTGGTCTTCTAGATATTGCTGATCTGTAGTAAACATGGTTAGTAGTGAAGGATTCTAAAAAGTGTAGTTCAGCAACTTGTGGAGATCACAAATTCCATGTTGCTGTTATATTTTCAGCCAACCATGAAACCAAAATAATGAAAAATGTGCCATGATATCACAATGCAAGATTAACCTTTTCATCCTTGTATCATGATGTTGCAAACAAATGTGTAAAGGGCATAGTTTACATAATATTTTATCAATTGCCTGCCTCTGTATGACCATGCTATTATATATAGAAATAATATATGTTTCAATGGGGAAAGAAGGAAGGAAGATAAGAAAGAAGAGAAAGAAAGAAAGAAGTTGGAGGGAAACAAACTGTGTTGTCAAAGTGTAGTTCTTTTTTATTCTATTAGAATATCTCTTTTGAAATTTACCATGTTGTGATTTTGAAACCAAGTCTTTTCCATAACCTCTCACAAGATGGTACTATATTATAATGTAGAACTGTGCAACTATGTGTGAGGTGTGAAAGTATTATCCAGAGAATGGTAGTATCTCTTATCCAAACAATAACAGAGAGATGCTTTAGCTATCTCTCGCTCTTTTTCTATTGTTATGTGTGATGTTGCTGCAAGATAAGAGAGTTTTAAGTTATTGGTAGCTGTACCACGGTTTCCTCCTCAATACTCTTTTTGTCTCTTATTGTGACAGAGAAAGGAAGGAAGGAGGGAAGGAGGGAGTGAGGGAGGGAAGGAGAAAGAAAATCTAAAATCCATTTTGTTTGTATCCCCAATACCTTTGATGGGAAGCCAAATGAATTGCAGAAACAAAGGCAATACAGGTATGACAGAGGTTACCAATAGGAAGCAAATTTTATGCCAGTTAATTTTGTGGATTCAAGAATGGGTGACAATCACTGTAACATGGCAGTGGGGAGAGATCCTGGGAAGTGAACTGAGACAAGCTTTTGATATGCACTGCTTATATAAACAGAGAATTTCACCCTCACCCCTACCCAGAAATTATAGAAGTGATTAGGTTTGGAGCCTGATCCAGGAATCAGTACACACTCACATAATTATTGTCTGCTTATGACATATAGAAATTGTCCTAATTTATCATGGCTATGGGAAGTTTACAAAATAAAACAATTAAAAAAACATCCCAAAAGATGCATGTGATTGAAAAAAGAAACTCCAGGAAAAAGAAATGCAGTCCAATAAACCAAAACATTGCACAAGGTATGTCTCACCCAGTCTAGCCTGGGGGGAAAGCTAGGTTTGAAGGGCTTCTTTAAATAAGGTTTACAAATTTCAAGGTTAATATTGTTGTAGTGGGCAGGCACCTTCTACACAAGAATGGAAGTGGAAGGTCCATGGTGCTCTCAGAACTTGATTGTTTTCTTGCAGACATTTTATTATCCAAACTAAGTAACATCATCAGTGGTCTGAAGTTTGTATTTTTAAATGATAAACAGTTGCTTGGAATATGATGATAGCTAGCCACCCATTCCTAATAGCAATTTTTTAAAAATATTTGTAATTGACTTTACCACCCCATCACCTCTAATTTGAGAGCAGGAATTTATTCAAGATGCTTTGGTGTTCCATTGTTCCATCCAGGCAACATTTAAAGAATCAAAAAATAGCACCAAAGGAAGTATCTTTCAACTCCTAATATTAGGTCTAAAAGTCATGTCTTTTACTTTAGAAATCAGAACCTACTGTAGATGTCTCAACATCTCTTACTCCAATAACGTTTTTCAAGACTTCCCATTGCTTTTTCTTATTCCACTTTTGGAAACCTGCTTTCCTTGTAACATAAAACAGGTTGTGAAGAGCTTACCTCCCTCCCAGTTCCCTTGAGTCCTTCTGACACAGCTCCTTCATCATTGTTGCTTATGCCCTTGCTCTGCTAGCAATTGGCGTTTATTTTGTTCTAAGTACAGTTTATCTTCTATCTCTACCTCAAGCCATATAGGCAATCTATTGTAATTGTAGCTTTTATATCATCTTGAAGATGCCCTTCACCTTGGCTTTACCCATATTTCTTTGTTCATCCTGTTTTCCCATGTGATACAAACTTAATATCTTTCCAGCACTGCTATGCAGTTCAAAGCTTGTGCTTTTTTCTTATCTCGGCAAGTGGGAACAACATTTAACCTTTCTCTAGCTTATATACAAAACTGACACAACACAATCCAAAGTGGATTCTTGAAACAAAGGACAGAAAATAGATAGCTATTGATATATTGCTGAATAGTCCTTCATTATAATAGTGGGGGGCAACTTTTAATCTGTAGAAAGATGACACTTTCCTATAGATAGGTCTCAGACAGAGAAACTGCTATCCATGCTACTTTTAACTTTACATAGGGGTTTTCAGGCAATACTCACTTGTAATTAAAACAGTTAATTACTGGAAAAAATTAAAAAAAAAGATTTTGGCACCTTGAAGACATACAAATTTATTATTGCTTAAGTTTTTGTTTATCATGATCCCTTTCACTAAATACATAGAATATAACTTGAAAAAGAAGCACTTATAACCATGACCATTGTTTATCAGAGGAAAGAAAAGTGAATATGGGAAGTATGCAAGGGTGGGCTTCAAAAATTTTAGCAACTGGTTCTCTGCCCAGTTGCTGGGTGGGTGTGGCCATAGTTCAGAGGTGGTATTCAGCAGGTTCTGACCAGTTCTGGAGAACTGGTAGTGAAAATTTTGAGTAGTTTGGAGAACTGGCAAATACCACCTCTGACTGGAGATTTTACTATATCCTTCCCCTACCATGCCCACAGAACTGGTAGTAAAAAAATTTAAATCCCACCACTGGCCTAGTTGGTCTCCTGCACCATGGCAGGGGCCCATTTTTGCCCTCCCCGGGCTCTGGAGGCTTTTCTCGAGCCTCCAGGAGGGTGAAAATGGCATCCCTGGACTCCAAAAGCCCTCTAGAGGCTGGAAACAAGCCCTTTTCAAGTCTTCCTGTACTTCCAGGAGGCCCATTTTTTGCCCTCCCCAGGCTCTGGAGGCTCAAGGAAAGCAGCAAATTCCACTCCTGGCTGGCCCCGCCCACCCTATCCCACCCCTCCCAGGAGCCTCTACACAGCCTGTTTTGGATGTCAGGTAAGTGCAGGGCCTGTGTGGAAGCTTGAGAAGGGCAAAAACCGCCTCCCCATGCTCCAGAGGCCCTCTACAGCCTCTGTGAGGCCCATTTTTCACCCTTCCCAAGCTTCCACACTGGCCCTGCACTTATCTGGCATCCAAAACAGGCTGTGTAGAGGCTCCTGGGAGAGGTGGGATAGGGTGGGCGGGGCCAGCCAGGAGTGGAATTTGCTGCTTCACCGAACCAGTAATTAAAAATGATAAAATTAGCTACCGGTTTGCCCAAACCAGGGCGAACTGGTAGCAGCCCACCCCTAGAATTATGAAAGAAGAGGTGAAAAGGCAGAATTGCTTACAGACAGTGGCTACTGCAACACAGAAGTGAGGTATGATATTTTCTTGCACTGATGACCTACACAGACAATAAAATAAGAAATTTTATTTTCCATTTAATCCATAAAAAAAACTTGTTAAAATTTCTTATAATGTAATGAATTTATTTTTTCAATATAAAATTCTAGTTTAAAAGTTTTGCAATGAAATTCTTTTTTTCAGAAAAAGATACTGGTTATTCAGTGTTTTGGAGAACTGAAATATTTTTCCACTGGCCTGGGGACACTGCCATTTCTGATTTGTGTCCATTTGTCTCTTATGCAGAGATTGGGCAGTTAAATAAAGTTGGATGATAACCTGTGTTACACTGGAAAATAAACAAAAGCATACCATGGTCATTTGATTTTTTCTGTAATAGTATAGGTCCTGTTGCTAGGGGGACAGTGCTGGTGTCCAGATCTGTTGTAGTTTCTTTCTAGTGTTGTACCACTCTCAGCTCAATTCACATATCATCACAGCACAAACATGGTACATGATGTTTTTTAAATGAAGTGTCTTTATGAAATTCATTTCATCCTCAATCCACAGTGGAGGCAGTGAAGAGTTATATTAACAGTTGTAGTTTTAAAGCTGTGCTTTCTCTCTTCTCCTGATACAATTTTTTGCAGTGACATGTTCTACAGTGATTCTGTTAACTATCCAACTAGTGAACCCAAAATAAGAAAACACTCTTGGGAGCTTTGAATTTCCAAAAGTAAAACTTTATTGGATACACCATTTTGGTACTGAAGAATCAAAACCAACTTGCCTAGTTAAACAATAGCTTCCCCTTCTCCCCATCCCTGGATGATCATATTGTCCAATTATAAAACATCCTATTATTATGGGAACGGTCCATCTCTTTCTCAAGTACCTGCAATGGTAGCTAACCTTCATGGTTTCCAGGCTCTTACGACCCATGTACACATTCTCAGCATTCTAATTCCCTCTTCCCTCTCCCAATTCATTGGCAAGTTGAAAAGCATTAGGGTTTGAAAGAAGCAAAGCTGTTCAATATCGACAGATTCCTTGACAATGTAGCTGATATCATATTAAGATGCTGAGTTTTACCTTATTGGTTTTTGGCAAGTTTAGATTGATACAATCTTATCTCTTCCTTCTACTTACTGTGTATAGACCTCTATAACAGTTTTGACTTGGGGCTGTAGCAGATTTCTGGGTTTTGCAGATACAACTTTCCACCTAATTCTTGATTGATGTTTTATAAAATTTTGATTAGATATTACTCAAACTCCTGAGGTATTATTATTTTAAACAAATCATCTTCATCTTCATAAATAACCTGAGCAGATATAGAGCCATGGTGGTGCGGAGGCTAAAATGCAATATTACAGGCTAACTCTGCTGACTGCTAGCAGTTTGGTCCTGACCAGCTCAAGGTTGACTCATCCTTCCAAGGTGGGGACATGAAGACCCAGATTGTTGGGGGCAATATACTGACTCTAAACCACTATGAAGCAGTATAATACTTACTAATCTTTTTATTAAACCATAAAGAAAGAACAGTCATGAACTTATGACCACAACTGGGACTGGAATATCTGTTGCTAAGTGATATAGTCATTAAATGAGTCATGCCCAATTTATGACCTTTTTTCCATAGTCGTGAATCTGACTACCTCCATTTACTTTGCTTGTTGGAAGTCTTTTGAGATGGTCACAAATAGCAATCATGTTATCCTGGCATGCTGCAAACATTTATCAAGCATTGAACTTAGATTGACCAACCATGACAAGGCAACACTGCTATAGTCATAAGTCTGATGACTGGTCATAAGTCATTTTATTCAATGGTATCAAACTTCAAAAGGTTCTAAAACAAAGGGTTGTAAGTTAAGGACAACCTGTATAAATCTCCTGAAATGCAGCATGACAAAATGTACACAGAATGAGAACAAGAATTAAACTATGATTGTGTTAAAAATTAATTAATATAGAAGGAAAAATAAGAGATCAGAGATATATAATCCATGGTTTGTTATATTACCTAAGTCTGTTCTCCTTCTGTTAAATATACAAAATAAGGTTATTTTGACGTAAACTTTTGGAACAAGAAAGTAATTGTAATTCAACAGAAGTTACTAGATTAATGTTATTCAAAAGAAAAAGAGCAAATAGGACATAGGGATAATTGTAGAGTAAATGTTTATATACATGCTAACAAAGCCAAGAATATTTCCACACTAGCAGTTTATAGCATAATTCTATTATCATCATGATTATATATTACTATATTACTATATATTATCTTAGGCTAAGATAGATTGCTACTGTGGCTTGGTGATGCAATAAATCCATTAAAGAAAATTTTGAGCATGATAGTCAGCTTAAAGCATTTTAATAAAAGTAAAAAAGATAGGAAATAGTAATAATGGTATCACTGAAGGATAAAAAAAAGTAGAAGAAACTGCAGCAAAGTCTTCTACTTATATAAGTCAGTCTAAGCAGATTTGATTATGCCACCACTGATATTAATAAACTTTTAAATAAACTATAGTCTTTCACCAGTTAAGATGTTGGTCAAGAATTGGGGACACTCAGTGTGATGATGCAGGACAGGAACAGAGATAACACACACAGCTGGCATTTGAAACCACCTCTTTATTGCTCCAAATTACCCCAAATGCTCCCATGTTTCTGGCAAGTCCTAGAGCAGAATGTTAACAAACCCCCACACAAACCTCAAGCAGCCTCTGGCTGCAATTAGTCCAGTCCAGCGCTGTCTGCATCAAAGCTGCACGACCATAAATCCCAAATGTATTTGGCAAAACAAGAGCAAATCAAGGAGTTCAGGGAGCAAAAGATCTAGATAATTAGTCCAGAACGCCAAAAGGAATGCAAGGACTTGGGAAGTTCAAATATCGTCATGCAACACTTCAGGAACTCAGCGTTTATTCCCGACAAATGCCCCTCCTCACAGCATCTCTTTAAGTCTCATTCCCCAGGTGTGCCTAGTGAAGATGGGTGGGGCATTCTTGTCATGAGTAGCCTGCTCTATCTGTGCTGATCACGCCTTCTCTGCACTCTCCAAGCCTGTTCTGACCAAGGCTTCCTGAGACAGTAACAATCACACACTGTTCCCAAAAACCTTTTGTTTTATTTCAGTGGCTTGAATTATATGCATTCACAACCCGTAATGAGTCCCAAACAGTTTATGAATACAGAAGTCTGCCACAGTCTGATAAGCAGCCACCTTTATCTCCCTTGAAATGCTGCAATGACTAAATTGCCAATTAGCTGTACAAGGCCAAACAGAGTACACAGTCAACATGGAGCTTCAGATTTTAAACTGACCAGAATGAACAAAGTTGCTTCCTGCAAAGGCTCATGTCCCTTTGTTCCTCCTTTATGTATTATGGGATGGGCCAATCATCTCCAAGTTGCCCCGTTTGTCTTAACTGTTCTTGTCTTCTGGCAGCTCTGCACTAGGAACAGTCTCCTCCTGTTCCTCTGCCTCACTGATGTCAGATTCTGGAGGCTCTGGAGTCAGCATATAACTCTCAGATGGCCCTGGCCCCATCTCTGTGTTGGGTGCAGATCCCTTGTCTGAGCCCGCCCCAGACTCCAGAATTGGCCCATGTTCCTCCTCACTGTCCAACTCTGCTGCCAGCTCTACAGGCCACTGCTGAACCACAACAGAGCCCTTGCATCAGGTGGTGATGGTTCATGTTCCTCGTCTGAACTCTTGTCTCTTATGTTCATCCTGCCTCTGTTCCTCCATGCTTGCAGACCTTACTAATTCCAAAAAGCTTTGCCTGGGCTGACTGGGCCCTTCCCAAGTTTCCTCCAAGGCCAATGGAGCTGCTGTCTCAATTGCTGTCAGTTCTTGTTCCAATTCATCTTCCCCCACAGATTCAGACTCCGAAGAGGGCATGGCACTCAGCTTTGAGTCCACCTTTAGTCATAGAAATTCATTAGGTTACTTTGTGCTAGTTACAATTTTTCAGACTAGGTAACTTGTGGGTTATTCTAATGAGAGACAAAAAATTTCCAGTGGAAAAAAAGATATAAAATTTAAAGGATTATTTAATGAATGTAAAAATGGTGCTGATAGTGGCAATTCTTGTACTTTAATTAATATGTTATCTATCAGAACTTGGATTCTGCTAAAAATAGATTCCTAACATGTGTTCTGGCGGCAGAAGAATGAGGCGCACACATTTAATTGACTAGCTCTTTTTGTTTAATTTCAGGAATGCGATGGCTTTGGAGCCGCGGCAGCCGTTCTTATATAGGCTGCTCGCGGCTCGCCAGCCAATGACAGGGATACAAACTTCCCGCCGAAAGAGCAACCAATCGCGGGTAAGTATTTGAATACAAAAACACCCCTCCCCTCTTGGTCCAGTCCGACCAATCAGGAGCTCTGCCTAGGTTACGTAATCACGTAAGTAGGCGGGGCTCCTGTGGGTTCGACTGGACCTGCGCAAGTCATTCACTCCTTCACCAGCGGCCGGTGCGGACGGACCTGTTGGCTCTTCCGTCCCTGGCCGTGGAACCATCTGGAAGGTCGAGCTGGCCAGGCTGCTCCTGACGGGCCTTGCCCGGTTAGTTGAGACGGCTATGCCGCTCCCTTCCAGGACTCTTCTCATCGAATGTTCATCGTCAGTTAGGTCCCCATTGATGTGGATTCCTTCAGTCTCAGGTGCGTAGTCACGAACGTCAACCGGAGCTAGCGATAGGGATGTTTGTGGTAGTGTCAGGTTGTCTTTGCTTGTCTGGGGGTGGTCTGTATTTAGAGGGTCTCCCCCTTCTTGTGTAATTGGGTAATCCCCTTCCCCCCTTGGTTCGTCATATGCTCGTGTAAGGGTGCGGGAACGTAACTGGTCAATATGCCTTTTCCAGTCTCTGTTGTCAGAGGTAGTCAGGCGGTATGACCGTGGGCCCGTGGCTTGGGTAATGGTGGCCGGAACCCATAAGGGATGTCCCACCAGGTTCTTGGCATAAACTAGATCCCCAATTTGAAACTTGCGGAGTTTGCTAGATGAGTCTACTGGTTTTTCAGTGGAATAGTTAGGGTGTAAACGGTCCAAAGGGGATCGTAATTTTCTTCCCATTAGCAACTCGGCAGGGGTTTTATTCGTGGTCGTGCTAGGTGTGGTATGCTGGATTGATAAAAGTTTATCAATGCGTTCCTGAATGGGGACGGGGCCTAACTTGTTAAGGGTTTCTTTAATCAATCGAACCATACGTTCTGCTCGGCCATTCGCCGCCGGGTGGGCCGGCACAGTTAGGGCATGTCGTATCCCTAAGCTGGCTAAATAACCCTCAAAAGTTGTGGAGGTAAACTGGGGCCCGTTGTCAGAGACCAACACATCAGGTAAACCGTGCGTGGCGAACAATTTACGGAGCTGTCGTCAGAGGAGGTAGAGTGCATAAGGCTGACCTCCAACCAGTTGGAATAAGCGTCAACTAGGATCAAAAACATGTAACCTCTCATGGGACCCACGAAATCAATATGAATCCTTGACCCTGGGAAGTTCCCATTCAGTTACAGATGCCTGCGGGGGTGCTGGTCGGGACTCTTGGCAGGATTTGCAACCAGCCACCCAATTCCCAATATCTTTGTCCAAACCCGGCCACCAAACGTAACTTCTGGCCAAACTCTTCATTTTGACCACTCCCGGATGTCCTAGCAGCACCCACAGATGTAAAAACATTGACCTGGCCAGAATTGGAAAAGATTCTTCGGGCCCATTACGCGCCAACCATATCAAGTCTGATCAAGCGGCATGAATTCTACTTAAGAAACCAGAAAGAGGACGAGAGTATTGCCGACTTTGTAGCAGCCTTAAGGGATATTGGTGGTGAGTGTGAATTTCTGAACTTCGATGAAGTTCTAAGAGACCGAGTGGTCCTAGGTTTGAAAGACCTGATGTTACAGAGCTGTCTACTAAACCATCCAAAAATAACAGTAAAAGAAGCCGTGGAGGAAGCCACCGCAGCAGAAGCCATGCACAAATCGGCCGCCAAAATGAAGAAAATCAATAAATCGGCAGGTTACAGCAGTAGGGAGCCATCCAGACCGGAAGGGGAAAAAGAGAAAACCACCCGCATCGGTTACATTCAAATTCAAATTTCCTGCCGGCTCGCTCTTTTCTGTCCTTTCCCGCCTTTAAGTGGCATACGTTATCTTCCTTGCTACTGGTTTCCGGCTCGACGTCCTCATGGTGTGGATGGCTCCCTACTGCCATTCGGAAAATGGTCGGACCGCAATGTGTCAGGAACACCGCTCTCTTCCTGTGTTCTGAGACCTCGTTCAGGTCGCTGCTTTCTAAGAACATCAGGAAATGATCCACGTATGACTGCCATTCCTCCTTAGCGGGATTAAACTGCTCGGGTGGCGTATTGTTGCCAGACATTTTCCGCTCGAACTTCGCCGCTCCACACTCGATTGAATGACTAGTGTCTCGATCCCATCCTCGTCGCCAGTGTTCTGGCGGCAGAAGAACGAGGTGCACACATTTAATTGACTAGCTCTTTTTGTTTAATTTCAGGAATGCAATGGCTTTGGAGCCGCGGCAGCCGTTCTTATATAGGCTGCTCGTGGCTCGCCAGCCAATGACAGGGATACAAACTTCCCGCCAAAAGAGCAACCAATCGCGGGTAAGTATTTTAATACAAAACAATATGTATGCTGATGTTTCCATTTTACAGAAAGTAAATGGAAAATACAATACATTAGCAGCAACATATATCTATGAACCAAATTTCTAGGCCACTTGACTTCAAATGACTCTGGATAATTAATATTTACAGAAACAATAACATCAACAAGAAAACCAAATATTGTAGATAATATCACCTGATTAGACTAAAATAGGTTGACCAGGCCAAGAAACCAATGCTATATAGGGCAAGGATATAGATATCATAATAGATATAGTAATAGAATCTTGCAATTGAATCTGAAAGTGCTTCTGTTTCTCTCCCTTTATCTTTGTAAGAAATGGAAAAGGACATGTCTGACAGATTTTTTCAAGTTACTTTTTTAGCTGAAGTTCAAACCCAACTTATATGATTATTGCCTTGATAATCACTCTTCCTATTTTTCTTCTGTGAAAAAGAAGATTAAAAAAGGATGATCAGCAACTAGATGGATGTACTCATTTACAGTGGCAATGAGTGCACATTGGAAAATCTGAAGGACCAAGAAACAGACTGTCTTTCAAGAGGGAAATCTTTTGGGAAAAAATGTAAGAAAAATGCCTAGAATTTAAATCTTGGAGCACACACTATGCTGCATATAGGCCTTGAGTTGTGTGAATTGCAATAGGCCAGGGGTGTCAAACTCAAAGTCTGTGGGCCAGATCAGGCCTGCGAGGAATTTAGATCTGTTTTGGCCAGGAGAGTGCTGCAGGAAGTCCAATCCAGGCCAAAAACAAGATGCATGGGGGCTGCCCATAGCTAGGGGTGGGATTCAAATTTTTTAATAACTGATTCTGTGGGTGTGGTTAGGTAGGCGTAGCTAGGTGGGTATGGCTATGTGACTGGGTAGGCATGGCTTCTTCTTTTTTTGCAGCACCCCCCCCCCGGTTTTTTTTGCCTCCTGGGTCTCAGGGGAGCCTCCTGGGGGGCATTTTTGCTCACAGAAGGCTTTCCTGGGGCTCAGGAAGGCAAAGAATGAAACCTGGAGCAGCATCCCATTGCACTCCATTTTTGAGCCTCCTGGGTCTCAGGGGAGTCTCCTGGGGAGCCTTTTTTGCTCCCAGGAAGCTTTCCTGGAGCCCAGGAAGGGAAAAAATGGAGTCCAGGGGGATGGGATGCTGTGCACCAGCTGGATACTGCAGGAGGCCATCCAGGTTGAAAATGGGATGCGCAGGGGTCTCCCATGGCCTGTTTTTCCAGCAGGGTGCTGCAGGAGGCAGTCCAGACCAAAAACTGGGTGCATGGAGGCCTCCCCCATGGCCTGTTTTGACTGGCAGGATGCTGCAGGAAGCCATCTGTCCAATCTCCTCCCACCCCCCCCAATCACTGGTTGGCCCGTGGAGGACAACTTTAATGTTGATCCGGCCCTCCAAGAAATCCAGTTTGACATCTCTGCTGTAACAGCATCTCAAATCTTACTTGCCAAATAAGTGGACTAAGCTGAGTGTGAAAAAACACAGATCCTGCCTCCTCATTAATTCCATAACCACATTATTATCTTAGCCTCACAACATGCTGCTATTCAACACTGATTTATAGAAGAATTTATTTATCCACCTACTTTTTTTTACAGAAATGCTTCTAATCTTTTTTGTTAAGTGGGAAGACTTTTATTTAGCCAATGAATTTAGGCTCCTGAATCTGCTACCATTAAGAATCATTATTCTCTCCTGACCTCTTTGAACAGCTGAAGAAGGCACACATATTTCTTTTTTCCGCTTCCAATATGTCGACCGGAGGTAATTTGGCTGAGGACCTCCGCCGCGGTGGCCCGATGTCGGGATGAACCCCCCTCCCCCGGGTCCTCACCTGTGGCAGGGGTGGCGAAAGGACCCGGGGGGGTGGGCGACCCCGGAGAGGCCGCGGGGGCCTTGGAGGGGCCTTGGAGCGGCGTTGGGTCCGGTTTGGCCCAGCGGTTGGAGGACCATTGCCGGGGCCATGGCCGGGATTGTCCTCACGGCCGCCACCGCCGCTGCCATGGATGGTTTTCGGGCGGCGGTGGGGCCCGGGGACAGAGCCGAAGTCGCTGGCTTGGAGGCCGCCTGTGTGGAGACTGGGACCATGGCCGTGGCCGTCGTCGGGACCTCTGTCGCTTCCGCCGCCGCCGCGGGTGGTTCCCAGGCGGTGGTGGAGGCCGAGGGCGGAGCTGGGGCGGAGCCCAAGGACGGAGCCGAGGTCACTGGCTTGGAGACCGCCTGTGTGGAGACCGGGACCATGGCCATGGCTATCGTCGGGACCTCCGCCGCCTCCGCCGCCGCCGCAAAATGGTTTCCGGGCGGTGTTGGAGGTCAAGGGCGGAGCTGGGACCGTTGTGGAGGCCGCCGTTGTGGAGGCTGCCGTTGTGGAGACCGAGGCCGCGGCCGGGGTTTTCGCCGGGACTGCCGCCGCCACCGCCGCCGCCGCAAATGGCTTTTGGGTGGCGGTGGAGCCCGAGTGTAGAACCAGGACCGCTGACACAGATGCCGCTGATGCAGAGGCCGAAGCTGGCTTTGAGACCGCCTATATTGAGACCAGGGTCGTGGCCGAGGCTGTCGTCAGGGCCTCCGCCGCCGCCGCCGCAGATGGTTCCCAGGCGGCGGTGGAGGTCGAGGGCGGAGCTAAGGCCATTGACGTGGAGACCGCTGTTATGGAGACCGAGGCTGTGGCCAGGTTTGTCATCGAGGCCGCTGCTGCCACCACTGCTACCGCGGGTGGTTTCCGGGCGGCGATGGAGGCCGAGGATAGAGTCGGAGCCACTGTCATCGAGGCCAGAATTGAGACCAGAGCCGAGGCCAGAGTTGCTACCGCCAGGGGTGTTCGGGCGGCGACTGAGTCTGGTGCCGAAGTTGTCGTCGGAGCCGCCGCCGCCGTAGATGGCTTTCGGGCGGCAGTGGAGTCCGAAAGCGGAGCCGGAGCCTCTGTCATGGTCAGGGCCGGAGTTGCTACCTCCAAGAGTCTTTGGACATCAGCGGAGGTCCGAATCGGAGTTGGCGGAGGAGTTGAGATCGCCGAGGTTTGGAGCCAAGGTTGGGTCCAAGTCTACCACTGCGGTTGATTTCCAGGCAGAGGTTGGCTTCCAAACGACGATGACCTCTCGGCCGACAGTGACGCTGTGTGGGGCCCGGGCTTTCGCCGTGGACAGTGAGAGACCCTGTGACAAGACCAAGCGACAGGCCCCCCGCGAGGCTGGATACTAACTGCCAGCGGGATGCGATTTTTCCGTCCTGGTCTCGAGTCTCGCCTGGTCTGTCCTATGCCTGGTCATTGGCAGTCTGGGAGGTTACAGCCAAAGACTTTGACCTACTCCTCAAAAGATCTATGGGCCCTGAGATATGTCCCCCTGTCTCAAAGTTGGCCCTCTTTCCTCTCTAAGACCTATCTCAAGGATGGATCTTGGGATCCGGAGAGATGGTGGGGTCGCCGGAAGCGTGGGAGGGAGGGTTATTTAAAATTTTTAATTAGATTTTTAAATGGATTAGGTTTGGCTAGGCGGGGGTTGGGGGACAACCCGCCTGGGGCTGGGACCGGGCCATGGGTGGAGCGCTGCCGGGAGGGTTTGGGTTCAGATAGGGCTCTATTGAGGATGGGGGGTTGTCCCAGGGAGGGTGATATTAAATCTATTAATACGGTGAGCGGGAGAGGCAGATTTGGCATTTATAGGGGGCCACATTCTGTTTCGGGAGCATCCCGAATGTAACGGGGTTACATCCCGTTCCCCAGGTGGTTTGAGCGATCGGGCCCTGGGCCTTCGGCTGATGTTATGTAACGCCAGGTCCGTCATGAATAAAGCCCCCCTCATTCATGATTTGATCTGTGAGGGGGGAGCGGACCTGGTGGGTATTACCGAGACCTGGCTGGGCCCAGAGGGCGGAGTCCCTCTTGTGGAAATGTGCCCGGCCGGGTTTCGGGTCTTTCATCAGCCGAGGGCCCAGGGGAGGGGTGGGGGTGTTGCGATGGTTATCAAGGAAGATCTGTGTCCGAGGGAATCCACTGTCTCTCAGACGACTGGATGTGAATCTCTTTTCGTGAAGTTCAGTCTCAAGGTACAGATGGGCTTGTTGGTCGCATACCTGGCTCCCTGCTATGCGTCATCTGCCCTGCTTGAGCTCCTTGAGGTTATAGCCGGCATAGCGGTTGGAACCCCCAGGCTTATGGTCGTGGGGGATTTCAACCTGCCCTCTGCCGGCGGTGCCTCGGGGATTGCTCAGGAGTTCATGGCTTCCATGACAGCCATGGGCCTGACCAAGTTAATTCGGGACCCTACTCACGTGGGAGGTCACACCCTGGATTTAGTTTTTGTCTCTGATCAGTGGCAGAGTGATCTGGGTGTAGGGGACATAGCTATAGAACCCCTGTCATGGTCGGATCACTTGCTCCTAAGGCTCGACTTCCGTTCCGCACCCCCCGACCGCAGGGAGGCGGGGCCATTAAAATGGTACCGCCCCAGGCACCTGATAGACCCAGATAGGTTCCTGATGGAGCTTGGGCCATTTCCCGAAGCTCACACACACGACTCGGTTGAGGGCTTGGTTGCCACCTGGGATAGGGTGGCTGCTGAGGCCCTTGACCGGATCGTGCCCTTGCGGCCTCTGACCCGGCGCCGATCCCAAGTGGCTCCTTGGTTTTCTGAGGAGTTAAGGGAGATGAAGCACCAGGAAAAGACGCCTAGAGAGTAGTTGGAAGGCCAGCCACTCTGAGTCTGACTGAACACTATTACGTTCTTATATTAAGATGTATTTAGTGGCGATAAGGATGGCAAGGAGGACCTACCTCTCCACCCTTATTGCGTCCGCAGAAAACTGCCCAGCCATCCTGTTTAAGGTGACCCGCTCCCTCTTGGAGGTGGAGGCGCGGAAAGATCCCTTGCAGGGACGAGCTGAGGAGTTTTCTAAGTTTCTGCAGGACAAAATCGCTCAGATTCAGGATGAGCTGGACTCCGACTGGGCATCTCCGGGCGGGAGGGCGGGGGTGGATATCAGTGAGGTCAACTGGGTTGAGTTCGATCCTGTTACCGTGGAAGACGTGGACAGAATACTAAGGGGACTGAATGCTACCACCTGTTTGTTAGACCCATGTCCCTCCTGGCTGGTCTTGGCCACTCGGAAGGTGACACGAGGCTGGTTCCAGGGTATTATAAACGCTTCCTTGAGAGAGGGGCTTTTACCCGCCACCTTGAAGGAGGCGGTGGTACGACCTCTCCTCAAGAAACCGTCCCTGGACCCAGCATTGTTATCAAATTATCGTCCTGTCTCCAACCTCCGCTTTGTTGCAAAGGTTGTAGAGACTGTGGTGGCACGTCAACTCCCGCAGTACCTGGATGAAGCAAGTTATCTCGACCCCCTCCAATCGGGCTTCTGGCCCGGGCACAGCACGGAGACGGCGTTGGTCGCATTGATGGATGATCTCTGGAGGGCGCGGGACAGAGGTTGTTCCTCTGTCCTGGTCCTGTTAGATCTATCAGCGGCTTTTGATACTGTCGACCACAGTATCTTGTTGCAGCGATTAGAGGGGTTGGGGGTTGGAGGCACCGTGTTGCGGTGGTTCTCCTCCTTCCTCTCCGACCGTTCGCAATTTGTGTTGACAGGGGGACAAAGATCGACCCCAAGACCCCTGCTTTATGGGGTGCCTCAGGGGTCGGTACTCTCACCCCTGTTGTTCAACATTTATGTGAAGCCGCTGGGTGAGATCATCCGTGACTTTGGGGTGGAGTTCCATCAGTACGCTGATGATACTCAGCTGTACATCTCCAACCCAGGCCACCCCAACGAAGCCGTCAAAGTGATGACCCGGTGCCTGGAGGCCATGCGGGGTTGGATGGGTCGTAACAGGCTTCGTCTCAACCCGACCAAAACCGAGTGGCTGTGGTTTCCTGCTCCCAGATACAGCCAGCTTGTTCCTTCGCTGACCGTGGGGGGAGAGGTATTGATCCCTGTGGAAAGGGCGTGCAATTTGGGTGTCCTCCTGGATGTGCGGCTGTCTTTGGAAGAACATATTGCAGCCGTCGCCAGAATGGCTTTTTATAAGATTCGTCTGATCTATCAGTTGCGGCCCTTTCTGGATCTGGACGCACTTCACACAGTCACTTCCGCCCTCGTCATCTCCCGCTTGGATTATTGCAATGCTCTCTACATGGGGCTCCCCTTGAAGAGTCTCCGGAGATTGCAGTTAGTTCAGAATGCGGCCGCACGGATGATCGTGGGCGCCCCACGGGACGCCCACGTAACACCACTTCTCCGCAGACTGCACTGGCTTCCTGTAGCCTTCCGGATTCGATTCAAGGTGGTACTGATAGTATTTAAAGTGCTCCATGGCTCGGGACCTGGATACTTACGGGACCGCCTGCTGCCACCAACAACCTCCCGCCGCCCAATACGCTCCCACAGGGTCGCCCTACTTGGGGTACCGCCACCTGATCGTTGTCGGCTGGCGGCCCCGAAGTCCATCCCTTTGGAATGATCTCCCCCTGGAGATACGAGCCATGTCAGACATCCTAACCTTCCGGCGCGCAGTTAAGACCTTATTTTTTAAACAGGCTGGCCTGGCCAAGTAAGGGTCTTTGGGGTTTTTAAATTTTTAATTTTAATAAGGGTTTTAATTTTTATCTGATGGGACTCAATCATATATTTATTTAATTTTGATTTTAAATTCTGTTTAACTGTATCTATTTTTTATATGTTTAGTCTGTACACCGCCCCGAGTGTCAGCTGGTGCTCCCTTCAATATCCAAGAAAGAAACACTTAAACTCCATTTTGTTAGAGTAAAGATATCTTTTACTGGAAATCAAAGTGGTAGCAACAAAAGAATTCTGAATCTGAAGAAATGAGCGCGAAAACCACATATACAAAGTGATGGCAACGTTCCCACCCCCAACAGTCCATATTTCTCCTCCAATGAGGAAATATGCATAGCATCATGTGGGCATCTTCAGGTAGTGATGAGGCCTCTGTCCGTTGACCTTGGCATAGTTTGATAAGGAGTCGCAGTTGCGCATAGCAAGGAATAGAAAAGCAAGGAATAGAAACTTAAGTAAAGCTCCCCCTCCCCTAGATATACAGTTTCATTTCCTACACACTCCAGCACGCTTCCCAAATATATCATAGCCCATGTCCCCCTCCCGTTACTTATGGCAGCCGAAAGATGCAAAGCAGAGAAAAAGAAATAAAGGAAGAAATCTTGAAGGCTGACATTCGGCCCTCCTGCAAAAAGACGTTAGTCCTAGAAAATATAAGAATAAAAGACAAGATATTACAAACAAACAACAACAGCATAATTGTTCAGGGTTTATCAGGATACATGGTGCGAAACGCCTGCACCAGCCGGGGGGCTCTAACATCTCTCTCGTCTACCCATTCAGACTGGGAAGAAGGAAAATGCTTCCACGCAACCAAATATTGGATTCGACCCCTCTTCTTCCTAGAATCCAAAATTTCTTTAACTTCAAAATGTTGTTCACCTTCAATGAGCAATGGTACAGGGGGGGCTACTTGAGTAGGCCTCAGATCAGATGTACGTTCAGGTTTTAACAAACTAACATGGAAAACAGGATGGATCCGACGGAGGGTTTTTGGCAGTGTCAATTGAACTGCCACAGGATTCACAACTCGTTCAACCGGAAAAGGTCCCACATACTTAGGTCCAAGCTTTTTCGATTTCTGTGTGGTCTGCAAAAATTTGGTAGATAAAAACACTTTATCACCAACTTGGTATGGTTCCTGTGGACGCCTCTTTTTATCTGCAAACTTTTTATGAGCTTGATGAGCATCATCCAATGCCTTGCGGGCAACTGGCCAAGTCATCTGGAGATGCCTTATCCACTCATCCAACGAGGGAATATTAGTTTTCTCTTGCGGAAGCTCGGGTATGGGTACAAAGTCTTGTCCCGAGGCCACTTTAAATGGAGTGAATCCGGTGCTGCTATGTACCGAATTGTTGTATGCCACCTCAGCAAAAGGCAGTAAATCAGTCCAATCATCCTGTTGATAATTAATGTAACACCTCAGATACTGTTCCAGTACCGAGTTAGTTCTCTCGCAGGCACCATTGGTTTGTGGATGATGGGCGGAGCTTAACCCCTGGGCGGAGCCTAGTAACTTCAGGAACTCTTTCCAGAAATTTGAGGTAAATTGGACACCCCTATCAGAGATTATGCGTTCAGGGACTCCATGTAGCCTGTAGACATGCAGAATAAACAACTTAGCTAACGTCTTCGCTGACGGGATCTTCGCGCAGGGTATAAAGTGTACCTGTTTGGAAAACAGATCTGTCACTACCCAAATGACTGTATTTCCTCCACTGTCAGGTAATTCTACAATAAAATCCATGGAGATTTCCTTCCATGGGGCCGTTGGTCTAGCCACGTTCTGCAATAAGCCTGCTGGTTTACCAGGCGGCCTCTTAGCCGAAGCACAAATAGGGCAACTAGCGACATAGGTCTCAATGTCCCTTTTCAACGTGGGCCACCAAAATTGCCTTTTGACCAAGTGTAGGGTTTTCACGAACCCAAAATGTCCAGCAGGTTTAGAATCATGAGCTTGATGTAAAATTTCGTGCCTTAGTTTTCCCGGTACATATAATTTGGCCCCCACCCAGGCCAACCCATCTCTAATAGTACAGTCATTCGAGTGGGTCAGGAACCAATCATCAAGTTTTAGAGCTTCTTTCAATTGTGCCGATAAATCGTTTGACACATCAACCTCTTTTTTCTTCTGAGCTCTGGTAACCATTGGAGCTGCCAACTGTTCGGTTGGGATGATAGGTCTTATCACTTCCTGGCAGGCACTATTATACTGAGGTAATCTGGACAAAGCATCTGCCATGAAGTTTCTTCCCCCGGGAATGTACTTCAAAGAAAAATTGAACCGCTTAAAATGTTGCGCCCAGCGAACTTGCTTGGGAGACAGTTTCCGAGGTGTTTTCAGAGCTTCCAGATTTTTGTGATCTGTCCAGACCTCAAAAGGGTGTTTGGCTCCTTCTAGGAAATGCCTCCACGTTAACAAAGCCCATCGAACTGCAAAAGCTTCTTTTTCCCAGATGGCCCATCTTCTCTCGGTTTCAGTTAGTTTACGGGAGGTATAAGCGCATGGTTGCAGGTATCCCTTTTCATTTACCTGAAGTAGCACCACTCCAACGGCTACGTCACTTGCATCAGCTTGGATTACAAACGGAACGTCCATGTCTGGGTGCTTAAGTACGGGTTCAGCAGCAAACAGACGTTTCAGTTTCTCAAAAGCAGCTTGACATTCCATGGACCACTCCAATGGCGTACTGGGCTTCGGTTTCACCTCCCCTTTGGTTTTAAGGAGATTCGTGATAGGCATCGCGATCTTCGCAAACGCAGGAATAAATTGACGGTAAAAATTTGCAAATCCCAAGAAACTTTGCAGTTGTTTCCTGGTACGGGGAGGGGCCCATTCCAAAACCCGCCTGCACCTTCCCCGGGTCCATTTCTATGCCGTCGTGCGATATGCGATAGCCCAAATAGTAAATATTCTCCTGGTGAAATTCACACTTTGACAGCTTGGCATACAACTGGGCCGCTCGAAGTTTCTCCAGGACTGACCGCACTAGTTTCACATGCTCATCACGAGTCTCTGTGTAGATAAGAATGTCATCAAGATAAACTAACACTCCTTTGTACAAATGCTCTTGCAACACTTGGTTTATCATTTGCATGAATACCGCAGGCGCCCCCTGTAGGCCAAACGGCAGGACGTTGAATTGAAAACACCCCATCGGACAGTTGAAAGCAGTCTTCCATTCATCCACTTCTTTGATTCGGATTCGGTAGTATGCCTCTCTCAGGTCGAGTTTTGAAAAAATCTTTCCTTTAGCGAGGTGGGCCAGCATGTCCTTCATCAGGGGGAGGGGGTACACGTTCTCCACCGAGATGGCGTTCAGGTTGCGGTAGTCTACCACCAAGCGTAAGGAACCATCTTTCTTCTCCCGAAACAACACTGGAGCCGCCACCCGGGGCCTAGCAGGTTGGATGAAACCACGTTCTAAATTTTTTTCAATGAACAACCGCAATTCCCCTAATTCCCGTGGGGTCATTGAATACAGTTTCGGTTTTGGGAGTTTCACTCCTGGCAAAAATTCGATACTGCAATCCGTTGAGCGGTGAGGGGGGAGCTCATCCGAGGCCTTCTCACTGAACACCTCCTTTAAGTCCCAGTATTCCTCTGGAATTTTCTCCTCCCCTTTCAGAGTCTCGGTGCCAGTAGAAGCCAATTCTATGGGAGCTTTGGGTCTCAACTTGGATTTCCCTTCCTTTTCTGGGGGTTGGTCTGTGCGTATGCGTAGTGATCCCCTCCTCCAATTAACATAGGGGTTCCATTTCCGGAGCCAAGGCAAACCCAGTATTAAGAGGCGCTCCATCCCAGGAGCCACAATAAAACACAGAGTCTCTTTATGGTTCCCCATTGTCATCTCCACTGGCTCCGTTATAAAATGAGCAGGTCCACCCCCGGCTACCGATCCATCCAATTGGCAAAAAGCTATGGGCGTTTTCAGAGTCTTTAGCCTTAAGCCCAGCTTCTCTACCATCTTTGCACTGATTACGCACCTTGTGCACTCAGAGTCTAACAAAGCCAACATGTCCCCTTCAGCCCCCGACGTGGATACCCTTAATCTCACTGGAATGGTCATAGGGCCCTGGTTCGGACTTACCAGTGCGTCGTCTTCCAGTTCGGATTCACTCCCTTCAGAAGAGGTTGGAGTTCCCAACCCCCCTCTTTTTAGAGGGGTGACCTCTACAACCTCCTCCGCCTTTAGCGCCGATCCACGAGGCGTGGCTGGAGGCCTCTCAGACCTTCTCCCTCCTCCTGGCGCCCCTTTTTCTTTCCAGCTTGGCATGGCAGTCTGCAGCCCAGTGGCCCTCTTTCCCACATCGGAAACATGCTCTGGTTCTGGGTTTTGCCGCCGGTCTTCCCTTCAGGGGTTTTAAGGTTTCTTGAGGCCTGGTGGGGGGGGGATTCCTCAAGACAAAACCCCCCCGGCGTCTGTTTCGGGTTAGGTCAATCTCCACCTCTGCTGCCAGCACGTACCACTGCTGCAGCTCACCAGGGTCTCTTCTGGCCACGCAGCATTGATAAACATCTTCATTTAGCCCATCCTTAAAAGCCTCTATCAGGGCTCCCTGGGACCAGCCGCGGATATGGCACGCCAGCTCCCTAAACTCCTGGGTGTAATCAGCTACGGACCTTCGCCCCTGATTTATGGTTTTCATCCTGATTCTAGCCTTGCGTTCAGCTAGGGGATCTTCAAATCTAGTGCGCAATGCTGTCATGAACTGGTCATAATTCAGCAGCTGAGGGGCATTATCATTATGCAAAGTCACCATCCACTTTGCAGCCGTTCCCTCCAAAGCCCTGGTCACACACCTGACTTTGGCCGCTTCTGAGGAAAAATCCTGCCCATACTCCTCCATGTGGCTCCAAACTTGTGCTAGGAAAAATCCCAATTCCTGGGGGTCCCCTCCATATTTTACTTCCAACGGAGGCACTCTTGCAGCTCTACGCCTTCTGGCAATTATCCCCCCAGCCGGGGGGCCCTGTGCTGCTGCTGCTGCCTGTTGCGCCGGCCCAGGTTGATTTATGGGGGTGGCTGCTCTGATTCTTCTGCCTGGGGCTACCTCCCCCTCTTCCCCCTCGTACCTTTGATCAGCTGGAGCCTCTCCTTTGGCAGCTTCATGTGAAAATTGCTCAGCTTGCATTTGTGAGAAGCCTCTCCGTTCCTTCTCCTGCCATGGCTCTTCTTTCCCTCGGCGACGGGTCGTGGTCACTCCTGGAGGGGGCCTTTCCTCAGGATCCTTCCAACCGACTCCCAGGGACCATTTAGGCTTCACAGCTGGGGTTTCGCCAAGACTTAGCTCTGCTAAGAAGTCAGTCTCTTCTGCTCCCTCCATCAGCAGGGATTCAGGTCCTCCAGTCGCTCCCTGGTCTTCTTGGTCACTGGCTGGGCTAGATATTGTTTGTTAGCAAACCTCCTCGGAAGAAAATTTGGGTTTTCTCCGGGTGGGCTGGTAAAAGTCAGATTCAGAATAATGTCAGCTGGTGCTCCCTTCAATATCCAAGAAAGAAACACTTAAACTCCATTTTGTTAGAGTAAAGATATCTTTTACTGGAAATCAAAGTGGTAGCAACAAAAGAATTCTGAATCTGAAGAAATGAGCGCGAAAACCACATATACAAAGTGATGGCAACGTTCCCACCCCCAACAGTCCATATTTCTCCTCCAATGAGGAAATATGCATAGCATCATGTGGGCATCTTCAGGTGGTGATGAGGCCTCTGTCCGTTGACCTTGGCATAGTTTGATAAGGAGTCGCAGTTGCGCATAGCAAGGAATAGAAAAGCAAGGAATAGAAACTTAAGTAAAGCTCCCCCTCCCCTAGATATACAGTTTCGTTTCCTACACACTCCAGCATGCTTCCCAAATATATCATAGCCCATGTCCCCCTCCCGTTACTTATGGCAGCCGAAAGATGCAAAGCAGAGAAAAAGAAATAAAGGAAGAAATCTTGAAGGCTGACACCGAGTCCCTTTTTGGGAGAGGGAGCGGTATAGAAATACGAAAAATAAATAAATAAATAAATATTTATCAAATTAAATCTGAGATGATTGGAGATATACTATGATTTACATGTACATGATGATAATTTATTTTTGATTCTTGTTGGGAAATATGAATAAACAATTATAACTTATTATAATTATTGGAACTGGAATGGAGAATGTGTCTGATAATGAAAGTACAACCTTTATAAATGCCCACACCTTTTTGCTATCTGGTGTCAGAAAGAGGCAAAGATAAAGAGGCAAAAGATAAAGAGATCAGAAAGGGAGGATATCTCACCAGGTTAAAGGGAAGAGATAAAGGTCTATTCTTCCCACCATCCTCATTCCATAGGTAGTAAAATTTTGAAAATTATGATATTATCAGTTTCAGCTGTAGAAATGACCTGTAGTCACCCAAATCAAAAGAGAATACAAGATAAAAGAATAATATACATGTCACAAGTATTACCAAATTTTAAGGTTTGTCAGGATATTTCGCACGAAATGCCTGTATGAGCCTTGAACATCCCTTTCATTTATCCATTCTGACTGGGAAGGAGGGAAGTGTTTCCAGAAGACTAAATACTGGAGTCGACCTCAGGTCGATGGTATATGCAGGTCTCAGGTCGATGGTATATTCAGGTTTCAACAAACTAACATGAAAAACAGGGTGAATCCATCTAAGATATTTAGGTAATTGCAGTTGGACTGCCACAGGATTCACAATTCATTCAATTGGGAATGGTCCAACATATTTTGGCCCCAATTTTTTAGACTTTTGTGTGGTTTGTAAATATCTAGAGGACAAGAAAATCTTGTCCCCCACTTTATATTGTTTTTGTGGAGTTCTCTTTTTATCTGCATGTTTCTTATGAGTTTGATGAGCATCATCTAATGCCTTACAGGTAACCGGCCAGGTAAGCTGGAGTTGGATTATCCACTCACTCAATGACTGAACATTGGGTTTCTCCTGTGGAAACTTGGGTATGGGTACAAAGTCTTGCCCAAAGCAACTTTAAATGGAATAAAAAGCAGTACTACTGTGAACCAAATTGTTATATGCCACCTTGGCAAATTGTAATAAGTCCAATCAATCATCTTGTTGATAATTTATCTAGCATCTAAGATATTGTTCCAATACCGAGTTAGTTTTCTCACAAGCCCCATTGGTTTGAGGGTGGTGGGCAGAGCTTAAGCCCTGGGCGGAGCCCAATAACTTCAGGAACTCTTTCCAAAAGTTCAAGGTGAATTGGACATTGTTTTCAGACCCACTCGGAAGAACAAGTATTAATTCTCTGGGTGGGCTGATAAACGGAGATTCAGAATAATGTCAGGTGGTGTTTCATTCAAAATCCAAGAAAGAAATGCTTAGACTCCATTAATATAGAGAAAAACATCTTTTTACTGGAAATCAAGTGGTAGCATCAAAGAAATTCTGAATCTGAGGAATTGCGCGTGAAAACCACATATATAAAGTGATGGCAATGTTCCCACCCACAATAGTTCAAACTGTCCATCCAATTAAAGTTGCATATAATATTATGTGGGGCATCTTCAGGTGGTGATGCGGGCATCTGTCCATCGACCTTTGCCTATTTTGAGATAGGAGTCTCAAAAGAGTCACACCTGCACATAGCACAGCAAAGAAGCATAAACAAGAAAGTTTTTCTTATACAGTTCATCTCTAAATCTCCAGTACATTTCCCACACCCACAAAGCCCAATTATTTCACCCCTCCCCCATTACTATGGCAGCCAAAAGATACAAAGCAAAGGAAAGAAATCTTGAAGGCTGACAGGGGAGGTACATATATGGTATAATACATATTCTCAAGTGAGACAGAAATGTTACAAAGAATAATAACCACCATGTTGTTGACTGAAGCTTGGACAAAGGTAGAAAGGGCCTAAACTTTAAACCTTGAAGAAGACATAATTTTGATTCTTTGTATTGCAGCTCCTGAACGTTTATATTGATTGTTCTAGCTGGCAAAAGATTGAACCAGAAAAGGATGGTTAACTTGTTTGAACTTCCAAGCATATCTTCTCCATCTTGCTTTGCTCACCTGCAATCATGTATCCAATCCAATTGAGGTCCCTACAATTTAAGGAGTTATTGAGAACATAATGACATAATAATTATCTTAAAAAATGCAAAATTCTTGCAATTGTTTAATACGATTAGTGGATACTAAGCACAGGAGCCACCCAGGATTGTATGCTAAGCCCCTTCCTTTATTCTTTGTACACACATGACTACACCCCATTGTATAACACCAATGCAATAAATTTGCAGATGACACAACAGTGGTGGGGCTCATTAATAAGAACAATGAGTCTGCTTATAGAAAGGAAGTACAAGGGATGACACTGTGGTATAAAGAAAATAATCTTACACTTAACACACACACAAAAAACAAAAAACTAAAGAATTTATAACTGACTTCAGGAGGAAGAGAGATGTACATTTACTATTGTACATAAATGGTGAGGAGATGGAGAGGGTTAGGGTTAGTTTTAAATTTCTGGGCACTTATATCTTGGAGGACCTTTCATGGACTATGAATGCTAACATGCTTTTGTAAAGAAGGCACAGAAGAGCTGTACTTCCTGAGAATGCTCATGTCAGGCTACAGAACTTTTTCCCATTCAATCAATAAGAATGAATTTCTGAGAACCAAACATATCAAAAGGAATCCATTATTGAGATGAGACAATTCATGTAGGAGTTCAAAGCAACGTCTGAGGTCCCTCAGGCATACCATGATAGATAAGGGAGTTTAGAACCCCTCCCCTTATCTCAATGTTTATTTAGGGAAACAAAAGCCAATATGTTAATTCCCCTCCCAGCCCCTCTGGGAGGGGATCCTTCCCCTGTAGGAAGGATCTTTCTCACGTACATTTCCCAAGACGTACCTAACTTCCCCCCACCCTTTTCAGAACGGACTATTTTTTGGAGATTGCCCAGAGCACTTCACTGTGGCATTTTTATGGTCTTCTCATCTCCTGACTGTGTCTCTAAGAGGTGTTAGGTTCTGGCCATCTGGCTTCTCTCCCTCCATTGTATCATGTGTGGGTGTGCAAATTCGATATAAGGTTAAATATATTCAGGTTACATCAAGAAAGGATTTCTCTATCAGTCCCCCCCCCCGCCCCATTTTCTTCTTTCACTGAAGAAATGACAGATACACGGATCTGAAATTCTGCCCTCCTTTAAAAAACAGATAGGTCTACCTGGAAAAAACAAAAATCATGTGTTACATGTGCAATTCAGGATGGTTTATCAGGGTATTTTAGGTGGAACTTTTGTAGTAAGGTGGGTGCTTTTACATGTTGTTTGGCTACCCACTCATTTTCTGAGGAAGGAAGGTGTTTCCAAGCTACTAAATATTGTGTGGATCCATGGTGAGTGCGTGAATCAAAGATATCTTTAATTTCAAAATGTTGTTCCCCATGTATCATGATGGGGGTTGGGGGTGTGGGAAGGGGGGGGGTCTGAGGTTTGAAGTGATCTCCAGTTTGAGCAAGCTACAGTGAAATACTGGATGAATCTGCCTAAGTGTTTTTGGAAGACGAAGCTCTACCGTCACGGGGTTGATAATTCTGGAGATGGGGAATGGCCCAATGAATTTTGGTCCTAATTTCTTAGAAGGTTGTAATGCTTTTAAGAATTTTGTGGACAAATATACACGGTCTCCAATCTTGAAAGGTTTAGGCTCACAGCGTTTTTTGTCTGCTTGAGTTTTGTAAACTGCTCTAGCTTCCTGTAAAGATAATCTTACCACTGGCCACATGGCTTGTAAATTATCCATCCACTCCTTAAGGGAGGGGATTTCAGGTTCTTTGGTGGGTAGTTCCGGCATGGGGTTGAATTCTTGGCCCGTGGCTACCTGGAATGGGGTGAACCCCATGCTACTATGGACTGAGTTATTGTAGGCTACCTCTGCAAAAGGAAAAAGGTCAGTCCAATTGTTCTGTTGGTAATTAATAAAGGATCTTAAATATAGTTCTAATACGCTGTTCACTCTCTCTGTAGCTTGAAGATGACAATCCCTGGGTGGAGTCTAATAGGTTTAAAAACGCCTGCCAAAATTTGGATGTGAACTGAACACCCCTATCTGAGATAATCCTTTGGGGGGCACCATGAAGGTGATAAATGTGTATTAGGAAAATCTTTGCCAATGCCTTGGCAGTTGGGATCTTTTGGCCTGGAATAAAGTGAACCTGTTTGGAAAAAAGATCAGTTACAAACCAAATGACAGTATTCCCAGCACTCTCGGGAAGTTTCACTATAAAGTCCATAGAAATCTCTTTCCAGGGAGCAGAAGGGTCTGCTACTGTTTGTAAAAGTCTAGGATATTTTCCTTGTCTTCTCTTTGCAGCAGCACAGGTGGAGCAGCTCACAACATAGTTTTCAATGTCCTTTTTGAGGGACGGCCACCAAAATTGTCTTTTGATGAGGTGCAGGGTTTTTACAAACCCAAAGTGTCCTGCTATTTTGGAGTCGTGGCAGCATTTCATGAGTTCCATTCTCTGGCTTGCAGGGACATAAAGCTTGTTTTCTACCCAAGCCAGTCCATCTTTGAGTAAGTAAGTGTTTCTGTTAGCCTGAAACCAATCATCCTTAAGTAATGCCTCCTTAAATATTGACGTCGTTGTGTCTTTCAGTCAGGGATGATTTTTTTTTCTCTTGTGCCCAGGTGATTAACTTGGCTGCTAGTTGGGTCAGTTGGATCATCGGTTTTATAACCTCAATCTTTTTGCTGTTGTATTGGGGTTTCCTGGACAGTGCATCTGCTAAGAAGTTCTTCCTCCCAGGAAAATATTTGAGACTGAAATTAAAATGTTCAAAATATTGAGCCCACCTTGCTTGTTTTTTGGAGAGTTTCCGTGGATTTCTCAGAGCTTCCAGATTTTTGTGATCAGTCCATACTTCAAAGGGGATTTGGTTTCCTTTCAGGAAATGTCTCCATGTGAGCATTGCCCACCACACAGCATATGCCTCTTTCTCCCATACGGCCCATCTTTGCTCGGTTTCCATCAGTTTCTTGGATATATAAGCGCATGGTTGTAATTGTCCACTTCCATTCTTTTGGAGGAGGACTGCCCCAACTGAGGCATCACTGGCGTCTGCTTGGATGACAAAAGATTGTTCGGGATCTGGGTGCTTAAGGACCGGTTCTGCTGCGAACAGACGTTTGAGTTTCTCGAATGCTGCTTGGCATTCCATTGTCCAGATAAGGGGTTGCCTAGGTTTGGGCTTCTCCCCCCCCCCCTTCATTTTTAGCAAGTTCGTGATAGGGAGGGCGATGTTTGCAAAAGCTGGAATGAATTGGCGATAAAAATTTGCAAACCCCAGGAAGCTTTGCAATTGTTTGCGTGTGTGGGGTGGATCCCAGTCCAATACAGCTTTCACTTTGTGTGGGTCCATCTCTATTCCCTCATGGGATATTCTATACCCCAAATAGTCAATTTTGTCTTGGTGGAACTCACATTTGGAGAGTTTTGCATATAGTTTAGCGTCTAAGAGTTTTGTGAGGACTGCACGGAGTAGCTTGATGCGTTCTTCCTTCATTTCCGTGTAGATTAAAATATCATCAAGATACACTAAAACCCCTTTAAATAAAAATTCATGAAGGCTTTCATTGATCAATTGCATAAACACTGCAGGCGCTCCTTGCAGTCCAAAAGGAAACACTTTAAATTGGTAGCATCCCAATGGTGTGTTAAAAGCTGTCTTCCACTCATCCCCTTCCTTTATTCTGATGCGATAATATGCCTCCCATAGGTCTAACTTTGAAAAAAAATTTCCTTTCGAGAGGTGGGCTAACATGTCCTTCATGAGGGGGAGTGGATACATATTCTCTATGCAAATCACGTTCAATTTTTGATAATTAATGCAGAGATGGCTGGAGCCATCTTTCTTTTCACTGAATAACACTGGGGCAGCTATTTTTGGTCAGGCGGGTTCGATGAAACCCCTTTTTAAGTTTTTATTGATAAATGCTCTGAGTTCTTTCAGTTCTCTG
The DNA here is from genome assembly GCA_023653725.1 of Bungarus multicinctus. Lineage (NCBI taxonomy): Eukaryota > Metazoa > Chordata > Lepidosauria > Squamata > Elapidae > Bungarus > Bungarus multicinctus. The sequence continues at coordinate 2,405,711 of CM042851.1, forward strand.
GGAGACATGCAGTACATTTGTGGTTTTGGGAGTTTAGCCCCTGGTAGGATTTCAATAGCGCAGTCTGTGGCTCAATGGGGTGGGAGTTTATCACAAGCTTCCTCGCTAAATACTTGGGCCAGATCCTGGTACTCATTGGGGATGTTAATGGGTTCAGCCGACTGTCCGGTCATGGCTGATTCTCTGTTCTCTTTCCCTTTCTTTATCCTTTCCTCTGAGCTTTTTGCAAATATTACGTCTCTCTGGAATTGTACGGTTCCTTTCCTCCAATTTATTTTTGGATTCCATTTCCGTAGCCATGTGAGACCGAGGACTAGTGGCTCTTCCATTCCTGGGGCTACAATGAATGTGAGCATCTCCCTGTGGTTTTCTAGTCTTATTTTCTGTGGTTCTATGGTAAACCTGGCTGGTTCCCCCCCCTCCCCCCACTATAGTTCCATCTAATTTGCAGAAAGTGATGGGATTATCCATTTTTTTCAGTTGGATTCCCAATTTATCTGCAAGGGAGGGTTTGATTAGGCATTGGGTGCATACCGAGTCCAGCAACACTGCAACTTCCTCCCCCTTCCCTTGGCTGGGGATAAACAGTCTAAGGGGTAGGGTGATTGATTCAATTGGATTGCTTACCAGCGGGTCATCTTCTGGATTGCTTTCGGTCTGGCTCAGGACCCCTCAGAGCATTTGGGATTCTTCCTCAGGGTTGGGGAGGATCGGAATCCCACATCTACTCAGCCTCTCAAGCCCGTCTCCTTTCCTCAAGGGCTGGATGTTTCCTCCCTGATGGGTGGTCTAGCTTTCTGGCAGGAGTCTTCGAGTGGCATTCTGCTGCGCGGTGTCCCTCCTTTCCACACTTAAAGCAACCAGGCGTTCTTGGAGTCATGGTGGATTGGGGTTTGAAAACTTCCCGTTTCCCCAGGGGTAGGGAACTTTTCCAAAACTTACTGGCGCGGTACCGGTTTCAAGTCATGTCTATCTCTGCCTCCTCTGCCATCATGTACTATTCATGCAAGAGGTTTGGGGTCCCACGGGCCAGGCAGGCAGTGTATAGATCATCATTTAGTCCATCTTTGAACCAACAGACTAGGATATCCTCTGGCCAATCTACCTGGCCGGCCAGGTCACGAAATTCCTCGGTGTATTCTGCTACTGGGCGATGGCCTTGTTTCATGACTCTGATGCGGTCACGGGCTTTTCTATCGGCAAGCGGGTCCTTGAAACGGTGGCATAGTGCCATCATAAAGCGATCTAGGTTTCTTAATTCTGGGCGTTGACGTTGTGGAGTGTCACCATCCATCTGGCTGCCGCCCCTTCAAGAGCCAGGGTGACAATTCGTACTCGGGACTCTTGGGTTGGGAAATCCCGCCCATATTCTTGCATGTAGGTAAGCACTTGCTCCAGGAAAAATCCCAATTTCTGAGGGTCTCCATTGAATTTTACCTGCAAGGGCGGGATCTTCCTCTGTAGTTGTATGTTCCTAGGTTGGCCAGGGTTAATTCCCTGATCCGGGGCATTTAAGGGTCGGGTACCTGGTGTGGCTGCTGGTTCTTCACCTTGTCCCTCTTCCCGCTCAATCTCTGCTTGATCCAGGGTGGCAGCTCAGGTTCTCTCACTTTCTGGTTCCCTTGCTCTCCTGCGTTGTCATCTTTGTGCATCCCCCATGTCGAGGTTCTCCAGGGCTTCCCTCACTAGGCAATTTATGTACTGTTTCATTCGGTCATCGGCCGGTGGCTCCTTGTCCCATTCTTCCTGATTCGACAGGGCCTCTAGCTCCAATTTCCACCTGGGTTTACGATTTCCTCGGGTGAGGGTTACTCCCCTGGTTCTTCCATCCCAGGTGTCTCTCTTTCCTACACCTATAGACCACCAGGGCTTGGTGGAGGTTTCGCAGGCAGCCTCGCTGTCTTCGATGGGACGCATCGAGTCAGTATCTGACTGGGTAATTGTTGATGTTTCTCCCCAGCATTCAGCTCCACCTTGCTCCTTGCTGTATTCAGACATTTTTTCTTCTCTTGCAGGGTCCCCTCGGTAGAGTGAAAGGTTTTTTTTAAAAAAAAATTCCTCTCCGGGTTGACCTCTATTGCAGACACTGCTTTATGTCAGACTACAGAACTTTTTCCCATTCAATCAATAAGAATGAACTTCTGAGAACCAAACGTATCAAAAGGAATCCTTTACTGAGATGAGACAATTCATGTTGGAGTTCAAAGCAGCATCTGAGATCCCTCAGGCATACAGTGATAGATAAGGGAGTTTAGAACCCCACCCCTTATCTCAATGTTTATTTAGGGAAACAAAAGCCAATATGTTAATTCCCCTCCCAGCCCCTCTGGGAGGGAATCCTTCCCCTTTTGGAAGGTTGTTTCTCATGCACATTTCCCAAGACATACCTAACTCCCCCACTTGTGTGTTTTTAAGAGGTGGGGAATTTTGGCGGGTGAAGAAGTGTTTGGGGACTGTCATGGGTGTGTGCATGTTGAGTCTGGTCTCTGGGTGTTATGTGAATTTCATTGTATGTATACTGTGTATATACGTACAATGACAATAAAGAATTCAATTCAATTCAATTTGCATCACGTTTGCCATTTCAGACCAGGAGTTTCAAAAGATGTCCACTTCTGAGGCAAGAAATACAAGAAATTATATTTTTAAACTTTAAAATAGATTTGGCATACAGAAAAAAGCAAAGAACCAGAGGTGGTATTCAGCAGGTTCAGACCAGTTCTGGAGAACTGGTAGTGGAAATTTTGAGTAGTTCAGAGAACTGGCAAATACCACCTCTGACTGCCCCACCTCTATTCTCTGCCTCCCTAGCCCCAGCTGATTGGCTGGGTCTTCTTTTGTTGCCCTGCACAGGAGAATGGAGCTGGAAAGCAGGTTAGTGGGGTGGGGAATGAATAGGATTTTGCAGTATACTTCCCCTGCCATGCCCACCAAGCCATGCCCTCCAAGCCACACCATGCTCACAGAATTGGTAGTAAAAAATTTTGAACCCCATCACTGCAAAGGACCCTCCATCTCTCTTTCCAAAATTAAAAAAATATATGAAAATCGGAGTACAAGGACAAAAAGACAAAGATCAAGGTCTGTATTTTGCATTTAAAGGGCCATTGTCAATTTTTATCCTAGTGGGGAAAACATTATATACTGTATAGTAGTAAAATTTGAGGGGGGGAAACTGATACAACTGCTCTCCAGCACAAGAAATGTCAATTTATTTCACCAATTTATAAACAAGATAAAAGAAGTCTAAGATAAAAAGAATATACATGTCTTACAAATGTAAGGAAGTTACTATTATTTTGACGTTTGAAAAAACCTATGGTCAGCTATCCTAGTACATTATGTAATTCAGTACAGCTGAACACAGTTCAACATTTTTATCATATTATAGATAACATATTATTAGCCTAGCCTTGACCAGGTCATTCATAAAGAATGTGACAAAGAAGATTGAGGGCCTGTCATCCTTGCATTCTTTATTTCACATTGTTCTTCCATCAAATCTCATAAATGTGTAATATTATGTAGTCTAAAGAGGTAACAAATCATATCTCATGAATTATTTTATTCAGGCTGAAAAGGCAAAATACTTTTGATTAAATAGCTACCATGAATAAACGTATATCTATAATATGCTTGGAAAACTGCACTCTTGTGAAGTATGCTGTTATCAGAAACATTAACAAGTTTCACTGATGTTTACCATTTAATGTCATTTCTCATTACGGGTTTAAGTACCTAAATATGTAACTAGATAATCACATGCTATCAGAAATTAATAAGCTACCCATCTACCCAACTCCAGCATAACACATGTAACTTCCACTTCAATCAATCCACCATTCAATCAGAAAATATTCTTAAGAAAGCTATACTCCTAGGTATTGGACATGTATGGATCATATGAAGTGGACCAAATAGATTGAACAGTCAATTTAGATTTTCATTTCACCAATATCTGATGCTACTGATATTAAGGAATTGTTCAGAATCCAAGAAGGCTAACAATTTAAAAAACCAACAATATTACAAACAAGTTAGAACAAATCTAAATGTCTAAGGAGATTCTTGATCAGCCAGGTCATGGTTGTCCCAGAGGTGCTTTTTCCAAAAGACAACTGTATTTTTTTGGCTGGTCCCACCCCTATCTATTCTCTGCCTCCTGAGTCCCAGCTGATTGGACTGCACAGGAAAACGGAGCTGGAAAGTAGGTTAGTGGGGTGGGGAGGGAATGGAGATTTTACAGTATCCTTCCCCTAGAGTGGAGTGGGAATGGAGATTTTGCAGTATCCTTCCCCTGGAGTGGGGTGGGAATGGAGATTTTACACTATCCTTCCCCTGGAGTGGGGTGGAAATGGATATTTTACCCTGCGATGCCCACCAAGCAAAGCCCACCAAGCAAAGCCACACTCACCAAGCCACGCCCACAGAACCAGTAGCAAAAATTGTTTGAATCCCACCGCTGAGCTGTATGCATGTAGATGTTTGCCTGCCGCTTGTGCAGAACCATCCCCTCCCCCACCCCTCCCCTCCGCCCTGGGCTGGTCCATAAAGCCAGAAAAGTTGGGGAACTCTGTTCTATATGTCACAACAGGATGGGAATTTATTCTCATTCTCTTTATAATTATAGTTATGAGAGCAAACGTGTAAACATTTACACTTTAAAAATTAATATGGTATTGGTAAAATATTATAAGAATTACATATCCAAGAAGAATATTTTGCAATATTCCTGAATTGAATATCAATATTTAATTTTTTAGAATATTAAACATTCTGGATATACTATTATTTTTTTATTTTACTGTTAAGAAAATATATATGAAGTGACCATTTTAAAATAAAAAATGTCCATGTTAACTAACAATCTGGAAAATTGGCACAACTGTACTTCTGTATAGCAACAAAAGGTCTATTCCCTTTCATTACATAAGCACTAGTGTCCAGTAAATTTACTGCAAAACCTCAAACATATCAGTTTTGTTTGAAAGTTATCCAAACAATAATAATGCAGATGTAATGGAATGAAAATAGGAAAATTTTCTTTTGAAAACTATATGTAGAAGGAACTTGAAAAAAAGCAGTGTGAAGGCATGATCATTTTCTCTATGAAAATATTGTCTTTTCCCCAACCAGTTTATATCCAAAAGATACTTTTTCTCTAGCTTTGCATTATGTGTAAAGGCTCACATGCAAGCCTAAATCAGATCATGGCTAATCAGAAGTGTGGAAATTGCCAAGAGATTATAAACCCAGTGACAAAGACTAGATGTCAGACCCCACTGATAAATATACAAAAAATACTTTCATTATTTGCTGTATGAACATCACATGGAATTCTGAGAAAGTCCAATTCTCATTACATAAACATGTTTACTCAGTTCAGCCTGTTCCAGATATTTTGTACAACTGCCTTAAAAGGATATTCTAAGTCAGGGGTGTCAAACTCAAGGCCCTTGGGCTGAATCCAGCCCTCAGGATGCTTAGATCTGGCCTGCAGGGCTGCCCTGGAAACAGCGAAGGACTGGCCCATGTGTCAGATCCGTGTATCTGTCATTTCTTCAGAGGAAGAGGAAAGGGGGGGGGGGGGAACTGATAAAGAAATCCTTGCTTGATGTAACCTGAATATATTTAACCTTGTATCGAATATGCACACCCATACATGATACAATGGGGGGGGAAGGAAACCAGATGGCCGGAACCTATCACCTTTGGGAGGCACAGCCAGGAGATGAGGGATCCATAAAATTCCACAATGAAGTGCTCTGGGAAATCTCAAAAAACAGTCCGTTCTAAAAAGGGGGTGGAGGGGAGGAAGCTAGGTACGTCTTGGGAAAGTTACACGAGGAAAAACCTTCCAAAAAGGGAAGGATCCCCTCCCAGAGGAGCTGGGAGGGGGATTAACATATTGGCTTTTGTTTCCCTAAGTAAACATTGGGAGGAGGGGGGATTCTAAACCCCTTTATCTATCACTGTATGCCTGAGGGACCTCAGACGCTGCTTTGAACTCCTACAGGATTCTCTCATCCCAATAAAGAATTCCTTTTGATACGTTTGGTTCTCAGAAGTTCATTCTTATTGTTTAAATGAGAAGAAGTTTCGTAGCCTGACATAAAGCAGCGTCTGCAATAGAGATCAACCCGGAGAGGGAATTTTTTTTTAAAAAACAATTCACTCTACTGAGGGGATCCTGCAAGAAAAGAAAAAAAATGTCTGAATGCAGCAAGGAGCAAGGTGGAGCCGAATGCTGGGGAGAAACAGTTACCCAGTCAGATACTGACTCGATGCACCCCATCGAAAACAGCGAGGCTGCCTGCGAATCCTCCACCAAGCCCCGGTGGTCTATAGGTGTAGGAAAGAGAGACACCTGGAATGGAAGGACCAGGGGAATAACCCTCACCCGAGGAAATCGCAAACCCGTGTGGAAATTGGAGCTAGAGGCCCTATCGAATCAGGAAGAATGGGATGAGGAGCTGCCGGCCGATGACCGTATGAGACGGTACATCAATCACCTAGTGAGGGAAACCCTGGAAAACCTCGACATGGGGGATGCACAAAGACGACAACGCAGGAGAGCGAGGGAACCAGAAAGTGAGAGAACCCGAGCCGCCACCCCGGATTCAGCGGAGATTGAGCGGGAAGAGGGACAAGCTGAAGAACCAGCAGCCACACCAGGTACCCGACCTTAAACACCCCGGATCAGGGAATTAACCCTGGCCAACCCAGAAACATACAATTACAGAGGAAGGTCCCGCCCTTGGGGGTAAAATTCGATGGAGACCCCCAGAAATTGGGATTTTTCCTGGCACAAGTGCTCACCTACATGCAAGAATATGGACAGGATTTCCCAACCCAAGGGTCCCGGGTGCGAATTGTTACCCTAGCTCTTGAAGGGGCGGCAGCCAGATGGATGGTAACGCTCCACAACGTCAATGCCCCAGAATTAAGAAACTTAGATCGCTTTATGACGGCCTTACGCCACCGTTTCGAGGACCCGCTTGCCGATAGAAAAGCCTGGGACCGCATCAGAGTCGTGAAACAAGGTCGTCGCCCGGTAGCAGAATACACCGAGGAATTTCGTGACCTGGCCGGCCGGGTAGATTGGCCAGAGGATATCTTAGTCTGTTGGTTCAAAGATGGACTAAATGATGATCTATACGCTGCCTGCCTGGCCCGTGGGGCCCCAAACCTCTTGCATGAATGGTACATGATGGCAGAGGAGGCAGAGATAGACATGACTCGGAACAGGTACCGTGCTGGTAAGTTTTGGAAAAGATCCCCACCCCTGGAGAAACGGGAAGTTTTCAAACCCCGATCCACCATGACTCCAAGAACGCCTGGTTGCTTTAAGTGTGGAAAGGAGGGGCACCGTGCAGCAGAATGCCACTCGAAGACCCCTGCCAGAAGGCTAGGCCACCATTCAGGGAGGAAACCCACAACATCCAGCCCTCGAGGGAAGGAGACTGGCCTGAGCGGCCGGGTAGATGTGGGATTCCGAACCTCTCCCAAACCGGAGGAAGAACGCCAAACGCTCCAAGGGAACCTGAGCCAGTCCGAAAGTGATCCGGAGGATGACCCGCTGGTAAGCAAACCAATTGAACCAATCACCCTACCCCTGAGACTGTTTATCCCCAGCCAAGGGAAGGGGGAGGAAGTTACAGCGTTGCTGGACTCGGGATGCACTCGATGCCTAATCAACCCCTCCCTGGCAGATGAATTGGGAATCCGACTGAAAGAAATGGAAAATCCCATCGCTTTCTGCCAATTAGATGGAACCATAGCAGGGGGGGAGCCAGCCAGGTTTACCACAGAACCATTGAAAATAAGACTAGGAAAACACAGGGAGATGCTCACATTCATTGTAGCCCCAGGGATGGAAGAGCCACTAATTCTGGGCCTCACATGGCTACAGAAATGGAATCCAAAAATAAATTGGAGGACAGGGACCATACAATTCCAGAGAGATGTAATAATTGCAAAAAGACCTGAGGAAAGGATAAAGAATGGGAAAGAGGACAGAGAATCAGCCATGACTGGACAGTCCGTGGAACCCATTAACATCCCCAATGAGTATCAGGATCTGGCCCAAGTATTTAGTGAGGTAGCTTGTGATGAACTCCCACCCCATCGAGCCACAGTCTGCGCTATCGAAATCCTACCAGGGGCTAAACTCCCAAAACCACAAATGTACAGCATGTCTCCCAGAGAACTGAAAGAACTCAGAGCATTTATCGATAAAAACTTAAAGCGGGGTTTCATCGAACCCGCCAGACCAAAAATAGCGGCCCCAGTGTTATTCCGTGAAAAGAAAGATGGCTCCTCACGTCTCTGCGTGAACTATCAAAAACTGAACTGCATTTGCATAGAAAATATGTATCCACTCCCCCTCATGAAGGACATGTTAGCCCACCTCTCGAAAGGAAAAAAATTTTCAAAGTTAGACCTACGGGAAGCATATTACCGCATCAGAATAAAGGAGGGGGATGAGTGGAAGACTGCTTTTAACACACCGTTGGGATGCTACCAATTTAAAGTGCTCCCGTTTGGACTGCAAGGAGCACCTGCAGTGTTTATGCAATTGATCAATGAAACCCTTCATGAATTGTTATTTAAAGGGGTTTTAGTTTATCTTGATGATATTTTAATCTACACGGAAACGATGGAAGAACACATCAAACTACTCCGTGCAGTCCTCACAAAACTCTTAGACGCTAAACTATATGCAAAACTCTCCAAATGTGAGTTCCACCAAGAGAAAATTGACTATTTGGGGTACAGAATATCCCATGAGGGAATAGAGATGGACCCACAGAAAGTGAAAGCTGTATTGGACTGGGATCCACCCCACACACGCAAACAATTGCAAAGTTTTCTGGGGTTTGCCAATTTTTATCGCCAATTCATTCCAGCTTTTGCAAACATCGCCCTCCCTATCACAAACTTGCTAAAAACGAAGGGAGGGGGGGGAAACCCAAGCCTAGGCAACCCCTCATCTGGACAATGGAATGCCAAGCAGCATTTGAGAAACTCAAACGCCTGTTCGCAGCAGAACCGGTCCTTAAACACCCAGATCCCGAACAACCTTTTGTCATCCAAGCAGACGCCAGTGATGTTGCAGTTGGGGCAGTCCTCCTCCAAAAGAATGGAAATGGACAATTACAACCATGTGCTTATACATCTAAGAAACTAACGGAAACCGAGCAAAGATGGGCTGTATGGGAGAAAGAAGCATTTGCTATGCGGTGGGCAATGCTCACATGGAGACATTTCCTGGAAGGAAACCAAATCCCCTTTGAAGTATGGACTGATCACAAAAATCTGGAAGCTCTGAGAAATCCACGGAAACTCTCCGAAAAACAAGCAAGGTGGGCTCGATATTTTGAACGTTTTAATTTCACCCTCAAATATTTTCCTGGGAGAAAGAATTTCTTAGCAGATGCACTATCCAGGAAACCCCAATACAACAGCAAAAAGATTGAAGTTATAAAAACGATGATCCAACCGACCCAACTAGCAGCCAAGGTACTCACCCGGGCACAAGAGAAAAAAAAAATCATCCCTGACTGAAGACACAACGACGTCAATTTTTAAGGAGTCACTACTTAAAGATGATTGGTTCCAGGCTAACAGAAACACGTGCTCACTCAAAGACGGACTAGCTTGGGTAGAAAACAAGCTTTATGTCCCTGCAAGCCAGAGAATGGAACTCATGAAACGCTGCCACAACTCTAAAACAGCAGGACACTTTGGTTTTGTAAAAACCCTGCACCTCATCAAAAGACAATTTTGGTGGCCGTCCCTCAAAAAGGACATTGAAAACTATGTTGCGAGCTGCCCCACCTGTGCTGCTGCAAAGAGAAGACAAGGAAAATATCCTGGACTTTTACAAACAGTAGCAGACCCTTCTGCCCCATGGAAAGAGATCTCTATGGACTTTGTAGTGGAACTTCCCGAAAGTGCTGGGAATACTGTCATTTGGGTTGTAACTGACCTTTTTTCCAAACAGGTTCATTTTATTCCGTGTCAAAAGATCCCAACTGCCAGATCGTTGGCAAAGATGTTCCTAATACACATTTATCGCCTTCATGGAGCCCCCCAACGAATTATCTCAGATAGGGGTGTTCAGTTCACATCCAAATTTTGGCGGGCGTTTTTAAGCCTATTAGGCTCCACCCAGGGATTATCATCTTCGAACCATCCCCATACTGACGGGGCATCAGAGCGAGTGATTTGCGTATTAGAACAATATTTAAGATGTTTTATTAATTACCAGCAGGACAATTGGACTGACCTTCTTCCTTTCGCAGAGGTAGCATACAATAACTCAGTCCATAGTAGCACAGGGTTCACCCCATTCCACGTAGCAACGGGCCAAGAATTCAACCCCATGCCGGAACTACCCACCAAAGAACCTGAAATCCCCTCCCTTAAGGAGTGGATGGATAAATTACAAGCCATGTAGCCAGTGGTAAGATTATCTCTACAGGAAGCTAGAGCAGTTTACAAAACTCAAGCAGACAAAAAACGCTGTGAACCTAAACCTTTCAAGATTGGAGACCGTGTATATTTGTCCACAAAATACTTAAAATCATTACAATCTTCTAAGAAATTAGGGCCAAAATTCATTGGACCATTCCCCATCTCCAGAATTATCAACCCCGTGACGGTAGAGCTTTATCTTCCAAAAACTCTTAGGCAGATTCACCCAGTATTTCACTGTAGCTTGCTCAAACCGGAGATCACTTCAAACCTCAGACCCCCCCTTCCCACACCCTCAACCCCCATCATGATACATGGGGAACAACATTTTGAAATTAAAGACATCCTTGATTCACGCACTTACCGTGGATCCACATATTTAGTATATTTATATTTAGTAGCTTGGAAACACCTTCTTTCCTCAGAAAACGAGTGGGTAACCAAAAGACATGTAAAAGCACCCACATTACTACGAAAATTCCACCTAAAATACCCTGATAAACCATCCTGAACTGCACATGTAACGCATGATTTTTATTTTCCAGGTAGACCCATCTGCTTTTTAAAGGAGGGCAGGATGTCAGATCCGTGTATCTGTCATTTCTTCAGAGGAAGAGGAAAGGGGGGGGGGAACTGATAAAGAAATCCTTGCTTGATGTAACCTGAATATATTTAACCTTGTATTGAATATGCACACCCATACATGATACAATGGGGGGGGAAGGAAACCAGATGGCCGGAACCTATCACCTTTGGGAGGCACAGCCAGGAGATGAGGGATCCATAAAACTCCACAATGAAGTGCTCTGGGAAATCTCAAAAAACAGTCCGTTCTAAAAAGGGGGTGGGGGGGAGGAAGCTAGGTACGTCTTGGGAAAGTTACACGAGGAAAAACCTTCCAAAAAGGGAAGGATCCCCTCCCAGAGGAGCTGGGAGGGGGATTAACATATTGGCTTTTGTTTCCCTAAGTAAACATTGGGAGGAGGGTGGATTCTAAACCCCTTTATCTATCACTGTATGCCTGAGGGACCTCAGACGCTGCTTTGAACTCCTACAGGATTCTCTCATCCCAATAAAGAATTCCTTTTGATACGTTTGGTTCTCAGAAGTTCATTCTTATTGTTTAAATGAGAAGAAGTTCCGTAGCCTGACACCATGGTTGCCTCTGCCAGCAAAAACAGAGCTCAGGAGGGCCACATGTGTTTTCAACTGCTATAGCCTCCAGCAACCTTCTGACAACAAAAACGGAGCGTGCAAGCCACTGTGCTCCTGATACAAGTGACGTTGAGCTGGCCATGCCCAGCCTGGCCACACTCACCCAGTCCCCTGAGATCAAGCACAACCCTGATGTGGCCCTCAATGAAATCGAGTTTGACACCTCTGCTCTAGGTAACCTAGCAAAAATGAGGTGGTCCAAATAGCCACGACTGATAAAATTTTCTCATTCCTATAGCAGATTTTCAGGATTCAGAGCTGAAAAAAAAAGACACAATGACTGTTTCTTAATAAAAGAACTATGAGACCAAGGATGTCTTTTAGGGAGGGAGGGCATGCAAAAACAGATAATAGATAGATTGGAGGACCAACTTCAATTCTGCTTGAGTGATTGGTCTTTATCAGATCCAAAAGAGAAATGAAGTTGGTTTATTGGGAAATATAATAGTTGCATTCTGCAAAAGGAATGCATATGACATCGAACATGCAAACAAGCTAAATACACTACTAACATGGGCAGCATCCTGCCCACACTCTTTCATCTTTCTTGGTGACTTCAATCTACCTCATATTAACTGGGCCCTTAACGAATGTACAACTGAACCCAAACATGCAATCTTCTACAATGCAGTAACAAACCTGGGACTAGAACAACTAGTAACCAACAACACTAGACTTAACAACTGCCTCGATCTCATCTTCTGCAATAGTTTGAATTCAATTTACGGAATACAAATTAAAGAACCCTTTTCCAACAGTGACCACAACATGATTGACTTTTGTCTCAACATACGTCCACACAAAAATCATCACAACGATGGAATCCCCAATTATAACTTCAAAAAAGGCAACTATGATCTTATAAATAATGATCTCTCATCCCTTGATTGGCAATTTCTATTCTCCGGATGCAATACTATAGAAGACCATTACAACATATTTTTACTTGAAGTCAAAAGAGTCTCAAACTATATGTACCAATAACAACTCCAAAAACCAGAAAAAACAGATTACCCATAACAATAAGGAAGCTTCAATTCCAAAAGAGATCACTTTGACAGAAAAACAAATCTGGTCACGTTGCCAATTTCAAAAGCCGATACAAAAATTTATGCCACCAGATAAAAACTGAATGCACCAATTATCACATTAAACAAGAAGAAAACCTTCTACGCACCAATTCCACCCGTGCTTTCTACAATTTTATAAACAACAAACTCATGGTCCATCCCACCCCTGAAAGGACCTAAAAACTGCAATGATGACACTATTAAAGCCAACCTCTTTAACACATTCTTTGGCTCAGTATTTGTAAACAGCAATGGATCAGGCCCAGTATTTCCTAGTCAAACCACAGACAACTACAATTATCTAATACATATCGATTTTACAGAAGACAATGTTGAAAAAGCACTACGCAATCTAAAACCATCTCTATCTATTGGACTGGATGGAATATGTGCCTACTTCTTAAAAAAGCTATCCACTGCCATAGCAGAACCTCTAAGCATAATCTTTGAAAAATCTTTCAGGACCAGTTCCTTGCCAAAACTACGGTCACAAACCATGGTCATCCCCATCTTCAAAAAGGGAGACCACAGCCTAGTTGAAAATTACAGACCAATCTCTTTATGCTGCGTCACCTGTAAAGTCATGGAATCAATTATTAACCAATCCATCATCCTCCACTTAGAAACAAACAACCTACTCTCTAATAAACAACTTGGTTTTAGGAAAAAACTATCATGTAATCTGCAACTCTTACATTGCAAAAACATATGGACTACACAACTCGATCAGGGCAAAGCAATAGACGCACTCTACATAGACTTCTGCAAAGCCTTTGATTCAGTGGTACATGACAAACTACTCCTAAAATTAAAATCTTACAGTATCTCTGGACACCTGCGTAACTGGATAGAAGCATTCCTGTCAAACAGACAACAAATGGTCAAAATTGGGAGAGTCCTATCAAATTCTATACCTGTCAACAGTGGTGTCCCCCAAGGCAGTGTTCTAGGATCAACTCTCTCCATACTCTACACAAATGACCTCTGTGATCATATTAAGAGCAACTGCATTCTCTTCGCTGATGATGTAAAGCTATTCAACACCACAGAAAATACCGCTACCCTTCAAAAAGACCTTGACTACGTATCAGAATGGTCAAACAAATGGCAACTTCAGATCTCAACAAATAAATGCTCTGTCCTACATATTGGCAAAAAAAATCAGAAAATAAAATACTGAATAGTCAAGACCTTGTTGATGACCCAAACTCTGTAAAGGATCTTGGAGTACTCATCTCAAATGACCTAAGTGCTAGAGCCCACTGTAACTACATAGCCAAAAAGGCACTAAGAGTTGTTAACCTAATCTTACGTAGCTTTTTCTCTGGTAATATTACACTAATAACTAGAGCATACAAAACATTTGCTAGACCAATACTCGAATACAGCTCATCAGTCTGGAACCCACATTACGTATCTGATATTAACACAGTTGAGAAAGTCCAGAAATATTTTACAAGAAGAGTTCTTCACTCTTCTACTCGTTGCAGAACACCTTATGCCACCAGACTTGAAATTCTAGACCTAGAAAACCTAGAACTATGCCGCCTTCGGTCCGATCTAAGTATAGTATATAAAATCATACATTGCAATGTCCTACCTGTCAATGAATACTTCAGCTTCAACCATAACAACACAAGAGCAAACAATAGATACAAACTCAAGGTTAATCGCACCAAACTTGATTGCAGGAAATACGACTTCAGCAACAGAGTGGTCAATGTCTAGAATACTCTACCTGACTCTGTGTTTCTTCCCCAAACCCCAAAAACTTTAACCTTAGACTGTCTACTATTGACCTCACCCCTTTCCTAAGGGGTCTGTAGGGGGCGTGCATAAGCACACCAACGTGCCTACCATCCCTGTCCTATTGTTTCTTTTATATTTTATTTTTCTTATATGTATCCATGTATTCATAACTATGTTTTACTTATATCTATTATCTTGTAAGTAATTGACAAATAAAATAAATAAATAAATATAGATGAATTCTCATCTATGACCATTTTCTGTAATGCTGGCCAGAGGGAGGGAGAACAATGGCGAGAGAAGTTTCTTCTACAGCACCCAACAAATATATGGAAAACTAGTGAGAGCAACAACATTTCTCTAGTTCATGAAATTTCTGTTCCTTTTAGTACTTTCCAGTTATGATTTTATCCTTTTTCTTCACAAACAATGCCTGGTGATTAGCTAGTTTGCCTTGTTAAAAGTAGCAGGCTTTAGAAAGCATATTTTTGCTTTTAAACAAGTGTTAAAACAAGAGGTCAAGAGTGTTGGATAGGAATAAAGGTTAGGTCCACATGGTAATGATGTTAAACTTTAGTTACTCATTCTCAGGCAATCTTATTTCATTGAGTTGTGAGGATAAATAATGTATTATTTCATGTGGATAAATAACTAGGGTAGCTAGTATAAACTAATCTGCCTCAAGTTAGTCTCTGGAATATTAACTTTATGCCTTTGTTGGAGTCTGATTCTGAGGGGGAGATTGAGCAGCTGACAAGGAGTGGGAGTGTGGCTCTGGTGGCTGTGGAAGAAACGGGGGAAGGGCACAGTCCAGCTGGGCATTCAGATGAAGACCCACGGCTGTCCCCTCTTCATCCTAGGGCACGCAGGGAGGAATGGAGAAGGGAGCAATGTGACTTATGAGAGAGAAGAAGGCCCTGGTCCCTTTCATTAGTTGCAGCTGGGAGAACAGAATATAAGTGGGGTGTTTGCACATGGCTCCTTGCTGGAAGCAAAATGTGCATTATCTTGGTCAAGCCTTATCTGGGTTTTGGCATCCTCCCAACTGTGGGTGCTGAGTTATCCTTTGAAAGTCTGCAATTTATCATCCTGGCCTGCCGTGTTAATTACTTCATATGGTTTGTGTTGGTTTTTTTTTATTTCCAATTATCTTTATTTTGGGTTCAGACTGCATTTATGCTCTTTGTAGACTATTTTTTGAAGAGTTTGTTATCCAGCTGAGGATAATTGGACATTGGGGCCAAGTTGGAGGCATTAAAGGTAATTTATTCTACTTTGGTGACTTCGTTATTTTTGTATCATGCCCCGGGTCATCACATTTAACTATTGCCTTTAAATTTTACACTCAGCATAACTTTAGGAATCAACCATGTAAAATTAAAAAGAATGTTAAACAGTTACTATTAGATAACTAGCTTTTTAAAATAAAACAAAGAAAACTAAAATTAATTTGTTTGTTATTTATTCAGATCTGGGAGGGGGGGGAGAATGACTGAATTTAAGATCACCTGCAGATAACACCTGATAAGAGTGTGTGAAATGGAATGGAAAAGTAATGAGAGAGTTGAACTGGGGCAACTAGCTGGGAAGTCACTGAGAAAAGCCCTATGAAAGGAAGGGGCCCTTGCTCTGGAAGCAAGCAGGTATCCTTCAGGACTCTCCTGAATCTGAAAATTGTGAGTGAGGACTGTAGGGAGCAGTGGAGTCCTCCCAGACTCCTTTTTGGTCTGAAAACTGCAAGGCAGGAGAATCTCTAACAGGAGGCATCCATACTCTGATAGGGAACCAGACTCCTCCCAGATACGTTTTGGTCCGAAAACTGGCAAGGTGGTTGTCTCACTAAGAGACTCTGTTCACTGGGACCCAACAAAGCCAAATTGAATCCCTACATGTTTGGAAAGGAAACATGGGATGCTCTAGCTCGAGTGTCATGGTAGGCTCCCCGGGAGAAGAATTGCTTGACACCTGGGACTAAAAGAGGCAGTTGCCTGTCCAGGTTGGGCATGAAAAAAGGAAAAAAAAAAAGAGGCTGTGTAAAAAAGTGGACTTTACTCAGGGATGAATTGCTAGTGACTATTATGTTTCCTGCCCCAAATACAGTCTGCAGCATTTTGATTCTTTGAATCCCTTTGAAAATCTTCTTTCTGTATTTATTTTCTTGATAGATGCTCACAATGGGAGATACATGTATGTTGTTGAAATCTTTTCAAGGCCTTCCTGAAAATAGATGTTGCTTTGCTTCACTGACTTTGCCCACAAAATGCTACAAAATGTAAGTAGACCTTGATAGTGAAGGGTATATGTCACTTCTTTTTCTAGTATTGGAAGCACAGCTGTGATTTCTGGAAATACATTTAATAAGTACTAATATTTTTTTAAAAAAAAATTCTTAAATTTTTGTTCTCAAATGAAGTGGTGAGCTGATTCAGTGTCATGTCTCTTGTAAAGCCTGCTCTCTGTTTATTTTCAACAGCAAAATGAAAACCTGGTTTTCAGACATATTAGAAATATGTTGGTATATATATGTTTTTGTTGGGGTAATAATATTTAAAATAAATAAAATAACAGAACAAAAATGTAATAATTATTGGTGGAGATGTTATATTTTCTGGGAACCATACTAAACTGTTTGCAGTAGGTAGTATAACAAATTTCGTGCTTTTAATTCAAAATGGGTCATTTTAAATTGAAATATTGATGCCAATATTTCTTAACAAACTAAAAAACATCTATCATGTAAATAGGAACTAAAAACTATTTTTAGATGCAGAAAGTTAACTATCATTACAACAAATTATGCTTATAAAATAGGTCCAAGATATTTGAAAAGATAGTTATCTGAAAAAAGTAGGGTTTCATAAATTTGAAGCTTTGAGACAGGAGTAATTGAATTTTGAAATAATGTAGCAATTCCTATTTTTCTTTCCATGAGCTACATACTTTTCCTTTTTCCTCTCAAGTACCTGGAGGAAAGATGGAATAGTGAACAGACCGTGGCGGTCCCGACGAAAGGGGCCCGGGCTTTGGCGGCTCCAACGGCAGTGCTGGGGCCAGATTCATTTCTATCTTGTCCCCGCAGATGCCGACGCCGGCAACATTGAGGAGGACAGAGATCATGTCTATTTGATAGTGGGACCCGGGCAGTCGGTCCCAATTATATGGGCCTTCCCATCCCCGATTTTGACCTGGGATGTGGGGAATACAACCAGTTGATCGCCAAATGACTGGGCCGATTATTTACATGTCGGCAGACTTATGGGCCCTCAGAGGTGTTCCCCTTTCCCTGAGGTGGCCCTCCGGTCTTTCTATGGCATACCTTGATGACAGATCCTACTGGGATCCTGAGAGGTGGCACAACCAAGGGAAGAGTGTTAAAAATTATTCCCAATTGTATTCTTTTATCTCTAAATTTTTAGTGGGATTAGGGAGGGTGATCAGGCTGGGTTTGGAGGACAACCTGTCTGAGACGCAACCCGTCAGGCATGACCAGGAGGTTTTGGGGCATGGATGGTTGGATCAAGGATGGGGGTTTCTTTTCAGGAGGAGGGAATGGCTATCTGCATGGTCAACGGGAGAGGCAGGTATGGTGTTGACAGGGGGTCATATTATGTTTTGGGAGCCCACCCCCACTGTTTACATACGGTGGCGTGCTCTGACCCCCAAATAATCTCCTGTTCCCTGGATCCAGCCCCGGGCCTTCGGCTGATGTTGTGAAATGCCAGGTCCATAGTTAATAAAGCCCCCCTCATTTATGATTTGATTATGGAGGGGGGGTGGACTTGGCGGGTGTTACCGAAACCTGGTTGGGCCCAGAGGGGGGTGTTCCCTAGTGGAGATGTGCCCAACTGAGTTTTGGGTCTTTCATCGACCGAGGGCCCAGGGGAGGGGTGGGGGGGTTGCAGTGGTTATTAAGGAAGATCTGTGTCCTAGGGAATCCACTGTTCCTCAGACGACCAGATGTGAATCCCTTTTTGTGAAATGTGGTTCCGGAGTTCAAATGGGGCTATTGATCACATACCTGTCTCCCTGCTATATGAATCGGCCTGCCTGAGCTCCTCGAGGTCATAGCCGGCTTGGCGGTTGAGACCCCCAGGCTTATGGTCATGAGGGACTTCAACCTACCTTCAGCTGGTGGTACCTCGGGGATTGCCCAGGAGTTCTTGGCTTCCATGACAGCCTTGGGCCTGTCCCAGTTAATTAGGGACCCCACTCACATCGGGGGCCACACCTTGGATTTGGTTTTTGTCTTCTGGACAGTGGCAGGATGATCTAGGTGTAGGGGACGTTGTTGTTGAGCTCCTGCAATGATCTGATCATTTGCTCCTTAGGCTGGACTTCCATGCCGCACCCCCTCATTGCAGGGAAGCGGGGCCAACACGATGGTTCCATCCCAGGTGCCTGATGGACCCGGATAGGTTCCTGATGGAGCTTGGGCCATTTCCAGTGTTCGTACACACGACCTGGTTGAGGACCTGGTCGCCACCTGGGATAGGATGGCGGCTGGGGCCCTTGACCAGACCGTGCCCTTGCGGCCTCTGACCCAATGCCGATCCCAATTAGCCCCTTGGTTTTCCGAGGAGCTGAGGGAGATGAAACACCGGAAAAGATGCCTAGAGAGTGGTTGGAGGACCACCCGGTCCGGATCTGATCGAACACTACTGCGGTCCCATATTAGGACCTATTTAGTGGCGATAAGGATGGCAAAGCGTTCTCACTTTTCCGCCCTTATTGTGTCCGCAGGAAATTGCCGCAGCTGCCCTTTTAGGGTGACCCGCTCCCTCTTAGAGGTGGGACTACAGAATGATCCTTTACAGGGGCGGGCTGAGGACTTTTTGAATTTCCTGCAGGACAAAATCACTCAGATCCGGGATGGGTTGGACTCTGACTGGGCAAATCTGGACGGGAGAGGTGGGGGGGGAGTTCGGTGAGGTTATTTGGCGAGAGTTTGATCCTGTGACCCTCGAGGACGTGGACAGGATGCTGGGTGGGCTCAATGCTACCACATGTTTACTGGATCCGTGTCCCTCCTGGCTGGTGTTGGCCACTCAGGAGATGACACGAGGTTGGTTCCAGGGTATTATTAACGCTTCCTTGAGTGAGGGGTTTCTGCTGGCTGCTTTGAAAGAGGCAATAGTGAGACCCCTCCTCAAGAAACTGTCCCTGGACCCAACTTTATTATCTAACTATCATCCGGTCTCCAACTTTTGCTTTATGGCGAAGGCTGTTGAGAGTGTAGTGGCACAACAGCTCCCCCGGCATCTGGATGAAGCTGTCTATTTGGATCCATGTCAATCAGGCTTCAGGCCTGGTTACAGCATGGAGACGGCATTGGTCGCGTTAGTGGATGATCTCTGGAGGGCCCGTGACAGGGGTTATTCCTCTGTCCTGGTCCTGTTAGACCTTTCGGCGGCTTTTGATACTGTCGACCACAGTATCCTATTGCGGCGGCTGGGGGTGTTGGGAGTGGGAGGCACTGTATTATGGTGGTTCTCCTCCTTCCTCTCTGACCATTTGCAATTTGTGTCGGCAGGGGGGCAGAAATCGGCCTCGAGGCCCCTGA
The DNA here is from genome assembly GCA_023653725.1 of Bungarus multicinctus. Lineage (NCBI taxonomy): Eukaryota > Metazoa > Chordata > Lepidosauria > Squamata > Elapidae > Bungarus > Bungarus multicinctus. The sequence continues at coordinate 2,425,784 of CM042851.1, forward strand.
TTTACGGGGTACCTCAGGGATCAGTGCTCTTGCCCCTCCTGTTCAACATTTATGTGAAGCCGCTGGGTGAGATCATCCGTGTCTTTGGGGTAGAATTTCATCAGTACGCTGATGATACTCAGCTGTACATCTCTACCTCAGGCCACCCTGACGAAGCCGTGGAAGTGATAACCCAGTGCCTGGAGGCTGTGCGGGGTTGGATGGGCGGAACAGGCTTCAGCTCAACCCAGCCAAACCGAGTGGCTGTGCTTTCCGGCACCCCGATATAGCCAGCTAACTCCATCGCTGGCCGTGGGGGGGGGAAATTCTGGCCCCCACGGAGAGGGCGTGTAATCTGGGTGTACGGTTGTCATTAGAAGATCATATAGCAGCCATCGCCAGGGGGGCTTTTTGTCAGGTCCACAGGATCTACCAGTTGCGGCCCTTTCTGGATCGGGATGCACTTCGCACGGTCACATCCGCCCTCGTCATCTCCCGCCTGGATTATGCCAATGCTCTCTACATGGGGCTCCCCTTGCAAGCTGCATTGGCTCTGGTGGCCTTCGGGTGCGATTCAAGGTGTTAGTGGTCATCTTTAAAGCGCTCATGGCTTGGGACCTGGGTACTTTTGCTTTGCTTCACTGACTTTGCCCACAAAATGCTACAAAATGTAAGTAGACCTTGATAGTGAAGGGTATATGTCACTTCTTTTTCTAGTATTGAAGCACAGCTGTGATTTCTGGAAATACATTTAATAAGTACTAATATTTTTTTTAAAAAAAATTCTTAAATTTTTGTTCTCAAATGAAGTGGTGAGCTGATTCAGTGTCATGTCTCTTGTAAAGCCTGCTCTCTGTTTATTTTCAACAGCAAAATGAAAACCTGGTTTTCAGACATATTAGAAATATGTTGGTATATATATGTTTTTGTTGGGGTAATAATATTTAAAATAAATAAAATAACAGAACAAAATGTAATAATTATTGGTGGAGATGTTATATTTTCTGGGAACCATACTAAACTGTTTGCAGTAGGTAGTATAACAAATTTCGTGCTTTTAATTCAAAATGGGTCATTTTAAATTGAAATATTGATGCCAATATTTCTTAACAAACTAAAAAACATCTATCATGTAAATAGGAACTAAAAACTATTTTTAGATGCAGAAAGTTAACTATCATTACAACAAATTATGCTTATAAAATAGGTCCAAGATATTTGAAAAGATAGTTATCTGAAAAAAGTAGGGTTTCATAAATTTGAAGCTTTGAGACAGGAGTAATTGAATTTTGAAATAATGTAGCAATTCCTATTTTTCTTTCCATGAGCTACATACTTTTCCTTTTTCCTCTCAAGTACCTGGAGGAAAGATGGAATAGTGAACAGACCGTGGCGGTCCCGACGAAAGGGGCCCGGGCTTTGGCGGCTCCAACGGCAGTGCTGGGGCCAGATTCATTTCTATCTTGTCCCCGCAGATGCCGACGCCGGCAACATTGAGGAGGACAGAGATCATGTCTATTTGATAGTGGGGACCCGGGCAGTCGGTCCCAATTATATGGGCCTTCCCATCCCCGATTTTGACCTGGGATGTGGGGAATACAACCAGTTGATCGCCAAATGACTGGGCCGATTATTTACATGTCGGCAGACTTATGGGCCCTCAGAGGTGTTCCCCTTTCCCTGAGGTGGCCCTCCGGTCTTTCTATGGCATACCTTGATGACAGATCCTACTGGGATCCTGAGAGGTGGCACAACCAAGGGAAGAGTGTTAAAAATTATTCCCAATTGTATTCTTTTATCTCTAAATTTTTAGTGGGATTAGGGAGGGTGATCAGGCTGGGTTTGGAGGACAACCTGTCTGAGACGCAACCCGTCAGGCATGACCAGGAGGTTTTGGGGCATGGATGGTTGGATCAAGGATGGGGGTTTCTTTTCAGGAGGAGGGAATGGCTATCTGCATGGTCAACGGGAGAGGCAGGTATGGTGTTGACAGGGGGTCATATTATGTTTTGGGAGCCCACCCCCACTGTTTACATACGGTGGCGTGCTCTGACCCCCAAATAATCTCCTGTTCCCTGGATCCAGCCCCGGGCCTTCGGCTGATGTTGTGAAATGCCAGGTCCATAGTTAATAAAGCCCCCCTCATTTATGATTTGATTATGGAGGGGGGGTGGACTTGGCGGGTGTTACCGAAACCTGGTTGGGCCCAGAGGGGGGTGTTCCCTAGTGGAGATGTGCCCAACTGAGTTTTGGGTCTTTCATCGACCGAGGGCCCAGGGGAGGGGTGGGGGGGTTGCAGTGGTTATTAAGGAAGATCTGTGTCCTAGGGAATCCACTGTTCCTCAGACGACCAGATGTGAATCCCTTTTTGTGAAATGTGGTTCCGGAGTTCAAATGGGGCTATTGATCACATACCTGTCTCCCTGCTATATGAATCGGCCTGCCTGAGCTCCTCGAGGTCATAGCCGGCTTGGCGGTTGAGACCCCCAGGCTTATGGTCATGAGGGACTTCAACCTACCTTCAGCTGGTGGTACCTCGGGGATTGCCCAGGAGTTCTTGGCTTCCATGACAGCCTTGGGCCTGTCCCAGTTAATTAGGGACCCCACTCACATCGGGGGCCACACCTTGGATTTGGTTTTTGTCTTCTGGACAGTGGCAGGATGATCTAGGTGTAGGGGACGTTGTTGTTGAGCTCCTGCAATGATCTGATCATTTGCTCCTTAGGCTGGACTTCCATGCCGCACCCCCTCATTGCAGGGAAGCGGGGCCAACACGATGGTTCCATCCCAGGTGCCTGATGGACCCGGATAGGTTCCTGATGGAGCTTGGGCCATTTCCAGTGTTCGTACACACGACCTGGTTGAGGACCTGGTCGCCACCTGGGATAGGATGGCGGCTGGGGCCCTTGACCAGACCGTGCCCTTGCGGCCTCTGACCCAATGCCGATCCCAATTAGCCCCTTGGTTTTCCGAGGAGCTGAGGGAGATGAAACACCGGAAAAGATGCCTAGAGAGTGGTTGGAGGACCACCCGGTCCGGATCTGATCGAACACTACTGCGGTCCCATATTAGGACCTATTTAGTGGCGATAAGGATGGCAAAGCGTTCTCACTTTTCCGCCCTTATTGTGTCCGCAGGAAATTGCCGCAGCTGCCCTTTTTAGGGTGACCCGCTCCCTCTTAGAGGTGGGACTACAGAATGATCCTTTACAGGGGCGGGCTGAGGACTTTTTGAATTTCCTGCAGGACAAAATCACTCAGATCCGGGATGGGTTGGACTCTGACTGGGCAAATCTGGACGGGAGAGGTGGGGGGGGAGTTCGGTGAGGTTATTTGGCGAGAGTTTGATCCTGTGACCCTCGAGGACGTGGACAGGATGCTGGGTGGGCTCAATGCTACCACATGTTTACTGGATCCGTGTCCCTCCTGGCTGGTGTTGGCCACTCAGGAGATGACACGAGGTTGGTTCCAGGGTATTATTAACGCTTCCTTGAGTGAGGGGTTTCTGCTGGCTGCTTTGAAAGAGGCAATAGTGAGACCCCTCCTCAAGAAACTGTCCCTGGACCCAACTTTATTATCTAACTATCATCCGGTCTCCAACTTTTGCTTTATGGCGAAGGCTGTTGAGAGTGTAGTGGCACAACAGCTCCCCCGGCATCTGGATGAAGCTGTCTATTTGGATCCATGTCAATCAGGCTTCAGGCCTGGTTACAGCATGGAGACGGCATTGGTCGCGTTAGTGGATGATCTCTGGAGGGCCCGTGACAGGGGTTATTCCTCTGTCCTGGTCCTGTTAGACCTTTCGGCGGCTTTTGATACTGTCGACCACAGTATCCTATTGCGGCGGCTGGGGGTGTTGGGAGTGGGAGGCACTGTATTATGGTGGTTCTCCTCCTTCCTCTCTGACCATTTGCAATTTGTGTCGGCAGGGGGGCAGAAATCGGCCTCGAGGCCCCTGATTTACGGGGTACCTCAGGGATCAGTGCTCTTGCCCCTCCTGTTCAACATTTATGTGAAGCCGCTGGGTGAGATCATCCGTGTCTTTGGGGTAGAATTTCATCAGTACGCTGATGATACTCAGCTGTACATCTCTACCTCAGGCCACCCTGACGAAGCCGTGGAAGTGATAACCCAGTGCCTGGAGGCTGTGCGGGGTTGGATGGGGCGGAACAGGCTTCAGCTCAACCCAGCCAAAACCGAGTGGCTGTGCTTTCCGGCACCCCGATATAGCCAGCTAACTCCATCGCTGGCCGTGGGGGGGGGAAATTCTGGCCCCCACGGAGAGGGCGTGTAATCTGGGTGTACGGTTGTCATTAGAAGATCATATAGCAGCCATCGCCAGGGGGGCTTTTTGTCAGGTCCACAGGATCTACCAGTTGCGGCCCTTTCTGGATCGGGATGCACTTCGCACGGTCACATCCGCCCTCGTCATCTCCCGCCTGGATTATGCCAATGCTCTCTACATGGGGCTCCCCTTGCAAGCTGCATTGGCTCCTGGTGGCCTTCCGGGTGCGATTCAAGGTGTTAGTGGTCATCTTTAAAGCGCTCCATGGCTTGGGACCTGGGTACTTACGGGACTGCCTACTGCCACCATCGGCCTCCCATCGGCCAGTGCTCTCCCATAGGGCGGGCCTCCTCGGGGTGCTGCTGGCTGGACAGCTAGCAACCCCGAGGGTCCAGTCCTTCTCTCTGGGAGCACCCTCTCTCTGGAACGAATTACCCCTGGAGATGAGGACCATCCCTAACCTATTAACCTTCCGGCACGCGCTAAAGATCTACTTATTCCATCAAGCCGGTCTGGCCTAGAGTTACGTGTACGGTTTTTAATTTGACCTTAATGGTTTTTATTTTTTTTAATCCTTTGATAATTTTTTAAATTTTTCCAGCCAATTATTTAATTCTTTTAAAATTCATTTTAAACATTGTATTTGTATTTATATTTGTATTTTATTCGGCTGTACACCGCCCCGAGTCCCGCTGGGAGAGGGGGCGGTATATAAGATTAAATAAAGATAAAGATAAAGACTGATTTATATATTTATTTTTAAAAAGCCCTGTGGAAAAGTAAGTAACTCAGAGAAAGAAAAAATTATAAGTTTCTAAAAAGAATACTTCTGTATGTTAGAAAAGTGTTAGAATTGCAATATTATTATAGCCCTATTATTAAAATTAGATCTAGAAGATATGACAATCATGGATTCAGCCAAAGAAGTTGTATATTATTTCTTTTATACTGTACTGATTTAAACAAGGTATTCCCTAATAAAGGCATATCAAACTCAAGGCCCGTAATGAGATCAGATCCGGCCCATGCGACCATCCTGGAAACTGTAAGGGGCTGGGCCACGTCTCTTCTGCCCGGCCCATATCATCCCGGTGGGCAGGCACACAGGAGGCAATGGATACATTCATGCAGAGGTCCAGTTCTCTGCCGCCACGTGCAGGGCAACAAAAGTAGTCTGTGGGATATGGTTAAAAAAAAAATAGTTCAGATCTTCCAACCTTGTGAGATTTTTATTTTTCATGAGAAGTTGGAAGGTCTGAACTTTTTAAATTTAATATATGTTTTATTAATACATTTTTTAAAATATACATTAAAAACTCCATATCTATCTGAACAACATGTTGTCTGGGTACAATTAGTTTTTGAATAAAGATACAACAATAATCATAATGGTAATCATAGTATACATATCAATATTAATCACATCATAGTAATACATAGTAGTACATAGTAGCTTCTCCATCTTAAATAATTTTCAGTATATAATTAATGATCCTTTTAGTCTTTTAAATTTCTAATCTCTGTTTTCTGTTAGTAAGCGAATGGTAAAATAAGTCCCATGTCAAGAAGTATTCTGTTTCTTCTTTTCCTTTTATTTTAAGCGTTAGTCTATCCATCTCAGCACATTCTAATATTTTTTATTAACACTTTCCTCGGCAGGGATTTCTTCATTTTCCATTGTGCAAACACAATTCTTTCTGCTTTTAACACATGTAAAATTAAACATGTACTCTCTTTATTATATTGTTTTGGTAAGATACCCAACAGAAATATTTCTGGTTTCAAATCTATATGTTGCTTTATCATTTTTTTCTAACCATGTGTATGTTTTAGTCCAATATTTTTTTGCCTTTCGACATGTCAACCACATATGATAATATGAACCTGGTATCTGATTACATCTCCCACATTTAGCTGACAGATTTCAAACATTTTTGCTAGTCTCGTTGGTAGTAAATGCCACCTATAAAACATTTTATATAGATTTTCCTACATGCTGTTGACATTGTTAATTTATTATCCCACAGTTTCTGCCATTTATCTAAATCTATTGAATAACCAAATATTTTAGCCCATGTTATCATTGTTTACAGATTAACAGATTTGGAAGGGACCTAGTGGAAGGGTCATCTAGTCCAACCCCCCACCCAAGCAAGAGACCCTACACCATTTCTGACAAATGGCAGTCCAATCTCTTTTTGAAAGTCTCAAGTGATGAAGCTCCCACAACTTCCAAAGGCAAGATGTTCCATTGGTTGATTTTTCTCACTGTCAGAAAATTTCTCCTTATTTCCAGGCTAAATTTCTCCTTGTTCAGTTTCCATCCATTATTCCTTGTCTGGCCTATAGGCAGAGGTGGGATTCTACCAGTTTGCACCTATTCGCTAGAACTGGTTGTTAACATTCTAAGCAGTTCGGAGAACTGTAACGAAGGCAGGAAGGAAACATTCTGGTTGTCAGGCTACGGAACTTCTTCCCATTCAAACAATAAGAATGAACTTCTGAGAACCAAACGTATCAAAAGGAATCCTTTATTGAGATGAGACAGTTCAGGTAGGAATTCAAAGCAGCGTCTGAGGTCCCTCAGTGATAGATAAGGGAGTTTAGAATCCCCCCCCCCATCCCAATGTTTATTTAGGGAAACAAAAGCCAATATGTTAATTCCCCTCCCAGCCCCTCTGGGAGGGGATCCTTCCCCTTTAGGAAGGTTGTTTCTCACGTAGCTTTCCCAAGACGTACCTAACTTCCTCCCCTACCCCCTTTTTAGAACGGACTGTTTTTGGAGATTTCCCAGAGCACTTCTCTGTGGAGTTTTATAAACCTCTCATCTCCTGGCTGTGCCGCTCCAAGGTGTTAGGTTCTGGCCATCTGGCTTCTCTCCCCCTATTGTATCATATATGGGTGTGCATATTCGACATAAGGTTAAATATATTCAGGTTACATCAAGAAAGGATTTCTTTATCAGTTCCCCCCCCCCCCTTTTTCTTCTTCCTCTGAAGAAATGACAGATACACGGATCTGACACTGGTGTTGCTTACAGAAATTGCCTCTCCGTTAACCCTTATTACATTCTTGGCAGGACTAGACTTCCTGTCTTAGGAACATCTTTGGAGTTTTTTCCCACTCCTTTGCTGGTACTTTGCTTGTTTGGAGTGACCATTCAAAGTTACAATGGCACTATAAAAGTGACATGACCATTTTTGACATTTACGATTATTGCAGCACCCCCACAGTCATGAGAGGCCAGGCAAGGAAATGCATGCCTCGATGTGAGTGATATTGAGTTGGCCACACCCAGCCAATAACATGACCACCAAGCCACGCCCACCACCTAAGCCATGCCCACAGAACCGGTTGTTAAAAATTTGAATCCCACCTCTGCCTACAGGTGTTTTAGAAAATAGCTTGACTCCTTCCTCTCTGTGACTCAAATATTGGAACACTGCTATCATATCTCCCCTGATCCTTCTCTTCACTAGACTAGTCAAGCCCAGTTCCTGTAACTGTTCTTCATATGTTTTAGTCTCCAGTCCCCTAATCATCCTGGTTGCTCTTCTCTGCACTTTTTCTAGAGTCTCACCATTTTTTTTGGTCAGTGCGATGACCAAAACTGGATGTGGTGCTCTAGGTGTGATCTTACTAAGTCTTTATAGAGTGGTATTAGCACCTCACTTGATCATGATTGTATCCCTCTGTTAATGCAACTTAGGACTGCATTGGCTTTTTGGGCTGCTGCTGCACACTGCTGGCTCATATTTAGCTGGTTGTCCACTAAGACTCCAAGATCCCCCTCACAGTTACTGCTATTAACCCTGGTTTCACCCAATCTATATGTGTGCTTTTAGTTTTTCTTTTCTAAGTGTAGGACTTCACTTTTATCTACACTAAATTTCATTTTGTTAACTAGGGCCCAGTGTTCAAGTCTATCAAGATCCATCTGGATCTTGAGCCTATCTTCTAGGGTATTAGCTATTCCTGCCATCTTAGTATCATCTTCAAATTTGGTAAATTCCCCTTTTATTCCCTCATCTAAGTTGTTTATGAAGATATTGAAGAGTACTGGGCCTAAGACAGAACCTTGTGGCATCCATTGCTTATTTCCCTCCATGTAGACTACCCATTAAGGACTACTCATTGAGTACGATTTGTCAGCCAGTTGCTAATCCATCTGGAGGTGATTCTATCTATCCCACATTTTTCTAGCTTCCCAAGAAGTAGGTTGTGTATTCTCGTCTTGTTTCTCTAACCCTTCTTGGAATTTGTTTAAGAACTAAAATTTCTTTATCCTTATATTTGATTATTTCATCTCTCGATATTTTATATATAATGTCCTGAACCTTTCTTCTTGCAAAACGTACATGCACTTCTCTCGGGCACTTATGTCGTCTTGCATAATTAGTACTTACTCTGTAGACTTCCTTTAATTTTTTCAAAATCTCATCTTTGTCTCTCTCCAATAGCTTCGCCAAGATTTCCGCGATCACCTGTTCTAAGTCCTCTTCTTTTGATTCCACTATATTTTGGAATCTTAGGTACATTGCGGCCTTATCCATCTCTAGAAACACCAGGGAGTCCTCCGTTTCCTTACTAATATTCTTTAAGTGTTCATCAACTCTTTCCAATTTCTTTTCAGTTTTTTCTGTCCTCTTCTCTACTTCTTTTATTATTCCTTCGTTTTTCTCCAACACTCGTTGTAATGTTCCAATTTTTGCATCTAGTTTAGAAATGTCCATTTTCATTTCTACTCTTAGATTCCCCATTTGTTCTTTCAGTTCATTTGTATCTGCTCTCGTCTCTGTATGATTTTTAAGCATTATTTCTTGTAGGTTGAGCAGTGTCGAATGAATATTAGCATTTGTAATAGAAGATTGTTTTTCCAATGTTAAAGACTGCTCAATTGTCTTCTGTGACATTGATGAGGGTGTTGCTGTCGCAGTTGTTAATGTAGTCTTCTTTCCAGCTTTGAGTGTTGTAGAAGTTATGGAGGTCATTTCTCCTAAAATTTGTTTTTGTTTTTGTATTATATTAATTATATTGTCCCAGATTAACATTCACTATTAGATAATATATCATAAAAATAACCAATAAACTAAATTAATCAATACCGTAATTAATGAATTTATCTATCTCTTAATATCTTTTCTATATATTTTATATAAACTGATAAGAATGTAATTATCAATATTACTAATAAGTCAGTTAAATCAAACTAATTGTATCACAATAGCAATAAACAGTTACCCTCTACCTCATATATATCTACTTGCGTAATACTATATAAAAATAAAGGTAGTCAAAGCACCAAAGAGAGATAAATAACATAGAAAGAGAGAAAAAAGGAAAAGAGTCATAAAGTAGATGTTCCACCTTCAGTCACTGGAATTACACGTTTGCAGATCCAGCTGCCCGGAAATAGAAAACTGCTGAGTACTGTATTTTCTGGCGTATAAGATTACTTTTGAAATGAAAAAAAGTCAACCAAAAATCGGGGGTCGTCTTATACGCCGAGTATAATTTTCCAACTCGATCCTGCACCAATCACTGCAAGGCTGCTCGGACCGCCTCTCTAACTCAGCCAATCCAAGCAGGCTTTTTATGCATGCAAACGAATTTTCCAACTCGATCCTGCACCAATCACTGCAAGGCTGCTCGGACCGCCTCTCTAACTCAGCCAATCCAAGCAGGCTTTTTAATTAAAAAAGAATTGGTGTTGCCTCGGAAGTGGGGGGGTAGTCTTATACAGCGAATATAGGCCTAAACCTATGTTTTAACTATAAAATTAGGGGGTCGTCTTATACGCCGGTCGTCTTATACGCCGGAAAATACGGTAATAGCAATATTCTTCCAGAGTCTCAGCTCTCTCAATTGTATCCAATTCTCTTATCTTGTTTTCTTAAGGAAATCTTGAGTTCAGTTTTTCTATAGTTCTATATTTCTTCAATTAGAGTAAACTAGTCAGTTAAATCAATACACGTTTGAATCAATAGTCAAAGGCTTTTCCAAAAGCTTTCAAAAAGTATCTTCTTTTGCTGCACGTTACACTGATCTTCTCCTCAAATTTAATGCAGTCTTTCCAAAAGAAAATAATCCAAATCCCCCAGACCTTTCAGCAGCTCAGTTCCTTTCCAGTAATGATAATAAAGCAAATCTTATCAACCTCCCTGTCTTCTTTTATTGCTGCCCTTGTTTCTCTATCCAGCCCTTTCACTTTCGTCCGCCTTGCCTCCGCTTCTTAGCCACTTCCTTTTAGGGCTCCGATCAAAGTCTTTCAACAATTTTCCTGTGGATCCACAGTATTCAAAAAAGGCTTTCTCTCACCCACACCCACACCTTTCACCGTTAATCACCACAAACTGTCTCTCACTTGCTTCCTTTCGTCTGTGGCAGACCGGACTTCATGACTGCCATTAAAGAAACAGCAGTCTTCTGGTGGTGACATCACGGTGGTGCGGGGAAAGAAGAAGGGGCTCCATGCTTTAGCCCTGAACCTACACATTTGGAGGCTCCTCAGAGGGCACACAAATCTCGGAGAGATTCATGAAGGAGTAGGGAAACTCAAGAAGCAGTAAAGTGAAGGTGACCACCCACTGAGACGAAGAGATACCCTTCTACTTTGATGTATGAGTGTCTTTATTGGTGGATCTAGAGTTGTGACAGCCTAACTGAAAGGGAAAGGAGAAAATATGATAACAGGCTGTGACATCGAGTAGATATCTGGAACATTTAACTGGAGAACAGTGGAAAGTGTGATTCAAAAAAAAAAGGACTGCAGACTGTGAAAGGCGGAACAGTGAGTCTTTGAGAGAATCGGGCGTAAGCTCAATAAATGGACAGTGATTTGGCAGTGGTAACAGCAATGGTTAGAAGTAAAGGACTTGCCCAAGCCAGCTAAACTTCAGTGAATAGAACGGATAAGTGGATAAACTGAGAAAAATAGAAGTGGACTGATTTAAAATACTTTGACTCACAGTGAGAAAGAACTAAGAAGCAGGTATATTAAAAAAAATCTGAGGAACTAATTACTTATCCTCCAGTACAGAAGAAGAATTACGGAAGTGGCTGATGCAACAGAAACCACTGAGTCTGCATAGAACAGAATAATCTGTGCTGTACAGTAAAGGTCTAGCTGACAATCAAAATTAACAAATAATAAGAATAATTAATTGAGAAGTTGTTTAAAGACATAATATAATTTTATACCATATATATTTTTGTATAAATAAGAAGTTAAGCCATTTAAAAAGGACATATATTTATAGCACTTGCTTATATATATATATTTTGGATATAAATTTATATAGATAAAAAACTATTTGATGAATTTGCTATATATTTGAAATAGATTGTGTAGATCTAACCTGTTGATTGATTAACTTTAAGATAAAAAAATACAAATATACAAATAGATAAGCATTTTAAGTGAGCAAAGCTTATTATAAATCTTATATTTTATTAATTTGTCATATTATATTATTTATTTTATACTGTATTTATATTTATATTGGATTAGTTAAATTTGGATATTAGAGTGGATAACAAGTGTGTCTTATGGCATCCTTGGACTAAAGGATATAGTAAATTTTGATAATTATATATTAACAAATAATAAGAAATAAAATAGTAAGAAGTAATATAGATAATTAATTGATTGTTTTATAAAGTATATTATCAGTGTATATCTCATTAATGAATTTGAATTTTGTGTATGAGGAGTAAGAGGAGATCAGGAAGTAAATAGTGGAAGCATAACTAGACCAAACAGTGAAAAGACAAGGAATTTTGATTGAGCATAAATACAGAGATTGGTGTAAAGAGATTAATTAGATAATTAAGTATAACTTAAACTTAACAATAATATTTAAATTTACTGAATGTTAATTTGGGATAATGTATATAGAATAGTTAAAGAACAAAATAAAATCCTAAAAGAAATGATGACCATCACCACAACACTGAAGGCCAGAAAAACAACAACAGCAAACCCACCAGCGGCAACTGCCCCTCCAGCGACCCATAGATCGATTGAAGGAATGCTTACTGTAGAGAAACAAAATACAACAACAAACTCTCAAAACATGCAAATAACCCTCTTGGCAATACAGGAAACAATGATCAAACTTCAAGAAACAAGGTCCAAAAATCATGGTGAAATGAAAACAGAGATAGATGAAATGAAAAGTGATATACACAAATTAGATGAGAAATGGGCTCAATCCAACAAGCGATAGAAAAAACCTGAACAAATAATAAAAGCTGAAGAACAGAACAAACAGAGAAGAAACTTGAATTGGTGGATTGGAAGATGGTAGAGTTAAATAAAGATCTAGGGGATTCTCTCATCCATCTAGAGATGGATCTCGCAGCTTTTTACCTCAGATTTCAGAACGTTGTAGAGACAAGAGAAGAAGATCTAGAAATCATAATGGCTGAAATAATAGCAGAAGCCCTGCAAAGGGATAAGCGCGAAATATTAAATGACTTGGATGATGTCTACACAGTGCATACTAACATGCCAGAAGGCACAGATTGCTGAGGGAAGTGCATATAAGGTTTGCGAGAAAAAAGGTGAGAGATATAATTTATAGAATAATGAGGGATGAACTGATCGTGTATAAGAAAAAAGAGATAATAACTCTGAAACAGATTCCGAATAGGTGAGAGAACAAAGGAAGGACTACTGATTCCTGGCGACACTGTTTAGTAAAAGAAATGTACTATTTAGATGGCTAGTACCAGAAGGAATGCTAGTGTCATGGCAAGAGAAGAAAATCAAAGTGGACAATCTAGAGAAGGCACAAGACTTATATGATCAACTTGTGGGAATAGAAGGAGAACAAAGCAGCAGAGAGAAATTAGAGTCTGGAAGCCAGGAATCAAAAGAAGGAGAACAGGAAGAAAGAAAACAGGAAAAAAGGAACAACAAGAAAAAGAAGGTGCAAGATCAAGACCAAGAATACAAAGAAATACAAGAGCTAATAGAAGACAAAGACAAACAGACAAATAGAAGAATGGGAGAAGAAATCAAATTAATATCAATAAATATCAACGGATTAAATTCACTGGTTAAAAGAAAGAGAACACTGGTAAAATTAGAGAAACAAAAAGTAGATAAGAAGTATTTGGAACACCCCAAATTAGGTAAATTATATACAGCATTAGCTGAGGAAAAAAGAAAAGGGATAGCAATATATGTTAGGGAAAAGATAAAGGCAAAATAAGTATATGCAGATGTCAAAGGCAGAATGTCACTTGCCTGCCTCTGTATGACCATGTTATTATATATATATTATATATTTATATATATAGAAATAATATATGTTTCAATGGGGAAAGACGGAAGGAAGATAAGAAGGAAGAAAAAGAAAGAAAGAAAAAGAAAGAAAGAAGAGAAAGAAAGAAAGAAAGAAAGAAAGAAAGAAAGAAAGAAAGAAAGAAAGAAAGAAAGAAAGAAAGAAAGAAAGAAGTTGGAGGGAAACAAACTCTGCTGTCAAAGTGTAGTTCTTTTTTATTCTATTAGAATGTTTCTTTTGAAAGTTACCATGCTGTGATTTTGAAACTAAGTCTTTTTCATAACCTCTCACAAGATGGTACTATATTATAATGTAGAACTCTGCAACTATGTGTGAGGTATGAAAGTAATAACCAGAGGATGGTAGCATCTCCTATCCAAACAATAACAGAGAGATGCTTTAGCTATCTCTCTCTTTTTTTTCTATTGTTATGTGTGATGATGCCTTCATCTTTTGTGCACTGCAAGATAAGAGATATTTAAGTTTTTTTGTCTTTTATTGTGACAGAAAGGAAGGAAGGAGTGAGGGAGGGAGAGAGGGAGGCAGGGGTGGGATTTTACCAGTTCGCAATGGTTCTATAGAACCAGTTGTTAACATTACCGGTAGTTCTAAGAACCGGTAAAACGGACCCCTGGCTGACCCCACACCTCTCCTCCACTCCTCTGCTCCAAAACCCAGTTTTTTTTTACTGTGCATGCGTGACATTTTTCACGCATGTGTGACAATCCTTGCCTCATTCTCCCCCGCCCGCCCTTTCCTTCATGACCCGATTATTTGTTATTGCACATGTGCGACATTGCGCACATGCGCAACAATCAGGGATGGCATTTTCCCCTGCTGCCATTCCCACTCTGCTGCTCCCGGCACAATCAGCCATTATTGCACATGCACAACATCATGCGCATGCACGATGATAGCTGACTGCCTTCTCCCCCGCCCGCCCTGCCCCTACTTATAGCGCATGTGTGCTACCTCCAAACATTTTCCTGCCCGGCGCCATCGCTCCTACCTGCAGCAGCAGCAGCTGAGCCAGCCAGCTACCCAGCCACCCAGCCACCCAGCTGTCACTGCCTGCCTTCTGCTGCCCTGCTGGGTGAATGAGGGCAAGCTGAAAGCCCTGGTCGCTACCGCCGCTAGCCACCCTTACCTAGCCAGCCTGCCTCCCAGGCCTGCCTGCCTGCCTTGTCTCGACTGCCTCCCATGGTGGCTGCTGTTAAAGAAAACGCAAGCCCTGATCTCTGCTAGCCACCCTCAACCGCCTGGCCTGCCTCCCAGATCCTGCCTTGCTCGGCCTGCCTCCCAGGCCTGCCCGGACTGCCTGCTTCGCCAGGACTGCCTCCCCCAGCCTCAGAAGATGTGGATTGGTAAGTATGACCTCTGCCTACCCGGTTACCCGGTCGAGTGCCAACTCCTGGGAGAGCCCACACCCCTTGCCGATGCTCCCTGCCTCACCTGCCGCCATCTTCCCTCACCCGCGGCCTTCTATTGTTGCTGCCTTGCCTTCCCACCACCGATTGGTGAGTGAGAAGGCAAAGGCAGCAAGCCCCACCAGTTGCTTACCTTCTCATGCCGCCGCCGCCGCCAGCCCAGTCGAGTGCTGACTCCTGGGCTGGCCGTCTAGCTGTCCTTGCTGCAGCAAGCTTGAAGAAGACTGAGGAGGACCCCAGCGTAGCTGGCTAGCCAAGTTGCCTGTCTCATTTTTGGCATGTTGCTTTTTTATTTAGTATCTGTTTTGGTTTTTATCAATCATAAAAACAAAACAGATACTAAATAAATAAATAAATAAAAATTATTTTGCTATTCATCTTGATGTTTGTTTCTCCAAGTATCAATATAAAACAGCAATTAACATTTGTTTCCATTTATGTATTCATGCAGGTTTTCAGTAGGTCTACTGTTTTTATCATTCATAAAAACAAAATCCATACATAAAAATACTATTAAAAATTATGGATTATGGCAGCTATGAGGAGGGCTGGGCGAGGCACAGGCAGCTACAAGGAGCTATGGGGAAGGCAAAGTTGATGGAAAATAGAATATATTTTATCAATAAAAATTTGAAAATCATTGATTTGCTTAATTTCCCTAATAGAATCATCTAAAACAAAATGCAGACGATGGTTTAAACAGTGCCATATTATAATATTTGGAAACTCTTTGGCTATCCTAGTACTTACCCCACATTTTCTCCCAAGCATGATGACTCCATCAGAGCAAAATCCAATTAAATGTTTCTCCAGATAGTTCCTATTAAACCCAACTTAATTCAAACTTTCTATAACCAAACAATATATCATCTTTGCATCTCGTTTATCTAATTCTACTAGTTCAAGGAAAATTGTGGGTGAGAAAGCTGGATCCTCAACTTTTAAGTACAGTATAAGAACTGTTTTGGAGGATATTGTTGAAGCTTCGTCAATTATCAAACAGATTTTGCAAGTTTTCTCAATGATTTTGCTAAATAAATGTTTCCTTATGTCTTTTGCAATGAAATCTACTATTGCAACTGCAGTTTTACGTGAATGCAACCCTATTCCCAAATCTAAACCATTTGTTATGTCAGGCTACAAAACTTTTTCCCATTCAATCAATAAGAATGAACTTCTGAGAACCAAACGTATCAAAAGGAATCCTTTATTGAGATGAGATAGTTTATGTAGGAGTTCAAAGAAGCGACTGAGGTCCCTCAGACATACAGTGATAGATAAGGAAGTTTAGAACCCCTCCCCTTATCTCAATGTTTATATAGGGAAACAAAAGCCAATATGTTAATTCCCCTCCCAGCCCGTCTGGGAGGGGATCCTTCCCCTTTAGGAAAGTTCTTTCTCACGTACATTTCCCAAGATGTACCTAACTTCCCCACACCCCCTTTTCAGAATGGACTGTTTTTTGGAAATTGCCCAGAGCACTTCACTGTGCAGTTTTTATGGTCTTCTCATCTTCTGGCTGTGCCTCTCAGAGGTGTTAGGTTCTGGCCATCTGGCTTCCCTCCCTCCGTTGTATCATGTGCGGGTGTGCAAATTCGATATAAGGTTAAATATATTCAGGTTACATCAAGAAAGGATTTCTTTATCAGTTCCCCCCGCCCCTTTTCTTTTTCCTCTGAAGAAATGACAGATATACGGATCTGACATCCTGCCCTCCTTTAAAAAACAGATAGGTCTACCTGGAAAAAAACAAAAATCATGCGTTACGTGTGAAATTCAGGATGGTTTATCAGGGTATTTTAGGTGGAACTTTCATAGTAATGTGGGTGCTTTTACATGTCTTTTGGCTACCCACTCATTTTCTGAGGAAGATAAATTGGAAATCCAAACTGAAAGAAATGGAAAATCCCATCGCTTTCTGCAAAATAGATGGAACTATAGCGGGGGGGAGCCAGCCAGGTGTACACAGAACCATTGAAAATAAGACTAGAAAACCACAGGGAGATGCTCACATTCATTGTAGCCCCAGGAATGGAAGACCCACTAGTCCTAGGTCTCACATGGCTACGGAAATGGAATCCAAAAATAAATTGGAGGAAAGAAACTGTACAATTCCAGAGACATGTAATATTTGCAAAAAGCTCAGAGGAAAGGATAAAGAAAGGGACAGAGAACAGAGAATATGACTAGACAGTCGGCTGAACCCATTAACATCCCCAATGAGTACCAGGATCTGGCCCAAGTATTTAGCGAGGAAGCTTGTGATAAACTCCCACCCCATTGAGCCACAGACTGCGCTATTGAAATCCTACCAGGGGCTAAACTCCCAAAACCACAAATGTACTGTTCTCTGAGTTCTTTCAGAGAACTGAAAGAACTCAGAACATTTATTGATAAAAACTTAAAAAGGGGTTTCATCGAACCCGCCCAACCAAAAATAGCTGCCCCAGTGTTAGTCCTTGAAAAGAAAGATGGCTCCATGTGTCTGTGTGTGAATTATCAAAAATTGAACTCCATTTGCATAGAGAATATGTATCCACTCCCCCTCATGAAGGACATGTTAGCCCACCTCTCGAAAGGAAATTTTTTTTCAAAGTTAGACCTACGGGAGGCATATTACCGCATCAGAATAAAGGAAGGGGATGAGTGGAAGACAGCTTTTAACACACCATTGGGATGCTACCAATTTAAAGTGCTCCCTTTTGGACTGCAAGGAGCGCGTGCCGTGTTTATGCAATTGATCAATGAAACCCTTCATGAATTTTTATATAAAGGGGTTTTAGTGTATCTTGATGATATTTTAATCTACACGGAAATGATGGAAGAACACATCAATCTACTCCATCCAGTCCTCACAAAACTCTTAGACGCTAAACTATATGCAAAACTCTCCAAATGCAAGTTCCACCAAGAGAAAATTGACTATTTGGGGTATAGAATATCCCATGACGGAATAGGGATGGACCCACAGAAAGTAAAAACTGTATTGGATTGGGATCCACAGCACACCCGCAAACAACTGCAAAGCTTCCTTGGGTTTGCAAACATTTATCACTAATTCATACCAGCTTTTGCAAACATCACCCTCCCTATCACGAACTTGCTAAAAATGAAGGGGAGGGGGAGAAACCCAAACCAAGGCAACCCCTCACCTAGACAATGGAATGCCAAGCGGCATTTGAGAAACTCAAATGTCTATTCTCAGCACAACCGATCCTTAAGCACTCAGATCCTGAATAATCTTTTGTCATCCAAGCAGACGCCAGTGATGTTGCAGTTGGAGCAGTCCTTCTCCAAAAGAATGGAAGTGGACAACTACAACCATGCACTTATACATCCAAGAAACTGACGGAAATCGAGAAAAGATGGGCCATATGGGAGAAAGAGGCATATGCTGTGCGGTGGGCAATGCTCACATGGAGACATTTCCTGGAGGGAAACCAAATCCCCTTTGAAGTATGGACTGATCACAAAAATCTGGAAGCCCTGAGAAATCCATGGAAACTCTCCTAAAAACAAGCAAGGTGGGCTCAATATTTTGAATGTTCTAATTTCACTCTCAAATATTTTCCTGCAAAAAGATTGAGGTTATAAAACTGATGCTCCAACCGACCCAACTAGCAGCCAAGGTAATCACCCGCGCACAAGAGGAAAAAAAATCATCCCTGACTGAAGACACAACGACGTCAATATTTAAGGAGGCACTACTTAAGGATGACTGGCTCCAGGCTAACAGAAACACTTGCTTACTCAAAGATGGACTGGCTTGGGTAGAAAACAAGCTTTATATCCCTGCAAGCCAGACAATGGAACTCATGAAACGCTGCAACGACTCCAAAATAGTGGGACACTTTGGGTTTATAAAAACCCTGCACCTCATCAAAGGACAATTTTGGTGGCCATCCCTCAAAAAGGACATTGAAAACTGTTGCAAGCTGCCCCACCTGTGCTGCTGCAAAGAGAAGACAAGGAAAATATCCTGGACTTGTACAAACAGTAGCAGATCCTTCTGCTCCCTGGAAAGAGATCCCTATGGACTTTATAGTGGAGCTTCCCGAGAGTGCTGGGAATACTGTCATTTGGGTTGTAACTGATATTTTTTCCAAACAGGTTCACTTTATTCCATGCCAAAAAATCCCAACTGCCAAGGCATTGGCAAAGATGTTCCTAATACACATATATTGCCTTCATGGAGCCCCCCAACGGATTATCTCAGATAGGGGTGTTCATCCAAATTTTGACCGCCATGTTTAAACCTATTAGATTTCACCCAGGGATTGTCATCATCAAGTCATCCCCAAACTGATGGATCGTTGGAGAGAGTGAACTGTGTATTAGAACAATATTTAAGATGTTTTATTAATCACCAGCAGGACAATTGGACTGACCTTCTTCCTTTTGCAGAGGTAGCATACAATAACTCAGTCCATAGTAGCACGGGGTTCACCCCATTCCAGGTAGCCACGGGCCAAAAATTCAACCCCATGCCGGAACTACCCACCAAAGAACCTGAAATCCCTTCCCTTAAGTATTGGATGGATAATTTACAAGCCATGTGGCCAGTGGTAAGATTATCTTTACAGGAAGCTAGAGCAGTTTACAAAACTCAAGCAAACAAAAAATGCTGTGAACCTAAATCTTTCAAGATTGGAGACAGTGTATATTTGTCCACAAAATTCTTAAAATCATTACAATCTTGTAAGAAATTTGGACCAAAATTCATTGGCCCATTCCCCATCTCCAGAATTATCAACCCCATGATGGTAGATCTTCGTCTTCCAAAAACACTTAGGCAGATTCATCCAGCATTTCACTGTAGCTTGCTCAAACTGGAGATCACTTCAAACCTCAGACCCTCCCTTCCCACACCCCCAACCCCCATCATGGTACATGGGGAACAACATTTTGAAATTAAAGATATCCTTGATTCACGCACTCACTGTGGATCCACACAATATTTAGTAGCTTGGAAACACCTTCCTTCCTCAGAAAATGAGTGTGTAGCCAAACGACATGTAAAGGCACCCACCTTACTACAAAAGTACCACCTAAAATACCCTGATAAACCATCCTGGATTGCATATGTAACGCATGATTTTTGTTTTTTCCAGGTAGACCTATCTGTTTTTTAAAGGAGGGCAGGATTTCAGATCCGTGTATCTGTCATTTCTTCAGTGAAAGAAGAAAATGGGGCGGGGGGGGGACTGATAGAGAAATCCTTTCTTGATGTAACCTGAATATATTTAACCTTATATCGAATTTGCACACCCACACATGATACAATGGAGGGAGAGAAGCCAGATGGCCAGAACCTAACACCTCTTAGAGACACAGTCAGGAGATGAGAAGACCATAAAAATGCCACAGTGAAGTGCTCTGGGCAATCTCCAAAAAATAGTCCGTTCTGAAAAGGGTGGGGGGAAGTTAGGTACGTCTTGGGAAATGTACGTGAGAAAGATCCTTCCTACAGGGGAAGGATCCCCTCCCAGAGGGGCTGGGAGGGGAATTAACATATTGGCTTTTGTTTCCCTAAATAAACATTGAGATAAGGGGAGGGGTTCTAAACTCCCTTATCTATCATGGTATGCCTGAGGGACCTCAGACGTTGCTTTGAACTCCTACATGAATTGTCTCATCTCAATAATGGATTCCTTTTGATATGTTTGGTTCTCAGAAATTCATTCTTATTGATTGAATGGGAAAAAGTTCTGTAGCCTGACATGAGCATTCTCAGGAAGTACAGCTCTTCTGTGCCTTCTTTACAAAAGCATGTTAGCATTCATAGTCCATGAAAGGTCCTCCAAGATATAAGTGCCCAGAAATTTAAAACTAACCCTAACCCTCTCCATCTCCTCACCATTTATGTACAATAGTAAATGTACATCTCTCTTCCTCCTGAAGTCAGTTATAAATTCTTTAGTTTTTTGTTTTTTGTGTGTGTGTTAAGTGTAAGATTATTTTCTTTATACCACAGTGTCATCCCTTGTACTTCCTTTCTATAAGCAGACTCATTGTTCTTATTAATGAGCCCCACCACTGTTGTGTCATCTGCAAATTTATTGCATTGGTGTTATACAATGGGGTGTAGTCATGTGTGTACAAAGAATAAAGGAAGGGGCTTAGCATACAATCCTGGGTGGCTCCTGTGCTTAGTATCCACTAATCGTATTAAAACAATTGCAAGAATTTTGCATTTTTTAAGATAATTATTATGTCATTATGTTCTCAATAACTCCTTAAATTGTAGGGACCTCAATTGGATTGGATACATGATTGCAGGTGAGCAAAGCAAGATGGAGAAGATATGCTTGGAAGTTCAAACAAGTTAACCATCCTTTTCTGGTTCAATCTTTTGCCAGCTAGAACAATCAATATAAACGTTCAGGAGCTGCAATACAAAGAATCAAAATTATGTCTTCTTCAAGGTTTAAAGTTTAGGCCCTTTCTACCTTTGTCCAAGCTTCAGTCAACAACATGGTGGTTATTATTCTTTGTAACATTTCTGTCTCACTTGAGAATATGTATTATACCATATATGTACCTCTACACAGGAGAAAACCCGAAGAACCAAAGATACACACACACACACACACAAACACACACACACACATATATATATATGTTTTCGGAGATTTTCGCGGGTATTTGTATGTAGATCTTTGGTTCTTCGGGTTTTCTCCCGCGTAGAATTGGAAATATCTAGGTGACGTTTCGATGAAATCTCATTCATCATCTTCAGGCTTGTGTCTTCGGCCTTGTGCTTCTCAGAGTGATGTGAGCTTGCAGCTGCTTCTTCCTTTTAACTACTAGTGGAGGTGTGACTTGATTGGGTGGGGGCTTGGCTGTGTTCTGATTGGGTGGGGGTGTGTTCTCATTGATTGGGGGTTTGGCTGTGTTCTGATTGGTTGGGGGATTGGCTGTGTTCTGATTGGCTGGGGGTGTGTTCTGTTCTGGTGGGAGTTTGTTTGTACTCCGGTTAGTCTCAGTTGCTGGGGGATTTGAGCTGGTGAGCTGTGATGATTATGAAGGTGTCATCTACGTATCTGAGCCAGAGTTTGGCTCTGATATGTAGAGCTCAGATACTGGCTCAAACTCTGGCTCAGATACGTAGATGACACCTTCATAATCTGGCCACACGGGAAAGAAAAACTGAAGAACTTCCTCACATACCTCAACAGCCTACACCCCAAAATACAATTCACCATGGAAACAGAAGCTAACAATCAACTTCCCTTCCTAGATGTCTTAGTATACAAAAAATCCAATGGCTCCCTAGGACACACCATCTACCAGAAGAAAACACATACAAACCGCTATCTACATGCACTCTCACACCACCACCCAGCACAGATCAATTCCGTAGCCGAGACACTCATCTCCAGAACAAAATGCTTAGCCAATGAACAGCACCTAAAATCTGAACTACACACTCTCACTAACGTACTAACAGCAAATGGATTCCAAAGAAGAAAGATTACTCACCTAATCCAAAAAGAAACCCCAACCAAAATCCAAGACAGAGAACAAGAAAATGGCAAAGCCCTCCTCCCATATATAAAAGGCACTACAGACAAAATCAGCAAGATCCTCCAAAAACACAACATTAAAACAGCATTCTGCACAAACGGAAAAATATCCACCATCCTAAGAAACCCTAAAGACAAAATTGAGTTAGAAAACCAAGGAGTATACGAAATCCCGTGCACCTCCTGCCCCACCACATACATTGGACAAACTAACAGAAGGATAAGTGCACGCATTGAAGAACACAAGAACTCAATCAAAAAAGAAGAACCGCCCTCTTCCCTGGTCCAACACCTCAAAGCCACAGGACACAAGATTGACTTTAAAAATACCAGAACTATCGCCAAAACTGAACACTTCAACAACAGAATAATCAGAGAAGCCATAGAGATAGAAAAACGCCCACACAGCATGAATAAACGAGATGACACCTCCCGCCTACCAGCCATTTAGAAACCCGCCCTCATTAACAAAAGAGTACCTAACATAATGGACACCAGACCCACACCCACGAGGGCCACACAAGAAACTACCACCACACTTCCACGCAGAAAGCAAACTCACACCCACACAGAAGATGAAACACGACCACGGACCAGAAGCCGTACCACAGCTGCATCACTACCTGCTTCAAACCCCCCCAACCCATACATGAAGGGAACTGATGCCCACCATGAAGATGTGGCACGACCACGAACGCGAAGCCAAACAATAGGATCACAGCTCACCAGCTCATATCCCCCAGCAACAGACTAACCGGAGTACAACCAAACCCCCACCAGAACAGAACACACCCCCAGCCAATCAGAACACAGCCAACCCTCCAACCAATCAGAAAACAGCCAAATCCCCAACCAATGAGAACACACCCCCACCCAATCAGAACACAGCCAAGCCCCCACCCAATCAAGTCACACCCCCACTAGTAGTTAAAAGGAAGAAGCAGCTGCAAGCTCACATCACTCTGAGAAGCACAAGGCCGAAGACACAAGCCTGAAGATGATGAATGAGACTTCATCGAAACGTTGCCTTGATATTTCCAATTCTACGTGGGAGAAAACCTGAAGAACCAAAGATCCATATATATATATATGGATACATATATATATATATGGATCTTTGGTTCTTCAGGTTTTCTCCCGCGTAGAATTGGAAATATCAAGGCGATGTTTCGATGAAGTCTCATTCATCAGAAAATAGCTTTCTGTCGGTATGGTCTCTGATGATGAGCCGAAAGACAGACCACTGGTTAGTGGCAATTACAACTGCCTCACATGTAATTCTTCCCTGGTTCGAATCCCAGTAAGGGTATGGCTAGCTGAAGAGAGCTAACTAGCTCGAAATAGATCTATCCTAGTCTCCCTTATTTAATTATTTACTAGCTCAAAACCTTACACACATGTAAACAAAAGACAACGAAACAAATAGCTTTCTGTCGGTATGGTCTCTGGTGATGAGCCGAAAGACAGAAAAGAAAACAGTATGCTTTCTCCCTTAATTGGGGCTTAACAGGGTGTTGTAACACAAAGTATATACTTATTCCCCTGCCTCAGCTGAACAGGATAGAACCAGTGGTCTAATGGCAATTACAACTGCCTCACATGTAATACTTCCCTGGTTCGAATCCCAGTAAGGGTATGGCTAGCTGAAGAGAGCTAACTAGCTTGAAATAGATCTATCCTAGTCTCCTTATTTAATTATTTATCAGCTCAAAACCTTACGCACGCACGCACACACACACACACACATATAAAACTATTCCATTATCAACAGTCTGTGATTCCTTATTTGTTATCATTATTGGTGTCATATTTCCAAATACATCTTAATGCGAATATATAGTTACTACCACTTTTTCAATTTAACAATATTTACTAATGTACTTTTTATTTTTGATCTACCCAGTCATACCAGCATTCCCAGCTCTTATAATACTCTGATGATTCTTTATCCTTAAGTACTAACGTTAATTTATCCATCTCTGCACAAGCTGCTATCTTCTGAATGATCATTTTCTCTGTTGGAATATCAGCTTGTTTCCAACATTGTGCAAAGATTAATCTAGCTGCAGTGAGAATATGTAATATTATATATTTGGCTTTTTTGGAAAATTGTCTATTAAATATTCCTAATAGAAAGAATTCTGGTTTTAATTCAGTTTGTTCCATTCTTATATCCTCTAACCATTTTTTAATTCTACGCCAATATCTTTGGGCTTCAGTGCAGGACCACCACATGTGAAAGAATGTTCTGTGTTTCTTTTTACACTTCCAACAGTTCGGATTCATGTTAGGAGACATCTTTGCTATTCTCGAAGGTGAGAAATGCCATCTATAAAACATTTTATAGGCATTTTCTTTATATATTGCTGATTTTGTAATTTTATTATTCCTAATCCAGACCTTTTCCCATTCTAATAATGTAATACTACGTCCTATATTTCTACTCCAAGATATCATGTTGCCTTTAACTACCTCTTCTTCTAATTCTGTCTCTAAGAGATAATTATAAAATTTTGTTATATTTTTTTTATCAGGACCTAATAAGATTTTATCTAGTTGTTGTAGATTACCGTAGATTCCAAAGTTTTTTTTATCTTGTCGGTATCTATTTTGAATTTGCAGGTAAACCCACCAATCTACTCTTAGCCCTTGTTCTTGGAGGGCTTGCCGTGATTTTAAAGTTCCTTGCGCATCTAGGAGGTCCTTGTATTTTATTATTTATTTATTTATATCGAATTTATATATTGCCATTCTCCCGAGGGACTCAGGGTGGTGTACAGCCAACTATAATATAATACACATTACAAAAGTTAAAAGAAATTAAATACATGGCTGCTGCTAAAATTTATACTTAAAAACCCCAATAATAAGATATAAAAAACCCCAATTTCTAAAACCCCAAATTCTAAAACCCCAATTTCTAAAAACCCCAATTTAAAACCCCAATTTAAAATCAACGCAGGCCGGCCTGCTCAAAGAGCCAAGTCTTCAACGCACGTCTAAATGCTCTCAGGTCAGTGGTCGCCCGTAACTCAGGAGGCAACCCATTCCAGAGGGCAGGTGCCCCCACAGAGAAGGCCCTGTTCCTCGGAGTCACCAGGCAGCACATAGATGCCATCGCGACCCGAAGGAGTCCCTCCCTGTGGGAGCACACCGGTCGGTGGGAGACTAGTGACAGAATGCGGTCTTGCAAGTAACCTGGTCCAATGCCATGGAGCGCTTTAAAGGTCAAAATCAGAACCTTAAAGCGAACCCGGAAGGCCACCGGCAACCAATGCAGCTTGCGCAGGAGAGGTGTCACATGGGAGTTTCTTGACGCCTCCATAATCACCTGCGCAGCCGCATTTTGCACCAGTTGAAGCCTCCGGGTGCTCCCCGCAGGGAGCCCCATGTAGAGGGCAGTTACAGTAGTCCAGGCGGGAGGCGACCAGGTCATGAGTGACCGCGCGTAAGGCGTCCCGATCAAGAAAGGGCCGCAACTGGCGAATCAGGTGAACCTGATAAAAAGCCCCCCTGGAAATGGCTGTAATATGATCTTCTAAAGACAGCCATGCATCCAGGAGGACGCCTAGATTGCGAGCCCTCTCTGTGGAGGTTAAGATCTCTCCCCCAATAGCCAGCGACTGGAGTCAGCTGACTATATCGGGCCGCCGGAAACCACAACCACTCAGCCTTGGAAGGGTTGAGTTGAAGCCTGTTCCCACCCATCCAAATCTGCACGGCCTCCAGGCACCGGGACATAACCTCCACAGCATTGTTGGGGTGCTTTGGGGTGGAGATGTAAAGCTGAGTATCATCAGCATAAAGATGACACTTCACCCCAAAGCCATGGATGATCTCCCCCAGTGGCTTCACATAAACGTTGAACAAAAGAGGGGAGAGGCACCCCTGAGGCACCCCACAAATGAGGGGCCTAGAGGTGGACCTCTCCCCCCCGTCAACACAAATTGAGAGCAGTTAGAGAGGAAAGAGGAGAACCACCTCAGAATGGTTCCTCCAATTCCCAACCCCTCCAACCGCTGCAATAGGATACTATGGTCAATAGTATCAAAAGCCACTGAAAGATCTAATAGGACCAGGACAGAGGAATAACCTCTGTCACGGGCCCTCCAGAGATCATCAACCAACGCAACCAATGCTGTTTCAGTGCTGTACCGAGGCCTGAAGCCCGATTGGAAAGGATCGAGGTAAGTCACTTCCTCCAGGTACTGAGGAAGCTGATGCGCCACCACACTCTCGACAACCTTCGCCACGAAGGGGAGGTTGGAGACTGGATGGTAGTTATTTAAAAGAGCCAGGTCCAGGGCAGGCTTCTTGAGGAGGGGTCGCATCACCGCTGTTTTCAAGACGGTAGGAAGTGATCCCTCCCTCAACGAAGTGTTGACAATCCCCTGGAGCCAGCCTCGTGTCACCTCCCTGGAGGTAGAGACCAACTAGGAGGGTCATGGGTCCAACAAACATGTGGTGGTATTCAGCCTCCCCAGCAACCTGTCCACTCCCTCGGCGGTCACAGGATCAAACTCCTCCCACATAACAGTCTCAAGACTTGCCCCGGACACCTCCCCCAGGACTGTCCAACCGGAGTCCAGCCCGCCCCGAATCTGAGCGATTTTATCGTCCAGAAATTGGGAAAACTCCTCTGCCCTGTCCTGCAATAGGTCCTCCCGCGCTCTCAGCTCAAGCAGGGAGCGGGTTACTCTAAACAGAGTGGCAGGCCGATTTTCTACCAATGCAATAAGGGCGGAGAAATGTAAATGCTTCACCGCCTCTATCGCCACAAGGTAGGTCCTAATATGGAACCTCACCTGTGTCCGGTCAGACTCGGCGCGACTGGCCCTCCAAACGCCCTCCAGACATCTTTTCCGGCACTTCATCTCCCTCAGCTCCTCCGTAAACCACGGAGCTGGATGGGATCTGTGCCGAGTCAGAGGTCACAAAGGCACAACTCAGTCCAGAGCCTCAGTGGCCAACCTATCCCAGGTGGCCACCAAATCTCCAGCCGAGTTATGAGCCAGAGTCTCAGGAAATGGCCCAAGCTCTGTCTGGAACCGCTTGGGATCCATCAGGTGCCTGGGGTGGAACCATCTGCTCTGTTCTACCTCCCTGTGGTGGGGGGTAGCGGCACAGAAGTCGAGCCTGAGAAGAAAATGATCGGACTATGACAAGGGTTTTATTTTTCTATGATCATTCAACCACTGAGCAGAGACGAAAATCAGGTCCAGCGTGTGTCCCCCAATGTGAGTGGGGCCAGAAACTAATTGGGTCAGGTCCATGGCTGCCATGGAAGCCATGAACTCCTGAGCCACCCCCGAGGTCTCAAGCAAAGGCAGGTTGAAATCCCCCATGACTAAAAGCCTAGGGGTCTCAACCGCCAGCCCGGCTATCACCTCGAGGAGCCCGGGCAGGGCCAATGATACATGGCAGGGAGCCAGGTACATTATCAAAAGGCCCATCTGAACCCCCTGACCCCACTTCACAAAAAGAGACTCACAACCAGCCGTCTGAGGAACAACGGCCTCCCTAGGACAAAGGACTTCTCTAATAATCACCGCCACCCTACCACCCCTTCCCTGGGACCTTGGCCAATGAAATGCTTGAAAACCTGGTGGGCATATCTCCTTCAGAGGAACACCATCCTCTGGGCCCAGCCAGGTTTCAGTGACACCTGCCAGGTCCGCGCCCTCCTCCTGAATAAGGTCATAAATCAGGGGGGCCTTGTTAACAGCAGACCTGGCATTGCACAACATCAGCCGGGTACTCAGACTGAGACTCTGCACAACCAGGCCTGCAAGATGGGTGAAGAGGGTCAGAGCGCGCTACTGCTTGGAGACAGCAGGTGCGCAATCCCCTAGCCTGATATGGCCCTCTCCCCCTGCCGTATCTGCCCTTCCCACTTACGGTGCCGATGGAACCCACCTCTGGCTGCCTAATCTCCATCTGCCTCCCCAACCCACGACCCTCTGAGCCCTCCCAGACGTGCGTGCCAGCCTGACTGACTCCAAACCCCCATGGGCTGTCCCCCAAACCTGGTTTGGATTTCTTCCCTAACCCTAATAAAAACCTAGATAAAAATTTAGACACACGGGAACCCTCCCCTGAATGTTTCCTGCGGCCGTGCCATCTCTCAGGATCCCAGGATCCGTCATCGAGATCTTTGAGAGTTTAGAGGGCCACTTGAGAGACAAGGGGACATTCCTAAAGGCTCAAAGGTCTTTAGTGGAGTATCTCAACAGCTCCGAGGGATGTGTCTCTACTGTCCGACGACGTGGGGGCCCCACCAGTCAAGACCAGGGCCGGGCCCAAAAACGCCCAGCACATGTCTGCATCCCATCCGGCCACCATCCTCGTCTCTACCAGCGGTGTTGAGGTGGCCACGACCCCAGCACCGCTGACGCCTCTGACCCCGGGACCACCACCGCCGAGGCCGGCGTCCCCGCCAAACCAGGCGACGGCACCAAACCCCGACACTGCTGCTGCCACCATCGTCGTCTCCGTGGCCACCTAGTCACCGCCACCTCTGCCATCGCCAGGGACAACAAAGCTGTAACTTTCGCCGCCAGAGCCACCACCATCTCAGATCAGGAGGCCACATCCGTTGGGGACACCACCTCCCAAAAGATGCCCTAGCAGCTCTGGTATCACCAACGGCTCCTCTGTCTCTCTGCGGATTCTCTGGAGCCACCCCCCCTGGCCTTTTAACCACCTCTGCTACCGGTTGGAACTTAGGGGGAAAGGGGACTCCAACCGCGGCTCCACCGCCTCTCTGGGATTGTCGCCACCAAATGCTGACTGCAGTGACCAGTGGGGACCCAGGTGGAAAACAGGCTCCATCGGCAACTCCACCACGTCTCCGGGACCGACGCTACCCAACCCCGGCCGCGGCAGTCGAAGTCCGGCCACGGCAGGGCCTCTGCCGCCCGAAAACCACCCGGGTGGCTACAGCACCACCAACGGCTCTGCCGTCTCTTCTCTTCGTGGCATCTCCAGGGCCGCCAACCCCCCCGGTCCTATAACCACCTCTGCCACCGGTGGGGACCTGGGGGGGAAGGGGGCTCCCTCCGTGGCCCCACCACCTCTCTGGGACCGCTGCCGCCCAGCATCGACCGCGGCGGCCAAAGCCCAGCCGCAGCAGGACCTCCACCGCCTGAGAAACACCTGGGCGACTCTGGCGCTCCCAGTGGCTCTGCTGACTCCTCGCGGGTTCTTCGGGGCCACCAACCCCCCCGGTCCTTTAACCACCTCTGCCACCGGTGGAGATCTTGGGGGGAATGGGGCACCCTCTGCGGTTTCTCCGCCTTTCCAGGACCGCCGCCGCCCAATGCCAACCGCGGCGGCCGAAGCTTGGCTACGGCAGGGCCTCCACCGCCCGAAAACCGCCTGGGTGACTCCAGCACTGCCAGCAGTTCCGCCATCTCCCCGCGGCTTCTCCGACCCCCTCCCTGGTCCTTTAGCCACCTCTGCCACCGGTGGGGACCCAGGGGGGAAGGGGGCTTACCCCTAAACCCGGTTGCTACGGTGGAGCTCCTCCCGGGTGCGTCCTACGGCCGCCATCTTGAAACGCGCTATTAATATAGGGTCTTCTGCTTGAGCAGGGGGCTGGGCTAAAAGACCTCTAAGGTCTTTTAATTCCAGTTCTAACAAGTCCTGGATGAACTGCGTAGCAGGTGATGTTGGTTCCTTCCAATTGCTTGGCCAACTCTCTGGCGTGGAGAATGTTGGCTAGTTTGCTGCCTCATCTTATTTAGGATCCAAATTGTTTGGGTGTATCATCGCCTCCATTGTTGAGATCCAAATTGGGATTTTTAAATAATGTTTTTATTTTATTTTATTCCAAGTAGCCAATAAAGAATCTCTAATTATGTGTCTGTGGAAATTATTCTGTTTAGTTTTTCCAATGTCCCATAAAAATGCATGCCACCCCCTCTGTAAATCGTGGCCTTCTAGAAATAAGATTCTTTTATTCGACAGATTTACTCACTCTTTCAGCCAAAGTAAGGAAGCTGCACTATGATATATTTCCCAATTTGGGAGTGCCATACCCCCTCTGCTCTTCATATCTTGCATCGCCTTTAATTTTATCCTCTGTTTCTTCCCTTGCCAAATAAATTTAGTGGTTATCCTATTAACCTCCACAAAGTAATTTTTATGTATTTTTATTGGTATTGTTTGGAATAAATAAATAAATTTAGGAAGAATGTTCATTTTAATAATAGCAATCCTCCCTAATAGAGAGATTTGCAGTTTGACCCATATCTCTAAGTCTTTTTTTACTTGTTGTAACTATTTATTATAGTTATTTTCCATTAGAGTTTTACAGTGGGCCGTCAGCCAAATTCCTAAATATTTAATTTTTTTTACCACTTGTAGTCCCATTGTCTTTTCCAATTTTAATTTCTGTTTTTCTGTTAAATTCTTAGTTATTAATTTAGTCTTTTCCCTATTAATTTTAAGTCCTGCAATTTTCCCAAATTGCTCTCTTTCAATAATTCATCCAATTGGATGGTCCCGGGGGAGGTGTCCGGGGCAGGTCTTGTGAATGTTATCTGGGGGGAGTTCGATCCTATGACCGCTGAGGGCGTGGACAGGTTGCTGGGGGTCTGAATGCCACCACCTGTTTATTGGACCCGTGCCCTTCCTGGCTGGCTTCGGCCGCCAGGGAGAGGACACGAGGCTGGCTCCAGGGGATTATCAATGCTTCTTTGAGAGAGGGGTCGCTTCCTACCGCCTTGAAGATGGCGGTGGTGCGGCCCCTCCTCAAGAAGCCTTCCCTGGATCCAGCTGTTTTAAACAACTATCGTCCAGTCTCCAACCTTCCCTTTGTGGCGAAGGTTGTTGAGAGCATGGTGGCACGTCAGCTCCCTCAGTACCTGGAGGAAACGACTTACCTCGATCCATTCCGATCGGGTTTCAGGCTTGGACATAGCACTGAGACGGCATTGGTCGCGTTGGTTGATGATCTCTGGAGGGCTCGTGACAGAGGGTTCTCCTCTGTCCTGGTCCTATTAGATCTCTCGGCGGCTTTTGATACTATCGACCATAGTATCCTATTGCGACGGTTGGAGGGGTTGGGGATTGGGGGAACCGTCCTTCGATGGTTCTCCTCCTTCCTCTCCGACCGCTCGCAATTTGTGTTGGCGGGAGGGGAGAGGTCCACCTCTAGGCCCCTGGTTTGTGGGGTGCCTCAGGGGTCGGTCCTCTCCCCTCTTTTGTTCAACATCTAAATGAAGCCGCTGGGTGAGATCATCCGTGGTCTTGGGGTGAGGTGTCATATGCATACAGATGACACCTCACCCCAAGACCACGGATGATCTCACCCAGCGGCTTCATTTAGATGTTGAACAAGAGAGGGTATTGTACATCTCCACCCCGGACCACCCCAACGATGCTGTGGGGGCTATGTCCCGGTGCCTGGAGGCCGTGCGGGATTGGATGGGCGAGAACAGGCTCCGGCTCAACCCATCCAAGACCGAGTGGGTGTGGTTCTCGGCACCCCGATATAGCCAGCTGACACCTTCGCTGGCTATCGGGGGGGAAATTTTGCCTCCCACAGAGAGGGCTCGCAATCTGGGAATCCTCCTGGATGTACAGCTGTTGCTTGAACATCATATTGCGGCCGTCTCCAGGGGGGCGTTTCATCAGATCCGTTGGATCTACCGGTTGCGGCCCTTTCTGGATCGGGATGCCCTGCGCATGGTCACTCAGGCCCTTGTCACCTCTCGCCTGGACTATTGTAATGCCCTCTACATGGGGCTCCCTGCGGGGAGCACTCGGAGACTCCAACTGGTGCAAAATGCAGCCGCGCGGGTGATCATGGGGGCGTCACGTAGCACCCATGTGACGCCTCTCCTGTGCGAGCTGCATTGGTTGCTGGTGGATCTCCGGGTTCACTTTAAGGTTCTAGTTTTGACCTTTAGGGTGATCCATGGCATTGGGCCAGGTTATCTGCAGGACCGCATTCTACCGGTGATCTCCAGCAGGCCGGTGCATTCGCACAGGGAGGGCCTTCTCCGGGTGCCGTCGGCCGCTATGTGTCGTCTAGCGGCCCCAAGGAGTAGGGCCTTCTCTGTGGGGACCCCTGCCCTCTGGAACACTCTGCCACCTGAACTTCATACCAGCACGGACCTGAGGGCCTTCAGGCACGCATTGAAGACCTGGCTCTTTGAGCAGGCTGGCCTGGGCTGAGATAGTTTTAATTTGTCTCCGAACTTTGGATTTTAATTGGGGTTTTAAAGTTGGGGGGGGGTTATTAATTGCAATCAGCCAGTATTTAATTCTTTTTTAATTTTTGTATTGTATTTTGGGGTTCGGATTTGGCTGTACACCGCCCTGAGTCCCTAGGGAGAAGGGCGGTATAGAAATTCTATAAATAAATAAAAATAAATAAATAAAATAAATTCTTGACCTGTTTCAATTGGTTCCTCTATAAAAAAGACCATATCACCCGCAAATGCTTGCAGTTTGTATTCTTCTTTCTTAATTTTTAACCCCTTTATTACTGGGTTTTGTCTAATTCGTGTAAGCAATGTTTCCAACGATAATATGAAGAGCAGAGGGAATAATGGACACCCTTGCCTAACTCCTTTCTCTATTTTTATTGAACGCGTATATTCTCCATTAATTATAATATTTGCCCTTTATGAATCATAAATTGTAGTCACTATATTTTCAAATTTAGTGCCTAAATTCATATTGTAGATTTGTTGAATTAGGAATTGCCAATTTAGGTTATCAAAGGCCTTCTGTGCATCCAAGAAGACAAGGGCTATTTGTTTTTCCGGATGAGCTTCATAGTTGTCAGGCTACAGAACTTTTTCCCATTCAATCAATAAGAATGAACTTCTGAGAACCAAACGTATCAAAAGGAATCCTTTATTGAGATGAGATAGTTCAAAGCAGTGTCTGAGGTCCCTCAGGCATACAGTGATAGATAAGGGAGTTTAGAACCCCTCCCCTTATCTCAATGTTTATTTAGGGAAACAAAAGCCAATATGTTAATTCCCCTCTCAGCCCCTCTGGGAGGGGATTCTTCCCCTTTAGGAAGGTTCTTTCTCACGTACATTTCCCAAGACGTATCTAATTTCCCCCCACCCCATTTTCAGAACGGACTGTTTTTTTGGAGATTGCCCAGAGCACTTCACTGTGGAGTTTTATGTTCTTCTCATCTCCTGGCTGTGCCTCTCAGAGGTGTTAGATTCTGGCCATCTGGCTTCCCTCCCTCCATTGTATCATGTGTGGGTGTGCAAATTCGATATAAGGTTAAATATATTCAGGTTACATCAAGAAAGGATTTCTTTATCAGTCCCCCCCACCCTTTTTCTTCTTCCTCTGAAGAAATGACAGATACACGGATCTGACATCAGTACTCCAAAACATTTAACACTATTCTTAGATTGTTCCTGATTTGTCTATTAGGGAGGAATCCATTTTGGTTTTTATGTATATATTCATTCAGTATTTTTTTTTAGTCTGTTTGCTATAATTGTAAATATTTTATAGTCAGTATTTAACAGAGAAATTGGTCTATAATTTTGTATTAATCTTAAATCTGAATCCTCTTTTGGGATCAACGAAATTTGTGTCTCCTTCCATGAATCCAGCATTCTGGCTGCCAATAGAACTTCATTGTATACTTCTACCATAAGAGGCCCTATTTGCTCTCCTATTTTCTTATAAAGCTCCCCTGGGATTCCATCAGGTACTGGAGTTTTATTGTTCTTTTGATTTTCTATTGCTGTTTTTAACTCGGGCCACGTAATATCTTTAGTTAACATTTCTTTCATCTCATCCTCAATTATTTTATCTTTTGTTGCACCTAAATAGTTTCTTATCATATCTTCATTTACCTCTTTCTTTTTATAGAGGTCTTCAAAGAATTTATATGCAATTTCTTTTTTCTGCTCTATTCCCTGCTGAACATCCCCATTTTCATCAATTAATTGATAAATCAATCTTTTCTGTTTTTCTTTTTTGAGTCTATAGGACAATCATCTTCCTGGTTTATTAGCCTGCTCAAAAATATTTGTCTAGCTATATTCAACTTTGTGACTATTCTTCATGTTCAATTAAGTTTAATTTATGTTTGATTATTATCATCTGATTTTGCAGTTTGGAGTCTGGGGGAATTTTGTAATTGAATTTCTAATTCTTTAATTTTTTGTTTTAGTTCATTTTGTTGGGTGTATTTTTCTTTATTTCTCCTAGCAATGTAAGATATCGCTGTGCCCCTTATTATTGCCTTCATTGTATCCCAAATATTCTGCTTCGTAGTTATTTCATTATTATTTTCTTTTAAGAAAAAATCTAATTCCTCCTTAAGTGTATTCATAAACTCTTTCTCTTTAGTTAACTGTATATATAGAGTCCACCTTTTCCTTGGTTTTTTCCTACCTTTCCACACTATTTGAATCGGATTATGATCTGCCCATTCGTTAGGTAAAATTTCGATCTCTTTTAGTTCATCTGCTAGTTCACCATTCATCCACACCATATCAATTCGTGTCCATGACTGATGCGGATTAGAATAAAATGTAAATTGCCTTTTCTCCAGATTTAAATTCCTCCACATATCTATCAAATTTAGTTCAATCATCATTTCTCCACATGTTTTCCGTAATTCTCTCTTTTTCCTCTTTTTTCCCCCACTACTGTGATCTTTCTGGTGGTCTGCAATGGCATTAAAGTCCCCCAAGATACAAATATTCCTTTTTTCTAATTCCACTATTTTTTCGTGTAATTGTTTAAAAAAATCTTTTTGATTATCATTAGGGGCGTAAATAACTACTAGTAAAATTGAAATTGATTTAATCCAAATTTGTAACAGCAGAATTCTTCCATTAGGATCTGTCCAAATTAAGTCTGCTTTCATATCTTCTTTCACATATATTGCTATTCCTTTCTTTTTCCCAGGGTCTGCTGGCAACATATACAAATTCCCTAGTTTGGGGCATTCTAAATATTTTTCATCTTCCCTTCCTTATGTGAGTTTCTTGTAAGCATATTATATCTGCATTTTCTTTAATTAGCTTAGTTAATATTCTTTTCCTTTTTATCCTAGAGTTCATTTATGTTAATTGATAATATTTTCTTTTCCTTGTCCATTACCTAATTAATTCTTGCTCTTTGTCTTGTAGTTACTCCTGTCTCTCCTTGTAGTTGATTTTGTGTTTTCTGTTCCTCTCTCTCTTGTTTCCTATCTCTATTCTTTTGGTAGTCTTGATCGTCTTGTGAGTTTGATTCTAATTCATCCTTACTACTTGTTTCTTCTGAACCTACCAATCGTTCATAGAATTCTTGGGCTTTTCCCACGGAATCTACTCTGACTCTCCTTTGTTCCCATGAAATTAACATCCCCTCCGGGATTAACCATCTGAATATAATGCCTTTTCGATTCAATTGATTTGCCAAGAATTTATAGTTTCTCCTTTGCTCTCTCACTCTTCTTGGGATTTGTTTAAGCACTAGAACTTCTTTCCCTTTATATGTAATTGTCTCTTCTCTAGATATTTTATATATAACATTCCGAACCTTTCTTCTAGCAAATCTTACATGAACCTCTTTTGGATATTTATGGCGTCTTGCATAGGTTGTATTCACTCTGTAGACCTCATCCAATTCTTTCAGAATATCATCCTTATCTTTTTCCAACAATTTTGCTAGTATTCCTACCATTACTTGTTCCCAATCCTCTTCTTTGGATTCCAATATGTTCTGGAATCTTAAATATGCTGTGGCCTTATCCATTTCTAGGTAGACCAGGGAATCATCAATTTCTTTACTCACGTTTCTTAATTGTTCACTGACCATTTCCAACTTCTTTTCAGTTTGTTCAGTCCTTTTCTTGACCTCCTTTATTGTTGATTCATTTCTCTCTAGTGCTTGCTGTATTATTCCATTTTTTTGATCCAGCTTTGAGATATCTAATTTCATTTCTGCTTTTAAATTCCCCATCTCGGTTTTTAATTCATTTGTGTCAGCTCTTGACTCAGTATGGTTTTTTGTCATTATTTCCTGAAGTTTCAACATAGATTCTTGTAGAATATGAAGAGTTGATTGAATATTAGCATTCGTGATGGTAGGTTGTTTCTCTCCAGATAATGTTTCCTCAATTGTCTTTTGTGCCATCACTGAGGGCGATGCTGCTGCAGTTGTTTGTAATGAGGTAATCTTCTTCCCAGATTTAAGCATTGTATTAGCTGTAGAAGTCATCTCTTGTAAAATTTGTTTCTGTTTTTGTATTATATTAAATATGTTATCCCAAATTAACATTCACGATTGAAACGTATCCAATGGTAGTAGCCACTACTCTAATTAGTTTTGTATGTTAATAAATTAAACACACCTATCAATATAAATATTCCCCAACACGGTTAATTTCTAAATCAAACACCTGGATTTATAATTCCTAATATTATCTCAGATTTCTCTGTTTAAATTTTAAATATTACTGAACTCTATATCTATAAATGTTATGAAATTCTCAATATTATAAAATAGTACTTCAAATATTTATAAATCTAATTAAAGGTATATTAATCTTACTATATAACAATTGGTTATTTAATCTATAATAATCACAATTAATCACAATTAATCACAATTAATTATTTAGTCTACTATAATCAACTCCTATAATCAAATATCAATACTTAAATAATTAATTATCACCTCCTTTTTTTTGTATTGAAACCAGATGTAAATTCCAATATTTATTAATATATCAATTAAATCATATAAAAAATCCCGTTACCACATTCAAAAATCAGTTGAGTTGGTGTCAGGGGATAATTACATTCAGCAGGAGTTATAAGCACAAAGTGTCTTAGTATAGCAGATCAGTTCGTTCTCTCTGAATCAGAAATTTCCTTCACCAAACAAACCGGAATTGCAGTCTTGCTGAGTAATGTCTCTGGCTTTACAGTCTCACTGTATTTTCCGTTATCACTGTTCCATCTTTCATTCAGGAATCCTACAAGTCAATTTCTAAATTTCATATAGTGTCTTTCTTTGGTAAATCTCCTCCACTTATTACGGCTCCAAGTCAATAGCCCAAAAAGAAAATCAATAGGTTAATCAGGCTTCGTCTGTGGGTTCTTTAAAGTTACTATTTGTTTCCTCCCTTCTGATCTCCCTCCAGTCTCTATTTCGTCCTTCCACTCTTCTCGAAATCCCCAAATCAAATCTCTCCCACTTTCCAGATAATAAGGTCATTATTCTTTTTTTCCCCCCAATTATTGTCAATCACTCAGTTCTCTCCACTTTTCTTATCTTTTCTTTGTAATCACTCACGTTCTTATCCTCTTCTGCCTCACGAGCCCTTTCACTTTCACTGCCACTCGTATCTGCTTTGGCCGCTGCTTTCGGGCTTCGCTCCAACCAATTTTCTCCAGTGTTTAATGCTCAATCAGGATCGCAAATTCCTTCACTCCCACTCCTCTTTCACCACAGGCTGTCACTCACTCGCTTCCTCTTGTATGTAATGATCCGGATTTCAGGACCACCATTGCTGGTGGTCTCTTGATGTCGGTCTCTTCAGAGTCTCTCTGCGTCGTGATGAGAATCGCCTTCTCCACACCGCAACTCGAATAAAGGATTCCTTTTGATACGTTTGGTTCTCAGAAGTTCATTCTTATTGATTGAATGGGAAAAAGTTCTGTAGCCTGACATGAACATGTGAATAAGCCCGGAAGCTGGCTAGCCTATAGACTTAAGAAAGAAAAAGAAGAAAGAGCAATCCAATAATTGAAGGACGCTGATGGTACGCTACAACATCAAACTGAAAAGAAATAACATATTGTTAAAAGTTTTTTTGAGGAATTATATAGTAAGGAAGATGTACCAGAGGGAAATATACAACATTACTTAGAAGGAAAAGGGCTACCTGTGATCCCAGAAGAGGATAAAGAAGAGATAAACAGAGAAATAACATTAAGAGAACTGCAAGAGGCAATCCTGAAACAGAAAAACAATAAGACACCGGGACCAGATGGTCTCCCAGGGGAATTGTATAAAATGCTCCAAGAAAAATTAGAAATGCAATTAGAACTCTATAATGAGGTACTGATGACAGCAAAATTACCTAAGTCATGGGGAGAGACATACAAAACATTGATCCCAAAAGAAGATTCGGACCATCAATTAATTCAAAATTACAGGCCCATATCCCTTTTAAATGTTGATTATAAAATATTTATGTCCATAATGGCAGAAAGATTGAAAAAAAACCCTTAATCAGATCATTCATAGCGACCAAAACGGCTTCTTACCGAATAGACAAATTAAAAATAATACTAGAATGGTATTGAATATAATAGAATATTATGAAGCAAACGCAGGAAAACAATTGGCAATGGTTTTCCTCAATGCGCAAAAGGCATTTGACAATGTTAATTGGCACTTCATAATACAACAATTAAAAAGCATGCAATTTGGCAATAAATTTATTAAATGGATTTCGACAATTTATACGACATAGACGGCCAATGTAATAATGAATGGTGACAGAACGGAAACATTTAAGATCAACAAGGGAGTAAAGCAGGGATGCCCACTGTCACCCCTTCTCTTTATTCTTACCTTAGAAAACTTATTGGAAAATGTTAGGAAAAATGTAGAAATCAAGGGGTTTTAATTAAAAAGGAGCATTATAAGGTACAGGCATTTGCCGATGATATAGCATTTTTTCTGGAAGATCCAGAGGATACGTGAGTAAAATTAATAAAGGAAATAGAGGAATTTGGCAAGGTCGCAGGCCTAAAGATTAATAAAAACAAAACAAAATTATTGACTAAAATTTAAAAGATAAGCAAAAAAAAAAGAATTAGAAGGAAAATTGGGAATGCAAAGTGTGAAAAAGGTAAAATATTTAAGCATTTGGTGGTCAAAGAGGCGATGGTGCAGAAAACTGTCATTGACACCCCCCATAAGGAGGGAAAGCCTCAAAAGGTAATTGCAAAAGAAGTTGGATGTTCCCAGAGTGCTGTATCAAAGCACATTAATAGAAAGTTATGTGAAAAGGGAAAGTATGGAAAAAAAGGTATGCAAGCAGCAGGATGACTGCAGCCTGGAGAGGACTGTCAGGAAAAGGCCATTCAAAAGTGTTGGGGATTTTCACAAGGAGTGGACTGGAGTCAGTGCATCAAAAGCCACCTGTCAGGCTACAGAACTTTTTCCCATTCAATTAACAAGAATGAACTTCTGAAAACCAAATGTATCAAAAGGAATCCTTTATTGAGATGAGACAATTTATGTAGAAGTTCAAAGCAGCATCTAATGTCTCTCAGGCATACCAGGATAAATAAGGGAGTTTAGAACCCCTCCCCTTCTCTCAATGTGTATTTAGTGATTTTGGAGCACTTCATGCTTCCTTCCACAGACGAGCTTTATGGGGATGCTGACTTCATTTTCCAGCAGGATTTGGCATCTGTCCACACTGCCAAAAGCACCAAACCCTGGTTCAATGATTGTGGGATTACTGTGCTTGATTGGCCAGCAAATTCTCCTGACCTGAACCTCATAGAGAATCTATGGGGCATTGCCAAGAGAAAGATGAGAGACATGAAACCGAACAATGCAGAAGAGCTGAAGGCCACTATTGAAGCATCCTGGTCTTCCATAACACCTCAGCAGTGCCACAGGCTGATAGCTTCCATGCCACGCTGCATTGAGGCAGTAATTGTTGCAAAAGGGGCCCAAACCAAATACTGAGTACATATGCATGCTTATACTTTTCAGAGGTCAGATATTGTTCTATGTACAATCCTTGTTTTATTGATTGCATGTAATATTCTAATTTTCTGAGATTGTGGATTTGGGGTTTTCATGAGCTGTAAGCCATAATCATCACAATTATGACAAATCATGGCTTGAACTATCTTGCTTTGCAATTGCATGTAATGAGTCTATCTCATATATTAATTTCACCTTTTAAGTTGCTTTACTGAAATAAATGAACTTTTGCATGATATTCTAATTTTTTGAGTTTCACCTGTATGTGAGATGATATATTTGTCTATCTTAGTATAATCTCCCCTTATTATTTCCAATAAAACTGTTCCAGTCTGAACTCAATTTTTTGTTTCATTATTGGCTTTCAAACATTTCCACCACATATGGAAAAAGATGCCCTGTTTATATTTCCAGCATTCTGGACTCCTAGTTGGGAACATCTTTGCTAACTGGCAAAACAGGGGGTAGGTATCATCTATAAAACATTTTGTGTGTTTGTGTGTGTGTGTGTGCGTACGTGCGCACACACGCGCGCACATTACACTGACGATGTACGCTGCTGATAATGTTTATTTATAGTTTTCTCTCTATATTTTCCCCCAATATTCTAATTCAATGCTGTATCCCAAATTTTTCATCCAAACTATCATTGTTTCTTTTACAATTTCTTCCTCCCTTTTAAAGTTCAAAAGAAGGTTATATATTTTAGATATTATTTTCTCTTCCATTGGGAAAGTATATTTTTCATTAGCGCAACAAAAGGGTGGTTTTATATGTACAAGAAACAATAAATGCCAAACAAATGTACATAGATGAAGAAGGGAGAATATGGATGATGGAGGTAATAATAAACCAAAAACAAATACAGCTTATAGCAATATAAGCACCAAATAACAAACAAGAATTTTACAAAAAACTCCATACCAAAATAATTGAAATAGACTATGAAAACATTTGTGTGCTAGGAGATTTCAATGCAATTGTGGATGCAAAATTGGACTAAACAAGTAGGAAAATAGGTAAAAAGACATGAAAAACTCTACTAAGGACTTTCTTTAAAATGACAGAAGAATTATCACTTCAAGACACATGGAGAGAAATGAACTCAGAGAAAAATCAATATACATTCTACTCAGACAGACATAAATCATGGTCAGGAATAGATATAATACGGGGAGGGAGAGAGAGAGAGAGAGGGAGAGAGAGAGGGAGAGGGAGAGGGAGAGAGAGAGAGAGAAATCTGATCCAACCTCAGAGAGTTATACCAGGGCTGGCTGCGATGTGTTCTCTCTCGCTCCCTCCTCCCTCTCTCTCATACACACAGAGGTTTGATCATATTGTTCTCTCATTCTCTTACCCCATCTCATGGTAGTGGCACCAGACATGCTCTCTATGGCAGCCTGCAGCTGATCTGTCCTCCTCCACCACTCCCACTGCCTCACTTCATTTATCTTTGTTATTCACCATTCTTCTCTTGCTTGTGGCTGTAATGGACCAGGAGGATGAGTGATGCACTGGTGGAGTGGTCACAAAATGAGGCAGTGGGAAGTGGAAGATGAAATAAGGCAGTGGGGGGATGGGGGTGGAAGATGAAGCAAGACAGAGAGTGCAGAAGTGCCCACCCACAGCATACCTGAGGGCCCCACACCAAGCCATCAGCATCCTGACAACTGCCTGGTCTCATGGTGGTAGCTGCAGAAGCCCTGTTCAGGACTCTGTATGGTCATTGGCCTGCTTCTACTTGCTCTCTGCAGCAATGGAGCAAGAGGCTGAGAGGGAGAGGACCCATGTGGGTCCTGGATGGCCTGCTGAAGCCACCACAACATGAGGCTGTTGTTAGAACGTTGAAGGCCTAGCTGAACGGGGCGTTCAGGTAAGTTAGTGCAGGGCATGGATGGCAGTTCTGGACCTACCACCTTGCTTCATCCTCCACCCCCACCCCCCATATTGTGGCTGATGCACCAGTGCATTGCTTAACCTCCTGTTCTGTTATGGCGGTGATCAAGGAGAAGAAGTGATGAAGAATGAAGAATCAAGTGAGGCAGTTGGGGAGTGGAGGACAAAGCAAGGCAGGGGTGCAGAGCTGCCCCACCCACCTTGCACCAGCTTACCTGAGAGCCCCTTAGCCAGGCCACCCATGTCAAACCCTCATCCCCCCACCTACCCCCCAGGGCAGCCACATCCCTTCAGTAACCTGCTTTCCAGCAGGGCAACAAAAGTAGTCTGTGGTACTATGGTAAAAAAAATAGTTCTTGAGAGCAGGGCTGATATCATGGGGATACGGTGGTGGATTAGTGGGGCTCTGCAAAATCCAGATGAATTCTACCTGCCAGGAGGTCCTATAGAACCAAAGTCACCCCGGAGAAGTGACAGACAGAGGGGACACTCCATAGATTGCGAGGAGGAAAACTTGCAGGTCCAGAAGAAGCCCTCAAACTGGCAGGAAAAAAAGATGGCCATTATGGCTAGACCAAATTGGGACAGCCCGACTGAAGAAGGTATTGAGATCTGGGTGAGAATCTTTCCCGGCTCTGCTATTTTCATGCTCTTGTAGAACATGAAGATAGACGAAGTACCTAATATATTCTAAAAGCACAGAGAATATAATTTCTTTTGCATCCCAAATTTGTTATATTTACAATATAAGGTAGATATGGGACTGAATGAAATTACTGATAATTTAGGGAAGAGAACCCTGAACTGTAAGAGGCCTTACACTTTATAAACCAGGTAAAAGTATGCTTTTTCAAGAATTTGTTGAAACAGATGCCTTTAATAAGCATTTTGTAGCCTGTATTTCTAGTTAATTTATGTGATCTCTTTTTAACCTTCAAAAATGCTATATCAAAAAGAGCAACTAAATAAGAATTATATCACCAATAGAATTATAGAATTATATCACCACTCTAGTGCACTGAAGTCTATGTACTATTGGTTCTTTAAATGTCATAATTGATAGTAGCGTTGGCAGTGGTGGGATTCAAATAATTTAACAACCAGTTCTCTGCCCTAACAACTTGCTGGGTAGGTGTGGCCAGGTGGTCATGTGATTGGGTGGGTGTGGCCAACTCAACATCACTCATCATACCCAGCCCCGCCCCACAGCCACTCTCCCTTTCCCCAGGCCTTGGGCCTATACACAACACCTCCATAAATGAAAGGGTTAACCAACCCTCAGTTTCTCAGTGCAAATGCCCACCCCCCCAGTGAAAGGATGGGAGACACCAGCAAAACATTCTGCTCCCATCACCAAGTAAGACATTGGAGGCTGAACTTATTTAAAAAAATGTATTGTGTCAAACGGCCTGAAAACAATGATAAAATGGCTGAAAAATGGCCTGGAAAATGGCCATTTTGGGGGCATTTTGGGGGCCATTTTTGGC
This sequence comes from Bungarus multicinctus, assembly GCA_023653725.1. Classification (NCBI taxonomy): domain Eukaryota; kingdom Metazoa; phylum Chordata; class Lepidosauria; order Squamata; family Elapidae; genus Bungarus; species Bungarus multicinctus. The sequence continues at coordinate 2,469,397 of CM042851.1, forward strand.
TGTTTTGGGGCATTTTCAGACCATTTTTCAGGAGTTTGTCTGAATCAAGTTTGGTGGAATCTTGCTGGGTGATGTACTGAAGGACTTTGAACAATTCCTATAGTGGCTGAGGGCAAATCCTACCTTTTTGAATCTTGGGTGAGGGTATTTGCTTATGTATAGACCTAGCCATCTCTTTATCTCTTAAGTGCTGACATCGGCTGTGGACTATTGAGGAGGGTGGGGACTATTAAGAGTGAGCCTGCTTCCTGCCTCAAAAAACATGTTTCTCCATTTGTCATCAGGAAAATATAATATTCTGCATTTTTAATATTTCCTAGAATATATCATTCTTCTAGGAGAGGGAGGGTGCTAACTTTCTACAATCCCCCCTTTTTGCTAAAATATGTGGGTAGCACACATGTTTTATAGGCAAAAGATTAAGACTGAAAATGCAAAGGGGAAGGCATAGAGGCAGCAGATAAGAATTCCTTCAGTGGCTCCCAAAAGGAGATCTTTGAACTATGAAGGTCTAACAGCCAGGACAAAGTTCTGGAAAGAAATTTACAGTGTCCAGTTTTCTATGCCAATTGTTTCCAGATATTTGGTGTCACTTTCTGTGAGCTTACAGTCAGGTTTCAAGCAAGCACAAGCACCAAAATTCTTCATGGCAATGGCTTTTCTTTAAATAACTACAAGCTGCCCCTTTCAAGGGTTGTTTTTTGAACCTGCCCTAGCTCTTACTTTTATGAGGCCAAATTGAGATTAGCCAGTGTGCAATCCAGGCTATTTAGTATTTTTCAAATTGGGCATAATGATCCCTGGGACTCCTACTCATGTGCAATGTATCCTGCTTTACAGGGCAACTGGGCAGCATCATTTGTGAGTCACAATCAGTGCTCCGTTCTAGGAAATGGCCACACACAAAAGGAGGCGAGGTGGCTAGCTCGGTTGCTCATGCTTTATTTAAGCTTTGCGCGCTAACAGTGACAGTTCATTCAGCCGTGAGGCAACAGCAGTTGACCCGTTTGACAGCTCTTTTTATACTGAGCTGTCAAACTGGCAACCAATCAAGTTGTGGCTGTGCGCTCCCTGGTGGAGTGGACCAGAGGGAGAACTGGAGACAGCACTCCTTCCCACCTTGTCAGTGCATGTGTTTTCTTTAAGGTAGGCTGGGCGGTGGCAGATCCTTGTGGACCTGCACAGAGCTTGCTCTTTGGAAGTGACTGGAGTTGTCAAGGATGGAGCTTCAGGAATGGTCGGAGTCAGCACCGGGACCTCTGCTGGAACTTGCTCAACTAGTGGCATCTCTGGAAACTCTGGTCGGGTTGTTTGGTGGCATGTTACTGGTGTTGTTGGCCGTTTCAGCTGGTGAGGGTTTGTCATTAGCCCTAGGTAAAAAGGTCTCAGGCCTATAACTTCCTCACCTCCTTAGTTGGTTAATATGGCATCTCCATGCCTGGCCATCTTTCAGCTTGACAATATACGAGCAAGGTCCTGTTATCTTTGTAATGGTGGTGGGGGTTGCCTGCAAAATTCCTGGCATAAACTAGGTCCCCTTCATTAAACCCCTGGGTGTTGCTGGATGAGTCCAGAGGCTTCTCTGGCATATATATGGGGTGAAGCTTGTCTAGGACCATCCTTAGCCATCGGCCCATCAATAATTCGGCTGGTCTGCAGTTGGTGGAAGGGCAGGGAATTGTGTGTTGGATGAATAGGTATTGTGCTATTCTTGCTGTCACTGTCCTGGGCCCATCTGGGCCAGGGCCTCCTTAGCTGATCTGACTCCTCATTGGCTAGAAGGGTGCAAAGGGGCCACTAATGCATGTCTGATTCCCAACCCTCAAAGCTTCTGGCAGTAAATTGTGGGCCATTATCTGAGACTATTAGGTCAGGGAGCCCATGGATGGTGAAGATTTTTTGTAAAGCTATGCCTATAGCCTCAGCCATAGTGGAGGCCATCAGAACTACTTCCACCCATTTATGCATCAACCACAATTAACAAGGTCTGACCCTGGAAAGATCCAGCAAAATCAATGTGCAGTCGGGACCAAGACCCTCTAGGAGATTCCCATTTCCTGATTGGTGCCCTGGGAGGTAAGGGTCTTGATTCCTGGCATTGCTGACACCCTGATACCCACTTTCCAGGCCCCCACACATAATTGTGGCCCAATGCCTTCATGCACACTATACCTGGGTGGCCCTTGTGAAGTGCTTCCAGGATTAGTTTGTGCAAAGTAGAGGGAACCACCACCCTGCTCCCCCACAACAAACACCCCCTGATGATGGACAGTTCCTGCTGACATGTTTTAAATGGATGTAAGTCAGAATCTACAGGCCCTTTGGCTACCCCCTTTTCACCCAGTCCAGCACTTGTGATAGTTGTTTGTCTTTTGCTGAATATGCAGCAATGCCTGTAGCAGTTATTGGGAACTGATGGTGGTCTATCAGAAGGATTGACCCCTCGGTTTCTGGTTCCTCTGAAGCAGCTGGTAGAAGGTATCTGCTCAAGGCATCCATGTGGCTGAGGTGCTTCCCTGGACAATATGATAATGTGTAAGAGTATGCAGCTAAGAATACTTCATCTTGTCATACATGGGGAAAGAATTCATGGAGCTTGTTAGATATGGGCTAGATTGAAGAGGCAGGACAACGGTAGAAGGAAAAGGGTTTCTTTATTTAGCTCTGAACAAAAGACTGCCTCCCGGTGTGCCTGCTGTTCTTTTTACAGACTTCTGTTCACAATTCCAACCACTGACGGCTGTTCATTTTTCCACCTGGAAAATGGACCAATGGGGGAAGTCTGACACCACTGACTTTTTCCCCATTGAATATCTAACACCCCTCCCCTCCTGGAAGAAGCATTCATCCGATCAGCTCTCACTCACAGACATAATCACGTAAGGAGGAGGGACTCCTGTGAGTGCGACTAGACCTTCGCAATTCACCCCCCACCCAGTGGTGGCAACCTGCTAATTGGGTCTGTTGTCACTCCAGAGCCAGCCTCAGGGTTTTTGAGGGGCGGGGCTGACTCCGACGGAACAGAGGGCTCTGAGTTTCTTTGCTGGATTTCCCCCCTTCAGCTAAATTATCTTGTGGTGTACTTGAGTTTGAGTCCCACCCTAGAGTGGGGAGCCTCGTGTTTTCAGTATTTGGAGTTGTTAGGGTTGGTCTTACCTCTCTATGTTGTGCTTCTGTTTCTGAGGTTTTCTGGTCATTCAGATTCCGTTCCAATTGTCCCTGGAGTTGGTCTATGTGTCCGCTCCATATTTTCTCATCTTCTAGTTCTACTCTATAAGATTGGGGCACTATGACTTGCACTACTCATGTAGGGACCCATGGGGGGGCTGCATAGTTGTGAGCATAGACCAATTGACCTATGTTCAAATATCTGCATTTACTCATCAAATCTGCAGGTGTGCTTGGATTGTAGTGTGGGTGTAATCTGTCTAGCTCTGATCTTAATTTCCGCCCCATTAAAAGTTCTGCTGGACTTCTGTGTGTGGCGGCCGAAGGTGTGATATGTTGTATCATTAAGAATTTGTCTATTTTCATTTGCCAATCCCCTAGTCGCATTTTTGCTAAGGTTTCCTTCATGGACCTTATTGTTCTCTCTGCCTGCCCATTATTCTGGACGTGTCCAGGTGCTGATAATGCGTAGCAGATTCCCTGTTCAGCTAGGAAACATTTAAAATTGTTTGCTGTGAATTGGGGCTCATTATCTGATACCACAACATCTGGTAACCTATGTGTGGCAAACAATTTCCTCAACACCTTAATCATAGTGTCTGCTGTGGTGGTTTTCATGATCGTTACTTCCACCCACTTTGAATATGCATCAACAGTTATTAGAAATGTTTGCCCCTGCATTGGCCCTGCCAGGTCTATATGTATTCTAGACCAAGGTGCTTTTGATGATTCCCATTCTAGGATTGGTGCTGAAGGGGGTGTGGATCTAGATTCCTGACAAGGCATACAACCCGCAACCCATTTTTCAATTTCTTTATCCATTCCCAGCCACCAAGTATAGCTTCTGGCTAATGCTTTCATTCTTACTATCCCTGGGTGGCCCTCTTGCAACATTCTTAAGACTTTTTCTCTCAGTGTCTCAGGTATCACAACTCTATCCCCCCACAACAAACACCTTTTAATTACAGACAATTATTTTGCTGAATTTTAAATGGTTTAAAGTCACCTTCCAGCGCTTCTTCTGGCCATCCCCTCAATACCCAGTTTAAAATACGCTCCAGAGTTTTGTCTTTGGCTGAGTGTTTGGCTATCTCTGATGCTGTGATAGGGCCGGTGGCGATGTCTTCAATGAGGAGTATGGCTGGAGCTGGCTCTTCAACAGGTTCTGGAAGGGGGCAATGGCTGTGTGCATCTGCATGAGTAATGGTCTTGCCTGGTCGATGTATAAGGTGATAGTTATATGCAGCTAAGAAAACAGTCCATCTTGTCATTCTAGGGAACAATATATTTGGTGTTGGTTTGTTTCCTGCTATGATGCCTAGGAGTGGTTTGTGGTCTGTGACTAGTTCAAATTGTGTCCCATAAAGATATTCGTGAAAATGCTTAATGCCTGCTACTACAGACAGTGCTTCCTTATCTAGCTGGCTGTAATTCCATTCAGCTTTGGATAAAGTTTTTGAGTAGAAAGCAATGGGTGCTTCTCTGCCATTCGGGAATTTATGCCTGAGAACAGCCCCTACCCCAAAAGGAGATGCATCACATGTTAGTGAAAGAGGTAATGTTTCATTATGTTGTACTAGAACACTGTTAGAAATTAGGAGTCCTTTTATGGATTCAAATGCAGTTGCTTCTCTGTGCCCCCAAGTCCATTCTGCATTTTTATCAAGAAGTCTGTGAAGTGGTTCAGCAACTGTCACTTTCTATGGTAGAAAAATACTATAAAAGTTTAAAAGTCCCAGGAAAGCTTGTAATTGTGTTTTGTTTGTTGGAATGGGAGCTTCCTTAATTGCTTTTATTTTACTATTGGTGGGGTGTATACCTGTCTCATCAATTAGATATCCCAGAAATTCAACACTTGGTACTGCTATGTGACATTTCTCTTTTTTGAGTTTAAGGCCAGCTTCTTGAAATCTGCTCAAGACTAGTCTTAGTCTTTGTTTAAGTTATTCTTTGTCCTCTGCTGCCATAAGAACATCATCAAAATAAGGTACCATACCCACAATGCCCTGTATTTGCATTCCATTAAGCTTTGAAATAGTCCAGGGGCTATGCTGACCCCAAATTGCAGTCTTTTGCATTTGAAAGCACCTATGTGTGTTACCATGGTCTGAGCTTCTGCTGTTTCTTCATCCACAGGTAACTGCTGATAGGCTTGAGCCAAGACTAATTTGGCAAAAAAATTCCCCTTTCCTATTGAATGCAATAGATGTTGTACAACTGGCACTGGGTACGCGCTCTGTTGCAATGCAGTATTCAGGGAAATTTTATCATTAGCACAGATTCTGATTGACCCATCTGGCTTAACTGAAGTGACTATAGGGGTCTCCCACTTAGCGTGATCAACTGGTTCTAGTATTCCCTGGGCTATGAGTTTATCTAATTGTTCATCCACTTTGGGTATCAAGGAGAAAGGAACTCACCTTGATTTTATTCTGACAGGGGGAACTTTTGGATCAAGGTTGAGGGAAATAGGGGTCCCCTTATACTTGCCTAGGATTCCATCGAGCACATCCTTGAATTCAGTCTGCAGGTCCTCTCTCATTTGATTGTGCTCCTCTGCTTGCATGGTATGGATTGTCACCTCCACTCCTATGGCTCTAAACCATTCTATTCTAAGGAGGCTTGGTACTTCTTTGTCCACGATGGTTAAAGGCAATTCACCGGTGAAGTTTCTGAATTTTACTGGAAAAATTTATCTTCCTAACATGGGAATTCTGTTCCTTTGGAAATCTTTTAGTATTAAACATTGTGGTTTTAGTTGTTGTCGAGTTATGCTAGTGATTGCTTCTTTTATAGTTGTCCAGGACACCGTAAATATGTAGGATCTGGAGTCAATTTCCATATCACAAGGTTTTTCTCCTATTATCACTGTGATGTTGAATTTCTTTGATTTATGCTGATCAGAATGCCCTGTCCTTCTCCATTCTATTCTGTTCCATCCTGCAATTTGAATGAGGAGGTTTCTGGAAACCCCTTTGTTGTGGGCCACGTGGATGATTAGGGAACCCTGCTTGTCTCTGACTGGGGTATGCTGGCAGATTTGCTCTGCATGTTTCAGCAATATGCCCCCTTCTCTCGCATTGGTGGCAGATTGTATCCCTGAATTTTCAAACTACCTGGGGGTGATTCCCTTTGCAGCCTGCATACCATAAGGGTCTCTGGCTCATCCCTTGGGGCCCTGATCTTCTATCAGGTTTTACTCTATATATTTCTTCCTCCTCTTCTTTGGAGAGTTCTCCAATCTCCCCCTCTCCCTGATATTTGCTGATTGTCCCCCATGCTGAGTGAACGCTCTCAGATTTCTCAATTTTAGCTGCTGGTTTTTCCTAGATTTCTGCTGCTTGAGCTTCCCCTATTACTTCTTTTAAAGATATGCTCTTTTTAATTATCAACTTCCTTTGCAATCTCAGGTCCCTCATTCCAACTACAATTCTATCTCTTAAAGTTATTTCCACATTTTCAAACTCACAGCCTGCAGCAGTATCTCGTAGGTTTGTAAGGTAATCATTTATCGTCTCACCTGGTTTCTGTTCTCTGTAGTAAAAGTCAAGTCGGTAAGCCAGTGACGATGCAGCGGGAGCATAATGTTCTTCTAACTTCTTCTGTAATTCTTTCCATTCCATTGTTTCCACATCTTTGGGAGCAGCTAGGGTTCTAGCCATTTTATAGAGGCGATTTCCACAATATCCCAGGAATAGAACTCTCTTCCTCTGTTCTGTTGCATCCTGCAGTAAATTTGCTTCTAAAAACATTGGAAATTGTCCCATGTACGCGACCCAGTTATGCTTTTTTGGATCAAAAGGTTCTGGTTGAGCGTGGGTGGACATTCTGATGATCAGCACGGTGATAGCAGCATTGTGTTGTTAGAATTTTCCGACTTCGCCTCGTTTCCTTTGTTCTCTTCCAGAGTCCCATCCTCGTTGCTAGTGTTAGATATGGGCTAAATTGAAGAGGCAGGACAATGGTAGAAGGAAAAGTATTTCTTTATTTAGCTCTGAATAAAAACTGCCTCCCAGTGTGCCTGCTGTTCTTTTTACAGACTTCTGTCCACAATTCCAACCACTGATGGCTGTTCATTTTCCTGCCTAGAAAATGAACCAATGGGGGAAGTCTGACATCACTGACTTTTTCCCCATTGAATATCTAACAGAGTTTGTTTGTCCCCAGTGAAAATATCCAACAGGGGCTTGTGATCAGTAATCAGTTCACATCCAAGAAAAGTTTGGGGCAGGGGATGTACTCCTGCATTATGATGGACTCAGAGAACACCACATTGTTAGGTCTTTGGGGCTCCACTGGTACAACGGGCGTACTGGTTCCTATTTGGGCCATAGCCCTGGCTTTGTGGGGAAAAGATTTAAATAATGCTGGGTGGCAGAGTCCAGTGAATGGTGGGAATCAGGAAGCTCCTGGTCACCATCTGAGGACTCCTGTTCCCTTTGGTCCTCATCCTCTATTACAGATGCCCTACTTCTACTAGACTGGGAGGGAGATACCAACCTTTACTCCTGCCTCCTTCCCACAGGAAGCTGGAGGTGATGGGACAGCTGTTGGGGAGATTCAGAAATTATGGATGGAGAGTATCCTCTGAGCTGTAAAGTAGAGGCTACCCCATGGGAAATTGCCTGTGAGATGAGGGATTTAAGTTCCTCAGATCCCTGGCCATCCACTGGATGGAGTCCTACCACAGTGGGGGTAAAGGTAGCCACTGGAGCAAATTCCCTATTCCTGACCTGAGGTTCAGTCAACTCTGTTGCTAGGCAGGCAAAGGGAAATTGCTCAACCTCCTCCTGACTGACTGAAATGGGGAATTCTAACTGTTCACTCTCACCCTCTGGTGACCAGTTCATTGGAACTGCAACCTTGGATTGCTGAGAGTGGGAGATGGCAGTTGCTGTCTGAGGAGAGAGGGAAATACTTTTCTACTCAGCTCTCTTCTCAACTCTGGAGATTTGCTTCTCCAGAGCCTTCGGTCTCCCGTTGGCATCTTTCTCTTCAGCCCTTAAGGGCTTCCTGGAGTAGATGGCCTTTGCTTTGATCTTTTCAGCAGCATCTTGGCTAGCTGACCTAGCTCTTCTGGAGTTGGTCTTCCTAGGCTGAGCTGAAGTAGAAGCTCTCTGGTCTACCATATTGTCTGCTGACAGGAGCTGTTCAGCCATCTTAACAGCCTTACTTCATCAGGGTGATGCGACCATGCTCTGCTTAGTGACTACTGCTCTGCTGCTACTGCTGCTACTACTACTGTACCAGAGTACTGGGGTAGCCAGCACAAACACTCACCCCTATTCTCAATCAGGCAGCCCAAAAACAAAGGCTGCTAATGCAGGCTTCTGCAGCAGCCTGAGCTTTAAAACACAAACCGCTAAGCTGTAAAGTTAATTATAGGCTTCACAGCTGAAACTCAACTGTGAAGTGGCAGAGGCTTTGTCTGGAAGAACCTCACTGTTAATAGCAAGACTCTAGCTGCAAAAATTAACTGAGGGCTTCTGTGTCGGCAGAGCCAAGCATCTGGAGCCTGTAGCATTCCAATCTCCCCTTCATTCAGGAAGCAGTTTTTTAAAAAACAGAAAATAGAAAAAAGGCAGTCTCAGCATTGGCAAAGCCGAGCATGTTAGGACCGTGGTAGCACTGACCGGCTACAATTTCCAACCTGATAGAAGTTTGTTGATTGGGGAATCTAAGCATTTCTGCCTAAAGATGCCCAATTTTTTTTTTGCCATGTTCCTTTAGGGCCAGACTGAGTTGTGAACTGGGAAAGTGACAGTTGACAGAGGGGCATGGTAAAAAAAAATGAAGGACTCAGTCTCTGGGAAGAAAGGCATGTATCTACCCATGTGTGGATTCTCCAATTGATTGGTGGAGAAGAAAGGGATCAAAGAATACTTGTTATGGAAAAAAAGGAACTACAGCCAAAAGATAGGGAAAAAGAGAAAAGAGAAAGACCACAGAGCAATGGAACAAGACCCAAGGAACCGAGAGAAAGTAGAACAAGGAGCATAAGACCTAGATATAGATAGAAAAATGCAAGAAGATTTTAAGATCCTATCACTAAATATTAATGGATTGAACTCTCAATGGAAGAAAACTCTCAATTTTAGATATAATAGCACTGTAAGAAGTTCATAAACAACATAAACAACTACTGGAATACCCCAAATTGGGGAAACTATTTGTATCATTATCACATCAAAAGAAGAGAGGAGTGGTGCTATATATTAAGGAAACAATTCAGGCTAAGCAAATTTACAATGATGAGGAGGGAGGGATCTTGATTGTGGAAATAATAGTAAAGCAAAAATGGGTTTTACTAGTTGTAATTTATGTACCAAATGGGGGACAAGAACAATTCTACAAAAAACTACATATTATAAGTACATAGACTGTGACAATCTTTGCATTTTAGGAGACTTTAATGCAATAATAGACAAAAAAACTAGATTACAAAAGTAATAAAATAAGGAAGGGAATTAGAAGGATATTACCTAGAACCTTCTTCAAAATGGTAGAAGAGCGGGGAGGGGTGGGAAGAGAGGGGAAGGGCACAATTTGCTGGTTCTCTGAAGTGCACAGAATCGTAACAACCGGTTCTATAGAACTGGTCCAAGCCGGTAGAATCCCACCCCTGGTGAAGGATGTGAAAGTATGGGGCATTTATAGAGAATTAACAATATTAGATAAACTATTAGTGGGGACTGATGACAAATTGATAAAGATAACGTATAAATATTTGCTAGACTATAAAATGGAGGAAGAACAAGTTAAGGAGACAATGGTTGTATGGGCTAAAAACTTTGGATTTAACACTGAGTTGGATAGTTGGCAAAAACTTTGGGAAAGAAACAGGAAATTGACATTGGCCACATGATACAAAGAGAATCTATAATGTTTTACAGATGGCATCTTCCTCTGGCAAGATTGGATAAAATGTTTACTAACACATCCCTGAAATGTTGGAAATGTAAACAATCACCAGGTACATACTGCCACATGTAGTGGACTTGTAAAAAAGTAAGGAAATTTTGCCAACAAATCCAGATGTGGTTAGAAAAAAAGGTTGGAAAACGTATATAATTTAAACCAGAAATATTTCAATTAGGAATTATAACAAATGGTTATAGTAAAGGGTCAATATACATAATATTACACATTCTGATGGCAGCAAGAATGGTATACACCCAACAATGGAAAAGTGAAAACAATCCTTTAGAAAAGGAGATAATAAAAAAGATATTAGTTTGCACAGAATTGGACAGATTAAGATTAGAATTAAAAAACAAAGGGGAGACAGAATATTATGACACATGGAATAGATGCTTGGAAATAAGAAGTGAGAGTCAGAACATGAAATAACTAGGCTAAGAAGGCCCGGAATGAGATATTATATATGTATTAGAATGAAAATGTTGGTTAAAAATAATTGTACAAGATTAGCAATGTATAAGTAGTATATAGGATATTTGTCTTTCACTTTGGTATGTACGGCAGAGGAAACGGCAGGATTCTCACACTATATTCAATATACCCATATGTAAATAATAAAAATATATTTTAAAAAACAGTGTCAGAATGTACTAGGCATATATACGTAGGGTTAAATAATACATTTAGATGTTCAGTAGTAGTTAATAAATAGAGAGGGAAATTATATCTCGTTGAGGCCTTTGAGGCAAAGGGCCAGGTGAGGCAAGGCATCCTGCAAGGTGAGGCAGGGCATGACAAGGAGTGGTGAGGAGGGATGGGACAGCACATGACAAAGAGAGGCCAGGCAAGGTGCCCCTCGACATGATTGATGTCAAGTTGGCTATGTCATGCCTACTCAGCCAGTCATTAGAGCAGAGAACCAGTTGTTAAATTATTTGAATCCCACCACTTGGTTTGTTGTTATAGAAATGACCAGTTTATATTATTATATAAAAGTAAAATGTTGAGTTTTGATATTATTATCTTATTCTACTACACCAAAGGAATTCAAAACTAGATCCTTTTCTTTCTTTTTTCTCTTTGCCCCACATTTCTTCCTTCCCTTTTTCCTCCTTTGTTTTCCTACTGCAGGTAGTTCTCAACTTATGACCACAATTGAGACCAAAATTTATGTTGCTAAGTACAAAATATTAAGTGAATTTTTGCCACAGTTGTTAAGCGCATCATAGCAGTTGTTAGGTTAGTAACACAGTGAATCTGACTTCCCCATTGACTTTGCTTGTTAGAAGGTTGTAAAAGGTGATCACATAACTCTGGGATACTGCAACCACCATAAATATGAGTCAGTTGCCAAGTTTTTGAATTTTGATCATGTGATCAAGGGGATGCTGCAATGGTCATAAGTGAGAAAAACAGTCATAAGCCACTTTTTTTTACTGCTGTTGTGACTTTGAACAGTCACTAAATGAACTGTTGTAAGTCAAGGATTACCTGTATTTTCTTTTGTATTTCTGTATTTTATATTATAAGCTAATAAACAAAATTTGTTTAAAAAACAATAAATTGTTATGTATATTGCATGATGTTTAGAATAGAATAGGATTTCTTTATTGGCCAAATGTGACTGGACACACAAGGAATTTATCTTCAGTGCATATGCTCACAGTGTACATAAAAAATACATGCATCAAGAATCATAAGATACAACACTTAGTGATAGTCATAGGATACTAGTAAGCAATCAAATCATACTAGGAAACTAAATAAAACAATATAAATCATAAAGATACAAGCAACAAGGTTATAGTCATAAGTGTCATGCCCCTGTCAGAGTCTGAATCTGAGGAGGAAGACCAACAGCTGACAGGGAGTGGGAGTGTGACTTTGTTGGCTGTGGAAGAAACTGGGGAAGGGCAAAGTCCGGCTGGGCAGAGCAGGGAAGAGGTAGAACAAGGTAGATGGAGTTTAGAGGAAGACCCAGGCCCACCCCCCTCTTCATCCTAGGGCATGCAGGGAGGAATAGAGAAGAGAGCAACATGGGTTGCATGGCTCACGGGGGAGGGAAGGGCTGTGATTCCCTCCATTAGACACACCTGGTAACAGAGTTTAAAAGAGATGCAAACTGAGACTGGTGGCTGCTGGGAACAAATGTGAGGTTATCTTGTGTTGACTTTGGTTATCTGTGTTCCTGGCGTCATCCTCCCAACTGGGTTGAATTACTGCTGTTCCTTCACATCTGGAATTCCTTCTCTTGCCCTGCTGGACTAATTATCTTATCTCGCCTTTATTGGACTTATAGTTACAGTTTTTGTTGACAACATTTTGGACTTAAATCTCTGCAGCCAAAGGCTGTTCCTGGGAGAATTTTTCTCCAGCCCAGAAGGTAACCAGGACATTGGGGCAAAATTAGAGCTAATAAAGGGTCTCCTACTGATTATCTGACTGTGTGGCCTTTGTGCCACACCCTGGGTCATCACAATAAGTGGGAGGAGATAGATAATAAGAAGGATGAGAAGAATAACAGTGATACAGTCTTAGTAAATAGTTTGACTGTGTTGTGGGAATTAGTTGTTTAGCAGAGTGATGGCATGCGGGAAAAAAACTGTCTTTATATCTAGTTGTTCTTGTATGCAATGCTCTATAACATTGTTTTGAGGGTAGAAGTTGAAACCTTTTATGTCTAGGATGTGAGGGGTCTATAGATATTTTCACAGCCCTTTTTTTGACAGTATACAGGTCCACAATGGAAGGCAGGTTGGTAGCAATTGTTTTTTCTACAGTTCTAATTATCTGTTGAAGTCTGTGTCTGTCTTGTTTGGTTGCAGAGCCAAACCAGACAGTTCTAGAAGTGCAGATGACAGACTCAGTAATTCCTCTATAGAACTGAATAAGGCAGTTGACACAAACTAGAGAGCAAAAGTGATTGTGAATGGAGATGTGACAGAAAACTTCGATATAAAAAAAGGCACAAGACAAGGATATCCATTATCCCCACTGTTATTTATATTAACATTAAAAGTATTAACTAGAAATATTAGACAGGACCCAGAAATAAAAGGAATGGAAATAAAAAAAGAAGAGTATAAACTATAAGCATTTGCAGATAATTTAGTTTTTATATTAGAAAAAAGCTCTAGATGCACTAGATTGATAGGGAAAATTGAGTATGGAGAAGTTACAGGATTGAAAATAAGTAAAGAAAAAACTAAAATAAATGAACTGGCAAAGAAGATACACCTTTAGATAGTAAAGAAAATGAAATATTTAGAAATCTATCTAACAGCAAGATGTGTAACAATTAGAGGATATCTATACAAAGTTAATGCTACAAATTAAGTCGGACCTGGAGAAATGGAAGAACTTAAACTCTCAATGATAGGGAGAATAGCTACTATAAAAATTAACATATTACCAAAGTTACTTTTCCTATTTCAAACAACATCAATAAAACTAGAGAAAAAATATTTTGAAGAATTAAATAAAATGACTTTGAAATATATTTGGCAAGGGATAAAACTGAAAATGTTACAGGAGTTTAAAGGACATGGGGGCTTTGGGCTACCGGATTGGGAGCTATATTATCCGGCATCTGTACTTACATGGGTAAAGAAATGGATAAATTTGAGGCATAGAAGATTACTATTATTGAAGGGACATGATTTCCAATCAGGATGTCATTTCTTTTTATGGTATGGAAGGAGCATGGCATACAGATATTTTCAAAGACGCTATTTGAGGAATGCTTTATTTTTCGTATGGGAAAAAATCAAATCACAAAATTATATGAAAATACCAATCTGTCTCTCTATAATGGAGTCATTGATACATCCAAATATTGTTAATTTGGAAAAAATTGTAATTTATAAAGACATTTTAAATAAGAATAGGGAACTTAAAACTAGACAGGAATTACAAAACCAAGGCATGGATATAGCTAGGTGATCATACCTGCAAATACAATTGAGATACAAGAAAGATGCAAAAACATCGACAAGGTGTTATTAGGAACAGATGAAAAATTGATAAGGAAAATATATAATTATTTACTAAATTTTAAAATGGGAGATGAACAAGTAAAAGAAACAATGATAGTATTGGCAAAAACCTTTGGCTATACGATAGAATTAGACAAATGGCAAAAACTTTGGGATAGAAATTATAAACTGACAATGGCTACTGCATATAAACAAAATATTTACAAAATGTTTTATAGATGGCATTTGCCATTGGCTACGTTAGCAAAAATGTTTGACAACATGCCTGCCAAATGTTGAAAATGTAATCAGACTCCAGGTACTTATTTTCATATGTGGTGGACATGTGTGAAAGCAAGAAAATATTGGACAAAAATACATACATAGTTGGAGAAGATGATTAAGCAACACATAGATTTTAAACCAGAAATATTTTTGTTAGGTATAATATCAGGAAATTATGACAAAGGGACTATATACTTAACGTTACATGTATTGACAACAGCGAGAATTGTATTTGCACAATATTGGAAAAATGAGAACACTAGATGAAAATGTAATCCAGAAAATATTGGACTGTGCAGAGATGGATAGATTGACATTGAAAATAAGAGATAAAGGAGACATAGAATAGTACTTAACATGGAATAGGTTTTATCAATGGTTAGAGATAAGAGGTAGAAATTAGATGAAGAAAGAGTATTATTATGTTTAAGTAAAATATAAATGCTGTCTATAATTATATGTATGACAATATATTTAATAGGAACATAAATAAGCAAATATAATTATAAATATGATTAGAATTATTTTGTTATATTATTATTATTGCTATCAGTATATCTTTTTTTCTTTCCTTTTTGTAAAATTGTATGCCCAGACAATACATTGTATTCAAAATACTTATATATAAATTTAAAAAAACTTGACTTAAAAAAAATTCCTCTATAGAACTGAATCAGCATCTCCTTGGCCAGTTTGAGCTTTCTGAGTTGGTTCAGAAACAACATTCTTTGTTGTGCTTTTTTGATGACATTTTTGATGTTAGGTATTCATTTTAAGTCTTGAGATATGATAGAAACTAGAAACTTGAAGGTCTCTACTGTGTTGTGTTTATTTTATTTATTTATTTTATTTTATTTGTCAATAGCTTACAAGATAATAAACATAAGTATAAATACAGGAAATGGGTATGAATAATTGGGGACAATGGGGGAACCCATTCCAAAACAGCCTGGACTTTTTCTGGGTCCATTTCTATTCCTTCATGTGAAATGTGATACCCCAAATAGTCAATTTTCTCTTGGTCAGGGGTGGGATTCTACCGGTTCACACTGGTTCTATAGAACCGGTTGTTAACATAACCAGTAGTTCTAAGAACTGGTAAAACTGACCCCTGGCTGGCCCCGCCCCTCTCCGCCGCTCCTACAGGCCAAAAACTGGTTTTTTTTACTGTGCATGTGTGACATTTTTCACACATTTTTCACAGATGTGCAAAAACCCTTGCATCATTCTCCCCCACCTGCCCATCCCTTCGCTGGCCCCGGCCCCCGCACCTATCCTCTGCTCCTACACTAAAAACCCCAGTTTTTTACTGCACATGCAGGGAAATCCTTGCCTCATTCTCCCCTGCCCGCCCCGCCCCTACTTATAGCACATGTGCGTTACTTACAAAAATTTTCCCACCTGGAGCCATCGCTCACACCAGCAGCAGCAGTAGCAGCAGTTGAGGCAGCCAGCCATCCAGCCATCACTGCCTGCCTTCTGCCACATGAGTGAGGGCAAGCTACACGCCCCATTCGCCATTGTCGCTAACTGCCCTCACCCAGCCAGCCTGCCTCCCAGGCCCTGCCTTGCTCGGCCTACCTCCCAGGCCTGCCTGCCTGCCTTGCCTGGACTGCCTCCCATGGCGGCTGCCATTAAAGAAGACGCAAGCCACAGCCACCGTTGCTAGTCATCCTCGCCCACCTGGACTGCCTACCCCGGCCTCCAAAAACATGGATCAGTAAGTATGACCTCCAACCCAGTCACTACTTGCCGCCACTGGCCCTGATCAAGTGCCAACTCCCAGGATGCCCACCGCCCTCACTGATGCTCCCTGCCTCGCCCACTGCCATCTTCCCTAGCCCGCGGCCCTCCATTGTTGCTGCCTTGCTTTCCACCACCAGTTGGTGAGTGAAGAGGCAAAGCAGCAAGCCCCGCTGTTCCCCTAACTCCTCTGCTGTCACCGCCGCAAACCCTGATCGAGTGCTGATACCTGGGCCAGCCGCCACTGCCTCGCCCACCCGGTGGCTGCCATCTTGGCTAGACCGGCCGCCATCTTGGCTAGACCAGCTGCCATCTGTTGTAGAGTGGCAGAATCACTGAGGCAGACAACCAAAGCAACTTCAGCTTTAACTTTATTTACAGCATAAACGGTTGCCGCAGCTGCCGCGCTAACTTGGCAGCCAGCTGGAGTGGCAACAGCTGATGCTGTTTGACAGCTCCTTTTATAGCCGGCTGTCAAACAGCATCAGACAATGGCAGTGGTCCGTGTTTCCCGCTAGAAATACGGACCTGAGTGAAGACTTCAGTCAGTACATAACACTCCTCCCTCCTAGTGAGGAGCATGCGTAGTCTTTTAGGTATGTCAGGTGCTGCGCAGATGGCCAGATCTTCTTGGGTCCGCTGGAAATGGTGCCGGGCCGATGTCTTCTTTCTGTCATGTGCCTTCCATCGATGATGAGACTGGCAGATCGCTTGGTGTCGGTTCTGGTCCCTGGTCAGCTTCTTCTTCAGGTAGGCTCTCGTTACATGTGGGCTGGAGTCAGGCTTCCTTGGGCAACGGTGGCTGTTCAGCATCAGGACCGTCTAGATGACCTCTGAGTGTAGTGCTCCAATGCCCTCTCAGGTGGTCTAAATGATGGCACCATATGCGCCCATCTTGTAGCTGGACTCTGTAAGACTTAGGACCAGTTACTGCCACCACACGCCCAGACAACCACAATGGTTGCCCAGCAAAGTTTCTGGCATACACTAGGTCATTTTCAAGGAACCCTCTGCTTTGGCTGTTTGACCCAAGGGGGAGCACTGGGGAATAATTTGGGTGAAGCCTGTCAAGGGTGGTTCTTAAACAGCGCCCCATTAGGAGTTCAGCCGGTGACCTGTTTGTAGAAGAACAGGAGGTTGTATGCTGGCTCAGAAGATACTGGGCTAGTTTAGAATGTCAGTCTATGGGCCCAAGTCTTTGTAGGACCTCCTTACCCGACCTGACTGCCCTTTCAGCCAGTCCATTACTAGCAGGGTGAAAAGGAGCTATTAATATATGTCTGATTCCTTGGTTGACTAGGAAAATCTCAAACTCGCACGAAGTAAACTGGGGGCCATTATCGGATAATGTATCAGGGAGGCCATGCGTGGCAAACGTTCTGGTCAATGCCTTAGTTACTGCTTCAGTGGTTGTGGTGTGCATTAAAGTCAGCTCCACCCATTTGGAAAATGAATCAACTAATACTAGAAATGTACGCCTGTGGAAAGAGCCAGCCAAATCAATATGAACCCTGGACCAGGGGCTCCCTGCATCTTCCCATGTCCTAGAGGTGGATGCTGGAGGAGATGGTCTGGTGGCCTGGCATGCATGACAAGCATTAACCCAGCTAGAAATCTGGGCATCCATACCCAGCCACCACACGTAGCTGCGAGCGAGGGCCTTCATCCTAACAATGCCGGGATGGCCCTCATGCAGAACCTTTAAAATTGAAGTCTGTAGTCTAGGGGGGAATCACTACCCTGGTTCCCCACAGCAAGCAACCTTGCAATGAGGAAAGTTCCTGTTGGCGTATTTTGAAGGATAAGAATTCAGATGGATAAGGGGTTGTAGGCCATCCCTTCCCCACCCATTCAAGGACTTGGGAAATTACCTTGTCCTTGGCAGATTGGGCAGCGATGTCAGAAGTGGTGACAGGCAGCTGGAGGTCATTGATCAGGAACACAGCATTGGTTGGTGCAGGATCCTCCACTGGAACTGGTAGGGGACAACGACTGAGGGCATCTGCATGACTGAGAGTTTTGCCAGAGTGATGGACCAGAGTATATGAATAAGCAGCCAGAAATAATGTCCACCTGGTCATTCTTGGAGACAAAATCTGAGGCGTTTGCTTATTGTCTGATAAGAGTCCCAAAAGAGGCTTATGATCTGTGACCAGTTCAAAATGATGTCCATAGAGAAACTCATGGAATTTCTTTACTGAAGCAACTGCAGCCAAAACCTCCTTATCAATTTGGCTATAGTTACGTTCAGTGGAGGATAGTGTCCTAGAGAAAAACGCAATGGGTGCTTCTGATCCATTAGGCAGTCTATGACTTAGAACGGCCCCTATTCCAAATGGTGAAACATCTGCAGCTAGTACTAATGGCAAATTCTTGTTGAATTGTATTAAGACAGCTTTAGACGTGAGCAGTGATTTGATTGCTTTGAAAGCAAAAGACTCTTTAGGACCCCAATGCCACGCTGTCTGTCTATCCAGGAGCTTATGCAGAGGCTCTGCAATTGAGGCCTTATGTGGCAAAAATGAAGCATAGAAATTTAGAAGTCCCAGAAAAGATTGGAGCTCAGTCTTATTAGTAGGAGTGGGTGCCTCATGAATAGCCTTTACTTTAGATTCTGTTGGGTGGATACCCGAGGTGCAATTTTGTAACCTAAGAACTCGACTTGTGGAGTGGCAATTGTGCATTTTTCTTTTTTTAACTTAAGACCTGACTTTCTAAAATGTTCGAGGACATTTCTGACTCTTTGTAGCAATTGAATTTTGTCATTGGCAGATATTAGAATGTCATCGAAATAGGGTACTACACCAGGTAACCCTTGAAGTATCCTTTCCATTAGTGAATGGAAAATTCCAGGGGCCACACTAACCCTAAATTGGAGGCGTGTACACTTAAAAGCACCTCTGTGTGTCACAATGGTTTGAAATTCTGTAGTTGCTTTATCAACAGGGAACTGTTGATAGGCCTGTGACATATCTAGTTTTGCGAAAATGGAATAAATATTGTAAATATTTATTTATTGTGCACTTGTAGTCCGAACAAATTCTTAAACTGCCATCTTTCTTTTGGGGTGTCACTATTGGGGTCTCCCATTTAGCGAAGTCTGTAGGTTGCAGTATGCCTTGTTTGATTAATTTGTCTAGTTCCTTGTCAAGTTTAGGGCGGATTGCAAAGGGTACCCTTCAGGGCTTTAAACGAATTGGAACTGCTTGTGGGTCTATATTGAAAGATATTGGAGTTCCCAAGTAACAGCCTAGGCCCTCGCTGAATACATCAGCATATTCCCTGAACAGGGAGTCCACTTCTGAATTTGCAATGGAATGGATTCCACCTATATGGAGGCCTAGGACAGGGAACCAGTCTAATCCCAACAGGCTTGGGAGGGCACCATCCACTATCACTAAAGGCAAGTGATCCTTGAAACCCTGAAATTGAATTAAAAACTTGCCTTTTCCGATGACAGGAATGGTTCTGCCTTGGTAGTCCCGTAGAGTCAAATTACAGCCTGGAATCTTCTTTCTTGTTATTCTGGGAAGCAGTTGTTTCAAGGTGCCCCACGAAATGATGGATAGTGCAGAGCCAGTGTCTACTTCCATCCTGCATGGTTTACCTTCTAGGGAAACAATGACACTAATTTTGTTGGAAATTCTTTTTGTCATTTTGGCTTGGTAGCATGTGGAACAGTCTTCGATTTGTCTTTGGAAGTGCATGGTTGTCTGAGGCTTTTGAGGCTGGTTAAAAGTCTTTCCTGCTTGACATATTCTTGCTAAATGGCCTTTCTTTTGGCATTTTAAACAAATGGCATCTCTGAATTTGCAGGATGCCCTAAAATGGATGCCTCCACAGCCTAGGCAGGTGGGCTGTGGCCGCGGAGGTTAATTTGCAACTGGCCTGTATTCCCTTTGACTGGGTTTGAGCTGCCTAAGGCGGTTTATGTCAGTAGCCTCTTCAGAGCCCTCCTCTGTGGAGGCCTCATCAAAGTGGACAGCTGAGCAACTTTGTCTAACTGGGTTTCCCTGTATTTCAGCTGCTGAGAGTACTAACAGCTCAGCAGCTTGAGATTCTTCTATGGCTTGTTTTAAGGTTAAGTCCCCTTAAGCTAGTAGCCGCCTTTGCAGCCTTAAGTCCCTGACTCCACAAACCAGCTGGTCAAACAGCATATCTTCTAAGTAGTCTCTGAATCCACAATGCAAGGCAGCAGTCCATAGTGCTGCCATGTAATCACTAATAGATTCTCCCTCAGCCTGGGTACGTCTCCTAAAGGCATGGTGTCTGGCAATTCTAGAAGGTTTAGGGGAGTAATGATTGGAAAGAATTTCCTGCAATTCTTCCCATTGAACAGTCTTAATAGAACATGGAGCCAATAATGCTGTTGTGGTGTCAAATACCGTGGCTCCGCAAAAGCTTAGAAAGTAAGACTTTTTCCTATGGTCTGAAATGTCAGCAAGGTCAATGGCATTAAAAAAACAGTCAAACTGGTTTCTGTATGAATCCCATGTCTCTGCCGTCGGTCTGAAAGGCAGCAAGGCAGGGTTCGAAGTCATCATCTTCTCAGCTGTGCCGCTTCTCCTGAGGTGATTTGAAAATCGCGCTTCACGAATAGTGACAGCAGCTCTTTAATGTCTTCAGCTCTTTTTGTAGTGACTTCGCTCTTTATGTCTCTTTGCTTGGTTTGCCTCTTATAAGTATCCCGCCCTCATCGCCAGTGTTGTAGAGCATTAGAATCACTGAGGCAGACAACCAAAGCAACTTCAGCTTTAACTTTATTTACAGCATAAAGGGTTGCCGTGGCTGCTGAGCTAACTCGGCAGCCATCTGGAGCGGCAACAGCTGATGCCATTTGACAGCTCCTTTTATAGCCGGCTGTCAAACCAATGGCAGTGGTCCATGTTTCATGCTAGAAACACAGACCCAAGTGAAGACTTCAGTCAGTACACAACACCAACTTGGCTAGACTGGCTGCCACCTTACCTCGCCCTCTGTGGCCAAAGAGTTGCTGCCTTGCCTTCCCACCACCGATTGGTGAGTGAAGAGAGAAAGAAGTAAGCCCCGCCAGTTGCCTACCTTCTCCTGCCGCTGCTGCCGCCACTGCCAGCCCAGTCGAGTGCTGACTCCCGGGCCAGCTGTCCTCGCCGCAGCAACCTTGAAGATTGAGGAGGACCCCAGCATAGCTGGCTAGCCAAGTTGCCTGCCTCATTTTTGGTAAGTTGCTTTTTTTATTTATTTATATATTTATTTATTTTTTTAGTATCTGTTTTTGTTTTTATAAAAACAAAACAGATACTATAGAAATAAATAAATAAATAAATAAAAATTATTTTGCTATTCATCTTGATGTTTCTTTCTCCTTTGTTTTTTTCCTATTGGAAAAAGTAAATCAGAAACAAGTATCTATACATAGCATCAATGTAACATAATGTTACATTCACATGGCCACCTGCCCTGCCCTCTCCAGGGCTCCCCTTGGCCTTGGAAACTGGCAAAAAAACACTTGCTAAGCAACTGGCCACTAAGCGAGGACTTGGTCATTAAGTGAGGACCACTTTCATTTGGTTTGCCAGTCACATGGCCACCTGCCCTCCCCAGGGCTCCCCAGGCCTTGGAAACTGGCAAAAAACACTTGCTAAGCAACTGGCCACTAAGCAAGGACCTGGTTATTAAGCGAGAACCATTTAAATTTGGTTTGCCAGTCACATGGCCACCTGCCCGGCCTCTCCAGTCACATGACCACCTAGCCACACCCAATCAGCAAGCCACTCCCACCCCAGTTATATCACCACCAAGCCACACCCACAAATTAGGCCACGCCCATAGAACCGGTTGTTAAGAAATTTGAATCCCACCCCTGCTCTTGGTGAAATTTACACTTAGATAGTTTAGCATACAGTTCAGCCACCTGGAGTTTTTTCAAGACTGACCGCACCAACTTCATGTGCTCGTCCCATGGTTTTCGTATAGATAAGAATATTGTTGAGATAAACCAACATCTCCTTGTATAGGTGTTCATGCAGCACCTTGTTTATCAATTGCATGAATATGGCAGGGGCTCCTTGCAGGCCAAACGGGAGTACGTTAAATTGAAAACAACCCAAAGGGCAATGAAATGCAGTATTCCATTCATCCCCTTTCTTAATTTGGATTTAGTAGTAAGCTTCTCTCAAATCAAGCTTAGAAAAAATATTTCCCTTGGCAAGGTGAGCTAACGTGTCCTTCATTAACGGGAATGGGTAAATGTTTTCCATGCAAATGGCATTCAAGTTTTTATAATCCATGCATAAGAGAAAGGAGCCATTCTTTTTTTCTCAAAACAACACTGGGGCTGCCACTCGGGGCCTGGCAGGTTGTATGAAATCCCGTTTTAGATTTTTATTGATAAAAGACCGCAATTCCTCCAAGTCTCGCAGTGTCATCGAATACAATTTTGGCTTAGAGAGCTTCACTCCAGGAAGGATCTCTATGCTGCAGTCTGGGGAGTGATAAGGGGAAGCATATCCAAAGGTTCTTGCTAAAACCCTCCCTGAGGTCCCAATATTCTTCCAGAATTTTCTCCTCCCCCACAATGTGTTTACTGGCCACTGATGCCCACTCCTTGGGGTCCTGGGGCCTTACTAGGGTCAGTTCCTCCCCCTCCTGTGGTTGGTTGGAGCATATACACAGCAGTCCCTTCCTCCAATTCACTTGGCAGTTCCATTTCTGGAGCCAGGGTAATACAAGTAATAGGGAGTGCTCCATCTGGGGCCACAATAAAACATAAAGTTTCGGTGTCTCCCCATCAATATTTCCACTGGCGCCATTACAAAATGAGCCGAGCCACTGATCCAACTAGTTGACAAAATGCTATGGGAGTTTTCAAAGTTCTTAGTCTCAACCCGAGTTTATCCACGACCTCTGGGCTAATTATGCATCTAATACACCCAGAGTCCAGCAGAGCCAACATTTTCCCCTGGGAACCGGATGAAGGTACCCTTGATTCCACTGGGATGGTCATGGGACCCACTTGTTGACTTACCAGAGGATTGTCATTGGAGTCAGACTTGCTCTCGCCCGAAGGGGTCAGAATTGCCAAGTCCTCTCTGGAGGAGTGAACTCAATGACTTCCACGGCCTTCAGGGCCGTTTCATGTGGCTTGGCTGGGGTTTTTTCAACTTTCTTCCCTCTGGCCAGTGTTGCTTTAGCATCCAATTTAGTGTGGCAATCTGCAGCTCGGTGAACCTCCTTCCCAGATTGGAAGCATGCAATGGTTTTGGGTTTCACAGCCAATCCACTCTTTTGAACTTTAGGCAGCTCTTGGGGAGAGGTAGGTGAAGGCTTGCTCCAGCTGGGGCCACCAGATCAATTTCCACATTAATTGCCAACACATACCGGTGCTGCAGATCTCTAGGATCTCTTCTGGAGATACAGCTTTGATAAATATCCTCATTTAGCACATCTTTGAAATGTGGCACTCCAACTCTCGAAAATCCTGGGTGTATTCAGCTACTGACTTTCTCCCCTGGTTTATGGTTTTCATCCTAATCCTTGCTTTATATTCAGCAAGTGGATCTTCAAAACAAGTGCATAAGGCTGCCATAAACATGTCATAGTCCCTTAGCTGAGGGGCATCATCATTGTGAAAGGTGACCATCCACTGGGCTGCAGTCCCTTCTAGGGACTTTGAGGCAAAGTCATCCCCATATTCCTCCATATGATTCCAGACTTGGGCTAGGAAGAATCTCAATTCCTCAGGATCCTCTCTGTATTTTATTTCCAGCAGAGGAACTTTTGGAATTTGACGCCTCCATGGTGCTACCATGGGGGGCTTGGGCTACTGCAGCCACTGGCATTCCTGCTACCTGAGCTGGCCCTAGCTGAGCTATGGAAAGCACTTCTGGGGCTTCAGTGGCTTCTGCTCCCCTCCTCTCTTCCCCAGCCTCTTCACACACAGGCATTGCACACCTTTCTTTAGCTCTTCGACCCTCAAGAGCTTTGTTCAATAAATGCAGAGCTTGGGTCAGCAGAAGGTCTTCTCTATCTTCCTCCTGCCAGGCAGCTTCTCCCTTCCGGTGTCTGGCAGCCGTCACCCCAGAGGGAAGCTCCTCCGGCATTCTCATCCATCCTACTCCCAAAGACCATTTGGGTCAGACCATCAGTTTCTCTTCAATCTGCAGCCCCGACAGCAGCTCAGCCTTCTCTTGAGTGCCAAGAAGCTGTGAAGCGGTAGATCCAGCAGCCCTCAGAACTTCTTGATCGCTGGCTGAGTTAGACTTTACTTTTTCTTTCAGTCCCCTCGATAGAGGTTAATCTCTGGGTGGGCTGGTTAAAAAAAAAAGAGTTCTTGCTTAATGTCAACTGTGCCTCCATTCAAAATCCAAGAAAGAAAACCTTAGACTCCATTAAAATAGAGAAAAGTACTTTTACTGGATTTGATGTGATAGCAACGAAAGGAAAGCACAATCTGAGGCAAATAGGCGCGGAAATTACATATTGAAAGTTATCCCAAGTCCCTTCCTCCAACAGTTCAAAATGGACATCCAATCTGAGGTGTGTATAATATCATGTGGGTTACATCTTCAGGTGGCGTCTCACACATCTGGTATGCCAAGATGGCTGACCTTGGCCTAGAAAAGATAAGTGGCTGCAATTGTGCAGAAAGCAGGGAAGCATCCAATCTTTTACAATTCACACAACTTCAACCTCCAGCACCCTTCCCCCCACAAAGCCCAATTATTCCTCCCCTCCGTTTCCATGGCAGCAGGCAAGAGTCAAACAGTAAAAGATGTCAGGAAGGATTCTTGGAGGCTGACACAGGTGTAAATAGTTTATAACATATTGTATAGTGCCTATTTCTGAGTATTCTGATAAAATGTGGAAGTTAACATACTTGATTTTTAACATTATTTCACTGCAGGAAAATCCTTCCTTCCTTCTCTTTATTTTCTTTTTACTTTCTTCATCTCTTCTACCCTTAACTATAATAGCATGAAAAGATGTGGTGTAATTCAACAAATAGTTTTCATCAATACATCAATAGTACTCACCTATTTCATTAGATGGAATAGAAAACATGCTACTGTATTATCAGAATACACGTTTACATGAACTGTAATATCTAAAATAGCCACTAGATGAAGCATTCTTATTCTCCAGTACACAGAAAAAAGTCACTTACAGTATCTTGTCTTTTATGAACATACCAATCAAAAGTTATTTAATAACTCAAAAATTATGATAATAAAGCATTAAATATACCATGCTCTCTTAGATTTTGATATTTGACCCAGAAACATAGAATTATCTTTATCATTTAATAACAGTTGTAGAGATTATTAGATAACTTCTGGAATTAAAAAAGCAGAATGCATGACTACTTTTAAAAGCAAGCTTTCTATTTTTTAAATTTAAAGTTTCTTAATGAAAATGCAATCCCAGATATAGTTCTATGGCTCTAGTTCTATGAATTAACCAGAAAAATATAATAAGAGTGGAGCAAATCCACCTCTGGAAAGCATTATTGGCACACACACAAAAAACAGCGGCTACTTTCTTATAAAGGTTTAGCTAAGATAATCCTACAGTGAGTTTTTCAGACTATTTACATTTTAAAAAATGGTTCAGAGTACAAACACATGCTCAGTGTCAGCAGCATTGGTTCTCTAAGACCAGAGGTGGGATCCGACAGGATTAATTGCCGGTTCGGTGATTTACGATGTGCTTCCCTGCATGCTGCGTGTGTGCCTGTAAATCATCATCAGCTTGCTGCCTGGACAGCTGAGCAGCACTGCATGAAGAGAACCAGCATTTGAAAAATCACTTTTTTCCTGCTTTTTCAACGGCAGCTGTGCCTTGCACAGCAGCTGAGGTTAAAAAAGCGGGAAATAAAGGTCAGGTAAGAGTCCAGGAGGGTGGGCCAAAACATACCAGTTCTATGTCTGCTGTTCTTCAGAGCTAGCGGTTCTACAGAGCCAGACAGAACCGGTAGAATCCCACCCCTGTCTAAGACCCTTGTTGTACTGTGATAGCTCCTAATTTTAGTTTGAAATGCATAATTTTTTTTTCGTTTTTTTTCTTCATATTGCAGTGACAGGTCTATAGTGGCAACAGTATACTTTCATTCCCTCAGTCTTTTTATTTGACAATGTTATAAAATTATAAATGAATCATCCAGTCAAAGGGTATGATATATGATGATTTGCCATTTTCATTTAATATCCATTTCTTTGCCTGATTATCCTTGTGTGTAAATACACAATACTATTTTCATTAAATAACAATTATCACATAATAAGTCCATTTTCACTGATTCCATTGGCCATACTGACTATCAATGATAAAAATCAGAATAGACGGACACAGATGAAAAGTACCAATAGTAAGCTGGAATAAGTTGCAGTAAACAATTGAAAATAACTAGAATACAAGCTTCCTCTTTGGTCTGAAATACCACTATTCAGAGCACCAAAGAAAACAGAGCAATACTTCACTATTTTGCTTATCATTGCTACTTAGCAACCAGAAGCAGTGCTTTCAAGATGAAAGATGCGATGTACATCTTTCATGTACATTAAATTCTACATTTTAGATCATTCAAGGGGGGAAAAAAGTAAATGAGATAAATTGGACAAGAAAATAAAAAAGCAAAAAAAGTGTGGGAGAAAATGCAAAAAGGATTAAAGAGATAGGAGAGAGGGAAACATTTCATGGAGAAGTTGTTTCAGGTAACAGGGATTTCAATTATAAATTGATATGTTAAAGGTAATTATCATATGGCGGTGCAGTGGTTAGAATGCAGTACTACTGTGGGATACAGGTGAAACTCGAAAAATTAGAATATCGTGCAAAAATTCATTTATTTCAGTAATGCAACTTTAAAAGGTGAAACTAATATATGAGATAGGCTCATTACATGCAAAGCAAGATAGTTCAAACCGTGATTTGTCATAATTGAGATGATTATGGCTTATAGCTCATGAAAACCCTAAATCCACAATCTCGGAAAATTAGAATATTACATGCAATCAATAAAACGATTGTACATAAAACAATAAGCAGACCTCTGAAATGTATGTACTCAGTACTTGGTTTGGGCCCCTTTTGCAGTAATTACTGCCTCAGTGCGGCATGGCATGGAAGCTATCAGCCTGTGGCACTGCTGAGGGTGTTATGGAAGACCAGGATTCTTCAATAGAAGCCTTCAGCTCTTCTCCATTGTTCGATCTCATGTCTCTCATCTTTCTCTTGGCAATGCCCCATAGATTCTCTATGGGGTTCAGGTCAGGTGAGTTTGCTGGCCAATCAAGCACAGTAATCCCACGGTCATTAAACCAGGTTTGGTGCTTTTGGCAGTGTGGACAGATGCCAAATCCTGCTGGAAAATGAAGTCAGCATCCCCATAAAGTTCATCTGTGGAAGGAAGCATGAAGTGTTCCAAAATCTCCTGGTAGACGGCTGCTTTGACCCTGGACTTAATGAAGCACAATGGACCAACACCAGCAGATGACATGGCTCCCCAAATCAACACAGACTTCACACTGGACTTCAAGCATCTTGCAGTGTGTGCCTCTCCATTCTTCCTCCACACTCTGGGTTGGTTTCCAAATGAGATGCAAAAGTTGCTCTCATCAGAAAAGAGGACTTTGGACCACTGAGCAGCAGACCAGTTGTGTTTTTCTTTAGCCCAGGTAAGATGCTTCTGATGTTGTTTGTTGTTCAGGAGCGGCTTGACAAGAGGAATATGACATTTGAAGCCCATGTCCAGGATCTGTCTGTGTGTGTGGGCTCTTGATGCACTGACTCCAGCCTCAGTCCACTCCTTGTGAAAGTCTCCAACACTTTTGAATGGCCTTTTCCTGACAATCCTCTCCAGGCTGCGGTCATCCCTGCTGCTTGTGCACCTTTTTCTTCCACACTTTTCCCTTCCACATAACTTTCTATTAATGTGCTTTGATACAGCACTTTGGGAACATCCAACTTCTTTTGCAATTACCTTTTGAGGCTTTCCCTCCTTATGGAGGGTGTCAATAATGGTTTTCTGCACAACTGTCAGGTCATCAGTCCTTCCCATGATTGTGATTCCTACTGAACCAGACTGAGAGACAATTTAAAGGCTCAGGAACCCTTTGCAGGTGTTATGGCTTAATTAGCTGATTAGAGTGGGACACTTTGAGCCTAGAATATTGAACCTTTTCACAATATTCTAATTTTCTGAGATTGTGGATTTGGGGTTTTCATGAGCTGTAAGCCATAATCATCACAATTATGACAAATCACAGCTTGAACTATCTTGCTTTGCATTGTAGGAAGTTAGCATCCACCCCTCTCCTAGAAAAATTGAAATAGCCTAGGAAATATTAAAAAGGCAGAATATTTCTCCTAAAAAGAATAGTCACTCAAGAAGCAGAAACTCAACTCTAGAAGCAGAAACTCACCCCCACCTTTGTTAATGGGTGGGCCATTAAGGCCTGGGCCAGAATACTTTACATAAGAAGGAACTCCAGGGTGATGGGATTAAGGATGGCCCTCAGGAAATGATAGGATTACCCATCTCACCACATGGTCTGGGAAGATTGCATTAGCCAGCATCCAGGTAAAGCCATGTGGTCCAGACCAAGCCTACAAAGTTAAGACCCCCGCCCCTGGTAGTCTGACAGCCAATTAGAATACAAGCTCCAATTCAAATCCCAACAGAGAGTATAAAACCCAGGTACTCTCAGCACCTCAACACTTTTTTTCCTTTTTCTCTTTTTCCCCTTCTCTTCTCACCTTGAAGTATGTGATCATTCTTCTCTGGACCTCCAGGCCATGTGGCCCTGTAACCATTAAACCTTCCAAGCAGCCTCCATGTTTCCAGTGTCTTTTTCCCCACTTGGAACTGAACCCAGAAGGATATTTCTTTCAACAGCATGTAATAAGTCTATCTCATATATTAGGTTCATCTTTTAAGTTGCACTACTGAAATAAATGAACTTTTGCATGATATTCTAATTTTTTGAGTTTTACCTGTATTTCTGCTGACTGCCGATTGCCAGCCCTTTGGCAATTCAAGTCTCACTGGCTCAAGGTTGACTCAGCCTTCCACCCTTCCATCTACCAGATCCCTAAAAAAGTGATACTGCCATTCAATTGGGAGAAGGGAGGTCTTGGATTCGAATCAGTTGTATTGCCTGTGACAAGTGATATTTTTATAACTGGTATCCTCACGCCTGAGCAGCATGAGATTACCCACCTCTTGGGGAGATGGACAGCAGGGAAAGCCATGTGGTTTATTTCATGTTAATAGCCAGCAGAAGGAGGGTATGGGAATGTTTACTTACATGTTTTCTCAGAGCGACAGGGAAATAAAATCTTCAAACGTGGGGAGTGGCTGAATTAACATTCTGGCTAAAAGGAGGGGTCTCTAAGGCTTTAATTGTACTTGTCTTGCCTAAGGGTAGACAGATGTTGCTTTGAATCTAATGCTATCACTTTTGCTTAATAAAAGCTTCCTTTTGAAATCCTTCATTTCAAGAGTCTTCACTTTCTTAAGTAAGAAGAGGTTGGTAATCCCAAACAATCCCTGATTGTTTGGGGCAATATGCTGACTGTGTAAAACGCTTAGAGAGGGCTGTAAAGCACTGTGAAGGGGTATATAAGTCTAAATGCTATTTCTATTATGGTACATTCACCAACAATTTGAAATTAAAGGTGAAAACTGCAACCTAAGCATGCATACCTGGAATTATTTTAATTTAGTAAGATGGACCAGACTGTCATTGTGTTGTTCTGATTATAAGCAATAGTCAGTTTAAATACTGTACTTACAAAATTGGATGTTTAAATGGCATGTCCTTTAAATGTATTTGCTGGACATTTTATTGCTTTTGCTATGTCTGCTGCTATTGTAGTCTACAATTAAAATAGTCATTAAATTTTCATTACTGTTTATAATACATGGAATGTAAGGACATTTCTTGTAGATTTATTATTGTTTATAATACTAAACTTCATGAATATCAACTGAGTATCACCCTTTAAAAAGAAAAAAAATCAACAAAGTTGAACAATTTAATATACAGCGCTACCTCAGTACTCATCCTCAATTGGTTCTGAGAAGTATGATTACAAAAAATGCTAAGTACCAAATAAAATTTTTCCCTAAGGAATAATGTAGAGCCACAAAGCAGCTGACAGCCACAAGTTCTAGCTTATGCCTTGAGTACCAAACAAATTATGAATACTGGAACAAAATTTTTACACTAAAATGTGTTGAGTACCAAATGCAATGTTTCAAAAGTTGAGTACCAAGGTACCACTGTATAGCATTCTTTTAAAGTATGTGAGAGACCAATAAGAAAACAAGTTATGTTCTTATAACTTCCCATTCACAATTCACCTTTTTGGATTCAAAAAGCAAAAATGATAAAATTGAAATTACCACTGTGCATCTTTGCATTTAATGTTGATAGAACTGCAAGTTGTGTCATGTGCCCCTTGCTCAATTTTATGTGAATGATATTAACAGTATTGGAAAATATATTATCTAGCCTTATAAGTTTGAAAGATAATGTCTTTATTAAACTTTTAATAGGGCCAAGAATTAAGGATGCACAATTGCCAAATCTTAAGTGTGTCTCTAAACAAGGGGTGTCAAACTCAATTTCACTGAGGGCCTCATCTGGGTTGTGTTTGACCTTGTGGGGCCAGGGGGTGTGGTCGGGGGGCAAGACCAGCTTGATGTCATTCATGTCAGGAGCACCTGTGGGGCACAAATGCTCTGCCAGTGAAAATGGATCTCGAGAGGATCACGCGTGGCCCTCCCAAGCTTCATTTTCACTGGCAGAGACACTATGGGCCGGTTCTTCACTGTTTCCAGGGAGGCCTTGTGGGGCAGATCTAAGGCCAGATCCAGCCTGTGGGCCTTGAGTTTGATACCCCTGTTGTGTAGCAATTATCTTCTTTCCTGAATTGAAACTGGTTTTTATACATAAATGGTGATAATATGAAGCTAAGAAAAGCAGAGAACTGGGACAGAATGTTAAATTAAGATAAAAGCTCCAACCCTTAGAAATGGTTCTAATTTTGTCTCATTATTTCTTTGTTCTCTAGCACAGTTGACATTAAGTGAAAAGTCTATCAGTCATTCCATTAAACAATCTTTCTTTCTAATTCCCCTCTGCGTTTAGGTGTTGCAGCTCAAGCTTCTATTTGTGCCACAAAAGCATGTAAAATTATGGGGTCCTTACAATTATAATGGCAATGTTAATTAGCAGCTATGAATGCTCAAGTTTTCTACTCCACAGAGTCTCTAGTCCAGTCTTGTTCTCACTGCAAAAAATACACTTTCCATGGTCACACAGATCCAACTCTAGATTTTTCAAGGGAGCATATTTTGAAAAACTGAAAAGACAATAAAAAATTAGTCTACATTTTGCTTTATTTACTGCTTCAGGACCAGAAGTGGTATTCAGCAGGTTCTGACCATTTCTGGTAGAGGAAACTTTGTGTAGTTCAGAGAACTGGCAAATACCACCTCTGACTGGAGATTTTACAGTATCCTTCCCCTGCCACGCCCACCAAGCCATGCCCACAGAACCGGTAATAAAACAATTTGAATCCCAACACTGTTCAGGACCCAAATATATTTAACATTAAATGTGCCATTTATGGTGTTCTGTAAGATTATCCATTCTTATGAGCTTAGAGAGATTTGGGGTGGGGTGGGGTGGGAGGGAAGGCAGATCTGTTCTTAATTAGAATGAATATACAGATTGTGGCAGGGGAAGACTGATGGTTCTGATGTCCTCAGAACTTACTACTATTTTAAAAAATTCATACAATGTTTGTTGTCAGCAATACATGTAATAATTATTCACAATTGGGCTGTGTCAAATAAGTTGACCTTATATTCATGCAACAAAGAACAGAAAAATGTTAAAAATATTCCTCAGTCTGATGTAATAGCAATGTTAAAAATATTTCTTAGATTGACAAGTTTCTAAATCAGCACAGTAATCATGCTGCTGAAAATGATTGCTTATTCTGTCTAAGCATTGTTCTATGGATAATACATTGAAAGAAGTAATTAATGTTGCCAACAGTGCCTCAGAATATCCAGTTTTATATATAATCATTTCAAATTCTATATTTTAAGTGAATATTTTAATGCCATCAAGCTTTTCCTTAGGCAGAATGTGAAACAACAGCAAGAAGAGGTTTTGAAGAAAAAATTTCCATTCCTTTGTAGAAAGTTAGCACCCATCCCTCTCCTAAAAGAATGATATATTCTAGGAAATATTAAAAAGGCAGAATATTTCCCCTAAAAGAGACATAGAAATCTTAAGGGACACAGAAACTCAGCCCCAGCAGATATTTTGGTGCCAGTTTATTTACAAAACAAAAGACTGGGCCATCTTATCTACAACACAAAAGACCTTCAGCTCCAGGGTGATAGCATTACCACTCACTCAAGATTCAAACCAGGACAAAGCCATTAAGCCATAATAAGAATTGCCCAAAGCCCCTTCATTAAATCACTCAGCAAGATTCAACCAAGCCTGGGACTCAAGACAACCTACAAAGTGACCCCTTGCATGGCCCCATGGAGTCTGATAACCAATCAGAATATATTTCTTTCACAGGAGCAGGAAGCAAGTTCAAAGCCCAAGAGAGTGTATAAATATATCTCATTCTCCATCCATGTGGTCAGCTACCCAGGACTTCAAACCATGTGGTCCCTTGGTGGGATTCAAAAATTATTTACTATCGGTTCTGTGGGTGTGGCTTGCTGGACGTGGTGTGGCTTGGTGAGTGTGGCTTGGTGGGCATGGCAGGGGAAGGATACTGTAAAATCTCCATTCCCACCTCACTCCAGGGGGAAGGTTAGTGCAAAATCCCATTCCCTCCCCAACCCACTAACCTGCTTTCCAGCTCTGTTCTCCTGTGTAGGACAACAAAAGGAGACCCAGCCGATCAGCTGGGACTTGGGAGGCAGAGAATAGATGGGGGCAGGCCAGTCAGAGGTGGTATTTGCCAGTTCTCTGAACCACTCAAAATTTCCACTCTCCAGAACTGTTCAGAACCTGCTGAATACCATCTCTGATGTGGTCTTGTCCACCATTAAACCAACTTTCCAATCAGCCTCCATGTTTCCAATGTCTTTCTTCCCACTTGGAACTGAACACAGATGGACATTTCTTCCAACACCTTATTCCACATTCTTCATTAAAAGTAACTTTTTTCTAAACTTTTCTCTTACATTTTTGTTTGTCATACTTCAAAACAATGAAATTAAAAAAATTGAGTTATTATTCCTTCCTTTGACCTTTAAAAATAAAGTATTAAATAAGTGCTGCTGCTCATATAGACCTACAGTTGATTTTGAATAAAACATACAATATTTAAGTCATGTTTATTTTTAGATTTGGTGTGCAAGGATTAAAGAGGCAGAGGCTTGGCTAAAGTCTAACAGACTTTATTGCCACAGTGTAACTTAGCTGGGTTGGCCGCCGCTTGACTCAGCTGCCGGCTGACTGGAGAACAGCTGAGCCTGCTTGACAGTTCCCTTTTATAGCGAGCTGTCAAGCGGCTCAGCCAATCAGCGATAGCTCTGGTTCCCACTTTAACAGCGGACCAGAGTGAAGACTGCTGCTGGATACAACACTCCTTCTCCCCGTTATTGCGCATGCGTAGTGCTCCAGGTAGGCGGGCTGATACCTCGTTCTTTCGGATCTTCTTAGTCTGGCCGGCACCATTGAAGGGGAAGGATCGGCCGGAGAGCTGGAGTCGGCTCCTTTCCCTGGTCGACTTCTGCAGAAGGCTGGGTGTCTTTGCTAGATGGCAGGGAGGTCTCAGTCAATGACGGAGCGTCTGATTCAGGTAAGTCTCTTGCAAGCGACTGCTGTTCGGGAGATGGGCCATAGTATTCACTCTCTGCTGCCTCAGCGTCTTCTTGGGGTGGACCAGCAGAACTACTCCATCGGCTCCTTAGCTGGTCCACATATTGGTGCCATAGTCTTCCATCGGCCATTTGCACCCTGTAGGACTTGGGGCCTGTTATTTTTTCCACCCAGCCTGGCAACCATAGGGGGTTCACCACATAGTTGCGAGTGTAGACCAGGTCCCCTAGTTTGAATACCCTTGTTTTGCTATGGAAGTCCATAGGAAGGTGTGCTAGAAGCATAGGCTGGGTGGAGTCTGTCCAGGGTCATTCTCAACCTCCTTCCTATTAGTAGTTCCACTGGGGATAAGTTAGTCTGGGCATTTGGGGTGTTGTGTTGTGTTAGGGGGTACAGGGCAATTTTAGAAAGCCATCATCACCCAGTCATCCTCCTCAGGGCTTCTTTGGCTGATCTCACAGCCCTTTCAGCCCTCCCATTAGCTGCGGAGTTGAAGGGGGAGATTAAGGCATGCCTGATACTCCTTTGGGTCAGGAATAGTTTGAAGGGAGAGGAGGTAAATTGTGGGCCATTGTCTAAAACTAAGGTATCAGGATAACCATGGGTCCCAAAGAGAGCATCAAGGACTCTAGTAACTCCCTTAGTGGTGGTGGACTTAAGAAGGGCTAGCTCAACCCATTTTGAGTAGGAGTCCACCACCACTAAAAAGGATCTTCCTTGCACTGGGCCCGCTATGTCAATGTGGACCCTGGACCAAAGAGTCTCTGTGTCCTCCCATTCACTGGTGGTGGCAGCTGGGGATGCAGGTCATGATGACTGGCATGCCTGACAGCCCAGCACCTTCCTGGTGACTGCTTCATCGAGACCTGGCTACCAGACATAGTTTCATGCTAGGGCCTTCATCCTAGTGATGCCGGGCTGCCCTTCATGTAATACAGATATAATATGGGGTCTCAAGTCTTGAGGAATGACCACCCTGTTTCCCCATAACAAACAGCCTTTTAGTACACTTAATTCCAGGTGGCGTGCTTTAAAAGGGCAGAGATCAACTGGAACAGGGTCTCTGGGCCACTGCCTCTTGACCCAGTCCAAAACTTTATTCAATTGAGGGTCTTTGGAGGTTGAATGGGCAATGTCATTGGCATTCAAGGGTAATTGCAGATCTTCAATTAGAAAAGCCGTAGTTGAAGGTGCAGGGTCATCAACCAAAATGGGTAAGGGGCATCTGCTTAAAGCATCGACATGGGCTACTTGCCTCCTGTGTCTGTAAAGCAATTTGTAATTATAAGCAGACAGAAAAATAGCCCATCTAGTCATTCTGGGAGACATAATTTGTGGGCTGGGTTTGATACCAGCTAGTATACCAAGGAGAGGTTGGTGATCAGTAACCAGTTCAAAATGGTGGCCATATAAATATTCGTGGAACTTTTTATCAGCAGCTATGGCAGCAAGGGCCTCTTTGTCAATCTGAGCATAATTTCATTCAGTTTTTGAAAATGTTCTTGAAAAATAAGCAATAGGGGCTTCTTGGCCATTGGGCAGTCTGTGGCCTAAGCTGCCCCTATACTGAAAAGAGAGGCATCACAAACAAGCACTAAAGGAAGGGCCTTGTTAAATTGCATCAAAACACAATCTGAAGTGAGTAGGGCTTTAACAGCCGTGAAAGAGGCTTGTTCAATTGGTCCCCACGTCCAAGTAGTGGTAAACCCTATGTAATGGTTCAGCTATAGTGACTTTGTGCAGCAAGAATGAGCTGTAAAAATTTAGTAAGCCCAAAAAGGCCTGCAGCTCTGTCTTATCTGTAGGAACTGGAGCATTATGGATGGCCCTCACCTTTGATTCAATGGGATGAATCCCTGAAGATTCACTATGGTAACCCAAAAAATCAATTTTGGAAGTGGCAAAAATGCATTTCTTCTTGTTAAGTTTGAGTCCAGTATCTTTAAAACATGGCAGAACTCTTTGTAAATGCTGTAAATGTTCCTGAGCACTATCTGAGGCAATGAGAATGTCCTCAAAATAGGGAATGACTCCTGGTAAGTTGTAAAGCAACCTCTCCATTATTGATTGGAAAATACCAGGGGCCACACTAACATCAAATTGGAGACGTTTACATTTAAAAGTGCCCCTGTGAGTTATGATGGTTTGCGTCTCTGCAGTCTGTTCATCTACAGGGAACTGTTGGTACACCTGTGTCATGTCAAGTTTTGTAAAAATGGAACTTTTGCTCAGGGCGTGCAACAGATGTTGTATAATGGGTACAGGGTACGTGTTGGGTTGTAGACCTTTGTTTATGGTCAATTTATAGTCCGAACAAAGGCGAATTGAACCATCTTGCTTCAGAGGTATTAGTATGGGTGTTTCCCATTTGGAAAAGTCAATGGGTTCTAGAACCCCTTGGGCTAACAGTTTGTCCAGCTGGGCATCCCCTTTTGCACGCAGGGCTAAGGAAATTCTCCATGGCTTGAGCCTTATTGGAGTTACCTGAGGATCTAAATTTAGGGAAATGAGTGTGCCATTATAGTAGCTGAGGTTGTCGTCGTAAACTCCTGAAAAGTTAGTAAGTAGTTGCTCTAAATTGCAAGTGTTGATAGCATTTATGCCAGTTACTTGCAACCCTAGGGAATTGAACCAGCAATTCCCTAGCAAGCCTAGCAAGCTTGGCAGGTGCCCATTCACTATAACCAGAGGTAAAAGTCCATTAAAATGATGGAATTGAATGTGGAACTTGCCTGTCCTGATGACTGGAATAGTCTGTCCCTGGTAGTCCCTCAAGGCTAGCTTGCAGAGTGTCAGCTGCTGCTTGGTGATGTCTGGAACCAGCTGCTTCAAGGTGTCTCAGGACAGGATGGAGAGGGAGGAGCCAATGTCCACCTCCATGTGGCATGGCTTTCCTTCTAAAAGGAGATCGACATTAATCTTATTAATATTACAGCATTGTGGTAATGACTCAGCTCTGGGATATGCTTTGGTGACTGCAAAGCAATCCTATTTGGTTCTGAAAGTTTTTGCCTGTGTTTGGTTCAACGGTGCCTGATTCAGATTCCTGGCAGCTTGGCAAATTCTTACCAAGTGCCCCTTCCTCTGGCATTTCAAACAGACCACGTTCCTGAAGCGGCTCTTGGATGGTTTCCCCCACAGCTGAGGCAGATGGTTTGTGACATGCTTGGTCTTTTCTCAACTGGGTTGTTTTTTCTTTGGGGAAACTGAGGCATATTTAAACGGTTCACTTCTTCTACTTCTTCGCCGTGCTGAGCTTCGAACGTGTCCTCGTAATGGATTGCTCTGCTCGCCTTGACACCTGGAAAGCTGCGGATAGGTTTGACAGCTCCGCGGCTTGGGCTTCCTCAATCGCTTGCTTCAGGTTAAGGTCTGCTTTCGCTAAGAGATGCCTCTGTAGTCGGAGGTCTCTTACCCCAAAGACCAGTTGGTCCAGTAGCATGTCATTGAGGTGGTCTCTGTATCCACAGTGAAGGGCGGCTGATCTGAGTGCCGCCATGTACTCGCTGATGGATTCTCCCTCTGCTTGGGCTCTCCTCCGGAATGCATGGCAGCGGGCGATGCAGGATGGTCTGGGAGCATAGTGGTTGCTAAAGACCTCCTGCATCTCTTCCCAGGTTACCTCTTTCACCGTCTGTGGAGCCAGTAGAGCCGTAGTGGTGTCGAAGACCGTGGCTCCGCAGAAGCTTAGTAAATAAGCTTTTGTTCTGCTCGCGGGGATATCTGTCAGGTTGGCGGCATCCATCATGCAGGCAGTCTTGTTAGCGCTTCAGTTCTGTGACTTTTCAGCTCTTTTGTTGCTTCAGCTCTGTGACTTTTCAGCTCTTTTTGTTGCCTCAGAATGCCTCACTTCACTAACATCCCGCCTTCATCGCCAGTTTTAGATTTGGCGCGCAAGGATTAAAGAAGCGGAGGCTCGGCTAAAGTCTAACAGACTTTATTGCCACAGTGTAACTTAGCCGGGTTGGCCGCCACTTGACTCAGCTGCCGGCTGACTGGAGAACAGCTGAGCCTGCTTGACAGCTCCCTTTTATAGCGAGCTGTCAAGTGGCTCAGCCAATCAGTGATGGCTCTGATTTCCACTTTAACAGCGGATCAGAGTGAAGACTGCTGCTGGATACAACATTTATTTTCTTTGTTGTATCAAAATATTGGTCTTTTCCTGTTTATTGTACAGTGTGCTTCTGAAAAGGTCTGAGCACACAACCTGATCCTGTGTAATTTTAATTTTCATTCAGTTGATTCAGTCAAAAAGTAATTTAAATATATATTAAGTCAGTCTTGATAGAAATACTTTTAGAATTGTGTAGTTATCTAAGCAGATTCAATTTCTGCAATAGAAAAGACATAAGATGTAAAATAATCTGAAATGTTTTATATTATATTATTTTAGACAGTAAAGGAAAAGCCCAATTTATCTGGAAACAGAACAGTCTTGCTTATTTATTCTATTATTATTTGGAGATAAGCTGCATGCATGATTATTTAGGAAATAATATGCTGGTCATGTTAGGTTTTAATAAATTATTTAAATCTCATATTTACATAATTTAAACTAAGGCTGTGCCCACATTCCTATTTTATATGAATGTATTTAATTTTTTGAAACTTTTGTATAATATTGTTTATATTGACAGCTCCTCTGACAATATAAACAGTTTACAAGAAATCTTCTTAACATTAACCTTACAATTAAAAAAATGATCTACTTCTGAGTAAATGTATATACAGTTTTATACACAGTTCTATAGTATGGTTCTTTACAGTCAAAGCTAAGCAATACTCAACCAGTAATAAAACCTATGAGAGCCAGTTTGGTTTAATGGTTAAGTCACAAGGCTAGAGAGTGGGAGACTGTGAGTTCAAATCTCATCTTAGCCATAAAAGATGTCTGGGTAATTTAGAGCCAGTCATTTTTTCTCAGCTCAACTGACTTCACAGGGTTGTTGTTGTGGGGAAGATGTTTACTACCTTGAGTTACAAATAGTCCTTGTCTTACAATAGTTTGTTTAGTGAGTGTTCAAAGTTACAACAGCACTGAAAAAAGTGAATGAGAGAGTTAAACTTGGACAACTAGCTGGGAAGTCACTGAGCAAAAGCCCTGTGAGAGGGAGGAACCCTTACCCCTGGAAGCAAGCAGAGGTCCTTCAGGACTCTCCTGAGTCCAAAAACTGTGAACGAGGAAAAAGCTGGTAACATGAGGTGTCCATACTCACTGCAGGGAACAGTAGAGTCCTCCCAAGTGCCTTTTTGGTCTGAAAACTGCTAGGCAGGAGACTCCTTAATAGAGGAGGTGTCCATACTCCGATAGGGAACCAGAATCCTCCTAGATCCCTTTTTGGTCCGAAAATGTTTCACTTAAATGTTTCACTTAACAACAGAAATTTTGGACTCAATTCTGGTCATAAGTCAAGGACTACCTGTGTTTGTAAAAATAATAAAAGCAGGAAACAAACAAACAAGCAAATAAATAATCTAAAATGGCCCTGGAGAAAATATTAGTAAATATTTTAGTAAGTATTAGTAAATCAAGCCAGAAAATCTTAATTAAATGCATCTCTTTTTCTCAATAAAAGCTAACAATTACACAATTAAAATGAAATGCAAAACACTTCCACTACTTCTGGGGCATGCTACATGTTGCATTTGTGTAGCATTAAATTGATCAGGGTGTCAAACTCTATTTCACTGAGTTTCAGTTTCACCAGATCAGTATTGTGGTTGTCCTTTAGGGGCTGGGGGAGGGAGGGGAATGGCTGGGGTGGTTGTGGTCAACTGGGTGTGGCCAGCTTGACGTTGCTCATGTAGGTAGTACCTGTGGGGGGCAGGCAGGGTTGGAGAGGAAATCCAGGAATCCTGCAGGATGAGATGAAGTGAGGAAGGGGACGGAGTAGCTACAGCCAGAAACTAGGCTACCGTGTGCTCACTGCCCTTTGTGTGCAGGGAGGCTGGTTTCCGGCTATAGCTGTAGCCTGCCAGCCCCTCAGCTAGTACCTGCTGTGGCTTTAGAATCTGCTGTCACAACCGGGCTGGCTATCCATGCAGTAGGCAGAGGCAAGGGGAAGGAACATAATGCAAACTACTACATGCACTTACTCTATCTCACTGTCTGTTTTAACTTGCAGTTGGAGGGCAGGTCGCTGCTGGCCATCTTCTCGGCCACTTTGCAGGTCTTGCTCTTAGCCTCTGCATGGAGCTTGTTCCCCTCATGTTATCAATGCATCTTAGCCCTGCCTACAGTGGTGCTGACGTGCATTGGGTGCACAAGAGTGGTGCTTTGCCAGCAGGCCCAGCAAGAAATGGGGGAGGGCATGGTGCTTCCCCTCCCGCTACCAGACCCAACATGCGGAGCCCTCCCGCTACCAGACCCAACATGCAGAGCCCAGCCTGGTGGGTGGCAGGGTAGGAAGCGGCGCGTGTCCCAAGGCTGAGGAAGAGGGCCTTTCCATGAGAAGTGGGCCTTTGAGCCCCCGGCACTGGTTTGCGCAGTGCGCTATCAACTCAGCCCACTGCTTACCAGGTGTCTCCATGGGGCTGAAGTATCCCAATCTATGCATGGGCACCTCGTTATAGAGTGGTGAAGGCTCGTTGGGTGGAGTCCCTGCCACCATCCCCTGCTCTGTCTCCTCCGGGTTTGTTGGGAAAGGTCTCTGTGGAAGAGACATGGCAGGTGGTACCTGTCACCAGGGTTTGACTTGCCTCATGGGGTTGTTGGTAGTGCTGGAGGGTGGGATCTATGCAGTTCTCTAAAGCAAGGGATGCAGGACCTGGAGCTCCTGTCAGTGGCTCCTCCCATCTCAGCCTCCCAGGCCTCCTGCAACAGTGCTTGAAATGGCCAAGGTACACCTTCCAGGAATGCCGGCCGAGTGAGGAATTTGCCTGCCATCCTCAACTCAGAACAGAGATGCGGTGGGGGGGCCCTGGCTTCAGCAGGACCATTTCAGTCCTGGGAAGGGGTCACACCCTTGGGGACTTCATTTGAATGAGCTGCATCAGCAGGGCAGCACCCCGAAAATGCTCTGGGGCAGGGCAGGATTCAATTCTCCCCACCATGCAGCCCCAGTGAAGGGGGCACATCATTGGGGGTCTCTACCCCTAACAGCTCCTGAGTGGCAACTATGCTGCTGCTTGGCAGACCTACCAGCCCAAAGGAGGCAAAGCAGCCAGCTAGAAAGGCCGAGTAGAGATGGTAGAGCAGGCCCAGGCCCAAATGACAGCCACCATGAGTGGGGAAAGCTTGATCCCCATCGGTGTCATGGCAGCACAAGCCCAGCCAGGGTTTTGTGCCTCCCACCATCTATACTGGGCCTGGGGAGCTATGGTGCCACTATGGATTTGGCTTTTCCCACATGTAGAGGCTGACTTTTGCGGCCATTGCTACTTCCCAGCCCAAAGGAGGTGAAGCGGACAGCTAGAAAGAGTAGCTGTGGTAGAGCACACTCAAGCCCAGCAGGTAAATCGGCTACTGGGTGTGGGGACAGGGTGCCATGGCCCTCTAGGCCCAGCAGAGATGGGGGAGGCACATGATCCCTGGTCAGCCATGGCGCTGATGGGGATTTGGCTTTCCCCACTCCCAGTGGCTGACTTTTGCCTGCTGGGCCTGAACATGTTCTACCACTTCTACTCGATCTTTCTAACTGGTTGCTTTGCCTTCGTTGGGCTGGACAGGCCTGATGCTGCAGGTGGTGATGGCAGTGGCCTAAAGGACCTGCGCAAACTGCTGGCAGCCCCTGAGGTGGCAGACCCCCATAGCAGTGCCAAGGTGCATCAGGTACATGAGGGGAACACGTTCCAAACGTAGGCCAAGGACAAGACCCGTGAGGGGGGTGAGGTGACAAGCAGCAACCTGCTCTCCAACCACAAGCAAAACCAGATGGGATGGAGGGCCAATGGTGTCTCACAGCAGCCGCACCATACCCTGCCTCACCTTGGTGGTGGCAGTAGCTGAGGCAGAGGCAGGGGGGAGGCACGAGGTCCGGCCTGCCCTATCCCAGGCATATGGGATGGAGCAGGCATGTCTGGTGATCCGCATCACATTCCTCCCGACAAGCCTGATTCTTGGGAGGCCACATTTGGAGCCCCTGCTGCGACACCTTCCCGTCCATGCGCACACACACAAATATACACCTGAAAGACCAGAGACACTGGTGCAAGCACAGTGCTTATCTTTGACCTGGTGACATCCATACCAGGATGGGGTGGGCCAACCCAAAGTAACACTGGCTTACTGCCTGTATGCATGTGCGCATGCCGGGATGGGGTAAGTCGGGCTGAAGTGACATGGGCCAGCCCCTTAGTTCCCAGGATTGCCATGCGGGTGAAATCCAACCACATTGTAGACCAAATCCAACCCCCAGGCTTTGAATTAAGAAAATATGTATTAGTTTTGGGCTTTAACATCTAAGTTTTTTGAAAAAAACTCAGGTAAAAGTAGTTGGTCATATGAAAGATGCAAGTTCTAGTTACAAAAATAAAGGAAAAGTTTTTGGAAAAGGAAAGCAAACCTTTTTTAATGACAAAATTAAGAGGTTTATCAGACTCCCATTCTAATCCCTCTAAAAGAGACAGAATATTTAGGTTAACATAATGTATTATGTAATACTTGTAATCAGATTTGCTCTGAATCAGCTTTGAATCCACATATTCTATTTTACCCAAGATATTATAAAGTGAATTGTTTGCAATTATTGACAATTCTGATAATTTACAGGACTGTGTTTATTTCAAATTTAAATGTATCTTTACTCAATTGCTTAGAATTGATGTTGTAGAACCAAAAGTTTGTATGTATATGTGCATGCAACTTCTGTCTACCTAGATATTCATTCCAGCCCCTTTAC
This sequence comes from Bungarus multicinctus, assembly GCA_023653725.1. Lineage (NCBI taxonomy): Eukaryota > Metazoa > Chordata > Lepidosauria > Squamata > Elapidae > Bungarus > Bungarus multicinctus. The sequence goes on from CM042851.1 coordinate 2,512,174, forward strand.
AGTGTTGTTCTCTGAGAACCTCTGACATAATGAAGTATGTTCTAAAGCTTGTCATGAATTTGCTTAATCTAAATTAATGGTCAAACAGGATATGAGATGTAAGACAAAATATTACACTCTGTTTGGTTATGCTTTAAAAATATAAAATTGTACAGCATTTGAGCGAACACTTTGTTTTGTATACATACTATGCAGATCAGAATGGTTTTAATTTTGTGAATTATATAGTTTATTTATTCTGTCAATCAATTATTAGATAACAATTATAAGTATAAACATGGTTATAAATACATGAAATGGATACGAATAAGAAAAAGAAAAGAAACAATAGGACAGGGACGGTAGGCACGTTTTGGTGCGCTTATCCATGTTCCCTACAGACCTCTTAGAAAAGGGGTGAAGTCAATAGTAGATAGTCTAATGTTGAAGATTTTGGGGTTTGGGGAAGAAACCAGAGTCAGGTAGAGTATTCCAGACATTGACTACTCTGTTGCTGAAGTTGTATTTCCTGCAATCAAGTTTGGTGCGGTTTATCTTTAGTTTATATCTATTTTGTGCTCTTGTATTGTTTTGGTTAAAGCTGAAGTATTCATTGATAGCTAGGACATTGCAATATATAATTTTATGTACTATAGTTAGATCGAACCGAAGGTGGCATAGTTCTAGGTTTTCTAGGTCTAAAATTTCAAGTCTGGTGGCATAAGGTATTCTGCTACAAGTAGAGGAGTGGAGGACTCTTCTCCTAAAATATTTCTGGACTTTCTCAATTATATTAATATCAGATATGTAATGCGGGTTCCAGACTGATGAGCTGTATTCAAGTATTGGTCTAGCAAATGTTCTATATGCTCTAGTTAGTAGAGTGATATTACCAGAGAAAAAATTACATAGAATTAGATTAACAACTCGTAATGCCTTTTTGGCTATGTAATTACAGTGGGCTCTAGCGCTTAAGATAATTTGAGATGAATACTCTAAGGTCCTTGACAAAGTTTGTGTCATCAACAAGGTCTTGACTATTCAGCTTGTATTTTATTTTTTGATTTTTTTGCCAATATGCAAGACAGAGCATTTACTTGTTAAGATCTGAAGTTGCCATTTGTTTGACCATTCTGACACAGTCGAGGTCTTTTTGAAGGGTAGCAAAATTGTCAGTGGTGTTGAATAGCTTTACATCATCAGCAAAAAGAACACAGTTGCTATTAATATAATTAATATAGAGTATGAAGAGAGTTGGTCCTAGAACACTGCCTTGGGGGACACCACTGTTGACAGGTAAAAGGTTTGATAGGACACTCCCAATTTTGACCATTTGTTGCCTGTTTGACAGGAATGCTTCTATCCAGTTATGCAGGTATCCAGAGATACCGTAAGATTTTAGTTTTAGGAGTAGTTTGTCGTGTCCCACTGAATCGAAGGCTTTACAGAAGTCTATGTAAATTGCGTCAATTGCTTTGCCCTGATCAAGTTGTATAGTCCATATGTTTTTACAGTGCAAGAGTTGCAGATTACAGGACAGTTTCCTTCTGAAACCAAACTGTTGGTTAGAGAGTAGGTTGTTTGTCTCTAAGTGGAGGATAATGGATAATACTTTTACTTCTTTGAAAACAAAAAAAATTGCAATCCTATACATTCTTGTCCAACAAAATCATTGAAACCTACAAACTCCTTACTATATAAGCATAGGATTATTTTATTTTTCAAGAGAATTTAGATTGATGATGAAAAGCTTTAAGATACTTCTAATTAATAAACATTCCATTGCTGAATACAAAAATATTGCCACTTTAAAAACAATAAGTTAGTTTATTTTATAATAGTTTACACTATTTTTGTCAGACTTTTCCCACTGAATTGTGATGCCTCACTCATGTATGATTTCATAATTTTGCACAAAGCATCTCCAACAACATGTCATCCATATTTACTGTTCCAATAATGGGCCTGAAAAAAAGTTCTGCAATAACACTGGCATTAATTGATCCAAGAATGGAAAGAGCCACATTTAGTTTAGCAAATCTGTGCTGGTCTTCTCTGTGAATCAGTCTGACATGTTCATTTAGGGCTTGTTGTGCTTCTTGCTGCAGTCCTTGGATGTACTGCACACAGTGCAGCCCTGGCAATTCTAAAAGGAGAGAGATGGGAAGAAGAACAGGACATATTTATCTCTTTCACTTGTAATATAAACAATTTATATTAGATCATTTTGCTATTAATAAATTAGTGTAAGTACATCAAATCTTCTAAGGTTATATATTGAAAGAAGTATATTATGATGCCGATAGAGTAATATAAAAACTGTTACATGGAAGGTATTTCAACCTACCCACCTCTAGAGATACTAAAACTGGTATGAAAGAAATATTTCTGCAAAAATATCTCTTCACATAAATGCACTGACATCCATGTTTAATAAAGTGTTTCACTAAAATTCATTCTTATGTATAAAAATGGTCATTGCAAAATTTTTTTTAAAAAAGAGGCTTTCCAAACAACCTGTTAACTCCAATACAACCTGTACTCTGCAAAGGTATTTCTGCAGTTGCACGCAGCAAAAAGGAAGCTCCAAATTAAATTAAGATGTTTACATCTGCACCTCAGCTCAATACTTTGCAATCTTGCATGATAGGATCTTCCTCTTAATTTTAGCACCTAGCACTTGCTATAGGGTATGTATTATATTTACACCATTTTAGAATTTTTTAGAATAGTTCTATTCTATTTTAGAAGACAGCACTGCTAGGTTCTGACTATTAAAATTCATAGTAAATGGTAAAATGTGAGTTAACACCTGATAAATAACACAGAAACTTGATATGAGTGTTTTTCTCCCTTGTCACTGTTCCTTAAGAGCAACATTATTTACACTGTTTTAACAATAAATGACTATCATCTCAACTAACTTGGATGTTTTAAGATTGCAAATATTTTTCAGATTATTTATTCCCTAGTATCTTTATGCTTAATGTATTCAGTATTCCATTCCACACTACATAATTTAATAAAGTTTAAATCATATCCTTCCACAACACGTATCTAAAAATGTTATTCATTAATCAAAATGAACCTTTATTTTTTATTAAATCCTTAAATGAGATATACTAAAGCAAATCTAGGGCTAGTTTTATAACATGAATTTGAGGTAAATTCATTTTCCCCCTCAATATACATATAAAACAAATCTCACCTAGAATTGTTTTTATTTTTCAAAATCCAAACTTAACATGTTTTATAGTTAGCAATATACTAATTATAGTTCCCAAAGAGTTTTGGGAAGTAGAGTTTTGACTTACTTCATGTTGTCTGCATGCAATCCTTGTGAACTGATATTTGCTTCCACACCAAGTATCATCAGAAGACTGCTTTTTTTAACATTTCAATTCACAAAATTCTAATTCTCACCATAAGCTCTCTATCACCTGCTATGAATCCAAAAAGTGTAATGACTACTATTAGGCATTTACCTTAGTAAGATTTTAAAAATACAGAATACAGACGCCAGCAATCTAACGCTCAATTGGTGCATTTCGACACCTGCCAGGTGTTAGGTCTAGTTATTGAATGTTTTTTTAAAAGATTCTTTTGCAAGTATGGGCAAAACTAGACTAGTCGAATTTCCTCCCAAGCTACAGAGGAATACTATCAGAAGGACAGGCCCTTTCCTTTACCAGATATCTTCCAGATGAGTTGGAGTTCCCAATGGGAGGTTTAAGGCTAAAACATCTGGGGGTCCCCCAACTTCGAGGCCTGTCCAGAGTATACCCAGGTGCTACCAAAAACGGCTTGCTTACCCGGATTGAAGAGAACCGTCCCTTTGAGGTAGGCATACTCCTTGGTGCTTATGTCCAAACTCCAACATTTGGCCAAAAAACCTTTGATGTTTTGGATCTCTGCCGCCGACGGTAGCTTGGCGCTATCGCTGCTACTTCCACTGCCATTCCCACAGCTCTGCTCCAACTCCCCCTGCGTCTCGCGGAGCAACTGGAGCTGCCTCCGCCGCCTCTGCTCTTCATCGCAGTGCTTGTTGGTCAGTATTGTGTGGAGCATACTTAGCTCCGTGGTCTCTACCGTCTCGAAGTGCACTCGGTCCTGGGCCAGCCCCAGCACCAGCAGGGGAGCCCAACAGCTGCGCACCAGCACCAGCTGTTCGTCCAAAGGCAGCTCCTGAAAGCAGGGCACGTTCTTGACGAAGCGCAGCGTTTTCACCAACACTGCCGAAGCCGCCTTGCACGCGACCTGCGGGTTCTTGAGGGCAACGCGCTTCTGCGTGCCGCAAGAGCAGCCGAGCGCCGGCGCGTAGGGCCCCTGGCCCGGTTGAGGCGCGGGATGCTGCCGGCTCCTCTGTTCCTGCTGCTGCTGCTCTTCGCTCTTCAGTATGCTGTAGAGAATGCTGCTCTGCCCCTGGGAGTCCGTGCAGCACCTACATCTGTCCATGCACGCCATATCTCCAAGGGGAGGCAGCAGCGGACTCTGAGGGAGGAAGAGCGGGGAAGCGACGTCTCTTCGGCCCTTAACTTTTATTTATAGCGCGCGGATAACCGCGCTTTGCGGCGCTAGACTTCAAAGGCTGGGAGGAAAGGACAGGGCGAAAAACAAGACGAAAAGCGACCTTAGAAACTCCACCTTCTCCCCTCCCCTCTTACCAGCTATAGAGAAAGAGAGCGCCTATATTTGTCTTTGTTCTGGGCTTGCAATCTGCTGCTCGCGTTGCTTAGGAAAAGATTTCCTGATTCCGTTGTGTCTCCTCCTAGCCCTCCCCCCCAGTTAAAAAATAGCTTCTCGAACAAAGCGAAAGGGGCAAAAATTCAAATCTTTCTACTCTATCATCCCCCCCTCTTATCTATTCCTCTGTTGGAGACCTGAAATTTAGGAAAGCTAAAATAAAAGATAAAGTTCAGGGCATTAAATTGGCACTAAACAGGCTTTTGGGAAAATTAGCCAAGAGCTCTGGGCTTTGTAGAAAGCCGTCAGATGAATAGATAGATAGATAGATAGATAGGTAGGTAGGTAGGTAGGTAGGTAGATAGATACATACATACATACACACACACACATACATACATACACACACACACACACACACACATATTTGTTTTCTGAGGTTTTCGCGGGTATTTGTATATGATTCTTTGGTAATTCGGGTTTTCTCCCGTGTAAAATTGGAAGTATCTAGGTGACATTTCGATGAAGTCTCATTCATCATCTTCAGGCTTGGGTCTTCAGCTTTGTGCTTCTCGGAGTAATGTGAGCTTGCAGCTGTTTCTTCGTTTTTTTGTTTTTGTTTGTTTGTTTCAGCAGAACGACATGGTGAATGAGATGGAAAGCTACTGAAAGGTTAACAATTACTCTTCCCTAATTCTGCTTTCTTCAGAGGTCATTAATAAATGCAACTAATTCTGTTTCCATGATGAACCTGACCTGAGACCCAGTTGTCAAGGGTTCAAATAATTGTATGCTTCTTCAAGGGTCCTTTGAATTTGTGATATATTTTCTTTACAACATTTCCTAAAAACAGAAGGCTGGAAATGAATCCAAAGAATGCCAGTTCTTTTTCATTTGGTTGCTTTGGGCCAGTGGTGGGATTCAAAATTTGTTACTACTGGTTCTGTGGGCATGGCTTGGTAGACATGGTATGGCCTGGTGGGTGTGGCTTGGTGGGCATGGCTTGATGGGCATGGCAGGGGAAGATATTGTAAAATCTCCATTCCCACCCCACTCCAGGCAGTGATGGGATTCACATTTTTTTTACTACCGGTTCTGTGGGCATGGCTTGGTGGGTGTGGCAGGGGAAAGATAGTGTAAAATCTCCAGTCAAAGGTGGTATTTGCCAGTTCTCCGAACTACTCAAAATTTCAGCTACCGGTTCTCCAGAACTGGTCAGAACCTGCTGAATACCATCTCTGACTCCAGGGGAAGGATATTGTAAAATCTCCATTCCCACCCCACTCCAGGGGAAGGATACTTCCAGAGTTACATAACAACACCGACCTGAGAGCATTCAGACGTGCATTGAAAACCTGGCTCTTTGAGCAGGCCGGCCTGGGCTGAAGTGGGACTTTTAGAGTAATTTTAGTATTTGGAGTTTTAAATTGGGATTTTAATATTTGGGGTTTTATTAATTTATTGGGGGAGGGTACAATCTTAAAGGCAGCCTTAGGATATTTAATTTTCTTTTAACTTTTATAATTGTAGAATATTTTATGGTTGGTTGTACACCGCCCTGAGTCCTTCGGGAGAAGGACGGTATATAAATATATTAAATAAAACAAAATAAATACTGCGAAATCTCCATTCCCTTCCCACCCCATTAACCTGCTTTCCAGCTCCATTCTCCTGTGCAGGGCAACAAAAGAAGACCCTATAGATGAGGGTGGGGCCAGTCAGAGGTGTTATTTGCTGTTTCTCCGAACTACTCAAAATTTCCACTACTGGTTCTCCAGAACTGGTCAGAACCTGCTGAATTCCACCTCTGCATTGGACTATTGATTTCCCCATAAATCACTTTCAGCAGGTAAATCCCTGTTTAATCGATGCAGAGAGGAAGTACTAGAACTATTAGCAGCCTCACAGTTTATGTCCAGCACCTCAGACATTTGAATATGTCAAATTGGATTGAATGCTGCACATTTGCAGTGTATGTAAAATTTTGCTTCATCCAGACTAGCAGTTCAGAATGAGGGCACCAGAACATCAGGAAGGTAATGTTTTAGTTTCTCTTTTGTGCCCAGCACAAAACACGTTTTCTGTACTTATGACCGAAAAGTATAGACTAAGGAATTTGTTTAACTGAGACCAAGAACAGCTATAAAGCCTAGAAATGGGTGCAGAGCTAAAACAATACCACCAAAGATTGCATGAAAGTGTTCTGATCAGTTATGAAACTATAGACCAAACTTTTCATGGACGCAACTTATAGGTTCTTTCTTCATTTCTATCTTTTCTAGAATCTATATAATTAAAAGTAAATGGAATATTAGCTCTATTGAAGAACAGACTAATTATAATTCAGAATTGTGTTCTACATTTCTTGGGCAAGACTAATATGAATACTTAAGGTTCTTTTATACATGCTAAACTTCAAAAATATTGTATACTTGGAATTAATTTGGATTCCCAATATGGAAATATGTTGATTTTCATGTAGAATATAATTCTCACTTTGTAAGAAAATGAGCATGAAATAAATACTAAATATTTATAATATTTATATTTATATCTAAATATTATTTATTTATATCTAAATATTAAATATTTATATCTAAATATTATATTATACTAAATAATAATACTAAATAAATACTAAATATTAATATCACCATTATATTCCTTATTAAGTTTTTGTTTTTTATATTACACAGAGATATTTTTATGTAGTAAAAAGTTATCATGACGCTCAATTTCCTTTTATAAATTGTATGCAATATATTTCATTTATAGTCATCAATTGTGTGCTCATAATTCAACCCCAAATAGGAATTTCTATAATATACTGTTTTGTTGGCTTATTCAGTAAACTGTTAGAGGCATGTTCCAATTTTATGAGATTTATTACTTTGTTGTTGGATGACCTTAGCACTTGTTCTCTTTTTCCTAGTAATGAGAATTAAGAGTTATTACCAAGTGCAGTGGAGACTCTGATGCTTCAGATAGTTTAATGCTGAGACATAGAAGATGTTTACCCTGTCGTGAAGAGAAAAACTATTTTTTAAAAATTTAAATAGGCAGTTGAAAGAGATTAACATTCTTTTAAGTCTTGCAAACACCTTCCCTTTTCTCATTTTTAAAAATCATCAAGTAGGTTCTTTTTTATTACTAACTGCATAACCACATAATACAAGAAGCTGAAACATTTTACTATGTGTGCAAGAAGCTGTTTAACTGTATAAAGATCCTATATTAGTACAGTTTAATTAAAGAAATCAAGTTTGCTGTGTAGTCTGTTTATTGTTTTATTAATTAATCAATCTATCTGAACCTCAAGGAAGCCTAGATGTACACATTATAAAGCAACTTTAAAATCTGGTTTCAATATGAATATCTGCCAAATCATTTAGAAAAAATAGAAAAGGTTGAAAGCTTTTTATATTTGTAAATAAAATCACATCACATGAACTGCAATTTCCCACAGCACAGAATGTAAAAACAGCAATAACTATGAGTTAGACATAAAGTCATAGTTGTGTTGTCTGATCTGCCCAGGCTATATATCAGTTCAAGTAGGTAGAATATCTTCAATAAAGCTTTGCACATACAGTTGTAAATTTGAATGCTACCATCAGTCAGGACTGTACAAAAGGTTTTTATTTGGGAAACATATTTGCTTAGATTACATGTCACAAGTATAATTTTGAGGTAGGCTTTTATCCATGAAACAAAAGGGTGAACTTCTACTTTCTACTTTCTTCAATTAAGAGTATCAGTTTATAATTTCAGATGTAAATGAATATTTTTCATGGTAAAAATTGCACCATAAATTATTTATGCATATATGATTCTTTTAAATTCCAATGGTATTTAAGTTATAAAGACACTAGATAAGTCATATGTGAACTGAATTCATATCATGTATGTTTAAAGAGATTTAAAATGCTTTGTAATAATCAAAAGTGAATTTAGAAACAATAAACGAGACTAGGATTTATTTACTTAACATATGGCAAATACATGATAGTAATTCAAACCTCATTGTTCGTTCCACCTAGCCATTCAAGGACAGGACAATCCACACTAAAAAAAGTCAGACACTGGGTCAGTGCAAGCTCCTGATGGTTATGGTCCGCTGGCAGCTGGTGGAGTTGGCAGCAGAGTCGGACAGTAGTGAGGAGGTTGGGGAGGAACCCAGGCCATTCCTGGAGGCTGAGGAAGGCTTGGATGAAGGCTCTGCATCAGAGGCAGAGATGGGGCCAGGACAGGCTGGCAGTCATCAGCTGCCTTTGGGCTTGGACAGCAGTGAAGCAAGGGAGCTTCTGGAACCAGTTCCCAGCCTGCGTGTGTGCAGAGCTGCCAAAAGGAAGGCACAATTAAGAACTCAGAGTTGACGTGGGAGTAAGGCTACAGGTGGATGATGAATGGCCCCTCCCATCAGGATTAAAAGAGAAGCAAAAAGGAAAGGGGCTTTTGCAGGAAACAACTCGCTCGTTTGTTCATTTGTTCCAGTCTTGTGGAGATTTGTCTGTGTAACCCAGCCCTTCCCTGCCAGCAGTGAGCATGGAACTATTTACTGGGCAGCATTCCAGGGTTAATAAAGGTCTGAGCTCATTAATATACCTTCACAAGACTGTGAAGGTATATTAATGTCACAGTCAGCTGCTGGCTGACTGTGAATGAAATACATTCACATTAATGTAATAATGCTGGGACTCAGAATTGACTTAGTGATTCTGGGGGAGGCCTAGGAGAGAATACAGATAGATACCCAGACACAATGTGATGGAGCACCACAGTCACACTGAGGGATAGAGACTAGCTCCCACTCAAACAACAAGTCCTGGCAGACACCATGCTGGGCACGGATCCTGATGGAGTTCAATAACCAGTTATTTCAATGTGTAAAGATGTCTGACTACGTAGCATTTATTCCTTTTATATGGTTTTTTACAAGTAACAAAAGGCAACATAGATACAGCATTAGGATTGGTGAAACCCCCCCCCCCCCAATCCTTAAGAATAATGGTGATGTTAGTAAGGTGAGATCATTGTACCAGGTACAGGACTTACCAGCCCAAAACAGGGAGTGAGATCATGCAAAGAGGCCCATATAGGTATTAGGCACAGCAGTATGTTGCGTGCGCCCTCTACAGGATCTCTATTGCTACTACATCTTACTCTTTTTTGTTTTGTTAGACAAGGCATAGTCATAAGAGAGGTTAGTAAGGGGATTATAATAACCAGTAGAAGAGCACACTTGCAATTGTTTATACAGGGCATATACCTGACCCTGAGGCAATGTAGTAGGGGGTTTGGGGCGAAAAGCTGTGATGCATATGTTGCAAAGGAAAGGAAGACACTGAACGAAGTAGCACCCACTAATTAAAGTAGCACAAATAATTACTACATAGTGTAAAATATTTCCCGTTAAACCTGTGGGCAACCAAGCCCAAAAGCTATCCCACCAAGATCCTACATTATCCATTTTTAAATCTGAAACCAAATTGTGTAAAATATTTAGCTGATGCTGGATGTTTCGTGACTAATTTTTCGTGACAGAAAGATTATAACAACACAATCCCTGGAAACTTTCACAACCCAAATGTTGGCATAAAAGCAAATAATCAATAGCAGCACAGTTTTGTAAAATAGCCTTTCTTAACTCTTGCATCTCATGATTGATTGCTGAGATAGCTGAAGAAGTAGCATTAATTGTTTTCTTTAAATTACATGCAACAGAGTTAATGTTAAGGTGAGCATGAGTGGCAAGTGCTGGCATGCCCACCATAGACACAGCTAATGCTACATATTCCGCTTTATTAAACTAAGGTTGCTTCAGAGTCACAAGTACTATCTAGTGTGACCCCTCATCGAGAACTATCTGAATGATAAAGTTGTTGTTTAAAAAGCAAAACAGGAATCAGCCGGCTGAGGCAGCATTAGCTTCACTAATATTAGCAGGAACATAATTAAAAGTTTCTTGACCACATGTAAAAAACCATCCTTGCAGTAGCCAAACATGGGCAAAGTTAAAGGAAGACTTCAAAAGCTGTGCAGTTCAAAGTAGGTGAGCTAATACGATGAAAGTGATTTTTTTATTTGAAGATGTACAATTAACTACTTTTGCGCAAGTTATATTTGCAGGAATTGCTACCAGGGGTGTGCAAAGCAATCGCATCAGGGGCAGCAAATCCTCAGATATAGTCCCATAGTTATAGCTCCCATTTAATAAAAATGCGCTTAAGCTAGTGAAGTTTTGAATTACTTCAGAAGGACTGAAGATAGGAACTAAACATGTAGAAAGCAGATTTCCCATATCCTAAGCTTCAGATAAGCAAAAGACATCATTCTGTGTGATGTTAGCTAATTGCACCCATAGATTTTGCTTCATTCATTGCTCGAGTGAGTGTTTGGGTGGAATAACAAATTGTTGCCAAAGGACAGCTGTGAACAATCAAGCATAAGCAAATGATAGCTAAGGAATTTGCAGTTAATGTCAGCCTTCAAGATTTCTTCCTTTATTTCTTTCTCTCTGCTTTGCATCTTTCGGCTGTCATAAGTAACGGGGGGGGGGGGGGGGGCAGTGGGCCATGATATATCTGGGAAGCGTGCTGGAGTGAGTAGGAAACGAAACTGTATATCTAGGGGAGGGGGAGTTTTACTTAAGTTTCTATTCCTTGCTTTTCTATTCCTTGCTATGCGCAACTGCGACTCTTTATCAAACTATGCCAAGGTCAACGGACAGAGGCCTCATCACCACCTGAAGATGCCCACATGATGTTATGCACCATTTCTCATTGGAGAAGCGATATGGACTGTTGGGGGTGGGAACGTTGCCATCACTTTGTATATGTGCTTTTCGCGCTCATTTCCTCAGATTCAGAATTCTTTTGTTGCTACCACTTTGATTTCCAGTAAAAGATATCTTTACTCTAACAAATGGAGTTTAAGTGTTTCTTTCTTGGACTTTGAAGGGAGCACCAGCTGACATTATTCTGAATCTCACTTTTACCAGCCCACCCGGAGAAAACCCAAATTTTCTTCCGAGGGGGTTTGCAAACAAACGATGTCTAGTCCAGCCAGCGACCAAGAAGACCAGGGAGCGACTGGAGGACCAGAATCCCTGTTGATGAAGGGAGCAGAAGAGGCCGACTTCTTAGCAGAGCTAAGCCTTGGCGAAACCCCAGCTGTAAAGCCCAAATGGTCCCTGGGAGTCGGTTGGAAGGATCCTGAGGAAAGGCCCCCTCCAGGAGTGACCACGACCCGTCGTCGAGGGAAAGATGAGCCATGGCAGGAGAAGAAACGGAGAGGTTTCTTACTAACGCAAGCCATGCAACTTTTACATGAAGCTGCCGGAGAGGCTTAAGCTGATCAAAGGTATGAGGGGGAAGAGGGGGAGGTAGCCCCAGGCAGAAGAACCAGAGCAGCCACCCCCATAAATCAGCCTGGGCCGGCGCAACAGGCAGCAGCAGCAACACAGGCCCCCCCGCCTGGGGGGATAATTGCCAGAAGGCGTAGAACTCCGAAAGTGCCTCCGTTGGAAGTAAAATATGGAGGGGACCCCCAGGAATTAGGATTTTTCCTAGCACAAGTTTGGAGCCATATGGAGGAGTATGGGCAGGATTTTTCCTCAGAAGCGGCCAAAGTCAGGTGTGTGACCAGGGCTCTGGAGGGAACGGCTGCAAAGTGGATGGTGACTTTGCATAATGATAATGCCCCTCAGCTGTTGAATTATGACCAGTTCATGACAGCATTGCACACTAGATTTGAAGATCCTCTAGCTGAACGCAAGGCTAGAATCAGGATGAAAACCATAAATCAGGGGCAAAGGTCAGTAGCTGATTACACCCATGAGTTTAGGGAGCTGGCATGCCATATCCGGGGCTGGTCCCAGGGAGCCCTGATAGAGGCTTTTAAAGATGGGTTGAATGAAGATGTTTATCAATGCTGCGTGGCCAGAAGAGACCCTGGTGAGCTGCAGCAGTGGTACGTGCTGGCAGCAGAGGTGGAGATTGACCTGACCCGAAACAGACGCCGGGGGGATTTTGTTTTGAAGAATTCCCCTCTCACCAGGCCTCAAGAAGCCTTAAAACCTCTAAAGGGAAGACCAGTGGCAAAACCCAGGACCAGAGCATGTTTCCGATGTGGGAAAGAGGGTCACTGGGCTGCAGACTGCCGTGCCAAGCTGGAATCAAAAGGGGCTCCAGGAGGAGGGAGAAGATCTGAGAGGCCTCCAGCCAAGCCTCGTGGATCGGCGCTAAAAGCGGAGGAGGTTGTAGAGGTCACTCCTCAAAAAGGAGGGGGGTTGGGAACTCCAACCTCTTCTGAAGAGAGTGAATCCGAATTAGAAGACGACGCACTGGTAAGTCCAAACAAGGGCCCTATGACCATTCCAGTGAGATTAAGGGTACCCACATCAGGGGCCGAAGGGGACATGTTGGCTTTGTTAGACTCTGGGTGCGCAAGGTGCGTAATCAGTTCAAAGGTGGTAGAGAAGCTGGGCTTAAGGCTAAAGACTCTAAAAACGCCCATAGCTTTTTGCCAATTGGATGGATCGGTAGCCGGGGGTGGACCTGCTCATTTTATAACGGAACCAGTGGAGATGACAATGGGGAACCATAAAGAGACTCTGTGTTTTATTGTGGCTCCTGGGATGGAGCACCCCTTAATACTGGGTTTGCCTTGGCTCCGGAAATGGAACCCCCATGTTAATTGGAGGAGGGGATCACTACGCATACGTACAGACCAACCCCCAGAAGGGGAGGGGCAACCCAAATTGAGACCCAAAATTCCCACAGAATTGGCTTCTACTGGCACTGAGATTCTGAAAGGGGAGGAGAAAATTCCAGAGGAATACTGGGACTTAAAGGAGGTGTTCAGTGAGAAGGCCTCGGATGAGCTCCCCCCTCATCGCTCAACGGATTGCAGTATTGAATTTTTGCCAGGAGTGAAACTCCCAAAACCGAAACTGTATTCAATGACCCCACGGGAATTAGGAGAATTGCGGTTATTCATTGAAAAAAATTTAGAATGTGGTTTCATCCAACCTGCTAGGCCCCGGGTGGCGGCTCCAGTGTTGTTTCGGGAGAAGAAAGATGGCTCCTTACGCTTGGTGGTGGACTACCGTAACCTTAACGCCATCTCGGTGGAGAACGTGTACCCCCTTCCCCTGATGAAGGACATGCTGGCCCACCTCGCTAAAGGAAAGATTTTTTCGAAACTTGACCTGAGAGAAGCATACTACCGAATCTGAATCAAAGAAGGGGATGAATGGAAGACTGCTTTCAATTGCCCGATGGGTTGTTTTCAATTCAACGTCCTGCCATTTGGCCTACAGGGGGCGCCTGCAGTATTCATGCAAATGATAAACCAAGTATTGCAAGAGCATTTGTACAAAGGGGTGTTAGTTTATCTTGATGATATTCTTATCTACACAGAGACTCGTGATGAGCATGTAAAACTAGTGCGGTCAGTCCTGGAGAAACTTCGAGCGGCTCAGTTGTATGCCAAGCTGTCAAAGTGTGAATTCCACCAGGAGAAAATTGACTATTAGGGCTATCGCATATCGCACGACGGTATAGAAATGGACCCGGGGAAGGTGCAGGCGGTTTTGGAATGGGCCCCTCCCCGTACCAGGAAACAACTGCAAAGTTTCTTGGGATTTGCAAATTTTTACCGTCAATTTATTCCTGCTTTTGCGAAGATCGCGATGCCCATCACAAATCTCCTTAAAACCAGAGGGGAGGTGAAACCGAAGCCCAGTACACCACTGGAGTGGTCCATGGAGTGTCAAGCTGCTTTTGAAAAACTGAAACGTCTGTTTGCTGCTGAACCCGTACTTAAGCACCCAGATATGGACGTTCCATTTGTAATCCAAGCTGATGCAAGTGACGTAGTCGTCGGAGCGGTGCTGCTTCAGGTAAATGAAAAAGGATACCTGCAACCATGTGCTTATACCTCCCGTAAACTAACTGAAACCGAGAGAAGATGGGCCATCTGGGAAAAAGAAGCTTTTGCAGTTCGATGGGCTTTGTTAACTTGGAGGCATTTCCTAGAAGGAGCCAAACACCCTTTTGAGGTCTGGACTGATCATAAAAATATGGAGGCTTTGAAAACGCCTCGGAAACTGTCTCCCAAGCAAGTTCGCTGGGCGCAACATTTTAAGCGGTTCAATTTTTCTTTGAAGTACATTCCTGGTGGAAGGAATTTCATGGCAGATGCTTTGTCCAGATTACCTCAGTATAATAGTGCTCGCCAAGAAGTGGTGAGACCTATCATCCCAACCGAACAGTTGGCAGCTCCAATGGTTACCAGAGCTCAGAAGAAAAAAGAGATTGATTTGTCAACCGATTTATCTGCACAATTGAAAGAAGCTCTAAAACTTGATGATTGGTTCCTGACCCACTCGAATGACTGTACCATTAGAGATGGATTGGCCTGGGTGGGGGCCAAATTATATGTACCAGGAAAACTAAGACACAAAATTTTACATCAAGCTCATGATTCTAAACCTGCTGGACATTTTGGGTTCGTGAAGACCCTACACTTGGTCAAAAGGCAATTTTGGTGGCCCACATTGAAAAAGGACATTGAGACTTATGTTGCTAGCTGCCCTGTCTGTGCTTCGGCTAAGCGGCCGCCTGGTAAACCAGCAGGCTTATTGCAGAATGTGGCTAGACCAATGGCCCCATGGAAGGAAATCTCCATGGATTTTATAGTAGAATTACCTGACAGTGGAGGAAATACAGTCATTTGGGTAGTGACAGATCTGTTTTCCAAACAGGTACACTTTATAACCTGCGCGAAGATCCCGTCAGCGAAGACGTTAGCTAAGTTGTTTATTCTACATATCTACAGGCTACATGGAGTTCCTGAACGCATAATCTCTGATAGGGGCGTCCAATTCACATCAAATTTCTGGAAAGAGTTCCTAAAGTTACTAGACTCCGCCCAGGGGTTAAGCTCCGCCCATCATCCACAAACCAATGGGCTCTGCGAGAGAACTAACTCGGTGCTGGAACAGTATCTGAGATGTTACATTAATTATCAGCAGGATGATTGGACTGACTTACTGCCTTTTGCTGAGGTTGCATACAACAATTCGGTACATAGCAGCACCGGATTCACTCCATTTAAAGTGGCCTCGGGGCAAGACTTTGAACCCATACCCGAGCTTCCGCAAGAGAAATCTAACATTCCCTCATTGGATGAGTGGATAAGGCATCTCCAGAAAACTTGGCCAGTTGCTCGCAAGGCATTGGATGATGCTCATCAAGCTCATAAAAAATTTGCAGATAAAAAGAGACGTCCACAAAAACCATATCAAGTTGGTGATAAGGTGTTTTTATCAACCAAATTTTTGCAGACTACACAGAAATCGAAAAAGCTTGGACCTAAGTATGTGGGACCTTTTCTGGTTGAACGAGTTGTGAATCCTGTGGCAGTTCAATTGACACTGCCTAAAACCCTCCGTCGGATCCATCCTGTTTTCCATGTTAGTTTGTTAAAACCTGAACGTGCATCTGATCTGAGGCCGACTCAAGCAGCCCGCCCGTACCATTGCTCATTGAAGGCGAGCAACATTTTGAAGTTAAAGAAATTTTGGATTCTAGGAAGAAGAGAGGTCGAATCCAATATTTGGTTGCATGGAAGCATTTTCCTTCTTCCCAGTCTGAATGGGTAGACGAGAGAGATGTTAGAGCTCCCCGACTGGTGCAGGCGTTTCGCGCTATATATCCTGATAAACCCTGAACATTAATGCTGTTGTTATTTGTTTGTAATATCTTACCTTTTATTCTTATATTTTTTAGGACTAACGTCTTTTTGCAGGAGGGCCGAATGTCAGCCTTCAAGATTTCTTCCTTTATTTCTTTCTCTCTGCTTTGCATCTTTCGGCTGTCATAAGTAACGGGGGGGGGGGGGGGGGCAGTGGGCCATGATATATCTGGGAAGCGTGCTGGAGTGAGTAGGAAACGAAACTGTATATCTAGGGGAGGGGGAGTTTTACTTAAGTTTCTATTCCTTGCTTTTCTATTCCTTGCTATGCGCAACTGCGACTCTTTATCAAACTATGCCAAGGTCAACGGACAGAGGCCTCATCACCACCTGAAGATGCCCACATGATGTTATGCACCATTTCTCATTGGAGAAGCGATATGGACTGTTGGGGGTGGGAACGTTGCCATCACTTTGTATATGTGCTTTTCGCGCTCATTTCCTCAGATTCAGAATTCTTTTGTTGCTACCACTTTGATTTCCAGTAAAAGATATCTTTACTCTAACAAATAGAGTTTAAGTGTTTCTTTCTTGGACTTTGAAGGGAGCACCAGCTGACAGTTAAACTGCAAAAATGGCAGCGCACAAATTCTCGGAGGGTTGTTCTACTTGTTGCTGTTGTAACACTGCCTGCGCTTTGGCAGTCAGGTTCTTCACAACTCCCCACGTCACTGGATGACTGGCACAGCGGGATCGGATGGGATGCTGTGCTGTCTGTAGAGTCATCCTGGTCATTTCTGGGATTGGATTCAGGGACTGGTGCCCTGAAATCTTTGGCTGGGCGGACACAATGAGCTGGAATCCACAAAGGTCCTGTAGGAGCAAGCACAGCAGCATAGCCTCGCCCCCAAGTAATTAGAGGAACTGGCCCCAGCCATGTTTTGTCTGGCAAGGCCCGATAATATACTAGAGGGGGAGGCAAGCTTGTTTTCTGTTGAAAGTGTCTCTGATAAGCGGTCAAATTTTGAATAGAGACATTCAATTGGTTTAAGGTAAATAATACTTTTTTAATCTGTTGTGTTACTCATGACAAATTGGGGACCCTACTAGATCCCTCCTTTTTTATTTCTTTTTGGAGGCAGTCCTTAAAAGACTGGTTAGTGCATTCCAGAATGACTTGACCTTTGGAATTATAGGGGAGAGCATGAGTCAGAACAATATTCCAGGTTGTGCAAAATTGCAAAAAAACTGATGAAGAATAGGCTGGCCCGTTATCAGTTTTTAAAGAAGAGGCTTGCCCAGGCCTGTAATGACCGAAAAAAGATGAGAAATAACATGATTAGCTGTTTCCCCTTGCTGGGGAGTAGCCCAAATGGCTCCTGAGTAGGTATCAATAGATAAATGAATATATTTCCAGGGAGCTAGAGAGGGAACATGGGTAACATCCATTTGCCAAAGTTGATTAGAAAGTGAAACCATGAGGATTAACTCCCATGTCCCCTGAGGGGGATGCGCCAGAGCATTGGGGACAGGATAAAACAATTTGTTTAGCTTGGTCAGGTGGAATATGACAAGCTTGTGCCAGTCCCCTTGTGTTTTGATGGAAAAAAGAGTGACTGAAAAAAGGATCTGAAAATAAAGTAGGTAAAATATGAACAGTAGTGTCAGTATAACTATTGCCTTCAGAAAGAGGCCCAGGAAGGGAGGAGTGACTACGTATATGAGACACATAGTGTAACTGCCTTCGATCTTGTAGCAGCTGCTGCAAAGTTAAAAACAAGGCCATGAGATTGGGATCAATCTTGGGTATGATATAATCACCTGGAAGATTAAAAATAAGTTGACACACATAATGAGAGTCAGATTTTAAATTGAAAGGCTGTTGAGAAAAGGTTTGGAAAGCTAAAATAGCAACAGATAATTCTGAACATTGAGGTGAGGATTGCACTGTAGTGTAGGACACTTTCCACATATTTGTAAGCAACCACTCCTCTCGTTTGCCCACCATCTGAAAAAACACTAGGAGCTTGGGGCAATGGAGGAGAAAGTAGTGGACGAACAGGAAAGGAAGAGGTCATTAAGCAAGCAAGCTGAGGGTCTTTAGGCAAATGATATGCAGTACAGCCTACATAGTCTATTGCAAAGCAATAGACACAATCTACATAGACTTCTGTAAAGCCTTTGATTCAGTGGTGCACGACAAACTACTACTAAAACTAAAATCTTACAGTATCTCTGGACACCTGCATAACTGGATAGAAGCATTCCTGTCAAACAGACAACAAATGGTCAAAATTGTGAACCTATCAAATTCTGTACCTGTCAACAGTGGTGTCCCCCAAGGCAGTGTTTTAGGACCAACTCTCTTCATACTCTACATAAATGACCTCTGTGATCATATTAAGAGCAACTGCGTTCTCTTCACTGATGATGTAAAGCTATTCAACACCACAGACACTACTACTACCCTCCAAAAATACCTTGACTGTGTATCAAAATGGTTAATCAAATGGCAACTTCAAATCTCAACAAATAAATGCTCTGTCTTACATATTGGCAAAAAAAAATCAGAAAATAAAATACAAGCTGAATAGTCAAGACCTTGTTGAGGATCCAAACTTTGTCATGTTTATTCTTATACCTGTATCTTGTAAGCGATTGACAAATCAAATAAATAAATAAAAACATATTCAGTTAAAGCACATTGAAGAGATAAGTTCAAAATCAGATTTTGGGATAGGAAGAATAATATTCATTAAATTGGTCCCATTTCTCTGACAAGCTCGAGTTCGTTCTAAAATCATTATTTCAGCAACAGCTTGGATAAATGATAAGACATTTTGGGATGGGGTATGAGATAAATAAAGCCATTCAATACAATACATCTTTTTTGCTTCTAATACAGTTAAAACTCCTGTAGGCAGCTTACTAGTTGGCAAAAATAAAAGAGTTAACTGACAATCTCTATGAGGAATACGATCTACAAATTGAGTGCTTAAGATATTATTAAACTGTAATAAGATCTGCAGGTTGTTTTCTTTTGGTCAATAATTCAAATAATGGACTAAGTAAATGTGTAGATAAAGAAAAATATGGATGAATCCAATTGAGCGTGCCTAACAACTGCTGCAAATTAACCAATGAAATAACTTTAGGTAAATTCAAATGAGGAGAAGCTGGAGCAGAATAAGCTTGTAACATTTTATGCCCTAAATAAAGATAGGGAAAGTGCAGCTGTATTTTTTCTGGAGTAATCTGAAATCCATAGACATTTAAATCATTTTTAGTTCAGAAAGCCAATTTGGTTGTATTTTCGGGACTCCAATTAAAATATCATCCACATAATGATATACCAAAACCAATGGATGATGTTTGCAAAAAGGGGCTAATGCTGCAGCAACATAAAGTTGACATAATGTGGGACTATTCAACATTCCTTGTGGCAAAACTGTCCAATGATAATGTTTATTAGGTTCTGAATTGATTCACTGCAGGCACAGTAAATGCAAACTTTTCTTGATCAGAGGGTCATAAAGGAATAGAGAAAAAACAATCCTTTAAATCAATTACCATTACTTCATGATCTTGAGGGATCAAATTAGGGTTAGACGTTCCACACTGCAAAGGGCCCATAGGTTGAATACACAAATTTACAGCTCACAAATCAAAAGTGGCCATCTGCCATTTTTCTTTTTTATGACAAAAACAGAGATATTCCATGGACTCGTAGAAGGTACAACATGACCAGTGAGCAGCTGATCATTTACTAGCTGATGGAGAGCCGTCAATTTTTCGTGTGACATGGGCCATTGATCAATCCATACCGGCTCTTTAACCAACCAATTAAGTGAAAGGGCAGTAGCCTCAGTCTTCTAAAGTGAGGGTGGCACCCAGTTTACTAAGCAGGTCACGTCCCCAAAGGCTTACATGAATATCTAATATAAAAGGACTGAATGACCAAATCTGAATTAGGCAAATGGGATGAAAGAAACTGTGCACTTTGATGTGCACATTGATGACCTCCACACCCCACACACTTGGATAAGGTTCAATTGGCTAGGTGTCAGGCCACTGCCTGGCAGAAATCACTGAAACATCCACTCCAGTGTCCAAAATTACCTCAAAGGGCTTACCCTGCAACACAATGATCTGATGGGGCTGTTGAAATGTGATTGGGGTAGTGATGGTAGCTATGATGAAAGTGGCCGAGTCAGTAGAACTGAAACTTCCTTCCTCTCTCTCTTTTGGCTCTCCCGCTGCCGGGACAAAATAAAGAAAATGCAGGAGTTAAGCAGGGCTAGAGGAAATGGGGAAAATTTGGGGAAAATTAGTCCACAATTGGACATAAATGATTCCAGTATAATTCAAATCTATCACCCCAGGAATAACAAAAATACCATTTTTACCCATGCTTCATCGGGGAAGGACAAGCCCTACATAATTTTACAGTAGGGAGCCTGATAATTGAGTTGGAACTACTTGAACCACTCCAGGAAATTTAAAATTCACTTCCTCCTGCAGTATCAAATCAATACCACCACTACCTCTTGTAGCTGCAGGAGTATTTTCTATTGTGGGTTTATGGTCTCTGTTTGGACTGGGGCCAGAGACCAGCCCAGTCGGCCATTTCCCAATTCATTTGCCCAGTGATAACCCTTGCGACACTTTGGGCATTTTGTTCTTGTTTCAACCTCTGATGGAAAGGGGAGTGAGATGCTGTAGACATACCTCCTCCTGAACTTCAACATTCCCTTCTAAAATGACCAGGTTTGCCACAGTTGTAACAATTTCCTTGAGACTTGCTGCCTTGTGATAAAGCAGCCACCAATAAATTAGCTTGATAAGAAGGTGTTCCTAACATCTTGACATGCTTTAATCATTTCTGCCAAATCAGGGTTGGTTCCCAGACCAATAATGGCCCTGTGACATTCAGAAGTGGCATTTTCCTTTGCTAGCTTCATTAATAATTCATGCTGAGCCTCAGGGTTGTCTATCTGCTGCTGTAAAGCATCCTGTAATCTATTAATAAAATCAGGATACGGCTCAGTAGCTTTCTGCCTGATATTAGAGAAGGCTTGCCAGATGAGGCTTGCCAGAAACAAGCACCTTTGAGAATGCTCGATAGGTGCATTCAGAAGAAATTTGTAAAGTGGCAGCCAGTAAAACAATTTGAGCATCAACTGGAGCAAAATTGCCAGTTCCATACAATTGATCAGGAATGAAAGCCGCCCCCCCCCCTCCCCGAATGCTGGGCACACACAGCACATTAGTGTCTAAATTCACTGTCCCAGACTACATATTGCGCTGGAGTAAGCAACATGCAAAAGGTAGTTTTCCAATCTTCAGGTACTAAGATATGATTTCTCATATGAGCTTCCAACATTCCCTGCACATAGGTATTTCCCAACCCCATATCTCTAATTCCTTTTCTAAGTTCTGTTAAAATTGTATATGACAGAGGGTGATATTCCACTATTTGAGCTCCATTCTGATCTACTTGTCCCATGGCATGCACTGGACAAACAGACAGCATATCGGTAATTTCTTCTATATTCCCCCCCGCCCTTTATCTAATTGTTCCTCCAATATTTTCCTTATGGAGGTGTATCCTGGCTGTGAGGAAGCAAAAGTTTTAGCATCTTCAGAAGGAGCTGAAGGTCCAATTGGAAAGGATTTTGGGTGACAATTTTTACCTGATCATAATCAGGAAGGGGGTTTGTAGTCAATCGTTTCCCTGTTGAGACATCAGAGCCAAATTTTTCCACTGCTTGACGGCATTGATACCATCGATGTAATATTTGAACTGGAGCCCTAGGTTCAAGATGTAAAATATGCCCTATCTGTATCCATTCCTTTAACCTGAGCATCCCGCGCTCAGGATACCAGGGACAAAGTTTCCCTATATCCTCAATCAACTTCCTTATGTCCGCCTCAGGTGCTGTAGCGCCTGATTTGTGTAACAGGAATCTAAGTTCCTGTACATGTTTATGCTGTTGTTGAGATAGATTGCAATCCATACTTACCACTGAAATCCCATGGGACGAGGTGCACCTTAGGGGTCTATTCCAGATGGTAGTAAATATGTTGGCTGTTGCTGCCCCGGAGAGCTGTCTGTCCCTGTTCAGGCATCACTTGATGGAGTTCAATAACCAGTCATTTCAGTGTGCAAAGATGTCTGATTACCTACGTAGCGTTTGTTCCTTTTACTATATACAAGTAACAAAAAGCAACATAGATACAGCATTAGGATTGGTGAAAACCCCCTCACCAATCCTTAAGAATAGTGGTAATGTAGTAAGGTGAGATCACTGTACCAGGTACGGGACTTACCAGCCAGGGAGTGAGATCATGCAAAGAGGCCCATATAGGTATTAGGCACAGCAGTATGCTGTGTGCATCCTCTACAGGATCTCTATTGCTACTATAGGATCCCACTCAGAGCCAACCAATGCTGGTGAGGAAGGCCAAAACCCGCTCCTCCAGTGCAAAGCCATCCACACAACTGCCTATATCTGGGTGCTGATGTCAAAGCCCGTGGAAAGGGCGCGCAATCTGGGTGTCCTCCTGGATGTGCGGCTGTCTTTAAAAGAGCATATTGCAGCCGTCGCCAGGGGGGCTTTTTATCAGATACGTCTGATTTACCAGTTGCGGCCCTTTCTGGATCTGGGCGCACTTCGCACAGTCACGTCCGCCCTCGTCATTTCCCGCCTGGATTATTGCAATGCTCTCTACATGGGGCTCCCCTTGAAGAGTCTCCGGAGGTTACAGCTGGTCCAGAATGCAGCCGCGCGAGTGCTTGTGGGTGCCCCTCGGAGCTCCCACGTTACTCCGCTGCTTCGCAGGCTGCACTGGCTTCCTGTGGCCTACCGGATTCGATTCAAGGTGGTACTGATGATATTTAAAGCGCTCCATGGCTCGGGACCTGGGTACTTACGGGACCGCCTGCTGCCATCGTCAACCTCCCGCCGCCCAGTACGCTCCCACAGGGTTGCCCTGCTTGGGGCACCGCCGCCTGGCCGTTGTCGGCTGACGGCCCCGAGAGTTCGGGCTTTCTCTGTGGGGGCTCCCTCCCTATGGAATGATCTTCCCCCGGAGATACGGTCTATGACGGATATCCTGACCTTCCGGCGCACGGTGAAAACTTTATTTTTTAATCAGGCCGGCCTGGCCCAGTAACTGTGTTTTAGGTTTTTAATTAAATTTTAATTGGGGTTTTTAGTTTTTAACTTTTAAATTGAATCTGAATTAGACAGCCGGATTAAATTATTTAATTTATTTTTAACTGTATTTATTGTATATCTTGTATGTTTTAGTAGGCTGTACACCGCCCCGAGTCCCTTTTTTGGGAGAGGGGGCGGTATAGAAGTTTAAATAAATAAATAAATAAATGGCTGCTGAGTGAGTGCCAGAGTGGGCCCCCTGAATCCAAGCCTGCCAATTGATAGATGATGAAGATCAGCAGGCACAGGAAGAAATGGCCCCCTCACAATTCTGTTGTATTCCTTCACCAAGGCCTCCTGCCCTTGCAGAGCTGGTGATACAATGTGGCTTAAGATTGGGAGTCAGACAGGTTGTCATATATTTAGAGAGCCAGGAGTTCTACAAAAATGTCTGGCTGCCAACTGTCATTAACTGCCAATTTTTCAATGTAGTCTGAGAGATGTGATTCTAGTTTGACTCCTCGTGGTGCATCCTAGATAGCACGGAAGTGTGAACCAAACAACTAGCAACAATTGGCAGCCACACTACATGAGACTAGGATGATTCATAGTTTAAGGTTAAACTTCTAAAGTTAAATCATATAATAACCTTATGTTGCATATGTGATTTAGGTATCATTTGTTGCATTTTGTTTTGCAAGATAAATAAAAATTATGAGTAATTTTTTCATGTATTTACTCTTTGAAAAGAATCTAGGGTCTTAATTTTCAATTTCATAATATTGGTAAAAGGAAATTATCTCTTTTAGTTGTATAGTTTTGAAAGAACTGAATGAAGTCACCTTAGAAACAGAGCTTTATGATTTATGAACAATACCTCTTTCTGTTGTTGACCTTCCCATGAACTTTTTGAATTATGTGCAATAGAAACAAGACCATATATAACTTTGATCTCATGAGATTCTTGGTCTTTTCTACACATTTAGTCGTCTACTAAAACAATAAGGAAAACAATAAGCAGTCCATGCAATTTTAAAGCCTTAGCAGTTTAGATTTTCTAGACTGTGAAGGATAGGATTAATTAATTTATTTAATATCCATCACAATCAAAATTAACTTTTGACAATGTTAAGCTATTAAGATGCTTTGGACATTACAGTGTAAATGTTTGTAATACAGGAGGCAGAAACAATAGACACATTCCTACTAACTCCTTAATTACATCTCTTAAAAGGAAGCTGAGATCACTATAAATCAGGAGTGTCAAACTCAATTTCATGGAGAGTCACATCAGGGCTATGGTTGACCTCAGAGGGCCAGGCCGGCATGGCCAACTGGATGGGTGTGGCCAACTGAGTAGGTATGACCACTCACTGGGCGTGGCTGACTGGGTGGGCGTGGCCAACTGGGTGGATTTGGCTAGCTTAATATTGCTCACTGGGTGTGGCTGACTCAGGACAGAACAAGTCATACCATCTAATTTGATGTGGGGACAATTTGGTGCCCCACAAGCTCCTCACCTCCCAAACTGCTGGCAGCCACACAAACACGCATTCCAAGTTTGGGGACTTTTTTTGACATAGGAAGGAGACAGCCTTCTCCCCAAGCCCAGGCATGATTGGCAGTTTGTAAGCTCAAATGTGGAGAAAAGTCTCCAAACTTGGAATGGTGTGTGTATGCATGTGTGCACATGTGCATAGCATACCAAAGGAGAAATCGGGCAATAAGTCAATCAGACAGTCATACAACCAATGCAGAGGCAACTGATCTGCCTCCTTCTCCCCATGCACATCAGCAAAGTCCACCAACTCCACAGGTAGATCCAAGTCCACGGGCATAGCCACACCAATGAGTGGCACACTTCCTGTCAAGAAACTGCACAGCTCCTGATGACCACTCCAAACCCAGCACCACCAGAAAATGAGGTACTGCGACAATATAGAACACAGCTTCCTCCACATGCTGCCCAATACACATGTGAAGAGGTTTGGTTGCATCAACCACAGGACCTGAATGAAGGGGCTGACCATCAATCATCTTCACCAATACTGGCGGTGACACCTACTGCTGGGGAATGGACTACTGTTCTACAAAATGAGCATCCATGAAATTGGCCATGGCCCCTGAGTTGACCAAGGCCTGGATCTCCACTGCTCCCTGACCAAACACAAACACACTTGTTGTCAGCACAAGATGCTTCACCAAGGATGACTGGGGTGGAGATGTCGAAGATGGCAAGGATGGAGAAGATGGCAAGGATAGCGGGCCTGAGGACATTGGAACCTGACCTATATACCCCCATAGGCTGGGCAATACTCGTTTCCTGCCAGTGCTGACGTTGCTGCTTTAGGTGTCTTAGCAAGATACTTGGCTGCAAAATGGCCACAATTGCCACAATAGAGGCATAAGCCATCACAACAACACCTATCCTTTTCCACTTGGGTCAGGTGAGGGCGAGTAGCCCCCAACTGCATGGGCTCATCCAGAGGCACTTCCAACGGGGGCGCTGTCTTGCTGGGAACAGATGCAGTCTCGGTCCGTCATCATCCCCATCATTGCTGAAGCTTGGCATCGATACAAAGACACAGATGCATGAGCTCCTGAAGGGTGCAAGGGCATTCAGTGTGCGCCAACTCATCCAAGAGCTCCGACGACAAACCCTCCTGGAACTGTTCTATCAGTGCTGCCTCATTCCATTGTAAGTCCTGGGCAACCACCCAAAAGCTAGCAATGTAATCCATGAGCGAGCCTTACCCCTGCCTCAATTCTCTCAATTGCCTGTTTGCTGTTTGGGCCCAAACAGGGTCCTCAAACATGGCCTGGAACTGACAGCAAAACTCTGCATAATTGTGCAACAACTGGTTGGGCTGGGTCAACAGAAGCATCGCCCAACGTGCTGCAGAGCCTGACAACAAACTAATCAAAAACCCCACCTTATCCCAGTCAGTGCGGATGTCCTCTGGCCGAAGGCTCATATAAAGCTGGCACTGCCCAAAAAGTGCTGGAAATTGGGCCAGGGATCCATCAAATTTATCTGGCACTGCTACTGGGGATTTGCGGCATGGTTGGACAGCTTGCATCTGTGCAACCTGCACAGTCAAAGGAGCCACTTGCTGGCTTAATTGGGCATTGTCTGCTCTGAGCTTATCCATGGTCACCCCACGTAAAACAAAAGCAAGTTGGAGGGGTGGCCAGAAGCAAATGTAATGACCTGGAGTGTAATATAAACATAACAAAATCCAAAACATAAATAAATGTCCTTTAATGTCTTCAATTTGGCCACACTGTTCAATAATTCTCAGTTGAAGATAAAACATATTCAAAAATAGTCTTCAAATGAAAGCAATACCATCTGAACTTAATGAGCAGATAGAGATGAAATAAAAAACTGAACAAACTACAATGATGAAATTTCCACAACAGACCAGGATAAGTAATTGCAAGGAGATAACAAGGCATAGTCTATTGGAAGGACTCCAACCAAGTTAACTTCAGCCCAAAATAAAACATGCTTTGCTTCTGACAACGCTGTGTTGTAATTGTCTCTCTTATATACTAGTCTTCCCAGCTGCAACCAATTAGGAAGATCATGGCCACTTCCTTTCTCGTAAGCCAAGTTGTTTCCTTCTCCATTCCTCCCTGCATGCCCTAGGATGCAGAAGGGATGGGCCTGGTTCTTCCTCTGACTGCCCAGCCAGCCTCTGCCCTTCCCCAGCCTCCTCCACAACCTCTGAAGCCACACCTCCACTCTCTGTCAGCTGTTCCTCTTTTCCCTCAGAATCCAACTCTACCAAGGGCATGACAGTTGTTGTCATGCCCCTGTCGGAATCTGACTCAGTGGGGGAGGCCACTGACAGGGAGTGGGATTCAGAGGGGGAGCAGCAGATAGGAATGTGGGAATGTGGCTCCATTGGCTGTGGAAGAAACTGGGGAAGGGCACAGTCCGGCTGGGCAGAGCAGGAGAGAGGTAGAGCAAGGAAGAGGGAATTCAGAGGAAGACCCAGGCCCACACCTTCTTCATCCTAGGGCACACAGAAAGGAATGGAGAAGAGAGCAACGTGAGTTGCGTGGCTTACAGGGGAGGAAAGAGCCCTGATTCCCTTCATTAGCTGCAGCTGGGAACGCAGTGTTTAAAAAGGAAAGCTGTACACAGCAACGTTTTGGAAGCAAATCATGAGTTATCTGTTATTGTTGAGGCTTATCTAGGTTCCTGGCATCTTCCCAACTGTGTGTGTTTTGTTGGCCTTTCATTTCTGCAATTCCTTATCCTGCCCTGTCAAGTTAATTGCTGCAGCGTGGTTTGTGTGGATTTTTATTTACAGTTTGTGTGTACTTTGTTTTCAGACTGAATTTCCCCCACTTAAAGACTATTCTTGGGAGAGTTTTTTCTCCAGCCAAAGGTAACCTGGACATTGGGGGCAAAGTTGGAGGTATTAAAGGGACTCTTCTTACTTATGTGACTGTGTTGCCTTTGTGCCATGCCCCAGGTCATCAAAATTGCATATTCATGAAATTGGATCTGCGAGAAGCTTATTATAGGGTATGCATCACACCAAGGGATGAATGGAAAACCACATTTAACTGTCCCCTCAGGAGCTACCAATTCCATGTAATGTCATTTGGCTTGCAAGGAGCCCCTGCAGTATTCATGCAATTAATAAATCAAGTCTTGCATGACCATTTATATTGGGGAGTTCTTGTATATCTGAACAATATTTTGATTTACTCCACCAGTTTAGAGTAGTGGTTCCCAAAGTGGGTGGAAGCTCCCCCTGGGGGTGGGTGGGATGCCTTAGGGGGGTGCTGAAAGGCAAGGGGGCCGGCAGGGGGGCACTAAGAGCAAGGGGGGCATTCGAGGCACCGGCCCTATAGGTTCACTCATTGACTGTAGTACCGCTCCTGAGCTGGCACCTCCAATGTGGAAGCAGCGGCACATTATGTGCTGCTGCGGCTATGTTCAATGCGCTGCCCCCTTCCGCCTCTTAGTATTCCTCTGCTGCCCCCCTTGGGGACACTAAGAGGCAGCAGGGGGGCATTCGAGGCGCTGGCTCCAGAGTGGTGCTACAGTCAATGGGTGAACCTGCAGGGCCAACCGGCACCTCGAATCCCCCCTGCTGCCTCTTAGCATCCCCAAGGGGTCCAGCAGAGGGGTGCTAAGAGATGGCAGCGGGTGGCACGTCGAACGCGGTGGAACATAAAGTGCCACCGCTTCTGCATTGGAGGCGCCAGCTCCAGAGCAGTGCTAGTCAATGGGTGAGCCTGCAGGGTTGGCCGGCGCCTTGAACACCCCACTGCCATCTCTTAGAACACCCCTCTGCTGGCCCCCTTGGGGATGCTAAGAGGTGGTAGGGGGGCGTTCGAGGCACCAGCCCTGCAGGCTCACCCATTGACTGTAGTAACGTTCCTGAACCGGCGCCTCGAATGTGGCAGCACGTTGGGAAAAGCCGCTGCCACCACTTTCCCAAAGTGCCGCCGTTGTTGCATTCTGTCTGTCTGTCCATCTGTCCATCATCCAAAAGGTCTGTCTGTTTGCCTGTCTGTCTGCCTGCCTCTCTCTCTATCCATCCATCCATGTTCGATGGGCCGGCCCCATAGGCACATCGGGAAAGTAGAGCAAAGCCAGTCTGAGAGGGAGGGAGGGAGGGAAAGAGAGAGAGAGAGAAAGAGGGAGAGACCTGATGCATCAGATTGAATGAGGTCTAGTTTAGACTGAGTTGTAAATATCAGAATTGCATCTATTTAAAATAAGTATTTCATCCATCTTATTAGCAGGTGAACATAAATTAGTCAGAAAGAGTAGGAAGTAGGGTTTTTATCCCACTTAGTCTGTTCAAAATTCCTGCTTGCTTACCCCTTCTTCACCTTCGGCATTTCCATTTGTTTTTGTTTATCCATTGTTCAGAGGAAGTTGCTTCTTCCTGTGTTAGAAACTCTTCTCAATTTGTAAAGATGGGGCGGCGGGGGGAGGGGGGAGAAGTCACAGAAAGTGGCCAATCAAATAAACATTGCTTGATGCTTAGTAGTTGGTCTCTTGAATATGAAAT
Source organism: Bungarus multicinctus (assembly GCA_023653725.1). Lineage (NCBI taxonomy): Eukaryota > Metazoa > Chordata > Lepidosauria > Squamata > Elapidae > Bungarus > Bungarus multicinctus. The sequence continues at coordinate 2,541,740 of CM042851.1, forward strand.
CCATAGAGAATAACAGAGAATGATAAAAAACAGAAAAACTATCAGAGAGCATTTCATGCCATCTTGGCACAGATTTCAGACCAGTTGCTTTAACATCTGTAGTTACAAAAACCTTTGAAAGGCTAGTGCTGTCCCACCTGAAAACCATCCTGGATCCACTGCTAGACCCCCTGCAATTTGCCGAGCAAATAGATCGACAGGTGATGCTGTTAATATGGCTCACTACATCCTACAACATCTTGAATCTCCAAAGACCTTCGCAAGGGTACTCTTTGTAGACTTTAGTTCAGCATTCAATACTATCATTCCAGATATTCTTCTAAGTAAACTAAACCAGATATCTGTACCTGACCACACTTGTAAATGGATCATAAGCTTCCTAACAGGCAGGAAGCAGCAGGTGAAGCTAGGCAAAATCACATCAAATACCTATACAATTAGCACAGGAACCCCCCAGGGCTGTGTGTTCTCTCCTCTTCTCACTAGATACCAATGACTACATCTCAAAAGTTCCCTCTTTTAAAGTACTGAAGTTTGCAGATGATACAACAGTGATTGGTCTCATTCGAGACAATTATGAATCTGCATACAGACAGGAGGTTTAACAACTAGCCTTGTGGTGCAATCAGAACAATCTTGAACTAAATACACTCAAAACTGTAGAAATGGTGGTAGATTTTAGGAGAAACCTTCCTATACTACCACCTCTTACAATATTAGACAACAATATCAACATTAGAGACCTTCAAGTCTCTAGGTTCTATCATATCTCAAGACTTAAAATGGACATCTAACATTAAAAATGTCTTTGATGACATTAAAAATGTCATCAAAGAAGCACAACAAAGAATGTTTTTTCTGTACCAACTCAGAAAGCTCAAACTGCCTCATGCAAGTGGCTGTGGTTTTTTTTCTTCAATTTATTTGTGTCCTCCTTTTCATTGTAAAAAAGTTGGTCACCTTACTAAAAATTTTAGAAAGTAAGCAAAAAAATGGTAAGAGAAAACCTGTCTAATCTTGATGAATACAAATCACCGGGGCCTGATGGATTACACCCCACAGTTCTAAAAGAGCTGGCAGATGTCATCTCAGAACCACTATACCATATCTTTCAAAAATCCTGGAGCACTGGAACTACCAGAGGAATGTGTCATAAGAAAATTCCAATAGGAAACAAAGACAACAACACAAGCAATGATTTCTTACTTTAAGATCAGAGGTTTATTGTTTCTAATAATTTGGAACATAAGAAATGTATAGATATAAAGGATATAAAAGAAATAATAGCAGTAATACACTCACATTAATTAACAAGCCATTGCAATCGGGTCCCATGACACATAGCAGGTCCTACAAAGACTGCTATAAATCATGGGGCCCTGATCTCATCTCAAGCTGCACTTTTTAAACTTTTTCTTCAAATTGATATACACACTTCACAACTTCACTAACTGTCACTTTCCATAAACATCTGTGCATATTGAAAGCTGTCAGCCATTTGTTACTTTCAGTTCCTCATTTCCCACACTTTCATTCTTCCTCCTGTTTTAAATGTATCCACACAAGAACATACTTTGCAAAAGCATGTCACACAAGTCAGCACATTAGAAATATCATCTAGCATATTTTGCAATTATGTTAGTTTAAAACTTTGGTTTATCAAAGCCCACAAGTTTCTACCTAGGCCTTATTACCTGCAACTTCCCAATAGGTATATTTCTTCTCTCTCAACTGGAAAAGAGCTGATGTGGTTCCTATCTTCCAAAAAAAAAAAGGGGGGGGGGAATGGATCCAGGAAACTACAGACCAATCAGCCTAACATCAACACCTGGGAAGATACTGGAAAACTTAATAAAATAACCAGATCTGCCAACAGACACAAATAAAGTAATAATTAGAAGCCAGCTCAGGTTTGTTGAAAACAAATTATGTCAAACCAATTGTGATGACCCAGGGTGGGATACAAAATAAACACAGTCATAGAAGACAGGTGAAGCCCCTTTTATTCCTTCACTTTGCTTCCAAGCTCCGAATATCTTTGATGGAAGACAAAAAAACTCCCACACGGACATTACATGAAGAAGGAAAAAAGCAACACAAACCAGGCAAGATAAGGGCTGGAGGAAGTCCACAGATAACACACACTGGGAAGGACGCCAAACTCAGAGAGGAACTATAAACTAGAGATATTTACATGCTTTGTTTCCAGTGTTCGCCAGTATGCAGGTCCAAACTCTTATTCAGTTGTCACAGCTGCAGCCCATGAAGAGAATCGAGGCCATCTCCTCCTGAGTAGACCACGTCTCTCCCTCATCCTCTCCTCCCTGCGTGCCCTAGGATGGATAGGGGATGGACCTGGGTCCTCCTCTGACTGCTCAGCTGGCCTCTGCCCTTCACCAGCCTCCTCCACAACCTCTGGAGCCACACTTCCACTCCCTGTCGGCTGTTCCTCCTGTCCCTCAGAGTCAGTCTCCACCAGGGCCATGACACCAATCTTATTTCATTCTTTGACATAGTGACTAAATTAGTAGACCAGCGAAATCCTGTGGAGATAGTATACTTAGATTTCAGCAAAACATTCAAAATAATAGACCCACAACTTATTTTTGGTAAGTTAGAAAAAAGTGGGATAGATAGTATCACCATCAGACGGATTTGTAACTGGCTGACAAACTATACTCAATGAGTAGTCCTTAATGGTACTATGTCTATATGGAGAAAGTAAGTGGTGGGGTACCACAAGGTTCCATCTTAGGGACAGCAATCTTCAGTATCTTCATAAATTATTTAAATGACAGAATAGAAGCAGAACCAAAATTGCAGATGATACAAAGCTAGCAGAAATAGCCAACACCCAAGATGTTAGGCTCAAGATCCTATGAATCTTGACAGACTTAAACACTGGGTCCTATCTAACAAAATGAAATTCAGAAAAGTAGACAAAAGTAAAGTCTTACTCTTAGACAAGAAAAACCAAAAGTACACATATAGACTGGGTGAAACCAGGCTTAATAGCAGTAGCTGTGAGAGGGATCTTGGAGTCTTAGTGCAGTTAATATGAGCCAGCAGTGTGCATTGGCAGCCAAAAAAGCCAATGCAATCCTAAGTTGCATTAACACAGGGATACAATCACGATCAAGTGAGGTACTAATACCACTCTATAAAGCCTTAGTAAGACAACACCTAGAATACTGCATCCAGTTTTAGTCAGCACACTATAAAAAAAAGATGTTGAAACTTTAGAAAAAGTTCAGAGAAGAGCAACCAAGATGATTAGGGGACTGGAGCCTAAAGCATATGAAGAACAGTTATAGAACTGGGCATGGCTAGTCTAGTGAAGAGAGGACCAGCAGTGTTCTAGTATTTGAGGGACTGCCACAGAGATGAGGGGGTCAAGCTATTTTCCAAGGCACCTGAAGGCAAGACAAGGAATAATGGATGGAAACTGATCAAGGAGAGATTCAACTCAGAAATAAGAGAAACTTTCTGACAGTGATAACAATCAACCATTGAAACAGCTTGCCTTCACAAGTTGTGGGGGCTTCATCACTGGAAGCTTTCAAGAAGAGACTGAACTACCATCTTTCAGAAATGGTGTAGGGTCTCCTGCTTGGGAGGGGGGTTGGACTAAATGACCTACAAGGTCCTTCTAACTCTGTTTTTTTTTTCTATTCAATGGATATGTTTAGGTAGTATTGTTTAATTCAAATATCCATAAGCTCTAAAAACAGTGGGGGGATTCAAATAATTTAACAACCAGTTCTCTGCCCTAATGACTGGCTGGGTAGGCATGGCTGGGTGGTCATGTGACTGGTGGGCATGGCCAACTCGATGTCACTCACATCGAGCGGTGCCTCTCCTTGCCCAGCGTCTCCTCTCCTCACCATGCCCAGCCCCACCTCACCCCTCCCATTCCAGCTATTCCTTCTTATGTCCAGCCTTGCCTTGCCTTGCCTAGCCTCTCCTTGACCTATGACCACAATTGAGTCCAAAATTTATGTTGCTAAGTGAGAAATTTATTAAGTGAATTTTGCCCCATTTCATGCCTTTTCTTGCCTTTTCTTGTAAGTGAATCACTGCAGTTAAGTTACTAACACGGCTGTTAAGTGAATCTGGCCTTAACAGCAAATAGCATTGTAGAATCTGTGGGATACACCAAAATTTATTTATGTGGAATAATGATAGCATATATTGCTAGAAGAAACAAGAAAAAACAGAAACAACAAAATTTGTTACAGGAAGATCTCAAAAAATTGGAATCAGCATTACAAAAAGAACCACAAAACAATAAAATCAAGGGAGAAAGGGTGTCAGACACAAATTAAATCTATTGATGCAGAAAGAAAGGGCACAAAACTTAAAATTTGTGAAACAATTTTTTTTGAACATGCTAACAAACCAGGGAGATAATTATCGTACAAATTAAAAAAAGAGAAAGAGAAAAAATTAATACAGCAATTGTATTAATTAATTGAGGCTCGCGTTCTCAGGATGAGAACGGGAGCCTCCAACATCACATGGAAGAAAAAAAAGGTATCACACAAAAATACTTTGAGGGATTGTATAGCAGGAAAAAATAGCTAATGAGAATATACATCAGTATCTAACAGAGAAAGGTTTACCTCCAATATCCGAAGAGAAAAGAGAAATGTTGAATAAGGAAATAACTGTTAGAATTGAAAAAGGCAATACAAAAACAGAGATGTAATAAAACCCCAGGGCCTCATGGTGTTCCAGGGGAATTATATAAGGCCATTCATGAACCAGTGGAATTGTTAATGTTGGAGGTATATAATGAGGCATTGACGGAAGCTAAATTACCGGAATCATGGGCTGAGGATTATATTACTCTTAATACCAAAAGAAGGTGCAGACTACCAACAAATTAAAACTATAGACCCATCTCATTGCTAAATGCTGACTATAAAATATTCACCACCATAATAGCAGAAAGATTGAAAAAAATTGTTAAAAGAAATTGTACATTTGGACCAAAACGGATTTTTACCAAAAAGACAGATTAGAAACAACATGAGGATGGTAACAAATGTTCTAGAATACTATGAAGCCCATCCAGAGAAACAAGCCACATTGATCATGCACAAAAGGCATTTGACAATCTAAATTGGCAGTTTCTCATTCAACAAATAAAATATATGAATTTCGGCCCGAAATTTGTGGGAATGATATCCACAATATATTCTACCCAAAAGGCCAGTGTAATATTAAACAAAGATACTACAGGGAAGTTTAATATAGCTAAGGGAGCGAGACATGGATGTCCACTGTCACCTCTACTTTTCATTCTTTCACTAGAAGTTTTACTATCTTGGATTAGACAAAAACAAGAAATAAAGGGTTTAAGATTAAAAAATAAAAATATTGGGATGACCTGGGGCATGGCACAAAGGCAACCCAGTCAGATAATCAGTAGGAGTCCCTTTATTAGTTCCAACTTTTCCCCCAATGTCCTGGTTACCTTCTGGCTGGAGAAAAACTCACCCAGGAACAGCCTTTGGCTGCAGAGAATCAAGTCCAAAATGTGGTCAACAAAAACTGTAACTATAAGGCCAATCAAGGCAAAATGAGGTGATTCATCCAGCAGGGCAGGAGCAAGAATTTCAGATGTGAAGGCACAACAATTAGTCAACGTAGTTGGGAAGATGCCAGGGACACAGATAAACTCACATTTGCTCCCAGCAGCTGCTGAACTCAGCATGCATCTCTTCTGCATCTTCCCAGTTGTGGCTAATGAAGGGAATCGGGTCCCTTTCCTCCCCCATAAGCCATGCAACCCACATTGCTCTCTTCTCCGTTCCTCCCTGCATGCTCCAGGATGAAGAGGGGGTGGGCCTAGGTCTTGCACTGAACTCTACCTGCCTTGTTCTATCTCTCTCCTGCTCTGCCCAATCGGACTTTGCCCTTCCCCAGTTTCCTCTTTAACCAATAGAGCCACACTTCCACTCCCTGTCAGCTGTTCATCTTCATCCTCAGATTCAGACTCTGACAGGGGCATGACAACTATAAAATTCAGGCATTTGCAGATGATCTAGTATTTTTTACAGGGGAGCTTATAGACACAGAAAATATTTTATTGCGAGAAATAAAAGAATTCGGGAAGGTGGTAGGCCTCAAAATTAATAAAGACAGAACAAAAATATTAGTTACAAATCTTACTGACAGTCAGAAAAGATAATTAGAAGGGAAAATGGAAATATAAATAACAAAAAAAGTTAAATATCTAGGAATATGGTTGATGGCAAGATGTTCCTCAATAAAAGAGGACAACTATAATAAATTATTGCAACAAATAAAGAAAGATGGGGGAAAATACAATTATCGTTATTGAGAAGATCTCCACAATCAAAAAACCAAAATTGCTATATTTGTTTCAAATGATCCCAATACAATTAGACAAAAAATTCTTGGAGGAGTTAAATAAACTAATAACAAAATTTGGTTGGCTAGGGAAGAAACTCTGAATAAAATTGAAAATATTACAAGATAGCAGAAGTAGAGGTGGTTTCGAACTCCCAAATTGGGAGCTATGCTACCACACCATGGCATTAGTATGAATAAGATAATGGATAAATCTGAATAATAAAAAGATCCTTATATTAGAAGGTCATGATTTGCAAGTAGGATAGCATGCCTTCATTTGGGAAAAGAAGAGAAAAACACACTCATATTTCCATAGACACCAAATGAGAGATGCACTTATACAGGTCTGGAGGAGAATTAAAAATAATAATTACATCAAAATACCCAGTTGGTTATCAACCATGGAGGCTATGATTTATCCAAATACATTGGACTTAGATATAGTGAATTGTTAGATAACTAAGGGAAACCCAAAACAAATCAAGAATTGAGAGATCAAGGGATAAGTATAGATTGGTGGCCATATTTACAATTGCAGGCAAGGTATTAAAAATGGTTTAGAAGAGTACGGATTTGATAAAGAACAACAACAACAACTGGATAAAATACTATTGGGACCAGGGGAGAAATTCATAATGAAAATATATAATTATCTGTTAAGATTTAAAATGGAAGAAGAAATAATTAAAGGGTCTATGATAGCTTGGGCAAGGAATTTTGGGTACAATATCAAATAAGAAGAATGGGAAAAAATATGGACAAAAAATTATAAATTAACAATGTTCGTGGCCTACAAGGAAAACCTCTATACAATGTTTTATCATTGGCATTTACCACCAGCTAGACTGGTGAAGAAGCATCCAAATATGAGTCCGGAATGTTGGAAATGCAAACATAAACAGAATATTTTCTTTCATATGTGGTAGTCATGTCCCAAAACTAGGAAATACTGGGTAAAGATAAGAAAGTTACAGGAAATAACAGGTCTTCAAATTGAGCTTAAACCTGAACTTTTCTTATTAAGTATAATAAGAGGAGAATTCAGTAAAAAAGTTAAATATATTATATTACATATAGTGACAGCGGCTAGAATTGCCTTTGCACAAAGTTGGAAATGGGACAGTACTCCTTCCGAGGGAATGGTAATAAAAAAGTGTTGGATTATGCAGAGATGGATAAACTTACTTTAGAATTGAAAGACGAAGATGAATCAGAATATTATGCAGTCTGGGACAAACGGTATAGTTGGCTAGATAATAGAAATAAGGATTAAAAGTATATATGTATATAGACATATTAGTAACATTGATGTCACAGTGTTGTAAAGAATGTAAAAAAGATTTGTAATCTTGGAAAATGTGCAATAAAAATATTCGGGGGAAAAAAAGAATCTGGCCTCCCATTGACTTTGCTTGTCAGAAGTTTGCAAAAGGGGATCATATGACCCTAGGAGACTACAACGGTCATAAATGTGTGACAGTTGTCAACCATCCGAATTTTGATCATGTGACCATGCTGATGCTGCAATGGTTGTAAGTGTAAACAATTGTCATAAATCACTTTTTTAGTGCCATTGTAACTTTGAATGGTCACTAAATGAACTGTTGTAAGTGAAGGATTACCTGTACAAAAATACAAAAAGCTTCTTTGTTTGCAAAAAGCTTCCCTAAATACCAACAATTAGATTAGAAATAGGGGAATACACACTGAAGATCAATGACAGTCACAACCATTGTAGAAACCATTCTGTCTGAATACCTTTTCATCAGCAATACCTGCAACATAGAGTTACAAATCAGGCAGGGTACTAGAGCACCTTGAGGAATTAAAATAGTTAAAATGCAATGATAACTATCAGCAGCTAACTTTTGCTCATAAAGTGAAACCTTTTAGCAGAGAGTTCATTTAAGCTCTCCAGAAAGTGGGTGGACATACTTGGGCTACAAAATGCTGAGCTAAAGAGACAAATTAATGAAGTATATAGAGGACCCAGGTTCAAGTTTCTGCCCTTCTAAGCTTGTCAGGATCACAATAAAATCAGTACATGCCACAGGTATCTAAATAAACTTCAAGCCTGGTGCATGTTACTAAGCCTTATTTATCATGAAAGAAAACTAAAATGAATTGAAGGGAGGATTCACACTCTATCTCCTATTTTTTTTAATCTTACTATCAGTGAGCAATCATGTGCCTTGACCACTCTGAAGTAATGCAAGAGACTCCTGTCCCAAAGGTGCTTTTTCAAGAGGCAACTGGACTTTCTCGAAACTAAGAAAGTCCAGTTGCCTCTTGAGAAAAGCACCATTGGAATAGTGGTGGGATTCAATTGTTTTTACTACTGGTTTTGTAGGCATGGCTTAACGGGCATGGTTAGGTGAGCATAGCCATGTGACTGGGTAGGTGTGGCTTTTTTTTTGCTTTTTTGCAGCCACCTCTCCACCTGTTTTTAGGCCTTCTGGGCCTCAGATGAGCCTTGGGGGGCATTTTTTGTTCCCAGAAGGCTCCCCTGGGGCTCAGGAAGAAAAAACAGAGCCTGGGGGGAGCACACAGGACTCCCCCCAGCTCTGTTTTGGGATTTTCCTGGCCTCAGAGGAGACTCTGGGAGGCATTTTTGCTCCCAGAACACTCCTCTGGGTCTCAGGAAGTGAAAAATGGAGGGGGGGTCTGAACCCATCCCTCCATTTTTTGCCTTCCTGGGCCTCAGTAAGGGAAATCCTGCCACAGCTGATCATATGAACAGCTGATTGTCGGGAGGGGAAAAATAAGAAATATCTTAAGGGGCAAGCATCAGGCAGGCAGGGTGAGCAAGAATCAGGTGGGTGGGGCAAGTGAGCCAGTGACAACTGGGTCGGTGGTGTGGCCAGCCAGAACTTACTACTGGTTCAGCTACCCATGCCAAATCTTTGCTACTGGTTCGTCCGATGTGTTGCGAACCGGCTGAATACCACCATTGTTTTGGAACAACCATGATGACTGGAGAATTCTTATAGACAAAAGATTCCTGTGCTCAATGAACTGACAAAGCATTCTTTCACACCCAGGAGAAGCAAACATTAGATCCATTTGCACCACTTAAAGGTACCAGCTGGTCTCACTCACCTCACATGATATCCTAAGGAAAACATTCAGATTTAAGGAAAGATCACATGCCCCCAGAAAGGCAGTAAAAAAATCAGTGCCAAGCTTGCATCCTTCCTCTTGGAAGTATACCCCAAGGGACAGTGTCAGGAATCAGTAAATCAGTGTAAATGTTTATGTTTATGTTTATTAGATTTCTATACCGCCCCCTCTCCCAAAAAAGGGACTCGGGGTGGTGTACAGCCAGCTAAAACAGAAACAGTGTATACAATTAAAAACAATTTAAAATGATTAAATTGGAGGCCGAATATAAAGTTAACAGATATAAAACTGATAAAAAATTTAAAAATACCAAATTTAAAACCCCACAAATGGTTACTGGGCCAGGCCGGCCTGTTGAAAAAACAGGGTCTTTACTGTGCGCCGGAAGGTCTGAATGTCGGTAATGGCTATATCTCTGGGGGCAAATTGTTCCAAAGGGAGGGAGCCCCCACAGAGAAGGGGCCGCCAACCCTCCACACCCTCGGGGCCACCAACCGGCAATGCCCAGCCGGCGGAACCCTGAGGAGGCCAACCCTGTGGGAGCGTACTGGGCAGCGGGAGGCTGTTAGTGGCAGCAGGCGGTCCTGAGCCATGGAGCTTAAAATAACCCTTCCTCTTTAAAAAAAAAGTCAAGCCCCTAATAAAAGTATGAGCAAAATAAAAAAACAACTCTGGAGAAGCTCAGGCTACAGAAAGTCTGGGTGTACTGCCAAGAACAATTAGTTGTTACAATGTAACAAAACTTAACCGCAGGGGCAGTTTCTGAAAACACTTAAACAGGTCAATAAAGATAAGTATTAAGTTAGAAACAACACACAGAGACATACCAGAATGTCTCCTTCCTGACAGGATTAACTCTGTAAGGTGGGAAAAACAAAAGATTGTTTCTTTCAACAGTGGGTTTTGCCGAACTGCTCAGAAAGTTAGATAACTGTTCTCCCGAACTGGTGAGAATGAGCTGAATCCCATCACTGTCTATAAACACCATCATTGGTTGGAAATGTTCAAAAGTAGTCTAATAATTCCTGATCTTGCTTCTATTTTAAAATCATTGTAGTATTATGGATTGCATTATTAATATTACATATCATTCCCACCTGTGATTTTACATTCTTTTTAATGAAATATAAAAACAGTTTGATTTCTTGATTGGAAAGATACTTGTATATCTTGCTTTATATAATTGATTAGATGAATACTAGAGACTTTTTTAATAGAAAGGAAGACAATGAAGATAGAAGGGACTAATAATCTACATGAAGTCTGGAGGAATATCTAGAGTTTAGATATAAATTTAAAAAGTGCACTATTGGACTTCGGGTTGATGTTGCAGTGTGAATAGCTGGAAAATAGCAGTCTCTACCAAATCCCACGAAATCCAGCCAGCAACTGCTGTCGGGAGACCCTTCAGGGTCATAGCTGCCTTGGAGGGGTGGTGAAGGAAGGAGAGGCACTTCACTGACCATGAGGGAAATCACAATTCTTTCGTTAGTGTTAGAGTTTGCAGCAGAAATTCAAGTCCAGAAAACACACAGATGACTGATTCAGAAGGATCATTAACTTCTTTATAAACATAATACGAGTAAAGTTTACAATACCATTTGTAGATTCTTTCAATGTAACATAACACAAACAGCAAGCAGCAGCAGCTCATAGTAGATATCAGTTTCACTTTCAATTCTCAGCGAAGCACACAGAGCCAAACCACACCCAGGCTGTCAGCTCCCATTGGCTGGTCCGTTGCCATGCTTACTCAGTTACTGACTTTATTAACCAAATCTCTGCCAGTTAATGAATATATTCTGGCAGTTAGGTCCAAAGCAAGCTCTCCCCAAATGACAGCAGGGATGATGGCCATTTTTTGGCTGTCACAAAGCTGGGACAACCAGGACCACAAGAATTGTGCTGGAGTGGTGTATGGACAGAGCATTCAACTGAGTAAAATAATACCAACTTTTACTCTAAAGATTGGAAGTAATAACAATAATATTAAAAGATAACTCCTAAGTTTAAGATAGTGGTAGATTGGCACATGGAGAAAAAGAAAATTGAGAACAAAGGTGAAAGAAGCCCAAGACAAGCTAATAAAATAGAGAAAGCTTGGAAAAAGCCCAAATAATTTGAAAAATGATTTTCAGGATAATTGATTTGGTTTATTTGTATTTTTAAATCCCTTGGATTTAATTGGAAACTCAGCTGTTTTTGACAGACTATTTAATATTGGATTTGGGTTAAGAGATCCATCTACTGGAGGAAGAGAAGTACTACAGCACAATAGCTGCAGGATTTTAGAGAAAGTTACTTCAATAAACACAAAACCTAATACACAAAATAGAAGCAACAACATCTGGAGGATGACCTGACCTTGACTCTTCTGTTGACAATTTGGATAATTTGGAGACATTTACTAAGCCTTTTTTGTTCTTTTTTCTTGCCCTTTGGAAGATTTATAAAAAGGAACTAACCAGCAAATAACTAAATTTGGCTATTGGATTATGGATTTGGAAGACGGGAGGAACCTAGTGGTTTCTAGAGTATTGGACTTAATTTGGATTTGGATTAGGATTTTTAATATTATTCAACAGAATATCCTATGAGAGAAAAGAAGAAAAGAGAAAAAGGACAGATAAATAAGACTTTAAAATTTGGACAATTGGGAGATATATAATTGGGGAAATATAAATTGTAAATTGTAAAATAAGGGGTTTTACAAAATGGATTTCCAAGAGACAGCAGACCTATATGGAGAAATATTGATTATGTTAAAAGATATGTATGAATTTTGGAAAGGCAACAAGGAGACAAGGAGATTGTTTAAAGATACAGAAATGAATGTAGAAGCTACTCAATGATTAGGGGGAAAAGAACAACACGATACTCAAGAAATAGATGAAAAGTTAAAAAAGGCAGTGGAAGGGGAAAAGCAAAAAGAGATGCAAGAAGTTAAAAATAAAGAGGAGAAAGGATTAATAAACAGAAGACATAACCCCATAAAAGTTTATGATATAATAGAGGGAAGAGGGGAAAATCTCCTTAAGAAAAACCAAAAAGAAGTTTTGTTGATGGGAGTTCAAATACAACAGAAGAAAGAAATAAAAGGTACTAAGAAGTGGAAGATTAGTAGGTACAAAAGCAAAAAAAAAGAGATACAAGACTCCAAGAATATGAACCTTGCACTAACTGGGTCAATTCTTTTTAGGCAACAATAACAATAATAATACAAATAGGTATGTGTAGTTCTAATCTTTTAACTTACACAACTTCAACAGAACTGATCTCTTTTCATAATCCATTTCGCATTAATTCCTTTAAACATAAATAACATTTCTTTGCACCTTGTATTTATAATCTCTAAATACTATTATTTAATATTTTAAAAGAATTATTCATAGTTCCACCATCACTTCAATATTCCAAATGTGTAGGGTTAATAATAACTATAAATATTAACAATGTTTAGTCAATCCTGAGATTATATCTCAAAATCCCACACAATTCTAGACTTTTGATTATTTTAAATTCCTAATATACTTTAACAAATTGTTAATATTAATAATACAGTTTAATTACCAGTTTAATTACAGTTTAATTCCTATATTTCCACCTACTGTCTTGACTTATTTGGATTATATTATTAAATTATATTTTCTTTTGATGTATATACTACTGTTTCCCCTTATATATTTTCCCATTTTATTGAAATATTTTCTCATTATCCACCATCTCTTAATCTTTTTGAAATTCCATCATTTATTGATTTTTAATCAACCTTTTATGTTGATTCAAAACTAGTTTGTGCAATCTACTGTATGTCCACCCCAGTTATAATTCTAATATTCTATAGAGTCAAAAGTTGTCTCAAATTACTGTGGCAGAGTGTGCAAAGGTTATCCCTGGTCTTTGCATACCATACAAGTCTACATACCAAATTATAGTGAGAGAAGCTTGGGGTGGGATGAAGAGCTAAATGTAATGTTACCTTCATTTAATTAAAATTCAGTATAATTCTTCCCATGTATGCAATAACTTTTCTTTTTAATCACTTGAGATATAAAACTTAAATATATAGGGTATCAGCATTACACCATCATTTCTAGAACAAAATTGTTAAATTATATTCTCTCATGTACATTTCATGTAAGGTTCCTTTCTTTAAAAAAAAAAAAATCTGTGAACAGCAAGTAAGGATTTTAAGTTTAAACCTAAATTCTTACTGATGAAATAATTTGATGAAATAATTTGAAGAATTATTGACAATAACTAACTAAAAAGTGATCCTGGAATATTGCTTGACCTCAACAAATAGAATAGAATAGTTGCCTTTTTGGAAGTTATAATTGGGGATTCCATCGTTGTGATGATTTTTGTGTGGACGTATGTTGAGACAAAAGTCAATCATGTTGTGGTCACTGTTGGAAAAGGTTTCTTTAATTTATATTCCGTAAATTGAATTCAAACTATTGCAGAAGATGAGATCAAGGCAGTTGTTAAGTCTAGTATTGTTGGTTACTAATTGTTCAAGTCCCAGGTTTCTTACAGCATTGTAGAAGATTGCATGTATGGGTTCAGTTTTAGATTTGTTTAAGGTCCAGTTAATGTGAAGTAGATTGAAGTCACCAAGAAAGATAAAAGTGTGTGGGCAGGATGTTGCCCCTGTTAGTAGTGAATTTAGCTTGTTTACATGTTCAATGTCATAATCAGGGGCTCTGTAACATAATAAGAATCGAAATGTGATATTTAAGGACAGTTCACAGATGATAGTCTCAGGAAGAGCAAGCTCTTGGGTAACTTGGATGTTTTTTAGATGTAAGGACTTTTTATAGAAGATAGCAACACCACCTCCTCTATGGATTTCACGTTCTGATCTGTAAACATGATAGTCTCCTACTGTGGTAATGGAGTCAGCGAGAGATGCATTAAGCCATGTTTCACAGACAAATATGATGTCAAATTTAACCATATTTAGTAAGAGGAGAAATTCAGCTATTTTATTCACAAGGCTTCTTGCATTGAGTAGCTTGCATTTAAGGCCAGTTGTAGTTGGAATTGAGGTAGTTAGGGGTGCACATGTCTAGTTTTGAGAGATGGTGGGTTGGATGATGTAGGGTTGGATGTGGAGTTATGGGTTGTGTGAGTTACTTTTGATACAATCAGCGCGGTAGTCAATGTACAGATCCTTCTCTCCATTGTCTAGACCAGGGGTCGCCAACCTTTTGGACCTCAGGGACCACCAAACTCATAATTTTAGATCCCAGGGACCACTAACCAGCTCTGTGGGCATGGCCTAATTTGTGGGTGTGGCTTGGTGGTCATGTGACTGGCTGGGCATGGCTTGTATGTAAATATTATAAACTTTTATATAAATATTGATTTTTTTATAAAAAAAGAGCAACTTTTACCCAAAATCAGGCAAAGCAGGCAGATTGAGATGCTCACAGAATCACAGATTCATTCAGACATCTATCTAACTGCCATTGGCTAGTTCAGTCTGTCACATAAAATTTGCTTTCAAGCAAACTCACAAAATTAACTCACAACACACCATGCATGTAAATATTGAATTTTTTCATAAAAACAGCAACTTTTACCCAAAATTAGGCAAAACAGGCAGGTTGAGTTGTTCACAGAATCATTCAATGATCTATCTATCTGCCATCAGCTAGCTCAGTCTCTCAAATTTGCTTGCCGTGAGTCTGCACTTAATTTGCTTGCAAGCAAACCTTCAGTCCTAAGGGAGGTTTGGTTGTACTGAGTAAGATCTAAAGACTAGATAGAAAGCAAGAAATCCAATTATTTCTTGCTTCCTAGCTAATGTAAATCTCCCGGCACAGCAGAACAGATGATGGTCAGAAAAAGGAAAAATAGCAGTTTAGCAGGCAAGTTTACTGGGTAAGGAGTGAGTGGGTAGGGAGGGTTCCCGCAGGCCATGTAGGTGGCGCAGCCTTATGTTTCTGTGCAGCCAGGATTAATTACTTTGTGGGGGTGCTCTGGGGGTGAGATTTCTCTGCAGCCCACCAAAATTTTCTCACGGCCAGCCAGTGGGCCGTGGCCCACCAGTTGACAACCACTGGTCTAGACGTCTTTTGAGTTCATTGCGGAGTTCACAGGAGTGGATTCTTTGCAGTATGGATAAATCTGGTCTTGAGCAAAGTTTTTTGTGGTTGAGATTGGTTTTTGCAATGGCATTTATTGTATGAATGAATATGTGTTTGCTGGATTCATTTTTACATAGAACTCTACAAAAGTTTGGGGCCACTGAGCCATCATTGTATTTGAACTCAGGGTCATCTCTGGTTATTTCAATGATATCTTCAGGAGAGATGTTTGTTGTATTGGAGTTGCTTATGATATTATGAACTTTGGTGATGTCATCTGATTCGTTAGTGTCTTCAAGACCAAATAAGATGGCATTTGGATGTTTCTGATCATGTTCCATGATGTCTCTGATGAGTAAGGGGATATCATTTGTGGAATTATTTGATGGGATAGTAATTATTTGGGGTTGTGGTTTGGTGGCTATTTTTGGTTGTACTTGTGATTGTAGTTGAGGTAGTAGTTGTGGTAGTGGTTGTTGGGTTGAGATTTGATTTTGAACTGATAGGTAGTCGCTTATCAGTGCTGTATTTTTTCATGTATGCTTTCTTGTATAATTGTTTCAAAACGTATTGCTAAGCGTTCTTCTATTGAGTGCATGAGTGTTTCTATGCTATCAACTCTGTCAGGCAGGGTACTTGGTTTGTTTAGTTTAGGAAAACATGATGGACATAGACAAGGGAATGTATCTGATTCTTTTAGGAGATCAGCTACGTCTTTGTTTAAGTTTAAGCAGGCAAGGTGGCTTGATTGTCATATAGATATCATTTGATGTTATTTTCGCTTTTATTGATGGTTTTAAGACATCTGAAGCATGTACAGGAGACTGGGAGGTCATTGGCAGAGATATTATTTCTTTGTTGTTGTTTGGTAGTGGAGGATTTGGAGTTTCTGGAGTTTCTGGCTGGCATGGTCAATGACAATAGTACACTAAACAATTACAATAGTTAATTAATGTGCTAGGTAGACAGTTACTTAATGAATGTTGGTAATTAATAAATGTTAATTGATAAGTTAGAGAACAAATCAAAAGTAAGGTTACTTATTACTAAAAATCAATCAATCAACTTATTACTAAGAATCAATCAATCAATCGACTAGATAATCAGTGATACAGTATTAATTCTCTATCAATTCAATGAATCAGTAAATTAGTGGTCATTTAACAATTAATTATACTATTATATGATAAATCAATTATTATAGACAAAGCATTATCTATAATTATTTGGACTTGAGGTACTGAAATAGTGGAGGTAATGAATATTGGAGGTTTGTTGTGTAAAATTCCTTAGTTTTTCCTTAAAGCCACGCTTTTTAGTTTTTGTTTTGTTTTGTTTTTGTTTTAAAGAGGAAGCGTTGCTGTTTGATAAATTTGAATGGAGAAGATTTGAATGAGCTCACCAACCATCTATTTTGGAGTTTGAAAAGGATGAGATTTGGGTGGGGGTTTAGTGGAGGTTGTCCAATCATCTGAATGGGAATTTAAATTCAGGCTGACTAATCAGCTGGGTGATTTAAATGGAGCTGAGTGATTTATATGGAGACTATCAATTCTCTGTGAGTCTCCTTTGTTCTCCCCAATTAGCAGCCATTTAGTATTACAGTTTCTTGCTCCCCTCTAATCCATACTCCCTTTCGGATGTTTAGGATTATCCTCTGTCAGTTTCGTCTCTTTCTCTGCAGTTCAGATTCACACTCTACACCAATCAATCTTCACTCTCAGAATCAGTCTCTCTGTAAGTGTCTGAATCAAACTCTCATCTAAACACAGCTCGTCCTGGCTTTTATCTGTATCCACTCCCTGCTATCCACTCTCCGCTCTCATTTATTCATAGCTCATGTTGGCTCTTATCTCAATCTGCTTTCTGCTCTCCGTTCTTTGATCTTTGCATGCCCTATTCGTTATCCACCAGTCCCAGTTCTTTCAGGTCTCACCTGTTTGGAATAGTGTCCTTCGGAATGGAGTCTTGGGCTCTCTGCTCGGGATGATGTCCTGGCTCACTCTCTCTGCTCACTCTCGGGATTGCTGGCAAGTTCTCAGTTCTCAGAACCTTCCAAAATAACCTTGTAGGTCAGGTAGGTCATGTAGTCCAACCCCTAACCAAGCAGGATATCCTACATCATGGTCAAACTCAATCACATCATGTGATGTATTGTGATGTTTTTTGCCTTTGTGGAGCCAGGGTGGTTGTGGCCTTCATACAATGCATCCAGCTCGTGGGCCACCAATTTCATAGGCCTACCCTACACCATCTCTGATAAATGGCAGTCCAGTTTCATCTGGAAAGCTTCCAGTGATGAAGTTCCCACAATTTCTGAAGGCAAACTGTTCCATTGGTTGATTGCTTTCAACGTCAGAAAATTTCTCCTTATTTCCAGGTTGAATCTCTCCTTGATCAGTTTCCATCCATTATTCCTTGTCTGGCCTTCAGGTGCTTTGGAAAATAGCTTGATCTCCTACTCTCTGTGGCAGCCTCTCAAATATTGGAACATTGCAATCATATCTCTCCAGTCCTTCTCTTCACTACACCCAGTTCCTGTAACCGTTCTTCATGTGTTTTAGCCTCCAGTCCCTAATCATCTTATTTGTTCTTCTCAGCACTCTTTCTAGAGTCTCAACATCTTTTTTCTTGTATGGTGACCAAAATTGGATGCAGTGTTCTAAACATAGTCTTACTAGGAACCAAGCCCATCCAAAAACAACCTGGAAGACAGCTTGCTGGTAAGCAACCCAATTGAACCACTCACTCTTCCCCTGATGCTATTCATCCTCAGAAAAAAGTCATAAAAATCTTGGCTTTACTGGACTCGGGGTGTACCCAATGTTTAATAGCCTAATCCTGGTGGGGAAGTTTTTAGCAAAGAAGGCTCTGACAAGTTTCCCCCCAACTGCTCCACTGATTGTGCCATCAAAATCCTACCTTGAGCTAAACTCCCAAAACCAAAAATGTGCTGCATGTCTCCCAGGGAACAGAAAGATCTGAGGCCTTTCATTGACAAGAGCCTAGCAAGGGGTTTCATCAAACCAACCCGACTAAAAATTGCTGCTTCGGTATTGTTTTGGGAGAAAAAAGGTGGCATTTATGTCTTTGCACAGACTATAGGAATCTTAATACTGTGACTGTAGAGAATGTGTACCCCCTTCCTCTCATGAAAGACATGTTAGCTCACCTCTAGAAAGGATTTTTTTTTCATAACTGGACTTAAGGGAGGCTTACTACAGGGTCCGAATAAGGATCACAACTCTAACACAGGCATAGGAATGCAATTTCTGGAATCCTGACAGTGGGAAGGAGATGAATGGAAAACAATATTAACACCCCTGGGCTGCTATCAATTCCAAGTACTCCCATTTGGACTACAAGGCCCCCTAGCCATCTTCATGAAATTAATAAATGAGGTGCTTCATGAACATTTATACAAAGGGGTCCTGGTTTACTTAGTGACATTTTAATTTACATTGAAATGAAAGTGGAACATGTAAAATTAGTCCATGCGGTCCTAAACAAGCTCCGCTCAGCCAAACTTTCTAAATGTGAATTTAGAAAGTGCCAAACTTTCTAAATGTGAATTTCACCAGGAAAAAATAGACTATCTAGGGTATCGAATTTCCCCCAAAGGTGTGAAAATGGATCCACAAAAAGTGCAAGCTGTAATTGATTGGACACCACCCCACACATGTAAACAATGTCTAGACAATGGAGAAAAAGATCTGTACCGTGCTGATTGCATCAAAAGAAAGTCACACAATCCACAACTCCACATCCAATCCCATCCCATCCAATCCAACATCACTCAAAACTAGGCACGCATGCCCCTAATTACCTCTATTCCAATGACAACTGGCCTTAAATGCAAGCTACTCAATGCAAGAAGCCTTATAAATAAAATACCTGAATTTCTCCTCTTACTAAATATGGCTAAATTCGACATTATATTTGCCTGTGAAGCATGGTTCAATGCATCTCTCCCTGACTCCATTACCACAGTAAGAGACTATCATGTTTACCGATCAGATTGTGAAATCTGTAGAGGAGGTGGTGTTGCTATCTTCTATAAAAAGTCCTTACATCTAAAAAACATCCAAGTTATCCAGGAGCTTGCTATTCCTGAGACCATCATCTGTGAACTATCCTTAAATATCACATTTCGGTTCTTACTATGTTACAGAGCCCCTGATTATGATATCGAACATGCAAACAAGCTAAATACACTACTAACATGGGCAGCATCCTGCCCACATGCTTTTATCTTTCTTGGTGACTTCAATCTACCTCATATTAACTAGACCCTTAACAAATGTACAACTGAACCCATACATGCAACCTTCTACAATGCTGTAACAAACTTGGGACTGGAACAACTAGTAACCAACAACACTAGACTTAACAACTGCCTCGATCTCATCTTCTGCAATAGTTTGAATTTAATTTATGGAATATAAATTAAAGAACCCTTTTTCAACAGTGACCACAACATGATTGACTTTTGTCTCAACATACGTCCACAGAAAAATCATCACAACGACGGAATCCCCAATTATAACTTCAAAAAAGGCAACTATGATCTTATAAACAACGATCTCTCATCCCTTGATTGGCAATAGGAAGGCTGGGAGGAACCCTGTCCATGAGGTCACGATGGGTTGGACATGACTTCATAACTAACAACTGATGACCCAAGATGGCGACCGGCAGCTCCGTTCGAGGGGAGCTCCGCCGAGTGCCCGCTTTTGCCGGTTGAGCCGGCCTCCCCCCTCGACCCCCCATGTACTGGGGGGTATCGAGGGGTTTCGCCCCGTCCGGGGCGTCAGAGGAGCCGCGAGAAGAGCCGCCAGGAGGCTGCCCGGGTGACTTCTTGGGGCGGCGGCGGCGGCAGCGGCGGCGATTTGGTGGAGGCCGCGGAGACCGCGGCGGCCAAGATGCCGGGCGTGGAGGCCGTGGCGGCCGAGATGCCAGGCATGGAGCCGGCCTCCCCCCTCGACCCCCATATATTGAGGGGGTGTCGAGGGGTTTCACTCCGTCCGGAGCGTCAGAGGAGCCTCCAGGAGGCCGCCCGGGTGATCACTTGGGGCGGCGGCGGCGGCGGCGATTTTGCGGAGGCTGCGGAGGCCACGGCAGCAGCGATGGCGGGCATGGACCCGGCCTCCCCCCCGGGCCCCCATCCATTGAGGGGGCTTCGAGGGGTTTGGAGGTGTTCCGGGCCTTGGAAGAGCCACCGGGAGGCCACCCGGGTGATCTTTTGGGGTGGTGGCGGCGGCGACGCTGTTGGGGCTGTCCCAGGGTCGGGGGCTCCTTGGAGGTCCCCTGCCTGGATGTCGGCGGCCCCGAAGATGGTCTACATGCCGTTGTGGCTGCCGCGGTCGGTGATAGTGGACGGTACCGCGGCAGCCGCGGGGGGGGTGGAGACCTCACTGCGGTCATTCTGTGGCTGGAGGCCCCCCCCCAGGGACGCAAATGGCAGGGGCAACTGGCCGGCCCGAAGGACGCCGATGACCTCGATGGTGGTCCCCGATCCGGCGATGGCGAGGGTTAGAAGATCATACTCCTCGGCGGAACTACGGGCTCTCGGGAGGGTCCCCCACTCCCTGGAGTGGCCCTCCGGTCTATCGATGGCCTACCTCAAGGACGGTTCCTGGGATCCGGAGAGGTGGCACGGCCATCAAAAAAGGATTTTTAGAGGGGGTTTTAAACTTTTTAAATTTTTATTCGGGGTTTTATCGAGGTTGGGGAGGGTGACAAAGAGAGGTTTGGGGGGTGGTAACTTATTGGGGTTAGGGAGGATACCCGGTCCGGGTTTGGGGGATAACCCGGGGGGTTTGGAGTCAGCCAGGCTGGAGTGCACGTCTGGGAGGGCCCAGAGGGCCATGAGTCGTGGGGGCGAACACAATTTGGACAGCAGGGGGCGGGTCTCATTGGCACCATAAGTGGGAGGGGCAGATATGGGTAGAGGGCCATATCAGGTTAGGGGATCGCGTGCCTGCTGTCTCCAAGCGGTGGCGCGCTCCAACCCTCCTGACCCATCTGGCAGGCCTGGTTGTGCAGAGTCTCAGGCCCTGAGTACCCGGCTGATGTTATGTAATGCCAGGTCCGTCGTTAACAAGGCCCCCCTGATTTGCGATCTTATTCAGGAGGAGGGTGCGGACCTGGCGGGGGTCACCGAAACCTGGTTGGGCCCAGAGGGTGGCGTCCCTCTGGTAGAGATATGCCCACCAGGTTCCCAAGCATTCCATCGACCGAGGTCTCAGGGAAGGGGTGGTG
Organism: Bungarus multicinctus; assembly: GCA_023653725.1. Taxonomy (NCBI): domain Eukaryota; kingdom Metazoa; phylum Chordata; class Lepidosauria; order Squamata; family Elapidae; genus Bungarus; species Bungarus multicinctus. The sequence continues at coordinate 2,563,597 of CM042851.1, forward strand.
GGGTGGCGGCGATTATTAGAGAAGTCCTTTGTCCTAGGGAGGCCACTGTTCCTCAGACGGCTGGTTGTGAGTCTCTTTTTGTGAAGTGGGGTCGGGGGGTTCAGATGGGCCTGTTGATAACGTACCTGGCTCCCTGCCACGTGTCATCGGCCCTGCCCGGGCTCCTCGAGGTGATAGCCGGGCTGGCGGTTGAAACCCCCAGGCTTTTAGTCATGGGTGATTTCAACCTGCCTTCGCTCGGGGAAACCTCTGGGGTGGCCCGGGAGTTCCTGGCTTCCATGACAGCCATGGATCTGACCCAATTAGTTTCTGGCCCCACTCACACGGGGGGACACACACTGGACCTGATTTTCGCCTCTGGTCAGTGGTTGAATGATCGTGCTGGGGACTTAGTTATAAAACCCTTGTCATGGTCCGATCATTCTCTTCTTAGACTGGACTTCGGTGCCGCCACCCCCCATCGCAGGGAGGCGGAGCCAAGGAGATGGTTCCGCCCTAGGCGCCTGATGGATCCTGAACGGTTTCAGATGGAGCTTGGGCCATTTCCTGAAACTCTGGGTCATAACTCGGCCACAGACTTGGTGGCCACCTGGGATAGGTTGGCCGCTGAGGCTCTGGACCGAGTTGTGCCTTTGCGACCTCTGACTCGGCATAGATCCCACCTGGCTCCGTAGTTTACGGGGGAGCTGAGGGGGATAAAATGCCGGAAAAGACGTCTGGAGGGCATCTGGAGGGCCAGTCGTGCTGAGTCTGACCGGACACAGGTGAGGTCCTATATTAGGACCTACTTAGTGGCGATAGGGGCGGCGAAGCGTTCACACCTCTCCGCCCTTATTGCGTCGGCAGAAAATCGGCCTGCTGCCCTGTTTAGAGTGACCCGCTCCCTGCTTGAGCCGAGAGCGCGGGAGGACCTCTTGCAGGGTAGGGCAGAAGAGTTTTCCCGATTTCTGCATGATAAAATCGCTCAGATTCGGGATGGGCTGGACTCCAGTTGGGTGGTCCTGGGGGAGGTGTCCGGAGCAGGTCTTGAGACGGTTATCTGGGAGGAGTTCGATCCTGTGACCATCGAGGGTGTGGACCGATTACTGGGGAGGCTGAATGCCACCACATGTTTATTGGACCCGTGCCCTTCCTGGTTGGTTTCTACCTCCAGAGAGGTGACACGAGGCTGGCTCCAGAGGATTGTCAACGCTTCGTTGATGGAGGGGGCGCTTCCGACTGCCCTGAAAACGGCGGTGGTGCGGCCCCTCCTCAAGAAGCCTTCCCTGGACCCGGCTCTTTTGAATAACTATCGTCCTGTCTCCAACCTTCCCTTTGTGGCAAAGGTTGTTGAGAGTGTGGTGGCGCGTCAGCTCCCTCAGTATCTGGAGGAAGCATTCTATTTAGATCCGTTCCAATCGGGCTTCAGGCCCGGGCACAGTACCGAAACAGCATTGGTCATGTTGGTAGATGATCTCTGGAGGGCCCGTGACAGAGGTTATTCCTCTGTCCTGGTCCTCTTAGATCTGTCAGCGGCTTTTGATACTATCGACCATAGTATCCTATTGCGGCGGTTGGAGGGGTTGGGAATTGGGGGCACCGTTTTGCGGTGGTTCTCGTCCTTCCTCTCGGACCACTCGCAATTTGTGTTGACGGGGGGGAGAGGTCCACCCCTAGGCCCCTCATGTGTGGGGTGCCTCAGGGGTCGGTCCTCTCCCCTCTTCTGTTCAACATCTATGTGAAGCCGCTGGGAGAGATCATCCGTGGTTTTGGGGTGAAATGCCATCTTTATGCTGATGATACTCAGCTTTACATCTCCACCCCAAGCCACCCCAACGATGCTGTGGAGGTTATGGCCCGTTGCCTGGAGGCTGTGTGGAACTGGATGGGCGAGAACAGGCTTCGACTCAACCCTTCCAAGACCGAGTGGCTGTGGTTTCCGGCGGCCCGATATAGTCAGCTGACTCCGTCGCTGGCTATTGGGGATGAGATCTTGACCTCCACAGAAGGGGCCCGCAATCTTGGTGTCCTCCTGGATGTACGGTTGTCTTTGGAAGATCATATTACGGCCGTCTCCAGGGGGGCTTTTTATCAGGTTCGCCTGATACGCCAAATGCGGCCCTTTCTTGATCGGGACGCCTTACGCACAGTCACTCATGCCCTGGTCACCTCCCGTCTGGACTACTGTAATGCCCTCTACATGGGGCTCCCTGCGGGGAGCACCCGGAGGCTTCAACTGGTACAAAATGCAGCTGCGCGGGTAGTTATGGGGGCGTCGAGATACTCCCACGTGACGCCCCTCCTGCGCGAGCTGCATTGGTTGCCGGTGGCCTTCCGGGTTCGCTTTAAAGTACTGGTTTTGGTCTTTAAAGCGCTCCATGGCATCAGACCAGGATACTTACAAGACCGCATTCTGCCAGTAGTCTCCCACCGACCGGTGCGCTCCCACAGAGAGGGTCTCCTCTGGGTCCCGACGCCTTCTATATGTCGCCTGGTGACCCCGAGGAACAGGGCCTTCTCTGTGGGGGCACCCACCCTTTGGAACGGGATGCCCCCTGGACTACGAACGACCAGTGACCTGAGGGCCTTCAGACGTGACCTGAAGACCTGGCTCTTCGAGCAGGCCGGCCTGAGCTGACTCAAATGGGATTTTTAAATGGGGTTTTTAGATTAGTTGTGATGGGGTACAAAGTTTTAATTTATTTTAATTGGGGTTTTTAGATTTTTATAGGGACAGCCTAGGATTTAATTCTTTTTTAACAATTTATATTTGTCTATATGTATTTTAGTTGGCTGTTCACCGCCTTGAGTCCTTCGGGAGAAGGGCGGTATATAAAACCTAAAATAAATAAATAAATAATAAATAAATAAATACTGTAGAAGACCATTACAACATATTTTTACTTGAAGTCAAAAGAGTCATCAAACTATATGTATCAATAACAGCTCCCATAACCGGAAAAAACAAATTACCCATAAAAATAAGGAAGCTTCAATCCAAAAAGAAATCACTTTGGCAGAAAAACATATCTGGTCACTTTGCCAACTTCAAAAGCCGAAACAAAAATTTATGCCACCAGATAAAAACTGAATGCACCAGTTATCACATTAAACAAGAAGAAAACCTTCTACGCACCAATTCCACCAGCGCTTTCTACAATTTTGTAAACAACAAACTAAAAGACTCAAGGTCCATCCCACCCCTGAAAGGGCCTAATAGTAAAGACTGCAACAATGACACCATTAAAGCCAACCTCTTTAACACATTCTTTGGCTCAGTATTTGTAATCAGCAATGGATCATGCCCAGTATTTTCTAATTGAACCACAGACAACTACAATGATCTAACACATATCAATTTTACAGAAGACAATGTTGAAAAAGCACTACACAATCTAAAACCATCTCTATCTATTGGACCGGACGGAATATGTGCCTACTTCTTAAAAAAGCTATCCACTACCATAGCCAAACCTCTAAGCATAATCTTTGAAAAATCTTTCAGGAGCAGCTCCTTGCCAAAACTATGGTCACAAACCATGGTCATACCCATCTTCAAAAAGGGAAACCCCAGCCTAGTTGAAAATTACAGGCCAATCTCTTTATGCTGCATCACCTATAGAGTCATGGAATCAATTATTAACCAATCCATCATCCTCCATTTAGAGACAAACAACCTACTCTCTAATAAACAATTTGGTTTCAGAAAAAACTATTCTGTAATCTGCAACTCTTACACTGCAAAAACATATGTACTACACAACTCGATCAGGGCAAAGCAATAGACGCAATCTACATAGACCTCTGTAAAGCCTTTGATTCAGTGGTACACAACCAACTACTCCTAAAACTAAAATCTTACATTATCTCTGGACACCTGCATAAATGGATAGAAGGATTCCTGTCAAACAGACAACAGATGGTCAAAATTGGGAGCATCCTATCAAATTCTGTACCTGTCAACAGTGGTGTCCCCCAAGGCAGTGTTCTAGGACCAACTCTTTTCATACTCTACATAAATGATCTCTGTGATCATATTAAGAGCAACTGCATTCTCTTCGCTGATGATGTAAATCTATTCAACACCATAGACAATACTGCTACCTTTCAAAAAGACCTTGACTATGTATCAGAATGGTCAAATAAATGGCAACTTCAAATCTCAACAAATAAATGCTTTGTCTTACATATTGGCAAAAAAAATCAGAAAATAAAATACAGGCTGAATAGTCAAGACCTTGTTGAAGATCCTTGTTGACCCTGTCAAGGATCTTGGAGTAGTCATCTCTAATGATCTAAGTGCTAGTGCCCACTGTAACTACATAGCCAGAAAGGCATTCAGAGTTGTTAACCTAATCTTATGTAGCTTTTTCTCTGGTAATATTACACTACTAACTAGAGCATACAAAACATTTGCTAGACCGGGGGGGTAGGGCTGGCGTCATGATGGTACTGCATGCGATCTTGGTGATCCGAGATCGCAGCTGATATCTTTGTTGCTGGACGGTTCAAACGAACCTAAACCATCCTGAAGAGATGGTGAATGTAAAGAGCGCATTCTGCTGATCCCAGGGACATTGCAAAATCCCTGGTAGATCCAGGAGAAGCTCTTTTTGCCAGTGGCAAAGAGGCAGCCTTTAAAGCTGCTGAAGTTAGGACAGCCCCGAAATGGAAGAGAATAGAAAAAGGAAGTGTGCCTATTTGGTGAGAATTTTTTTCATCATATGACCTGAGAACACCCTAAGGAAAGAAAGAATTTGTAAAATTTAAGACAGAAGTGATTAAGCGGTGATTCTGCCAGGAAGTCAAAATTAGTATTTCTTTTTTATTGTTGGACTTTTAATGTTTGATTTTTTACTTTGAAACTGGACTGGTTTTTTTTACTTTACTTCTTTTTTCCTTTTTGTCTTTATAATATATAGGTTAGAGATTCCCTTTTAGTGTTCTTTCTTAAGTTTTTTTTCCTTTTATTTTTAGTTAATTTTTTTTATTACTTAAAACACATTTTGTTGAAAATGGAGGGGGAAAGTGAAAGTAGAGGGAAATTTGTAACACTGCTATCTAGAGGCTTGGAAACATTGTTTTCTTTTTCTTTACTATTGAAGACCAGACAAAGCTGAGAAAGAGGCTTCTTTTCAAGGACTTTGAGTCTGTTTGATAAGATAGAGGGAAGAGCACGGAAGAGTGTTATTGTAGGTGCTCCTCTGGGTTTCTATCAGTGGCTGCAGTCTGGTATTGAAATTTGTAGAAAGAAGATTATAAGACTTTAGGGAAGAGAGTTATATAATTGTTTGGAAATCAATAAAAAGCCTTGGACATTTAAATAGGTGCAGTGTGTTCTTTCTTTTTTTACATTGGGCTATTCTCTATTTCAACAAAACCCCTCCTTATTAGTTTACTATTTTTGAAAATCATCTGGACCTTTGACTCTTTGGAATTTGATTTTGTCTTTTTTTGTTTTTGAGTCTATTTTTTATTTTTATATTTTATTTTAAAGGGAAAATCTTATATCATCTACCTGCTTTTTGGTTTTTTGGTACTATTATTAGTATTATTTTTTTAAGGGAGTTTTTTTTCTTTCCTCTCCCATTTTTTTAGGGTTTTTTCTTTTTGTGACTTTTTTTTCTTTTCCTTTCCATACTTGAGATTTTTCAATTGGATTAAGGTGTTGAAGAACCTGAAGAATTTGCCACTCATAATACCCGACAATCTCTCCTTTTCCTTTTTTATGGTTTCTTCTTCTTCTTCTTCTTCTTCTTCTTCTTCTTCTTCTTCTTCTTCTTCTTCTTCTTCTTCTTCTTCTTCTTCTTCTTCTTCTTCTTCTTCTTCTTCTTCTTCTTCTTTGTTTTTTCTTGCTATTGATTGGATTAAAGTGTACAAGAAGCTGAAGAAATTTTTCTTTTATTCTGCTTTTTCTATTTCTCCACTATTTCTACTTGGAATTACAATTGGTCATTACACGAGTGGATTAAGGTCTAGAACAACCTGAAGATTCTGAATTGTTTGAAATGAGTAGGAAACTAACAGCGGCTGGTTCCTCAATTCCTACTTCTTCCTCTTCACCAACTGGAGGACAACGTTCAATACAGATGATTTTACAACAAGAAAAAGAACAGGAGAAGATGACGCTGCAGAAGATTTTCCAAGAAATCCAAAATATACAAGCAAGAACAGAGAATATTGAAAAGAGAACAGAGAGCATTGAACAAAGAATGGGAAAAACTGATGAAAAGGTGGAGAATATTCAACAAATGATGATGAAGTATGATGAGAAATTCCAAAAAATTGAAGAAGAAGATAAACAAAAAGACAAGAAAATTGGAGATATTGATGGCAGATTATCTGTGGTTGAACGAAATAAAAGTGGGATGCTGGGATGGGAGATGGACAGATCAGAATTTTATCTTAGATTCCAAAACATAGAGGAAGAAAAGGGACAAAATCTTGCAGAGATAATGATAGAAATCTTGGCTGAGGCATTGGAAATATCTGAAAAGAAGATGATGGATGGAATAGACAAGGTTTTTTGAGTTTTCACAAGATATGCAATGAGAAATAGCCTGCCAAGAGAAGTTCATATTAGATTTATGAAGAAAGCTATTAAAACGCAAATAATACAGGTGGCAAGAGAGAAAACATTGAAATACAAAGATAAGGAGATTGTGGTCCTGAAACAAGTACTCAGAAGAGTGAGAGAGATGAGAAGAGAGTATCGATTCTTGACTAAAATACTGCTCAAAAAAGAGGTGAATTATAGATGGTTGATACTAGAAGGCTTAATGTTTGCATGGCAAGAACAGACACAGAATTGACTCAACTGAGAAAGCAGAATTGTTTTATAAAGAATACTTCAGAGGGAAAGAGGAGGAGACAGAAAAAGAAATGTCACTAATTGAATTCCAAGAGGACTGTCAAGCAGCGATTGAAAAAGAAGAAGGTGCAGTAGGTTGAAAGGTGGAAGCTAGAGAACAATGAGAATCAAGATCTACTAGAGCTGCCAAACTAATTGTCAGCCTTCAAGATTTCTTCCTTTATTTCTTTTTCTCTGCTTTGCATCTTTCGGCTGCCATAAGTAACGGGAGGGGGGAAATGGGCTATGGTATATTTGGGAAGCGTGCTGGAGTGTGTAGGAAACGAAACTGTATTCTAGGGGAGGGGGAGTTTTACTTAAGTTTCTATTCCTTGCTTTTCTATTCCTTGCTATGCGCAACTGCGACTCCTTATCAAACTATGCCAAGGTCAACGGACAGAGGCCTCATCACCACCTGAAGATGCCCACATGATGCTATGCATACTTCCTCATTGGAGGAGCAATATGGACTGTTGGGGGTGGGAACGTTGCCATCACTTTGTATATGTGTTTTTCGCGCTCATCTCTTCAGATTCAGAATTCCTTTGTTGCTACCACTTTGATTTCCAGTAAAAGATATCTTTACTCTAACAAAATGGAGTTTAAGTGTTTCTTTCTTGGATATTGAATGGAGCACCAGCTGACATTATTCTGAATCTGACTTTTACCAGCCCACCCGGAGAAAACCCAAATTTTCTTCCGAGGGGGTTTGCTAACAAACGATGTCTAGCCCAGCCAGTGACCGAGAAGGCCAGGGAGCGACTGGAGGACCTGGATCCCTGCTGATGGAGGGAGCAGAAGAGACTGACTTCTTAGCTGAGCTAAGTCTTGATGAAACCCCAGCTGTGAAGCCTAAATGGTCCCTGGGAGTCGGTTGGAAGGATCCTGAGGAAAGGCCCCCTCCAGGTGTGACCACGACCCGTCGCCGAGGGAAAGATGAACCATGGCAGGAGAAGGAACGGAGAGGCTTCTCACTAATGCAAGCCGAGCAATTTTCACATGAAGCTGCCGGAGAGGTTCCAGCTGATCAAAGGTACGAGGGGGAAGAGGGGGAGGTAACCCCAGGCAGAAGAATCCGGGCAGCCACCCCCATAAATCAACCTGGGCCAGCGCAACAGGCAGCAGCAGCAGCACAGGGCCCCCCGGCTGGGGGGATAATTGCCAGAAGGCGTAGAGCTGCAAGAGTGCCTCCGTTGGAAGTAAAATATGGAGGGGACCCCCAGGAATTGGGGTTTTTCCTAGCACAAGTTTGGAGCCACATGGAGGAGTATGGGCAGGATTTTTCCTCAGAAGCGGCCAAAGTCAGGTGTGTGACCAGGGCTTTGGAGGGAACGGCTGCAAAGTGGATGGTGACTTTGCATAATGATAATGCCCCTCAACTGCTGAATTATAACCAGTTCATGACAGCATTGCGCACCAGATTTGAAGATCCCCTAGCTGAACGCAAGGCTAGAATCAGGATGAAAACCATAAATCAGGGGCGAAGGTCAGTAGCTGATTACACCCAGGAGTTTAGAGAGCTGGCGTGCCATATCCGCGGCTGGTCCCAGGGAGCCCTGATAGAGGCTTTTAAGGATGGGCTAAATGAAGATGTTTATCAATGCTGCGTGGCCAGAAGAGACCCTGGGGAGCTGCAGCAGTGGTACGTGCTGGCAGCAGAGGTGGAGATTGACCTGACCCGAAACAGATGCCGGGGGGGCTTTGTCTTGAGGAATCCCCCCCCTACCAGGCCTCAAGAAACCTTAAAACCCCTGAAGGGAAGACCAGCGGCAAAACCCAGAACCAGAGCATGTTTCCGATGTGGGAAGGAGGGCCACTGGGCTGCAGACTGCCATGCCAAGCTGGAACCGAAAGGGGCGCCAGGAGGAGGGAGAAGGTCTGAGAGGCCTCCAGCCACGCCTCATGGATCGGCGCTAAAAGCGGAGGAGGTTGTAGAGGTCACCCCTCCAAAAAGAGGTGGGTTGGGAACTCCAACCTCTTCTGAAGGGAGTGAATCTGAACTGGAAGACGACGCACTGGTAAGTCCGAACCAGGGCCCTATGACCATTCCAGTGAGATTAAGGGTATCCACATCGGGGGCTGAAGGGGACATGTTGGCTTTGTTAGACTCTGGATGCACAAGGTGCGTAATCAGTGCAAAGATGGTAGAGAAGCTGGGATTAAGGCTAAAGACTCTGAAAACGCCCATAGCTTTTTGCCAATTGGATGGATCGGTAGCCGGGGGTGGACCTGCTCATTTTATAACGGAGCCAGTGGAGATGACAATGGGGAACCATAAAGAGACTCTGTGTTTTATTGTGGCCCCTGGGATGGAGCGCCCCTTAATACTGGGTTTGCCTTGGCTCCGGAAATGGAACCCCCATGTTAATTGGAGGAGGGGATTACTACGCATACGCACAGACCAACCCCCGGAAAAGGAAGGGAAATCCAAGCTGAGACCCAAAGCTCCCATAGAATTGGCTTCTACTGGCACCGAGACTCTGAAAGGGGAGGAGAAAATTCCAGAGGAATACTGGGACTTAAAGGAGGTGTTCAGTGAGAAGGCCTCGGATGAGCTCCCCCCTCACCGCTCAACGGATTGCAGTATCGAATTTTTGCCAGGAGTGAAACTCCCAAAACCCAAACTGTATTCAATGACCCCACGGGAATTAGGGGAATTGCGGTTGTTCATTGAAAAAAATTTAGAACGTGGTTTCATCCAACCTGCTAGGCCCCGGGTGGCGGGTCCAGTGTTGTTTCGGGAAAAGAAAGATGGTTCCTTATGCTTGGTGGTGGACTATAGGAATCTGAACGCCATCTCGGTGGAGAACGTGTACCCCCTTCCCCTGATGAAGGACATGCTGGCCCACCTCGCTAAAGGAAAGATTTTTTCAAAACTCGACCTGAGAGAGGCATACTACCGAATCCGAATCAAGGAAGGGGATGAATGGAAGACTGCTTTCAACTGTCCGATGGGGTGTTTTCAATTCAACGTCCTGCCGTTTGGCCTACAGGGGGCGCCTGCGGTATTCATGCAAATGATAAACCAAGTGTTGCAAGAGCATTTGTACAAAGGAGTGTTAGTTTATCTTGATGACATTCTTATCTACACAGAGACTCGTGATGAGCATGTGAAACTAGTGCGGTCAGTCCTGGAGAAACTTCGAGCGGCCCAGTTGTATGCCAAACTGTCAAAGTGTGAATTTCACCAGGAGAAAATTGACTATTTGGGCTATCGCATATCGCACGACGGCATAGAGATGGACCCGGGGAAGGTGCAGGCGGTTTTGGAATGGGCCCCTCCCCGTACCAGGAAACAACTGCAAAGCTTCTTGGGATTTGCAAATTTTTACCGTCAATTTATTCCTGCGTTTGCGAAGATCGCGATGCCTATCACGAATCTCCTTAAAACCAAGGGGGAGGTGAAACCGAAGCCCAGTACGCCATTGAAGTGGTCCATGGAATGTCAAGCTGCGTTTGAGAAACTGAAACGTCTGTTTGCTGCTGAACCCGTACTTAAGCACTCAGACATGGACGTTCCGTTTGTAATCCAAGCTGATGCAAGTGACGTAGCCGTTGGAGCGGTGCTACTTCAGGTAAATGAAAAGGGATACCTGCAACTATGCGCCTATACCTCCCGTAAACTAACTGAAACCGAGAGAAGATGGGCCATCTGGGAAAAAGAAGCTTTTGCAGTTCGATGGGCTTTGTTAACGTGGAGGCATTTCCTAGAAGGAGCCAAACACCCTTTTGAGGTTTGGACAGATCACAAAAATCTGGAAGCTCTGAAAACACCTCGGAAACTGTCTCCCAAGCAAGTTCGCTGGGCGCAACATTTTAAGCGGTTCAATTTTTCTTTGCGGTACATTCCCGGGGGGAGGAACTTCATGGCAGATGCTTTGTCCAGATTACCTCAGTATAATAGTGCCCGCCAGGAAGTGATAAGACCTATCATCCCAACCGAACAGTTGGCAGCTCCAATGGTTACCAGAGCTCAGAAGAAAAAAGAGGTTGATGTGTCAAACGATTTATCGGCAAAATTGAAAGAAGCTCTAAAACTGGATGATTGGTTCCTGACCCACTCGAATGACTGTACTATCAGAGATGGGTTGGCCTGGGTGGGGGCCAAATTATATGTACCGGGAAAGCTAAGGCACGAAATTTTACATCAAGCTCATGATTCTAAACCTGCTGGACATTTTGGGTTCGTGAAAACCCTACACTTGGTCAAAAGGCAATTTTGGTGGCCCACGTTGAAAAAGGACATTGAAACCTATGTCGCTAGTTGCCCTATTTGTGCTTCGGCTAAGAGGCCGCCTGGTAAACCAGCAGGCTTATTGCAGAACGTGGCTAGACCAACGGCCCCATGGAAGGAAATCTCCATGGATTTTATTGTAGAATTACCTGACAGTGGAGGAAATACAGTCATTTGGGTAGTGACAGATCTGTTTTCCAAACAGGTACACTTTATACCCTGCGCGAAGATCCCGTCAGCGAAGACGTTAACTAAGTTGTTTATTCTGCATATCTACAGGCTACATGGAGTCCCTGAACGCATAATCTCTGATAGGGGTGTCCAATTTACCTCAAATTTCTGGAAAGAGTTCCTGAAGTTACTAGGCTCCGCCCAGGGGTTAAGCTCCGCCCATCATCCACAAACCAATGGGGCCTGCGAGAGAACTAACTCGGTACTGGAACAGTATCTGCGGTGTTACATTAATTATCAACAGGATGATTGGACTGATTTACTGCCTTTTGCTGAGGTGGCATACAATAATTCGGTACATAGCAGCACCGGATTCACTCCGTTTAAAGTGGCCTCGGGTCAAGACTTTGTACCCATACCCGAGCTTCCGCAAGAGAAAACTAATATTCCCTCGTTGGATGAGTGGATAAGGCATCTCCAGATGACTTGGCCAGTTGCCCACAAGGCATTGGATGATGCTCATCAAGCTCACAAAAAGTTTGCAGATAAAAAGAGACGTCCACAGGAACTATACCAAGTTGGTGATAAAGTGTTTTTATCTACCAAATTTTTGCAGACCACACAGAAATCGAAAAAGCTTGGACCTAAGTATGTGGGACCTTTTCCGGTTGAACGAGTTGTGAATCCTGTGGCGGTCCAATTGACATTGCCAAAAACTCTCCGTCGGATCCATCCTGTTTTCCATGTTAGGTTGTTAAAACCTGAACGTACATCTGATCTGAGGCCTACTCAGGTAGCCCCTCCTGTGCCTTTGCTCATTGAAGGTGAACAACATTTTGAAGTTAAAGAAATTTTGGATTCTAGGAAGAAGCGGGGTCGACTCCAATATTTGGTTGCGTGGAAGCATTTTCCTTCTTCCCAGTCTGAATGGGTAGACGAGAGAGATGTTAGAGCCCCCCGATTGGTGCAGGCGTTCCGCACCATGTATCCTGATAAACCCTGAACAAATGTGCTGTTGTTATTTGTTTGTAATATCTTGTCTTTTATTCTTATATTTTCTAGGACTAACGTCTTTTTTCAGGAGGGCCAAATGTCAGCCTTCAAGATTTCTTCCTTTATTTCTTTTTCTCTGCTTTGCATCTTTCGGCTGCCATAAGTAATGGGAGGGGGGAAATGGGCTATGATATATTTGGGAAGCGTGCTGGAGTGTGTAGGAAACGAAACTGTATTCTAGGGGAGGGGGAGTTTTACTTAAGTTTCTATTCCTTGCTTTTCTATTCCTTGCTATGCGCAACTGCGACTCCTTATCAAACTATGCCAAGGTCAACGGACAGAGGCCTCATCACCACCTGAAGATGCCCACATGATGCTATGCATACTTCCTCATTGGAGGAGCAATATGGACTGTTGGGGGTGGGAACGTTGCCATCACTTTGTATATGTGTTTTTCGCGCTCATCTCTTCAGATTCAGAATTCCTTTGTTGCTACCACTTTGATTTCCAGTAAAAGATATCTTTACTCTAACAAAATGGAGTTTAAGTGTTTCTTTCTTGGATATTGAATGGAGCACCAGCTGACATTAATTATAAAGTATAATTATGGAAGAGAAAAAACTGATTATAATTAACATAAATGGACTTAACTCAGCCGTTAAAAGAAGGAAAACTTTCTATAAATTAGAGAAATTCAAATTTGATATAATTTGCTTACAAGAAGTACATATTAAAAAGCAACACGAACAACTATTGATACAGCCAAAGCTAGGGAAAATATTTACTTCCTTGACACAATGTAAGAAAAGAGGAGTGGTCTTATACATCAAAGATACCATTCCAGCCAAATTGATACATACAGATGATGAGGGAAGACTTTTAATGGTGGAAATAATGGACAATAATATGAAAACATTCCTGATAGCAATCTATGCTCCGAATGACAATCAAGAAGAGTTTTATAGAAAACTACGTATGAAAATAATTAAATTGGACTATGTTAATATTGTTATGATGGGAGATTTCAATGGAATAGTAGATAATAAACTGGACTATACAACATGGAAAACAGCAAAGCAAAGCAGAAAGATTTTCCCTAGATCCTTTTTTAAAATGATAGGTGAAATAAACCTAAAAGATGCATGGAGACAAATAAATGCTAAGATTAAACAATATACCTTTTATTCAACAGACACTCATCATGGTCTAGAATAGATATGATATGGATGTCAACAGAATTAGTTGCTAATCTTCAAGAAATTGATATAGAAACAAGTATCTGGGCTGATCATAATCCAATGACAATTAAATGGAAGGGACAAAGAAGAAGATTCAGATGGACATTAAATAACACTATATTAAAAGAAAAAGACTTTACACAGAGAATAGAGAAAGAACTGGCTCTTTTCTTCAGAGAAAATAAAAAAGAAGACACTTCAATACAGAATGTATGGGATACAATGAAGGCATATTCCAGAGGCTTGATAATAGACTATACAAGGAAAAGAAATATTATGAAAAGACAAGCCTCTAAGACATTAGAGGATGAGTATAAAAGACTTGAAAAAGAGTTACAGAAACTGCCACAGAAAAAGAATATTAAGTTAAAAATGGATACAATTAAACATAAAATGGGATTAATGGAAAAAGAAGTAGCACAGAAAATCAGAGGTGCGAAACAGAACTACTTTGAAGATGCAAATAAACCAGGCAGAGGGTTAGCATATAAACTGAGAAAGGAGAGAGAATTAAGGAAAATATTGCAATTAATAGATGATCAAGGCCAAGTTTGCTATGGAAGAAAAAAATTATACGAGATTATTATGGGAAACTATATGAACAAGAGAATATCGATGATAAAAGACTTAAACAGTACTTACAGAATGCTAATTTACCTCAGATACCTAAAGAGACTGAAATAATGTTAGAAAATAACATAACAATGATGGAGTTAACTGAATCACTTAAGAAGCAAAATAATGGAAAGGCACCAGGTCCAGATGGACTTCCAGCAGAATTTGATAAGACATTACAAGAATCGTTGAACCTTCCATTGTTAGAAGACATGAATGAAGTTATGTCAAAGAAGAGGATACCCCAGTCATGGTCAGAAGCTTATATTACAACTTGTCCCAAAGGAAGACGCCGATCCACAACAAATCAAGAACTATAGTCCTATTTCCCTACTAAACTCAGACTATAAAATTTTTGCTTCAATATTAGCAGAAAGACTTAAAAAATATCTAAATAACTTTATTCATCCGGATCAAAATAGATTCCTGCCAAAGAGACAAATTAGAGATAATATGAGAATAATTTTGGATACTTTGGAATATTATGAGGCACATCCTGAAAAACAAATGGCTTTGATATTTTTAGATGCACAGAAGGCCTTTAATAATGTGAGTTGGCGATTTATGTTATTACAGTTGGAGCAAATGGGCTTCGGTAAAAAATGTATCCATGCAATAGAAGCTGTATATCATAAACAAACAGCAAAGATAATGTTAGAGGGAGAATTGATGGATTCCATTGATATAAGAAAAGGAACAAGGCAAGGCTGTCCACTGTCATCTCTGTTGTTTGTGTTAATTTTGGAAGCGCTAAATAGAAATATTAGAGAAGACAAGGATATAAAAGGGATGAAAATTAAAAAGGAAGAATTTAATTTGCAAGCATTCGCAGATAATCTGGTTTTCATTTTAGAAGATCCATTAGAAACAGCATTAAAAGTGATAGAAAAGATAGAGGTATATGGAAAGGTAGCTGATCTGAAAATAAATAAAGATAAAACAAAGATTTTGACAAAGAATATGTTACTAAGACAAAAAGGATGAATTGATGGATGTTTTGAAAATTCAGGTCACAAATAAGATCAAGTATTTGGGGATACATTTGACAGCAAGATGTAGCACATTTAAAGAGAATAATTATATTAAACTCAAGCAACAGATAGCGACAGATTTGGTGAAATGGGAAAATTTACAATTATCATTAATAGGGAGAATATCAACGATCAAGATGAATATATTACCTAGAATTCTATATCTGTTTCAAACAATTCCAATAAGGCTAGGGAAAGATTATTTTGAAGATTAAAAAAAAATGTGTTGAAATATATATGGCAGGGAAAGAAAGCGAGAATAAAACTAAAACTTCTGCAAGATGCTAGAATAAGAGGAGGATTTGGCCTGCCTAATTGGAAGTTATACTACCAAGCTACAAATCTGATGTGGGTTAAGGAATGGATAACATTAAGAAATACTAGATTGTTGACATTAGAAGGACATGATTTGTTGTTGCGGTGGCATGCCTTCTTATGGTACAAGGGAACTAAAACACAGGGGTACTTTAGAAGACATTATATACGGGAAGCTTTGTGGTTAAATTGGGAGAAGACTAAAAGGCAATGCTATTTGAAAATTCCAGTCTGGCTATCGACTATTGAAGAATTTTCCTATCCTATAACATATAAAAAGGAACAAACAGTTAGATATGGTGAAATATTGAATGAAAAAGGTGAACTTAAATCTATGCAAAAACTAGAGGAACAAGGTATAAAGATGAATTGGTTTTCATATGTGCAAATACGTTCTAGATATGATAAAAATTCCAAAACAGAAGGTTTTTATGATAAGTTGATTGATTTAGATAAGATTTTGACAGGTTCTGATGAAAAAATGATTAAAAAACTGTATGGATATTTATTAGGAATTAAGTTAGAAGAAGAACAAGTTAAAAAAACAATGATTGCTTGGGGGGAAAATTTTGGATATGGGATTGATTTAGAGAAATGGCAAAAATTGTGGTCTCAAAATTATAAAATGACAATGTCAACAGTATATAAAGAAAATTTGTATAAGACGTTTTACAGGTGGCATCTACCCCCAACAAGAATAGCAAGAATGTTCAAGAACAAGTCAGAAAAGTGTTGGAAATGTCATCAGATACCTGGTTCATATTACCATATGTGGTGAACGTGTGCACATGCTAAAAGATATTGGACTAAAATCCAAACATGGTTAGAAAAAATGACACAAAAACACATAGACTTGAAACCAGAGATTTTCTTATTGGGAATCTTACCTGAAATATACAGTAAGGAATTGAAATATTTGATTGTAAGTGTATTAACAGCAGCTAGGATTGTATTTGTTAAAAATCAGAAAAATGAGAAAATACCAATGCAGGAGAAAGTTGCTAAGAAAATCATGGACTGTGCTGAAATGAGTAGACTGACATTTGAAATAAAAGAATAAGAAGATAAACAATTTCATAAAATTTGGGATTTATTTTATCAATGGTTAGACAATAAAATATGGTAATAAAATATGTAGAATTTTAGAAATATATAACGATGTATTATTATAATATAACTATGGGATAGATCTGGGATGATAATATGAATTGTCATAAAATAAATCTATTAAAATATGGATTATTTTGCATAACATGAATAAATAACAGTATAGTCAAATGATAGATTAATAAGGATATCAATGTATTTAGGAATATTTGATAGATAATATGAGAATATATACAAGTAATTGTAAGTGATAACTATGAAGTGGATGCACAAAAAAATTGTAAACCAACTGACACACTGTATGTAAGAGGAAGATGGCTTGATGTTTTTATGTTGTGTTTGTATATGTTTGTTTAAAAAATAATAAAAATTAAAAAAAAAACATTTGCTAGACCAATACTCGAATACAGCTCATCAGTCTGGAACCCACATTATGTATCTGATATTAATATAGTTGAGAAAGTCCAGAAATATTTCACAGGAAGAGTTCTCCACTCCTCTACTCGTTGCATAATACCTTATTCCACCAGACTTTAAATTCTAGACCTAGAAAACCTAGAACTACACCGCCTTCGGTCTGATCTAAGTATAGTATATAAAATCATACATTGCAATGTCCTATCTGTCAATGAATACTTCAGCTTCAACCATAACAATACAAGAGCAAACAATAGATACAAACTCAAGGTAAACCGCACCAAACTTGATTGCAGGAAACACGACTTCAGCAACAGAATGGTCAATGTCTGGAATACTCTACCTGACTCTGTGCTTTCTTCCCCAAACCCAAAAATGTTAACCTTAGACTGTCTACTATTGACCTCACCCTTCTCCTAAGAGGTCTGTAGGGGGAGTGCATAAGCTCACCAATGTGCCTACTGTCCCTGTCCTATTGTTTATTTTATTTTTTTTCTTATATGTATCCATGTATTCACAACTATGTTTTTACTTATACCTATTATCTTGTAAGCAATTGACAAACCAAATAAATAAATAAAAGAATATACCATTTTTTTGGGATTTGCCAACTTCTACTGTCACTTTATTTCCACCTTCACCCAAATTGCATTCCCCATCATCAATCTACTGAAAACCAAACCATCTCTTACTCTCCTAGGGATCTGTTTCAAAGTCACAATTTCTTTTCCTTTATATTTCAAAGGTTCCACTCTTATTCTTTTAAATATTTCATCTCTCAGTGTCTTTTTAGTAAATCTCACATGTACCTCTCTTGGGCGATTTGTCTTCTCATGTAGTTTGTATGGATTCTAAATATTTCATCTATTTCCCCTTGAACCTCTTGTTGGTTTTCTGTAGTGTTCCAACCAACAACTCTGTCATCACATCCACCAGATCTTCCCCTTTCTCTTCTTCAATTTTCTGAAATCTCTGGAAGTAGGGCATCTTTTCCATCTCCAGAATAATTACTATCTCCTCTAAATCTTTGTTAGCTTGTGATAGCCTTTGATCTACTTCCTTGACTTTTTTCTCCATTTGCTCTGATTTTTCTTCCTTTTTCCATATCCTCTGTTTTTTGCTATCATTTGCTGAAAATTCCCTATTTTTCATCCATCTTACAAATCCCCCCCTTCATCTCCCCCATTTTGTTTTTGATCTCATCATGATTTTTTGCCATGGCTTCTTGGCTTTTAACCATGGCTTCTTGAATTGATTGAAGCTTGCATATTCTGAAAAGAATTCAATTTCTCTAGACCTAACATACTTTCTATAAATCTTTGACTGGATGGGCTGGATCCTGATGCTGAGGCTGCAGATGAAGGTGTAGGTGAACCTTTCTTTCCTATCTTTATATATAAATATATATTTATATTTGTAAATCTCCTTCAATGATAGTCAATATTTTCACAGTCTGCATCTATAGTCCAATAGAAACAGTTGCAAATATAATCTTCTTTTCTTCTTCTTTCTACTTTCTACTTCAGTGACAACCGCTGTTTTCCTTTCAATTCAACAATTAATATTTGTAATCCACCAGGGCTCCAAGTCCTACCTTACTGTATATCCAAATATTAAATAAATCAATGAACTTTCATTTCAAAACAATACCAGGATGAAAGGACTGTTTCCAAGTTCACAATACATTATTCTTTCTTTTTTCAGTTTTCCACAGCTAAAAGTATTTAATGTTCTCACAGACAGTCTCTAAACATCTCACAATTGTCACGAGCCAGCTGTAAAAAACACTTTGTAACTAATAGTTCCCAAGGGCCTCTGTAGACATAACAAAGATAGAATCACTTTCATTTCTTACAGTCTCTTCCAGCCGGTAGAAGGTGCTCTTACTCTTTACTTTTCTTTTGGCTGCTCTGTTAAAAGTTATTTTCTTAAGGATTTCAAATCAAATAACATTCAAAAAGTACTGAAATACATATTTCAGTAATCTTCAAACAGTTGAGATTCTTTGAAATTACCCTCAAACTAACCTCTGTTGACCTCACCCCATTCCTAAGGGGCATGCATAAGCGCACAATCGTGCCTACCATCCCTGTCCTATTATCCCCAATTATTAGTTCCTATTTCTTGTATTTAAATTTATGTTTATTCTTGTTTCTGTTATATTGTAAGCTTTTGACAAATAAATAAAAATAAAATAACTAGTCCAGTCTATCCTTTAATTTAAAATTAACTTTTTTATAATAATTTCTTCCATTCTTTTCCGGATCAGTCAATAGCTCTGAAACTTAGTCTCCGCTATTTTTGGGGAGCAGTATATCCTGCTCCTCCTTTTTTTTTCAGTCCCACTTTTCCAAACTCAGTATTTAAATTGGGAGAGATTCCACAGCAGAAAGTTAGAATGGTCTCACCCAGCACAGTGTCAGGCTACGGAACTTCTTCCCATTCAAACAATAAGAATGAACTTCTGATAACAAAACTTATCAAAAGGATTCCTTTATTGAGATGAGACAGTCCAGTAGGAATTCAAAGCAGCGTCTGAGGTCCCTCAGGCATACAGTGATAGATAAGGGAGTTTAGAATCCCCCCACAACCCAATGTTTACTTAGGGAAACAAAAGCCAATATGTTAATTCCCGTCCCAGCCCCTCTGGGAGGGGATCCTTCCCTTTTTGGAAGGTTTTTTCTCATGTAGCTTTCCCAAGACGTACCTAACTTCCTCCCCCACCCCCTTTTTAGAACGGACTGTTTTTGGAGATTTCCCAGAGCACTTCATTGTGGAGTTTTATGGCCCCTCATCTCCTGGCTGTGCCACTCCGAGGTGTTAGGTTCTGGCCATCTGGCTTCTCTCCCCCCCATTGTATCATGTATGGGTGTGCATATTCGATATAAGGTTAAATATATTCAGGTTACATCAAGAAAGGATTTCTTTATCAGTTCCCCCCCCCCCTTTTCTTCTTCCTCTGAAGAAATGACAGATACACGGATCTGACATCCTGCCCTCCTTTAAAAAACAGATAGGTCTACCTGGAAAAAAACAAAAATTATGCGTTACATGTGCAGTTCAGGATGGTTTATCAGGGTATTTTAGGTGGAACTTTCGTAGTAATGTGGGTGCTTTTACATGTCTTTTGGCTACCCACTCATTTTCTGAGGAAGGAAGGCGTTTCCAAGCTACTAAATATTGTGTGGATCCACGGTAAGTGCGTGAATCAAGGATGTCTTTAATTTCAAAATGTTGATCCCCATGTATCATGATGGGGGTTGGGGGTGTGGGAAGGGGGGGTCTGAGGTTTGAAGTGATCTCCGGTTTGAGCAAGCTACAGTGAAATACTGGATGAATCTGCCTAAGAGTTTTTGGAAGATGAAGCTCTACCGTCACGGGGTTGATAATTCTGGAGATGGGGAATGGCCCAATGAATTTTGGTCCTAATTTCTTAGAAGGTTGTAATGATTTTAAGAATTTTGTGGACAAATATACACGGTCTCCAATCTTGAAAGGTTTAGGTTCACAGCGTTTTTTGTCTGCTTGAGTTTTGTAAACTGCTCTAGCTTCCTGTAGAGATAATCTTACCACTGGCCACATGGCTTGTAAATTATCTATCCATTCCTTAAGGGAGGGGATTTCAGGTTCTTTGGTGGGTAGTTCCGGCATGGGGTTGAATTCTTGGCCTGTGGCTATGTGGAATGGGGTGAACCCTATGCTACTATGGACTGAGTTATTGTATGCTACCTCTGCAAAAGGAAGAAGGTCAGTCCAATTGTCCTGCTGGTGATTAATAAAACATCTTAAATATTGTTCTAATACACAATTCACTCTCTCTGCTGCTCCATCCGTATGGGGATGGCTTGAAGACGATAATCCCTGGGTGGAGCCTAATAGGTTTAAAAACGCCCGCCAAAATTTTGATGTGAACTGAACACCCCTATCTGAGATAATTCGTTGGGGGCTCCATGAAGGCGATAAATGTGTATTAGGAACATCTTTGCCAATGACTTGGCAGTTGGGATCTTTTGGCATGGAATAAAGTGAACCTGTTTGGAAAAAAGATCAGTTACAACCCAAATGACAGTATTCCCAGCACTTTCGGGAAGTTCCACTATAAAGTCCATAGAGATCTCTTTCCAGGGAGCAGAAGGGTCTGCTACTGTTTGTAAAAGTCCAGGATATTTTCCTTGTCTTCTCTTTGCAGCAGCACAGATGGGGCAGCTCGCAACATAGTTTTCAATGTCTTTTTTGAGGGACGGCCACCAAAATTGTCTTTTGATGAGGTGCAGGGTTTTTACAAAACCAAAGTGTCCTGCTGGAGTCGTGGCAACGTTTCATGAGTTCCATTCTCTGGCTTGCAGGGACATAAAGCTTGTTTTCTACCCAAGCCAGTCCATCTTTGAGTAAGCACGTGTTTCTGTTAGCCTGGAACCAATCATTTTTAAGTAGTGCCTCCTTAAATATTGACGTCGTTGTGTCTTCAGTCAGGGATGATGATTTTTTTTCCTCTTGTGCCCGGGTGATTACCTTGGCTGTTAGTTGGGTCGGTTGGATCATCGGTTTTATAACTTCAATCTTTTTGCTGTTGTATTGGGGTTTCCTGGACAGTGCATCTGCTAAAAAATTCTTTCTCCCAGGAAAATATTTGAGAGTGAAATTAAAACGTTCAAAATATCGAGCCCACCTTGCTTGTTTTTCGGAGAGTTTCCGTGGATTTCTTAGAGCTTCCAGATTTTTGTGATCAGTCCATACTTCAAAGGGGATTTGGTTTCCTTCCAGGAAATGTCTCCATGTGAGCATTGCCCACCGCACAGCATATGCCTCTTTCTCCCATACGGCCCATCTTTGCTCGGTTTCCGTCAGTTTCTTAGATGTATAAGCAGATGGTTGTAGTTGACCACTTTCATTCTTTTGGAGGAGGACTGCCCCAACTGCAACATCACTGGCGTCTGCTTGGATGACAAAAGGTTGTTCGGGATCTGGATGCTTAAGGACTGGTTCTGCTGCGAACAGACGTTTGAGTTTCTCGAATGCTGCTTGGCATTCCATTGTCCAGATGAGGGGTTGCCTAGGTTTGGGTTTCTCCCCCCCCTTTGTTTTTAGCAAGTTCGTGATAGGGAGGGCGATGTTTGCAAAAGCTGGAATGAATTGGCAATAAAAATTTGCAAACCCCAGAAAACTTTGCAATTGTTTGCATGTGTGGGGTGGATCCCAGTCCAATACAGCTTTCACCTTCTGTGGGTCCATCTCTATTCCTTCATGGGATATTCTATACCCCAAATAGTCAATTTTCTCTTGGTGGAACTCACATTTGGAGAGTTTTGCATATAGTTTAGCGTCTAAGAGTTTTGTGAGGACTGCACGGAGTAGCTTGATGTGTTCTTCCATCATTTCCGTGTAGATTAAAATATCATCAAGATACACTAAAACCCCATTAAATAAAAATTCATGAAGGGTTTCATTGATCAATTGAATAAACACTGCAGGCGCTCCTTGCAGTCCAAAAGGGAGCACCTTAAATTGGTAGCATCCCAATGGTGTGTTAAAAGCTGTCTTCCACTCATCCCCTTCCTTTATTCTGATGCGGTAATACGCCTCCCGTAGGTCTAACTTTGAAAAAAATTTTCCTTTCGAGAGGTGGGCTAACATGTCCTTCATGAGGGGGAGTGGATACATATTTTTTATGCAAATGCAGTTCAATTTTTTATAATTCACACAAAGACGCATGGAGCCATCTTTCTTTTCACGGAATAACACTGGGGCCGCTATTTTTGGTCTGGCGGGTTCGATGAAACCCCACTTCAAGTTTTTGTCGATAAATGCTCTGAGTTCTTTCAGTTCTCTGGGAGACATGCAGTACATTTGTGGTTTTGGAAGTTTAGCCCCTGGTAGGATTTCGATAGCGCAGTCTGTGGCTCGATGGGGTGGGAGTTCATCACAAGCTTCCTCACTAAATGCTTGGGCCAGATCCTGATACTCATTGGGGATGTTAATGGGTTTCACAGACTGTCCAGTCATGGCTGATTCTCTGTTCTCTTTCCCATTCTTTATCCTTTTCTCAGATCTTTTTGCAAATATTACGTCTCTCTGGAATTGTATGGTTCCTGTCCTCCAATTTATTTTTGGATTCCATTTCTGTAGCCATGTGAGACCCAGAACTAGTGGCTCTTCCATCCCTGGGGCTACAATGAATGTGAGCATCTCCCTGTGTTTTCCTAGTCTTATTTTCAATGGTTCTGTGGTAAACCTGGCTGGCTCCCCCCTGCTATGGTTCCATCTAATTGGCAGAAAGCGATGGGATTTTCCATTTCTTTCAGTTGGATTCCCAATTTATCTGCAAGGGAGGGTTTGATTAGGCATCGGGTGCATCCCGAGTCCAGCAACGCTGTAACTTCCTCCCCCTTCCCTTGGCTGGGGATAAATAGTCTCAGGGGTAGG
Source organism: Bungarus multicinctus (assembly GCA_023653725.1). Lineage (NCBI taxonomy): Eukaryota > Metazoa > Chordata > Lepidosauria > Squamata > Elapidae > Bungarus > Bungarus multicinctus. The sequence continues at coordinate 2,586,970 of CM042851.1, forward strand.
GTGATTGGTTCAATTGGATTGCTTACCAGCGGGTCATCCTCTGGATCACTTTCGGACTGGCTCAGGTCTCCTTGGAGCGTTTGGGATTCTTCCTCAGGTTTGGGGGGGGGTCGGAATCCCACATCTACTCGGCCTCTCAGGCCAGTCTCCTTCCCTCGAGGGCTGGATGTTGTGGGTTTCCTCCCTGATGGGTGGTCTAGCTTTCTGGCAGGAGTCTTCGAGTGGCATTCTGCTGCGCGGTGCCCCTCCTTTCCACACTTAAAGCAACCAGGCATTTTTGGAGTCATGGTGGATTGGGGTTTGAAAACTTCCCGTTTCTCCAGGGGTGGGGATCTTTTCCAAAACTTACCGGCAGGGTACCGGTTTCGAGTCATGTCTATCTCTGCCTCCTCTGCCATCATGTACCATTCATGCAAAAGGTTTGGAGCCCCACGGGCCAGGCAGGCAGCGTATAGATCATCATTTAGTCCATCTTTGAACCAGCAGACTAAGATATCCTCTGGCCAATCTACCCGACCGGCCAGGTCACGAAATTCCAGGTATTCTGCTACCAGGCGGCGACCTTGTTTCATGACTCTGATGCGGTCCCGGGCTTTTCTATCGGCAAGCGGGTCCTCGAAACGGTGGCGCAAGGCCATCATAAAGCGATCTAAGTTTCTTAATTCTGGGGCATTGACGTTGTGGAGCGTTACCATCCATCTGGCTGCCGCCCCTTCAAGAGCTAGGGTGACAATTCGCACCCGGGACCCTTGGGTTGGGAAATCCTGTCCATATTCTTGCATGTAGGTGAGCACTTGTGCCAGGAAAAATCCCAATTTCTTGGTGTCTCCATCAAATTTTACCCCCAAGGGCGGGACCTTCCTCTGTAATTGTATGTTTCTGGGTTGGCCAGGGTTAATTCCCTGATCCGGGGTGTTTAAGGGTTGGGTACCTGGTGTGGCTGCTGGTTCTTCAGCTTGTCCCTCTTCCCTCTCAATCTCCACTGAATCCGGGGTGGCGGCTCGGGTTCTCTCACCTTCTGGTTCCCTCGCTCTCCTGCGTTGTCGTCTTTGTGCATCCCCCATGTCGAGGTTCTCCAGGGCTTCCCTCACTAGGCGATTGATGTACCGTCTCATTCGGTCATCGGCTGGTGGCTCCTCATCCCATTCTTCCTGATTCGATAGGGCCTCTAGCTCCAATTTCCACACGGGTTTGCGATTTCCTCGGATGAGGGTTACTCCCCTGGTTCTTCCATTCCAGGTGTCTCTCTTTCCTACACCTATAGACCACCGGGGCTTGGTGGAGGATTCGCAGGCAGCCTCACTGTCTTCGATGGGGCACATTGAGTCAGTATCTGGCTGGGTAACTGTTGACGTTTCTCCCCAGCATTCGGCTCCCCCTTGCTCCTTGCTGTATTCAGATATTTTTTTCTTCTCTTGTAGGATCCCCTCGGTAGAGTGAATTGTTTAAAAAAAAATTCCTCTCCGGGTTGACCTCTATTGCAGACGCTGCTTTATGTCAGGCTACGGAACTTCTTCCCATTCAAACAATAAGAATGAACTTCTGATAACCAAACTTATCAAAAGGATTCCTTTATTGAGATGAGACAGTCCAGTAGGAATTCAAAGCAGCGTCTGAGGTCCCTCAGGCATACAGTGATAGATAAGGGAGTTTAGAATCCCCCCCCCATCCCAATGTTTACTTAGGGAAACAAAAGCCAATATGTTAATTCCCCTCTCAGCCCCTCTGGCAGGGGATCCTTCCCTTTTTGGAAGGTTTTTTCTCATGTAGCTTTCCCAAGACGTACCTAACTTCCTTCCCCACCCCCTTTTTAGAACGGACTGTTTTTGGAGATTTCCCAGAGCACTTCATTGTGGAGTTTTATGGCCCCTCATCTCCTGGCTGTGCCACTCCGAGGTGTTAGGTTCTGACCATCTGGCTTCTCTCCCCCCCATTGTATCATGTATGGGTGTGCATATTCGATATAAGGTTAAATATATTCAGGTTACATCAAGAAAGGATTTCTTTATCATTCCCCCCCCCCCCTTTTCTTCTTCCTCTGAAGAAATGACAGATACACGGATCTGACATCACAGCCACACAGCCACCTGGGCAGTTCCAATTGATTTAGTGCTTTTTTAAGTGTAAAGTTGATAAGCTCCAAAAGATGATTACAATTCAGTTACAACCATTTGTTGTTTGTTGTTTTGGAATTTCAATGATATGTATTTATGCAAAATTAATAATTTGTATATGAATAGATGGAAAGCAAGAGACTTAAAACAGAATTGAAGAATGTTGTCAATATGCTTATACAATTCTCTTAAAAATTAAGCTGTCAGGGTTATATCCTTTGACAGTCTTCTAAACATCAGCCAGGTAGTATTGGTATGGTTAATTTTATCAATAATTGTAATAATTGGTTTCAGTTTTCAAGAATGATATATTATACATGCACAGAGTCTTCACAAAAGTATGAGAAGACTTGTAAACTGCAACGGGTCTAGAAGATTATTCCTTATTTCTTAGTGTTATCATTACTTTTACTGCCTCTTCAAAACTCTTTAAACCACTGTTTTGGAGCCACTGATAGGAAAAGGCAGATGAATTCAATAGAGAAGAACACTTTGAAAGAGTGTGTTATTGAGTGAAATTGCTGCTGCTGTTTGGTAACCCATTGAATTGGCAGAATATCTTAAAATTGTAAAAATTAGCAACTTATGAATATTGGTTTTCAGTACTACTTAACAATTAAAATACCTTAGCAAATTGGACAACCTTTTCATTTTTTTAAACTTAAGAAGTAGCTGCTCTGTTAGAGACTTCAATTTGATAGCATTTTGATGAGGAAAAAGAACATTTTAATCAAAAGTTGGTGTTAACGACATAATGTCAGCATCTAACTTTAAAAAAAATTCTGGTGTAGTCCAAATGTGGAAGTGGAAGCTGAACTAAATTTTACCTTTTGTCTGCATTTTGCCCAATCCTTTACTAATGAATTCTACTTCTTCTTGCTGGAATCTATTTAATTTATTAATTAATTATATGGATCCCAACAATTCTGGAAAAATGTTTGTTAACAACACAATACAAAGGAACAATCATGACAGAGAAAACAAACCCAGATGGGAATAATGAAAAGGAAGAAAAGAGGTGTCAGTCATCCTTGCCAAAGACTTGGGCAAAAAGCCTCATCTTGAGGAATCTTCAAAACACTAACAAGGTGTTTTGTTTATTTGTTTGTTTCAAATCTTGAATGAGAACTTCAGTCCAGAGGGCAAGTATTGTTCTGATAGAGGTACTGTTTATTTGATGGAACCCTGAGCACACCAATCTTGCCTGACTCAAACTGGTGAGGCAGAAACTATGGGAAACAGTTGGTTCCTCAAGTAACTCGTCTCAAATAACCAGTGACAATTGCTCACTGCCCCAAATAACCCTAACCCTACATTGCAAAAACATATGGACCACTCAACTCAACCAGGGAAAAGCAATAGACGCCATTTACATAGACTTCTGTAAAACCTTTGATTCAGTGGTATACGACAAACTACTTCTCAAACTAAAATCTTATGGCATCTCTGGACACCTGCATAATTGGATAGGTGCATTCCTGTCAAACAGGCAACAAATGGTCAAAATAGGGAGTGCCCTATCAAATCCCATATCTGTCAACAGTGATGTCCCCCAAGGCAGCGTTCTAGGACCAACTGTCTTTATACTTTGCATAAATGACCTTTGTGACCATATTAAAAAGCAACTGCATTCTTTTCTCTGATGATGTAAAACTATTCAACACCACCGACAATACTGCTATCCTTCAAAAAGGCCTTGACTATGTGTCAGAATGGTCAAACAAGTGGCAACTTCAAATCTCAACCAACAAAAACTCTGTCTTACACATTGGCAACAAAAATCAGAAAATAAAATACAAGCTGAAAGGACATGACCTTGTAGATGACCCTCATTCTGTCAAGGACCTTGAAATATTCATCTCTAATGATATAAGTGCCAGAGCCCATTGTAACAACATAGCCAAAAAGGCATTAAGAGTTGTTAACCTAATCCTGCGTAGCTTTTTCTACAGAAATATTGTACTACTAACTAAAGCATACAAAACATTTGCTAGACCAATTCTTGAATACAGCTCATCTGTCTGGAATCCGCATTGCATATTGGACATTAATACAATTGAGAGAGTCCAGAGATATTTCACGAGAAGAGTCCTCCACTCCTCTACTCACAACAGAATTCCTTATGCTACCAGACTTGAAATTTTAGGCTTAGACAACTTAGAACTATGCTGCCTTCAGTCTGACTTAAGTATAGTACATAAAATTATCCATTGCAATGTCCTACCCATCAATGACTACTTCAGCTTCAACCATAACAATGCACAAGCACACAATAGATACAAACTCAAGGTAAACCGCACCAAACTCGATTACAGGAAATACAACTTCAGCAACAGAATGGTCAATGCCTGGAATACACTACCTGACTCTGTGGTTTCTTCTCCAAACCCCAAAAACTTTAACCTTAGACTGTCTACTATTGACCTCACCCCATTCCTTTTTTAAAAACAAATAAGTTTTATTGAATAGAGTGTTAAAAACATTGGATGCAATGTGATTGTCCTGACAATCCTGTTTGTCATACATGTTATGCAGAGGTAATATTCAGCAGGTTCTGACCAGTTCTGGAGAACCGGTAGTGGAAATTTTGAATAGTTTGGGGAAGTGGCAAATACCACCTCTGACTGGAGATTTTACAGTATCCTTCCCCTGCCATGCCCACCAAGCCATGCCCACAGAACCGGTAGTAAAAAAAATTGAATTCCACCACTGAAGTTATGACATAGAATACATATTTTATATACATTTATACATATATACAATATTTTCTATTTCTAATCATCCATTCTGCCAACCCTGCTTCATTTTGATTCTGGATCATTCCTTTTTCCCCACCATTGATAAAATTTATCCCATACTTTATAATATTCTGTTTCATCTTTATTTTTCATTTCCAAAGTTAATTTACCTATCTCAGTGCAAATCCATATCTTTTTTATTACTTCGCTTTCATTGGGAATTTCTTTGTCTTTCCACTTTTGAGCAAAGGCTAACCTTGCTGCCATGATTACCTCACCCCATTCCTAAGAGGTCTGTAAGGGCGTGCATAAGCACACCAATGTGCCTACCATCACTGTCCTTATGTTCCCTTTTATTTGTATCCATTTCATGTATTAATAATCATGTTTATACTTATATTTGTTACTTAATACATGCTTGACAAACAAACAAATGCATAAAAATAAAATATGTAAGAAACTTTGTATTGTATTGATGACAGAAATACAGCCTCTTATGCCTTCTACCTCCTGCCTTTTAAAATAATGGATACTAGGATAAAAATTTAATGTAAGCTTCTTGTTTTGAAATTGAGCAGTTGCCAATTTATATAAACAACCATTTCTGTCACTCAGAATCCACCTCAGCCCTTATAATGGCCCTTAATATTCAGTGTTGTTAATGCAGCAGAAAACACCATAACCTCAAATATTGTTTCTTCTCTAGAGTCAGTTGGGTGACATATTCTGATTTTTAGTTAATACATTTCTATGTATTATTATATTTCCCTGAAAATATACAGTAACTGAGTCTTATTTTCTTTTGACCTCTGAAAAAATGGCTAGGGCTTCTTTTTAGGTGGCTTTAATTATTGACTCACCTTGTGGTGGTGGCACCAACAGCCCTGCCCAGCAGGAGCTTGCTGCCTGCCCATTTCTTCTGCAGCTGCTTGCCGCTGCTTGCATACGTTGCCCCTGGCCTCCATTTAGCCATCAGAGCCTTCTGGAAAGCTCTCTGCAGCTTAGAAATGGGCTCCAGATTGATCAGTGTGGCACCCCCTGCTTTCTGGAAAGACTTCTGTAGCCAATAAAAGAGCTCTGGATTGATCAGCTACAGAGGGCTTTCCAGAATTGGCTACAGAGGGCTTTCCAATCAGCTAGCTACAGAAGGCTTTCCAGAAGACATCTGAAGGCAAAACGGAAGCCAGAGGGTGCCACGTGCATCAATCCAGAGCCTGTTTCTCATCTGCAGAGAACTTTCTGGAAGGATTCTGATGATGAAATGAAGGCCAAGAGGCGATGAGGACATCAATCCGGATTTCATTTCTTGGCTGCAGAGGGCTTTCCAGAAGGATCTGACAGTGAAATGGAGGCCAGGGGTGATGCACGCAAGCGATGGCAAGCGGCTGCAGGGGTGTAAGGATTGCCTCTCCTTCTAACTTAAGAAAGCGAAGATTCTTGAAATGAAATATTTCAAAAGGAAGATTTATTAAGCAGAAGTGAAAGCATGCCATTCAAAGCAATGTCTGATTAGGCAAGACAAGTAGAATTAAAAAAGTAGAGACCTCTCCATTTAGCCAGATGTGGATTCAGCCAATCTACAGGTGTGAAGATGTTATTGTGTGCCGGCTGCTCTGAGAAACAGAAAAGTACATTCCCATGGCCATCTTCTGCTGGCTATTAAAGTGAAACAACCCACATGGCCCTCCCTCCTATACATCCTTCAAGAGGTGAGAAAATCTCAGGCCGCTCTGGTACCAGGATACAAGTTATAAAATACCAGTTGTCACAGACAATACTAATGAATTGAATCCAAGCCCCCCTTCTCCCAATTTGAATGGCAGTATCACTTTTAGGGATCTGACAGTGGGCCTTCAAAGTGAAGCAGGTGTCGAGGTGTGCGAGGCCTGGTATGTATGGCACCTTCAACCCCACCCCCACTGTAGCTTAATTTTTACCTGTGTACCTTGCCCTCTCTCTGCACCCCAGGGTGGGCAGGGTCTTAATTAGGGTTAATTTGAGGGTTAGGACTTAATTTTAGTGCATGCATTCAAAAACACAATAGGGCTTCTTTTTTGGAGCGGTCATATTTTCAAGGAAACATGGTAGAAAAAAACTTGAAGAAGAATATACCCTTCCCTTCCAAATCACACTAAAAGTTATTGAAGGGCCATCTCTAAGGGTGAGGTCTTCCTGAGAGTGTGAGGTCTTCCTGAGAATGAAGTTACAGTTCATGTGGAATCATTGGTGTGTGCCTAAAGCATGTCTGTTAAAAAAATACTTCCTGTTTCCCAAGGATAATAGACTACTTCTTAGCAGACCAACTTCAATGGTTCTTCGCACAAATATTTCTGTACCTATTTTTTCAAATTCACAGACACATCCATCAACACATACACACAAATGATTTCATTAATGTCTTACCTTTTCATAGAAATTGATAAGAGTGACCAGCAATTCAAATTCAAATTCATCCATTTTGCAGAGAGTGTATGAATGTTTACAGAATACATATCAGCAATTCTAAAAGCAACTTTAATCATCTGTTGGGCTGCACAATATTTGGTTTGAGGGGTTGTCTGAAAGATTTTTTGCTTCATGATGAAATGCTCATACAACAAAAGTGATGAATAACTGAACCATTTTATTTATTACTGCAAAGGAATAAAATATCCCTTTTACTGAAAAGCTTTCTTCTAATTTCTTTTATGAAATTTGGGGAGCTTTATTTCCAATATAGGGCACCCAATTATGTGAAAGACAAAACCTAAACAATATGCTTTCCAAATCTCATTTAAAAATTGACCCTAAGTCAGACTAGAAAGTTTCCAAATCCTGGTCTACTTAAAGAGTCAATGAGCCGGAGTCTGAACAAATATGCATGTTATTTACAGGGAAAGATTAAAAGAAAAAGCTGATTTTCCCCTTTGCTGTATGCCTTTGCAGCGATACAACCTGTAGATGGCACTCTTTACTTGCTGCAGTCTTTTAATATCAGACATGACAAATGCATGTTCTTTCACAAAAGTATAGTACATAGTTCCTGCTAGTATTTTAGGAAGTTTCTAAAGATTCTTTTATTTCTAGCCTTTTTATAGGAGGGTACAAAGTTGCTTAATCTGACTGTCCCGCTTTTCCATACAGTAAAACTGCAGTGGTTATAATCCCACCACACCTTCTATGGATGTGGCTTGGTGGGCATGGCAGTGGAAGGATACTGTAAAATCTCCAATCAGATGTGGTATTTGCCGATTCTCTGAACTACTCAAAATTTCCACTATCGGTTCTCCAGAACAGGTCAGAACCTGCTGAATACCACCACTAATATAGCAGCCATTATTTTCTGTTGTCAGTCATTCCCCAGTTACTTTTTTGCATACTTGAAGTAATGGTTTCATTTCTCTATACTTGGGATACATCACATTTGTTGCAGCAGAGATTATATGTAAAATTTGAAAGCTGAACTTTAAATAGGGAAGGGGCAGAAGCAAATCTACATTTTATGTGATTAAAAACAATATTAAAATTATTAAATAAAGTTAATATGACTATTCTCTTCCTCTCCCCCCCCACACACATTCATAGCAAGTGAAGACCACACATCAAAAACCACACATCAAAGACCTGAGAAATACATGGAGCCCTAGAGCTTTAGAATATGTACTCCTTATTTAAATAATGTGATCTAATTCTTACACATGGTATTGTAATTGACATTTATTTGAATATTGGGCACTCTCTTCATTCTTTAAAATGCCTTTTTCATACTGAATTATGTGTAAGATCCTACAGAGTAAGAGTAATCGAGCCAGAACACAAACATGTGCAGGTTTAAAAATCAGATAATTACAGTGTAGTATCTACTTCCTTTTCATTCAGAAATCTGTTCTTTCTGTCTTTTGATTCCTCAGATCAAATATTTTTTTAACCCTAAATATTATTTGGGAGATGAGGTACTGTTCTTTCTAATACTGACAGCTTCTTCTGCAGCAATCTCTGTAGCCTTCAAACAGCCTTTACTTGGATTTATTATCTTATATTTGGCAGCTTTTTAAAAAGCCAAGTGTAAAAATATGATTTGTTCCTAGATGAACATGTGTCTTTCTTCTTTTTTCTCTCTTCTCTCTTCCCTCCCTCCTGTTGGAAGAAAAAATCTGGTACAACTACAAAAAATCTGGTACAACTACAAACTGGGAGAAAGGTACTAGAAATAAAATGGAGGCTGATTGGGAAGAAGGACTCTGTTTATTGATGAATGGAATCTACCACAGTATGCAGTTCTGGGACAGCTGACACATTGGTTCAATGAGTGGATGGATCTTTATAGATTTCTGTTACTTTGAAGTTTGAACTGTTCTTCAGATTGTGTAATAAAGGGGCTTTTGTGTCTCTTGCCATTTCAATGGTGGTGGGTTAATCCTATTATGTCCTAAAGGTTCTTAGAATTTGTGGGGGGGGAGTGTAAATTTTAATTCCAGCTTGGGGGAGCTGTGGCTGAAGATGTTTTGTTTGTGAATAGGCTGGCTTGGATTTTTTTAATGGACACAAAATATCCATGTCTAAAGATTTCAGGCATCTGCTGGAGGCTGTTTTACAATGCAGAAAATTGGGGCTGCTTTCTGCCTTTAAGAGCATGTTTCTCCATTTCTCCTTTGGGGAAATGTAATATTCTGCCTCTTAATATTCCCCAAAATATTTCATTCTCTAGGAGGGGCGCTTCCCACACTCCTTTCTCCCTTTCTTTCTCCCTTTCTCCCAGCACAATATTGTAAAATGAAGTACTAATTGAAATTATTTCCAAACATTTATTTATTTATTAATAAATTTTATATACCGCCCCCCTCTCCAAACGGGACCCAACATATGAGAACAAATATGCATACATATTGTCATAAGGAAAAAGAACTTAATACAATATAGTAGTTATTAATTTCTCATCTATATACTGTAAGAAGGAATAAAATAATAAGTTGTATAGTATAGCTACTAATTCTGTGGGGCAAAATTTCTTGAAAGTAACTGTTTTAGAAAAAACATCATTTGCTAGGCTGATTGCAAAATAGTTAATAAAAATTAAAAGGGAAGAAAATGAGTATTAAAAAGAAAAATTTACATGGGAACCTAATAAGAAATCATACAACCATAAGATGGAAGGTTCTCATTTATTCATTCTTCATCTTTATATGTCACTATTTACAATTATCCAAAGCAAGTTACAAAGTGACATAGAGAAGATGAACAAGTATGTGAATTCCATGGGAATTGCAATTTATCTATTTTCAATGTAAAACCCAAAGTTCTGACTTTCCATCCTTGAAAATATTTTGAGAATTCATATTTCTTCTGATTGCTTCTGTTTCTTTTCTATACCCCTGATGTTTTGTCAAGTCTCAGGGCACTGACCAAGTGGTTAGTCAATAGATTCTTTTGATTTGTAAGAAGAAAAATTTTAATGTACATTTTTTTTTAAATAAAGGCCTATATACCTGTACTATCATGTATTTTAAGGGCTGAAGGGCCTGACATAAAATCAACGTTAATCTGTATGCTGAAATTGTGATCTTTAAGCATGTCAAAATTATGCTTTGTAACACTGGCAGTTGCTTAGCTGATAGGATGTCATGGGCAAAGAAGAAGTATGAATCCTAAAGTGAGACTTTTGTGGTGTGTTGACTGTTCAATTTTTATTAAGTGCAGCTATGATCATGATTCGGTTTTGTCCCTGACAGTTTGGTATGTTGGCCAGAAGGACACGCTGAAAGAGGCCTGTTGGAACTTCTGACCATCTCTGCTCTTGGACTGCAGGTAATCAGCTGCATCTCCTCTGTGTGTACTTACACCTCCACTTTGACTCTACTTTGGTCTCCTCTGGACCAGAGGTAAGAGGGAGATTCTTCCATGGGGACCCTTGCAGACATAAGATATTGAGAGTTTGTACCTGAGCTTATCAGGGGAGGTGATATCTATTTGACCGTTCAGGAAGGGTCACTTCCTTCTGAGAATGTTGATGATAAAGAAGTAGTAGTTGTTGTCTTGCCCCAGAAGTACACGTATCAGTATATAAGTATTTATGAACTGGAATAGCCATAACAAGTCAGCCAATGGGAACTGTTTGGTGACTGAAACACAGGATTTGTTGTGAGCCATGTCAGACAACTTGGAGCCTGGGTGTGGCTTAGCGTAACTGTTCTGTGTATGTAAGAGTTGGTTTGTCCTTACTTCTTGCTTCTAGTTCTAGTCCTTGTTTCTTTTTGTACTTGTTACTTCTTCTTTTGTCTACCATGTTGCAACAGCTGCATGGGTATTGTATACATGCATCATTGTATACATGCATCATATTATTTTATATAAAGAAGTTTCTTCTATATAATGAATCCTGCTGAATTATTTGTTTGTGTGCTGGCTGGATTGCTACAAACTGTGACAGGTTATGGGCCCAGAGCACACCCAGCCAATCCAAACACACAATAAGACTGAACTGTAACCAAGTTGATGGACAGCCTATGCTATAAGCAAAAAAGAACAAGGCTGAAAAGTCTTGCAGGATGGCTGTTGATTTTGAGGAAAGTTCTCTACCTCGATTGGGACAGAAGAATTATATTATTTTGGCTGCAAAAATGAAATGCTTCCTGAAAAGTAAGGAGCTCTGGGATATTGTTATTAATCCACCCCTGGGGCCATTAGATCAAAGGCAGCATGATAAGGCAGTGACCTACATCACTTTAAGTTTGGAAGATGAACAGTTCTTGAACGTAGCTGATTTAAAAACTGCAAAGGAGGTCTGGCTGAAATTGAGAAGTGTGCATGTGAGTGCATCAGCATGCAATATTGTGCAATTATTGAGACAATTCAGAGGTGGTATTCAGCAGGTTCTGACCAGTTCTGGAGAACTGGTAGTGGAAATTTTGAGTAGTTTGGAGAACCGGCAAATACCATCTGTTGCCCTGCACAGGAGAACAGAACTGGAAAACAGGTTAGTGGGGTGGGAATGGAGATTTTACAGTATCCTTTCCCTGCCACGCCCACCAAGCCACACCATGCCCACCAAGCTACGCCTGGTAGTAAAAAATTTTTGAATCCCACCACTGAGACAATTGTACAGAGCCTGGCTGCTACCACAAGAGAGTGTAGAGAAGCATTTGCTGCACATGCAGACTCTGTTTATTGAGTTAGAACAGTGTGGAATGCAGATTCCTGAATCTCAGAAAGTGTTGTTGCTGTTAAACAGTCTTGATGAAATGTGGGACATTGTTTCAGTCATTTTTGAATGCAAACCAGAACAGGAATTACATATGGAAGCCCTTAAAGTCTGTTTGATTTCTGAAGAAAACAAACACCATTTTAAAGGAAGCCATGAGGAGAAATTCCTGAAGTGGGGGCCCAAGAAGCAGAGAGAGAAAGGCAACAAACATGATGTCTGCAGAGACCAGAGTAACAGAAGAGACCAGATTACAGCCCAGCAAAGAACTTCTAAGAAGAAAGAACAGGAACAATGGTGGTGTTTCATCTTTGGTGATAAGACTCATTTAAAGAGATAATGTTTACAAGGAAGAAAAACAACAGATGGACAAGTTGCTGTTGCAAAAATTAGCTATTGTAATAGCAGAGACACATGGTTAATAGAAGTGGGGCTAGTCAAACAATTGTTAACAATTCAAAATTGTTTTTTAATATGGATTCAGCTGGAGGAGATGCAGTAGCTTTGGCAAATGGCCAGAAGGCTAAAGTCATATGAAAAGGCAGTGTGCTGATTCCGTATCTGGAAGAAAAGTTTAATAACATATTATGTGTGCCTGAAATGGAGCTTAATTTACTGAGTGTCTCTAGTCTAGACCAAAAAGGGTTTGAGACCATCTTTGTAAATAAGAGATGTCTCATAAAAAAAAATGGGAGTACATATGCACAGGGCATAAAACAAGATAATCTTTATGTGTTGCAGGGACAAAAGTTTCAGTATGATTCATGCATTCATCTCTTGCACAGAAAGCTTGGTCATGCCAGCTTCAGAGTTTTGCAAAAGATGCAACAATTTAGAGAATGGTTAAACTTAAAAGGGTGTAATGCATATTTGGACTGTGCAGTATGTAAATCATCAAAATCCAAGACATTCCCAGTAAGCAAGAGCAGCACAAGGCAGACAAGAAGAGCTTTAGAGTTGGTACATGCTGTTTTGGTTGGGCCAATGCAAGCCATTTTGGGAGGAGCAAAATATGCACTGGTCATTGTAGATGACTACAACAGCAGGGGTGGGATTCAGCCGTTCGGGCTGGTTTGGGTGAACTGGATGTTAATTTTACATCCAGTTTGGTGAACTGGTAGTTCTGAAGACTGAGATACAGGATTTGTTGTAAGCCATGTCATACAGCTCAGAGCCTGGGCATGGCTTAGGTTAACTGTTCTGTGTATATAAGAGTTCATTTGTCCTTGCTTCTAGTTCTAGTCCTTGCTTCTTCTTATATTTTGCTACTTCTTCTCTCTACCACATTGCAAGAGCTGCATAGGTATTGTATACATGCATTATGTTTTATATTATTCTATATAAAGAAGTTTCTTCTATGTAATTAATCTTGCTGAATTATTTGTTTGTATGCTGGCTGGATTGCTACTGCAACAACTGTAACAAATGGTCAGGCAGGTTAATTCACACCTGTCAGGGCTGTCTCAGTCCATTTCCTAGGAAAGAAAAATCCTTAGCTCCCTAGATTTAGAGAAAAGTACTTTTACTAGGAACTAATTGAAAGCAAGAAATTCCAGGGAAGCTGTGAGGCAAAGTGTAGTAAAACAGCAACTTGAAACAAATTGTACAGCTCATCCTCCTTGTAGCTAGGCAACCAAGGGGCAGCTGCATACCAAGGCTAGCAGAAACAACCTTGGAGAGATAAGCAAAGTCCAGGCCATAGTTGCAAAGCGGCAATGAAAAATTCTCCACTGATATCTCCCCCCTTTTCTAAGGCAGCAAGCAGCAGGCTGCCTGACATTCGGCCACATGTAACAGAGACTTTAGCCACACATATAAAATTAATACAAGTACAACAAACAACACATCTCAATACGGACATTGAGTCATTCAGGGTTTGTCAGGATATGTTCTATGGGTGAACTCCTGAAGGAGTTTAGGTGCCCAGATATGTTTAGCAGCCACCCATTCAGACAGTGCAGCGGGAAAGGATTTCCAGGCAATGAGATATTGGACCTTCCCTCTATGTTTTCTGGAATCTAGAAGGTCTTTAACTTCAAAATGCTGCTCTCCTTCAATTAGAGTGGATACAGAAGGAATGTCAGGTGCAGAGTGAAGGTGTGATATAGTTTCAGGTTTGCCCTGGCTTTGTCTAGTGTGGCTTGGAACGTGATGCCAGGCTTAGCTAATAACCAACTCTGTAGGTTTAGGTCTTTCAAACCCAAAATGAGCCTATCTCTCATTGTCTCCTAGAGGCTTAAGAATTGCAATAGTTGCAATTTCTCTTAACGTTGCAACTAAGTCATTAACTGTTTCACCTTCCTTTTGATCCCTGCAGTAAAATTCATGTTGCTTTGCCAGTGATGATACTGAAGGTGCATAGTGTGCTTGTATCATGTTCTGAAGCATTGTTCAAGTTACTGTTGATAATTCTACTAGTGTTGATAGGGCTTTAGCCATTTTGAAACCTTCTGGTCCACAGTGGCTTAAGAAGAGTGCCCTTTTCCTATCTACTGATAGTCCCAAAAAATCATTTGCTTCCATGAACATCTGAAATCGATCCGTATACGATTTCTAATCTTCCTTAGCTAGGTTGAATGGAGCTGGTAGGATAGGTGTAGTCATCTTGGACTGGCCAATTCAGTCTCTTGACTTGCTGTAAATGATGGGCGCTGATGCCAAGTGGATGCCCACTCTCAGTTCCTTTGTCCTTTGTCCTTTGTCCTCTTCTATCCCACCTTTGTCGCCAGTGTTAAGTGGGGATTGAGAGAAGAGACAGGACTCTCAGCTAGTGACAAACAACTCTTTATTGAGTAGACAGTACAAAGAAGTGAAGTGCCTATCTGACAGCTCCCTCTTTTAAAGGGAGCTGTCAGGCAGCTCAGCAATTGAGATCCCTTCATTTTCCCACCTGGAAAATGAACCAATGATTTAAAAATAATTCTTTTCCCACCAAGAGGGCAGAGTGGAGTGAAGTCTTTGTTCCAAGACTTCATTCCTCATTGAATATTCAACAATGGTCATTATTCGATTTTTCCCCTGACAGATTCCATTGACAATAAACACTCCAGTAAATAAAGAAATTCTAATTGTGAGCTAAAGCAAACAGATTTAAAAGCATAGCGTAAAAAGAATACATACAGTACAAAGCAAAGTGATACCGCAAACTGTTACAAATTGCCAGGAGTTCCTTAATAATGATAGCAAAGATTCCTGTGGGTGGCCAGTTTCAGGAGTATCCAGTGCTAGATTCTGTGCAGAAATTCCTAGCAAACGACAACAATTCCAAGGTTTTTCATCAAAACCTAATATCATGTGGTCATGGACTAGGAGATTGGTTGGGAATCAAGAGTCTGGGACACCCTGAGTGGGTGGCTGTGATGTGACATTCTGGGTTTTGGTTTGGCTCTGAGTTTGAGGCCTGGCTATGTGTTCATGGCATGTGTCCGTTTGCTTGGTTTGGGGGTCAGGGTGTATGGTAGCTGCTGATGCAGCCGTGGTCTGGTTTCTGGATGGTGGTTGCCTTTCGTCTATGGAGTGGGTTTGGGTTTGAGTCTGGTGAGGACGATTGGTGGTGGTGTCATGTGTTGTTTTGGGTCCAGTGTTGGTTTTCGTGGCTGGGACTCTTTTGTTGATAAGGGCTAGTTTCCAGATATCTGATAGGCGGGAGGTATTGTCCCGTTTATTCATGTTATGGGGGTGTTTCTCTATTTCGATGGCTTCCCTGATTTTTCTTTTGTTGAAGTGTTCAGTATTGGAGATTAATTTGGTCCCCTCAAAATTAATTTCATGTCCTGTGGCTTTAAGGTGCTGGAAAAGGGAGGAAGAATTTTCTTCTTTTCTGACTGCGTTCTTGTGTTCTGCGATGCGTGCATTTATTCTCCTGTTGGTTTGTCCAATGTATGTGGCTGGGCAATTGTTGCATGGTATTTCATAAACTCCTTGGTTTTCTAGCTGGATTTTGTCTTTGGGGTTTCTTAGGATATTTTTTGATCAGTGCCGAAGGCTGTCCTGATATTGTGTTTGTGAAGAATTTTGCTGATTTTATCTGTGGTGCCTTTGATGTAAGGGAGGAGGGCAATACCATTATCCTGTTCTGTGTCTCAGTTTCTGGGGGGTGTCTCCTTTAGGATTAGGTTGGTAATTGTGTTTCTTTGGAATCTGTTGGAAATTAATACGTTAGTGGCGGTGTGTAATTCTGTTCTCAGGTGGTCTTTGTCAGTTAGGCATTTGGTTCTGGAGATGAGGGTCTTGGCTACAGAGTTGATCTGTACAGGGTGGTGATGGGATTGTGCGTTTAAGTAGCGGTTGGTGTGTGTTTTCTTCTGGTGAATGGTGTGTCCTAGGGAGCTATTGGGTTTTTTGTAAATTAGGATGTCCAGGAAGGGTAGTTGGTTGTTGGCTTCTGTTTCCATGGTGAATTGTATTTTGGGGTGTAGGCTGTTGAGGTGTGTGAGGAAGTTGTCCAGTTTTTCTTTCCCGTGTGGCCAAATTACATATCTAAGCCAGAGTTTGTGTTTGTGTTCGGATTTGTCTAGAGCATTAGAGTGTTCCATGTATAGGTTAGCGATGATGGGTGAGAGGGGCGATCCCATAGGTGCTCCTTCTATCTGTTTGTATCTTTGTCCATTGTGGATGAAATATGTGTTGGTTAAGCAGTGGTTGGTCAGATCTAGGATGTGCTTAGGGGGGTTGTATTTGTTTTGGATGGCTGTCAAGGCTTCTTTAATAGGTACTTGGGTAAAGAGGGATATGACATCAAAGCTCATGAGTAGGTCGCTGGGTTGTAGGTTTTGTTTCTTTATTGTTTCTATGAAGTGGAAAGAGTTTTGTATGCATGAGGTGATGGATTCTGTGTAGGGCTGGAGTTGTTTGGTGAGAAATTTGGCAAGATTCTGTAGAGGTGAGCCTATGGAGCCGACTATGGGTCTGAGTGGTGTTCCTTCTTTGTGTATCTTGGGGAGGCCATAGAGTTTAGTGCATCTGGATGATTTTTCTCTGGAGATAATTCTTTGCTGGATCTCTTCACTGATGGGGGAGGCTTTTATTTAGGATTTTATTGTTTTTTTCCAGGTAGGTGGTGGGGTCAGTCTTTAGAGGTTTGTAAGTGGGGTCTTGGAGTAGGTTGGATAGTTTGGATTGGTAGTCCAATGTGTTCATCACGACCGTGGCATTGCCTTTGTCTGCTGGGAGAATGATTATGTTGTTGTCTTTCCTCAAGTTGGTGAGTGCTTTTTGTTCTTCTCTGTGTAAGTTGCTTCTGGGTGGACTGCTGGAGCAGAGGACATTGGTGACTTCCAATCTGTCATCTAACCCTAACCCTAACCCTAAATATCACAGTCACAGCTGATTGTTGGAACAGCTGATGGTCAGGGGGAAAAAAGGAAAAATAGTAACTTACCAAAAATTAGGTGAAGGCACAAGGCAGGCAAGTTGGATGGCATGCATTCCAGGTATGAAGTGAGTGGCCAGGGTGGGGTGGGGTGGGACAGGCCAGCCAGTGGCGAGATTTGCTGGTTCTCCAAACTGTGCAGAATCATAATAATCAGTTCTATAGAACTGGTCCGACCAGGTAGAATCCCACCCCTGCCATACCCCATGGTCAGAGGTGATATTCAGCAGGTTCTGACCAGTTCTGAAGAACCGGTAGTGGAAATTTCAAGTAGTTCGGAGAACCAACAAATACCTCCTCTGACTGGAGATTTTACAGTATCTTTCCCCTGCCACACCCACCAAGCCACGCCCACAGAACCGGTAGTAAAAAAATTGAATCCCACCACTGCCCATGGTCCATCCATGTGTAGTTAATCCGGCACTGCCATGATGTTTTGGGAGATGCTAAGGTTTTGGGGCTGGTGAAATTCCACTCTCAAGGTAAATAGCCTTGAAGATGCCAGCACAAACTGGATTCCAAAATGTTCTTTTCCTCTTCAATTATCAGTCGCCCCATCTAATTTCTCATCATAAAGTTATACAGCTTTATTGCCCACTTGTTTCTCCCTTTCTTCTCCAATAAATGGCAGAATGAGAGCAAGGTGTCAAGTCAAAGCTGGTAGATCTACAGAAGGATATTAAAAATAACAGAAGCTAACATTCCAGCAAATATTTAACATCATAAATATTAATTTTTACATACTATAAGAGAGTCTGCTT
Organism: Bungarus multicinctus; assembly: GCA_023653725.1. Taxonomy (NCBI): domain Eukaryota; kingdom Metazoa; phylum Chordata; class Lepidosauria; order Squamata; family Elapidae; genus Bungarus; species Bungarus multicinctus. The sequence goes on from CM042851.1 coordinate 2,605,131, forward strand.
GAGAAGTCTGTAAAAACTGTCTTTTGATAATTGTATTTTTAAATAAATACTTCATTTCAGTATTGTTAACTTATACAGAGTAACTTGGGACAGAGACATTCTGAATTCAGCTTGACTTTATTGTGAATAATTTTTATAGAATAGACTGTTCCATTATCATATAAAATATTAAATGCATATTAAGCATAGTTTAAAAGTAACAGTTTTTAAACTAAGCTAACATTTATTTTAATGTTTTAGGGAATAATCCATTTTCCCTAAGCCTTAGTTATTTATTGTTGCAATATCTTTACAAAATTTTTGCAATTACTTTCCTTATTATGTAAATAAGTCAAGGTCAGCAGTTCCAAAGATAATAACACAATAATTATACTTAAGTAAACTGCGTCTGTTAACATGACACAATATGACACAGCTATTTCTGATAACTTTTAAGTGATATACAAATCTTATGATCTACAAATTAAAATAAAACAAACAAAATTAAACAAGAGAATTCCACATAAACAAAATCCTTGGTGTCATTAAAGTTTTAATTTTAACTACTTCCACAAATTGAATAACATTAAATTGGAAAAAAAAGATTGACCTAATACACCTTAATTCTGATAAACATTTTAGCTTAGGGGACATTTGAAGATATCAGGGAACAATTAAAATCAAAGTGCTTAACATATGGAAATGTGACATTATATCTTTCAACAAATTTACAAATGCTAACTTGACCCTTGAGAATTTATCCTTCTCTATCATAGTTTTCCTATCTTTTCATCTTCTGACAATGACATGTTGATTTTCATGGTATTTAAAGAAAAATACTACATTTTAGGCAATATTAGAGAGTGGCATTTAAAAACCTGATCAGTACTTATAAGTTTACAATGTATTATTTTGAATATAATACTTAAATTACCTAGTATATTTCTTTCTCTATGTTTTATTAGTAAGTAATCGGTTGGATACCCGTGCTTCGCTACAGAACTCTGTGATCAGGCTTGATAAATTAACAGTTAAAGCTTGAACATTAATGATAGTTATGGTCAGCATCTCCTCTCCTCTTCCCTCCCTCAGGCTTGCCTCACAGTGGCCTCTCCTATCTTATCCCCTTCTCTCCCTCAGGCTGGGCCCATTGATCATCTCTTATCCCCTTCTGTCCCTCAGGCTAGCCCCACAGAAGCTTCTGTTATGTTATCCCCTTTCAGGTGGGGAGGGGGAGTAGAATGTCTAACTTCTTAGCATTAGAGCATTTTTCAGGTGGGGGGGGGAGAGTAAAATGTCTAAACTCCCAGCCCACAGGCCAGATGAGTCATGCACTGGCCATGCCCATGCCCAAGTGGCAGTTGGAACAGAGTTCTTTATAACTCCTTAGCATCAGAGCGTGTTAATAATAATATAAGAAATACTAATGATCTGATGGTCATTTTGAAAAACCCTTTCTTAGTGAGAACCTAGAAGCCAAGAGGAACATACGTGCCAAATTTCAAGTTTGTAAGCTTTACGGTTCTGGAGATTTGGTGGTGATGCATGAGTGGTATGATATAGGATTAGATATTAAGACAGAATGAAAGAGACAATAAGTCTAAATTCAGAAGCCAAAAGAAATCTTCTTTAAAGACCTGAAAAAGGGAGTACACAAGATACCAGGGCTAAATTATTTACACACACACACACACATTTTCATCCCTATGAGTGGTATGAATCTTCCTCGATCTTAGGTCCTCTACTATTGGAATGGGACATTTAGGCACCGACCCTTGGCTGCGCTCCCTCAGCCAATTTACAGCCAGCTTTCCTCTGGCCCTCCCTTGACTATTCTCCATGGCCAATGGGGCCCTGACCCTCTGCCCCTGGCCCTGAGTTGCGAGCCAAGCCATCTCTACAAAACCTCCTAGAAGTGACTGTCTCTCCCTTCCTGGTTAACCCCCCAACACAGACTCATTTGGCCATCCCCTCTGACACCTTCTTTTTATAACTGCGGTCCCATTCCCTCTGTACAATCTGTCAAAACCACAGCTTGGGAGCCACCCAATTACTCAGAAAGTACAGCCTTTTTTAAAAAAGATGTGGCACTTAAAAAAAAATCTTGCATCACATGCTGCCCACCCCACAGCCCCAAAATTGTCCTGCCCATGGCTAATCTCACACTGCCCCTGCAGCACCATTGCTTCTGCTTGCCACCCAATTGGCTGGAAACTATTTGTCCCATGCAGCAAAATGTCTGTGTGAAACAGTGTTTGGGCGAATGGGCAAGGACGAAGGGTGAAGGGCAGAGGGGCAGGAGCCCATTGGCCATGGAGTATAACCAGGGGGCGTGCTAGTGGTGGAAGAAAGTTGGCTGTAAATTGGCTGAGGTGGGTGGCTGGGGACAAAGGGGGACAAAGTTCAGTCCCTTAACGTCCTAAACTCTGTACCAGATGCCTGAATATCTAAAGTTTTTATACAGTTATTTTAGTTATTCCTAACACTGAGTTCTTCCTGACAGAGAACTCTATTTTATTCCAGTGGCTGGAGCCACTCTCCCAACATAGGAGTCACAGACCAAATCATGATTGGGACCACTTTGCCCTTTTCTTTCCACATCCCTGTTCATGCCCTGGTATTTCTCCAGCTTTTTATAGTACTTCTAGACATTGCTGTTAGTTGACACTGCTAGTTATCAGCACTGCTGTCTTTTGGTCCTTTAAGAATTAGAAATTAAGAAAAGTTTAAGAATTAGAAGGACTCTATTTTTAAAAATAGAAAGGCAAAATTGTGTTAATTTCAGCCTCCGAATGACTGAAATATTTTACTAAAACATGTTGAATTCTAGAACTTCCCAAAAGTCCTGGGGTAGTTTCAAAGAGTGGTATAAACTAATCAGCTGCTAGTTTAGATAATCATGAGCATAGTGTTTTCTTTTATGACAAATAAAATATAATTGTTCATTTATTCAAGCTATCCTTTAATCCTCTAACAAATTATGTGAAAAAAAAATTGAAATTCAGTGGATGCTGTTAAGAAAAAGTTATTTGATAGCCCATCTGACCATCTACATATTGTCATATATCTTTTTAACTGTTGATTTTATGAGAAGTTAGCACCCACACCTCTCCTAGAAAATTGAAATATCCTAGGAAATATTAAAAAGGCAGAATATTTTCCCTAAAAAGAGTAGAAACTCAGAAGCAGAAACTCACCTCAGAAGTAGAAGCTCACCCCCACCTTTGTTAATGGGTGGGCCATTAAGGCCTGGGCCAGAATACTTTACATAACAAAGATCTCCAGGTAAAGCTATAGCAATTGCTCAAAAGCCTTTTCAGTGCATCATCATCCAGCAAGGCTCAACCAAGCCTGGAACTCAGGACAGCCTACAGAGTTGCCTCTGCATGGCCTCATGGGAGTCTGACAACCAATCAGAATACAAGCTCCAATTCAAATCCCAACAAAGATTATAAAACCCAGGCACTCTCAGCACCTCAGCCCTTTCTTGATCTCTTCTTTCACCTTGAAGCATGTGATCATCGTTCCTTTTCACTCTGGAGCTCCAGACCATGTGGTCCTGTCCACCATTAAACCTTCCAAACAGCCTCCATGTTTCCAGTGTCTTCTTCCCCACTTGAAACTGAACCCAGAAGAATAATTCTTCCGACAATTTCAAAGCCCTCTGCAAAATAAAAAACTAATTTTCAAAATTATAGACTATGATGAAATTGTCAGGCTACAGAACTTTTTCCCATTCAATCAATAAGAATGAACTTCTGAGAACCAAATGTATCAAAAGGAATCCTTTATTGAGATGAGACAATTCATGTAGGAGTTCAAAACAGTGTCTGAGGCATACAGTGATAGATAAGGGAGTTTAGAACCCCTCCCCTTATCTCAATGTATATTTAGGGAAACAAAAACCAATATGTTAATTCCCTTCCCAGCCCTTCTGTAGGAACGATCTTTCTCACAATTTCCCAGGGCATACCTAATTTCTCCCCACCCCCTTTTTAGAATGGACCTTTTTTTGGAGATTCCCCGGAACACCTCACTGCGGAATTTTTATGATCTTCTCATCTCCTGCCTGTGCCTCTCAGAGGTGTTAGGTTCTGGCCATCTGGCTTTTCTCCCTCCATTGTATCATGTGTGGGTATACAAATTCGATATAAGGTTAAATATATCCAGGTTACATCAAGAAAGGATTTCTTTATCATTCCCTCCCTTTTCTTCTTTCACTGAAGAAATGACAGATACACAGATCTGACAGAAATAATGACAACACATGGATACTTGTCAGAAAAGGAAATATAAGAGTGGCAAATAAATAAACACTTTTATATATATCATTTTATATCTTATTTTATATCATTATATATCATTTTATATCTTATTCATTGTACTGCATTTCAATTACATCTTAAATTCTAATTACCATTTTATCGATTACCTTTCATATCCCTCCATACATAGAAATTGTTCCATACTTTATAATATTCTGATACGTCTTGTTCTTTCAATTCTAATGTCAAATTGTCTAATTCAGTGCATTGAAAAATCTTATCTATTATTGCTTTGCCATTTGGAATTTTTTTTTACTTCCAAGTTTGGGAAAGCAATAGTCTTGCTGCTGTAGTTATGTGAATAATAAGGTAAATATCTACTTTACTCTATTATTCCTAATAAGAACATCTCTGGTTTAAAGTTAATTTTAGACTCAACATTTCTTCCAGCCATGTCCAAATTTTGTGCCAGAACTCTTCTATTTTTTTGCAGTCCCACCACATGTGGTAGAAGGTACCCGGTTCTTTTTAAGATTTCCAGCATGTGGGCGATTGAGAACCATACATTTTTGCTAACCTAGCCGGTGGAAGATATCACCTATGAAACATCTTAAACAGATTTTCTTTGTAAGATATAGCTAGCATGTTCTTTTTGTTCTGGTCCCAAATTTGCTGCCATTGGTCTAGGTTTATGCCATGACCAAGATCTCTAGCCCAGGCTAGCATCGGTTCTTTAACTTGTTCATACATTTTGTGGTTGAGTAGGTATTTATAAAGTTCCTTTATTTGTTTTTTCTCTGGTCCTAATGGTATTTTGTCTAGTGTTATGTCTTGACAATTAATTCCCCATTCTTTTTTATCCCTTTTGTATCTAGATTGAACTTGGAGATATGACCACCATTCCAATGCTATTCCTTGTTGTCTAAGTTCCTGTCTCTGCTTTAATTGACCTTCATCTATTATAATATCTTTGTATGTGATAGTCTTTTTCTGATTGTAAAGCTTTGGGTATGATATTGCTTCTAAAGAGGAAAGCCAACCTGGAGTTTCCATATAATTTTGCAGTCTTATTTTATTCCAAATCAAAATTAGAGCTTTTGTGCCTCAAAAACTATTGGTATTTATTTATTTATTTATTTATTTATTAAATAATTTTATATACTGCCCTTCTCCCGAAGGACTCAGAGTGGTGAACAGCCAACTAAAATACATATAAATTACAGATATAAATACAATTAAAAAAGAATTAAATTATGGGCTGCCAAATTAAAAATTTAAAACCCCCGATTAAAATAAGCTAAAACTTTCATACCCCAACCAATCAAATATAAAACCCCTTATTTAAAATCCCATTTGAAGTCAGCTCAGGCTGGCCTGCTCAAAGAACCAGGTTTTCAGCTCACGTCTGAACACCCTCAGGTCAGTGGTTGTTCGTAGCCCCGGGGGCAGCCCGTTCCAAAGGCCCTATTCCTCGGGTTCACCAGGCGGCACATAGATGCCGTCGGGACCCGAAGAGACCCTCTCTGTGGGAGCGCACCGGTCAGTGGGAGACTACTGGCAGAATGCGGTCTTGTAAGTATCCTGGTCCGATGCCATGGAGTGCTTTAAAGACCAAAACCAATACTTTAAAGCAAACCCGGAAGGCCACCGGCAACCAATGCAGCTCGCGCAGAAGAGGTATCACATGGGATTTTCTCGACGCTCCCATAACCACCCGCACGGCCGCATTTTGTACCAGTTGGAGCCTCCAGGTGCTCCCCGCAGGGAGCCCCATGTAGAGGGCATTACAGTAGTCCAGGCGGGAGGTGACCAGGGCATGGGTGACTGTGCGTAAGGCGTCCCGATCAATAAAGGGCCGCATCTGGCATATCAGGCAAACCTGATAAAAAGCCCCCCTGGAGATGGCCGTGATGTGATCTTCCAAAGACAGCCGTACAGTAGGTCATATTTCTTACCAGGCCACAGATATGCATGCCAGCCCTGTTGTAAATCGTGCCCTTCTAAATGTAGGAGTCTTTTATTATCTAGATTTATCCAATCCTTAACCCATGTTAGGGCAGCTGCTTGGTAGTACAATTCCCATTCTGAGAAGCTTTAATCTCCCTCTTTCTTTTGTATCTTGGAGATTTCTCAATTTAATCCTTAGTCTCTTACCCTGCAACATGAAGTTTAACGTTTATTTATTGAAATCTTTGAAGAATTTTTTTTCTAATTTAATTGGTGTATTTTGAAATAGAAATAAGATCTTGGGTAATTTATTCATTTTAATTGCTGATATTCTACCTATTAGAGATAGTTGGAAGTTGTTCCAATTTTCCAGATCTTTTTTTATTTGTTTCAAGAGGTTCTCATAATTATCTTCTTTGATTGGGTTTTTTATTTTTTTTTATTTTTATAACAAACAAGACAACAAATACAATCTTTCAATTGTACAGTGTTGTCGGTTTGGTACATATGTCGTGTGCATTATACTTATAATACTTTCCTCTTAAGTTTACATTCATATTATATTCCAGTCAACATTCTATATCATATTGTATCATTATTATACTATCATTATGTCAGATCCGTGTATCTGTCATTTCTTCAATGGAAGAAGAAAAGGTGAGTTGGAGACTGATAAAAAACCTTTCTTGATGTAACCTGAATATATTTAATCTTATATCGAATTTGTATAACCTACACAGAATACAATGGAGAGATGCAACCCAGATGGCCAGAACCTATCACCTCTGAGAGAGACAGCCAGGAGATGAAGAGACCATAAAAATTCCACAGTGAGATGTGTCCTGGGAAACTCTGAAAAAGATTGTTCTAAAAAGGGGGTGGGGGGGAATTAATATGTTGACTCTTAGTTTTACTAAATACACATCAGGATAAGAGGAGGGGTTTTAAACTCCCTTATCTATCTCTGCGTGCCTGAGAGACCTTAGATGCTGCTTTTAACCCCTATGTGAATTGTCTCATTTCAATAAAGGATTCCTTTCTGATACGTTTTGATATGTTTTCAGAAGTTCATTCTAGTGGATTGAATGGGAAAAGTTCTGTAGCCTGACATAAAGCAGTGTCTGCAACAGAGGTCAGCCTGGAGAGGAATTTTTTTAAAAAACAAAAGCAAACCTTCACTCTACTGAGGGGACCCTGCAAGAAAGGAAAATGTCTGAGTACAGCAAGGACCAAGGGGAAGCCGAATGCTGGGGAGAAACATCAACAGTTATCCTGCCAGATACTGACTCAGTGTACCCCATCGAAGATAGCGAAGCTGCCTACAAAACCTCCACAAAGCCCCAGTGGTCTACAGGCGTAGGAAAGAGAGACAGCTAGGATGGAAGAACCAGGGGAGTAATCCTCACCCAGGGCAATTGTAAACCTGGACGGAAATTAGAGCTGGTGGCCCTATCGGATCAGGAAGGATGGAGCGAGGAGCAATCGGCTGATGACCGACTGAGACAGTACATAAATCACCTCATGAGGGAAGCCCTGGAGAACCTTGAGGTGAGGGATGCACCAGGACACCAATGCAGGAGAGCAAGGGAACCAGAAAATGATGGAACCCGAGCCACCACTCTGGATTCAGCTGAGAATGATCGGGCAGTGGGACAAGCTGAAGAACCAGCAGCTATACCAGGTACCCTACCCCTAAATGCCCCAGAACAGGGGATTAACCCTGGCCAACCTAGAGACATACAACTGCAGAGGAAGATCCCACCCCTGGGAGTAAAATTCAATGGAGACCCCCAGAAACTGGGATTTTTCCTGGCACAACTCCTCACCTACATGCAAGAATATGGGCAGAATTTCCAAACCCAGGGATCCCAAGCATGAGTCATCAGCCTGGCCCTTGAAGGGGCAGCAGCCAGATGGATGGTGATGCTCCACATCAATGCCCCAGAATTAAGAAACCTCGACCACTTCATGACAGCCCTACGCCACCGCTTCGAAGACCCTCTTGCTGGTAGAAAAGCCCGAGAGCACATCAGAGTCATAAAGCAAGGCTGTCGCCCAGTAGCTGAATACACAGAGGAATTTCGTGACCTGGCTGGCCAAGTCGACTGGCCAGAGGATATCCTAGTCTGTTGATTCAAAGATGGACTAAATGACAACCTATATACTACCTGCCTGGCCCGTGGGGCTCCAAACCTCCTGCATGAATGGTACATGATGGCAGAGGAGGCAGAGATAAACATGACTCGTAACAGGTACCAAGTGGAAAATTTTGGAAAAGATCCCCACCCCAGGGGAAACAAGAAATTTTCAAACCTCAAACCACCATGATTCCAAGAACGTCTGGCTGCTTTAAGTGTGGAAAGGAGGGACACCGCAAAGCAGAATGCCGTTCAAAAACCCCTGCCAGAAAGCCAGACCACCCATCAGGGGGAAAATCTGGAACATCCAGCCCTCGAGGAAAGGAGACTGCCCTGAGGGGCCAAGTAGCTGTGGGATTCCGATCCCCCCCAACCCAGAGGAAGAACCCCCAATGCTCCGAGGGGACCTGAGCCAGTCCAAAAGCGATCCGGAAGATGACCCTGCTGGTAAGCAACCCAACTGAACCAATCACTCTACTCCTAAGACTGTTTATCCCCAGCTGAGGGAAGGGGGAGGAAGTTGCAGCATTGCTGGATTCGTGATGCACTCGATGCCTAATAACCCCCCACCCTTTGCAGAGAAATTGGGGATCCAACTGAAAGAAATGGAAAATCCCATCGCTTTCTGCCAATTAGATGGAACTATAGCGGGGGGGGGGGGGGGGGGGGAGCCAGCTAGTTTTACCACAGAACCATTGAAAATAAGATTAGGGAACCATAGTAAAATGCTCACATTCATTGTAGCCCCAGGAATGGAACAGCTGCTAGTCCTAGGTCTCACATGGCTTTGGAAATGGAATCCAAAAATAAATTGGAGAAGAGGAACCGTACAATTCTAGAGATACATATTTGCAAATAACTCAGAGGAAAGGATAAAGAAAGGAACAGAGAACAAAGAGTCAGCCATGACCGGACAGTTGGCTGAACCCATTAACATCCCCAATGAGTACCAGGATCTGGCCCAAGTATTTAGCGAGGAAGCTTGTGATGAACTCCCACCCCATCGCGCCACAGACTGCGCTATCGAAATCCTACCAGGGGCTAAACTCCCCAAACCACAAATGTACTGCATGTCTCCCAGAGAACTGAAAGAACTCAGAGTATTTATTGACAAAAATTTATAAAGGGGTTTCTCGAACCCGTCCGACCAAAAATAGCTGCCCCAGTGTTATTCCGCAAAAAGAAGGATGGCTCTGTACACTTGTGTGTTAATTATAAAAAATTAAACATGATTTGCATAGAGAATATGTATCCACTCCCCCTCATGAAGGACATGTTAGCCCACCTCTCAAAAGGAAAAGTTTTTTCAAAGTTAGACCTACGGGAGGCATATTACCGCATCAGAATAAAGGAAGGGGATGAGTGGAAGATAGCTTTTAACACACTATTGGGATGCTAACAATTTAAAGTGCTCCCCTTTGGACTGCAAGGAGCGCCTGCCGTGTTTATGCAATTGATCAATGAAACCTTTCATGAATTTTTATATAAAGGGGTACTAGTGTATCTTGATAATAATTTAATCTACATGGAAATGGTGGAAGAACACATCAAGCTACTCTGTGCAGTCCTCACAAAACTCTTAAACACTAAACTATATGCAAAACTCTCTAAATATGAATTCCACCAAGAAAAAATTGACTACTTGGGGTATAAAATATCCCATGAGGGAATAGAGATAGATCCACAGAAAGTAAAAGCAGTCATGGACTTATAGGTTGTTGACATTGTTAATTTATAGTTTCTAGTCCATAATTTTAGTTTGAGTTTGAGCTTTATTTAATTTATATACCGCCCCCTCTCCCAATTTTGGGACTCAGGTCGGTGTACAGCCTAATTAAAAACAATACAATACAAAATATAAAATATAAAAATGAATTAAATCAATGGCTGAAAGATTAAGACAATAATAAAAATAATAAAAACGGTAAATAAAATAACAAATTTAAAACCTTCCAATATTACTAGGCCAGACCGGCTTGTTGGAAAAGATGAGTCTTCAATGCACGCCAGAAGGTTTGCAGGTCAGGAATAGTCCGCATCTCAGGGGGTATCTCATTCCAAAGGGAGGGTGCTCCCACAGAGAAGGCCCGTACTCTCGGAGTCACCAGTTGGCATCATCCAGCTGACGGCACCCCCAGGAAGCCCACCCTGTGAGAGCGCACAGGCCGGCGGGAGGCCAATGGTGGCATGTCTGCCATTTATCCAAATCTATCCCATATCCAAAAATTTTCCCCCAAGCAATCATCAGTTCTTTGACTTGTTCTTCTAATTTCACTCCTAATAAATAACTATATAGTTTTTTAATCATACTTTCTTCAGTACTTGTTAAGATTTTATCTAATGCAGTCAATTCTTTATAAAACCCATGTATCTTACTATTTTTTTTCAGATCTTGAATGTATTTGCATGTATGAATACCAATTCATGTTCATCCCTTGTTCATCTAGTTCTTGCTTTGTTTTGAGTTCACCCTTTTCATTTAAAATTTTATTATGTTCCACTTTTAAAACATTTAAAAAATAGAAGCAAATGCCTCTATTGTCGATAACCAGACTGGTATTTTCAAATAATATTGTTCCTTTATTTTCTCCCATGTTGATAATAAAGCATCTCGAATATAATATCTCCGGAAATATCCATGCACCTTACTTTCCTTATACCATAAAAATGTATGCCACTCCAATTGCAGATCATCCAATGTTAACAGTCTAGTATTTCTCAAGACAATCCATTCTTTCATCCACATCAATATTACTGCCTGGTATTATAATTCCCAATTGGGTAATCCAAAACCTCCTCTCATTCTAGTGTCCTGCAGTAGTTTTAGTTTGATTCTTGTCTTCTTTCCCTGCCATATATATTTCAACATCATTTTATTTAAATCCTCAAAGTATTCTTTCCCTAATTTTATTGGAATCATCTGGAACAAATATAATATTCTTAATAATATATTCATTTTAATTGTCAATGTTCTCCCTGTTAAAGATAATTGTAAGTTTTTCCATTTTCCCAAGTCTGTCACAATCTGTTGTTTAGTCTATAGTGATTGTCTTCCTTGAGTGTTCCACATCTTGCTTGTATTCCCAAGTATTTCACTTTTTTTGTGATCTGGATATTTAGTTTGTCCATCAATACTTTTCTTTGTTTTTCTGTTATGTTCTTCACTAAAATCTTAGTTTTTTCTTTATTTATTTTCAGTCCTGCAACTTCCCCATATTCTTCTATCTTTTCTATCAACTTAGAACCTGTTTCCAATGGTTCTTCTAATATAAAAACCAGATCATCTGCAAATGCCTGTAATTTATACTCCTTTTTTATTTTCATTCCCTTTATTTCTTTATTTTTCCTAATGTTTCTGTTTAATATGTCCAAAATCAGTGCAATGGCGACAGTGGACATCCTTGCCTAGTTCCTTTTTTAATATTCATATTATGTGTCAAATCTCCTTTTATCATTACTTTTGCGGATTGTTTAAGATATATTACTTTAATGGTTGTAATAAATATTTATCCAAAGCCCATCTCTTCCATTTGCAGGAACATAAATTACCAATTTACATTATCAAAAGCTTTCTGTGCATTTAAAAAAACCAAGGCCGTTTGCTTCTCTGGATGTGCTTCATAGTATTCCAGTGTATTCAATATTATCCTCATATTATCTTTTATTTGCCTCTTAGGCAAAAATCCATTTTGATCTGTATGTATAAAGTAATTCAAATATCTTTTAAGTCTTTATTGAGGCAAATATTTTATAATCTACATTAATCAGGGATATCAGTCTATAGTTTTTTTTATCTGTTGTAGATCAGTATGTTCTTTTTATATAAGAGTAATATATGTCTCTGTCTATGAATTAAGTACTCTGTTCATTACTTCAAGCACTATAATGCTAAAAGATTCCTGTAATGTCTTGTAGAATTCTGCTGGTAACCCATCTGGGCCAGGTGCTTTCCCGGTATTTTGTCTATTTATTGCCTCTAATCAGTTCTATCATTGTTATTTTCCCTTCTAACATTATCTTAATTTCATTGGGTATTTTAGGTAATTCTGCTTCTTGTGAGTACTATTTTACTTTTCCTTCTTCAATATTCTCTTGGTCATATAATTTCTCATAATACTTCTCTACTATTTCTTTATTTTCTTCATTCCCATAGCAAACCATTTTCATCTATTAATTGTGCTTTCTCCTTTTTCAGTTTGTATGCTAACCATCTGCCTGGTTTATTTGCATTTTTGAAAAAGTTCTGTTTAGCTCTCCTAATTTTTTGTGCCAGTTCTTCTTTTTCCATCAACCCCATTTTATGCTTAACTATATCCATTTGACTTTTAAGATTCTTTTGTTGTGGGTATCTTTGTAGTTCTTTCTCCAGTTTCTTGTAGTCCTCTTCTAAGATCTGTTGTGCTTGTCTTTTTTTATATTCCTTCTTCTTGTATAAGTTATAATCAGACCTCTTATGTAGGCCTTCATAATGTCCCATACATTTTGTAATGAAGTTTCCTCATTATTTTCTTTAAAGAAGAAAGCCAGTTCTTTTTCCATATTTTTTATGAATTCTTTTTCCTTCAAAATTCAATTATTCAAAGTACATCTTGACCTTGTCTTTTGTCCCTTCCATTTGACCCGTATTGCATTACGGTCCACCCAAGTATTTTAATCCTAGTAATAATTGTGGCTGTAAGTCACACTCGAATATACATGTTTCAGGGCACTGCAGTTAAAACTGTGTAATCTTCTATATATATAAGAATGGCTGTATGTATGAATGTATGTTCTAGCATATTAGCTTAAGCAGCCATAAGCCTTTAGTGAGGAAGATGTGGAGGAGGGAGTGTGGCAGAACAGAGGCCTAGGTCTTAAAGGGGCCCTGTGTGAGAAACTTTGCTTCTTGGTAATGCCACTTTAAATGGATAGCCCCCATATAAGATAGTGTGATTTAAGTTGACTTTAATAAGTAAATATTTTATTTTGTCCTAGGCAAAAAATATATGATGTTGCCAATCCTCCTACATTAACTGAGGATCAAGTAAACACTGACACATCAGTAGTAACATCACAAAAACTTACAAGGAAAAGACAGAGAAGACCCGAAACTTGGGTGGCCAATATTAGTGGGGAAAGTGTCAGAGGGGGGAAGAATATGTAAGCAGACGTAGGAAAATTGTACTTGCTAAAAAAATTAAGTCATGGAAGGACTGTATGCAGAGTTGCAAATTTGCTTGCTTTACAACAGTGACAACTGAGGAACATGAAGCAATATTTAAAGCATACAATGCTATGAACCCTAATGAAAAGTTACATTACATTGGCAAAACTACATGCAGGGAATCAGTGCATCGTCTCACACCAAAAACAAAACCTTCTAGGGGCAAATTCAGTTTTTTCTACCATATATACGTAGGAAATTCAGCAATTCATATTTGCAAGGATTTTTATATAGGAACACTGGCAATCAGTCAAAAGCCAGTGTACAACTACCATAGCCAGAAAGATTTAGTAACAGATACCCTACCTACAGACAAGAGGGGGAAGCACCCTCATAAGCAATTCTTTGCTACAGTCAGACAAACAGCAATTAACCATATTAATTCATTTCCGAGGGTGGAGTCGCATTATTGTCGTGCTAGAACTAAAAAAGAGTACCTCGAATCTTCATTGAATGTAAGCATCATGTACAAGCTGTAGAAAGAAAAATGCAGCAAAACGGGAACTGAACCAGTCAAACTCTCTTACTATCAAACTGTATTCAACAATGAATTTAACCTGGCATTTCACATACCCAAAAAAGATTGCTGTGACCTTTGCGAGGAATATAAAGTTGCCTCTTCAATTGGGCAGGTACAAAAGAAATATGATTTGCATATCCAACAGAAGAATTTAATGAGAGATCACAGACAGGAAGAAAGAGGAGACAAAACTAGGCTGGTAATATGTTTTGACATGGAGAATGTCATCACTTTGCCAAAATGTGGTACAAGCAAATTTTTTTACAAGCATAAACTTAACTTGTACAATATGTCTGCTCACACACTACATATAGGACAAGGGTACTGTGCCATTTGGATGGAATTAATGGGAGATCATGCTGGAAACGATATAGCTAGTGCCGTGGTACAAATTTTGGAAGATTTAGTGCAAGATCAACCAAATGCAGTGCATCTAACATTATGGAGTGACAGCTGCATTCCATAAAATAGGAATTCACACATGTCTTTTGCAATAGCAGATTTTCTTCAGAATCACCCAAGCATTGAAAGCATTCAAATTAAGTTTTCTGTACCAGGCCACTCTTGCATTCAAGAAGTGGATAATATGCATAGCATAATTGAATGAACTATGCTACCAGCAGAATTCTTTTCACTAGTTTCTTTCTTAGGATTACTGAAAAAAGCCAAGCGATCCAGCCATTCAAAATCATCCAGATGAAGCCCGCACATTTTAAAAATTACTCCATGTGTTCAAAGCAGTTTCAGTACAGTAATGTGCTGTATGCTAAAGTTTCACAACTAAAATTCACCCAGAACCATTCAACAGTAAGATTCAAGACAACCTTCACTGTGGAAAATTGGACCACGGTCATCATCCATGCCTTTGAAAAGAAGACAAGGAGTGTTTGCGGGAAACCTGCTTCTCCAACACCACCTGCCACATCTGTTACATTGCCTGTGCATAAGACAGAGTTACAGGTACACACACTATCCAAAGCAAAGCAAGATGACATAGTGTCAGATCCATGTATCTGTCATTTCTTCAGTGGAAGAAGAAAAGGGGGGGACACTGATAAAGAAATCCTTTCTTGATGTAACCTGAATATATTTAACCTTATATCGAATTTGTATAACCCACACATGACACAATGGAGGGAGAAAAGCCAGATGGCCAGAACCTATCACCTCCGAGAGGCACAGCCAGTAGATGAGAAGATCATAAAAATTCCACAGTGAGATGTGTCTGGGGAATCTCTGGAAAAAGTTCGTTTTAAAAAGAGGGTGGGAGGAAATTAGATATGCCGTGGGAAACTGTGAGAAGGGGTAGGAGGGGAATTAACATACTGGCTTTTGTTTTACTAAATATACATCGAGATAAGGGGAGGAGTTCTAAACTCCCTTACCTATCCCTGTATGCCTGAGGGACCTCAGACGCTGCTTTGAACTCCCACATGAATTGTCTCGTCTCAATAAAGGATTCTTTTTGATACGTTTGGTGTTCAGAAGTTCATTCTTGTTTATTGAATGGAAGAAAGTTCTGTAACCTGACATATAGAAAGTATGCTCAAATGGATGCCTAAAGTCGATAATGACTATTACTGCACCATTTTGAAGAAACCGTTATGCAAAACTGGGGTTAAATAGTAATTCTCCATATTAAGACATGCATTTACATTCTTATATTTAATGGTGAACCTTCAAATTGTAATTTACAAGAATTTTATGGCCACAAAAACAAATTCAAGTTAATATCAAGTTGAATTCAGTACTTTTTTCAAAAACATTTTTATTAAATTTTGTAATTCTCATTTTTATGATGTAACTTAGCGTGACAAGGTTCTATCTGATATTTAGAGCCTCCAGTATGACCCCAAGGTGAGCCACCATTGGCCTCATTTTTTTCTTGCATGCACTATTTGTTGGTAGGCTCACAAAATGTTCCTATCTACATACAATGGGGTAACCAGTACAATTTTTCAAATGTTTATGGCTCATTTCCCGCAAAATGGTTGTGACACACATAGAACCCTGTAATTCTGAGGTAGCGAATAATAACAAGGATGTTGCATAGGTGGATAGATTGTGAACCCAGAAAAGGGGCAGAGGCTGTACATTTGAACTGTATATAAACCCCAGCCTTCCTGGGAACCTGGTCTTCTGCCAAGGGCAGAATTCACTTTTGCAAAAGTTTCATATACCTGAATAGTTGACTTTTATCACAATTGGTGCCCAACGTGGGGTTGAGGACATCCAACTTACCACTGGCAGAGATGAGCTGTCTGCAGATCAGGAGGGTGCCCATACTGTTTTCAGCAGCTGATGTGAGAAAGTTCCTTCTTTGGAGGTGGATTGTGGATTTGCTCTTCAAATGAACTGCTGGAGACCCTGAACAAGGAGCTAAATGAGGAAGTAGCCCAAGCGGACCAGGCACCAGTGCCCAGGTGAGTACTAGCACATTAGTTAAGTCTCACTGGGTGGTCTATCTCTTTTTGAATAATTGATACTGATGTGTGTATGACTGTGTCTTCCTCTTGGAAGTGCAACATAATTTCTGTTAAAGGAAACAGTTAAAGGAGGGAGTAAAAGTCTTGAGTGGAATATGGCCCCCTGAAATGGAATATTTGTTAAGGATCCTGAAAATGAAATTCCTTCTAGTTCCCCTCTTCCCCTCTGGGGAAGTTATTATGTCAATAGAAGGAAGTGCAGCTTAGTTGGTATACTGTACAGCTTAGAGACAGGTAGTAAAACTCCTGTGATTAATGAACATTAAGAATAATGGGTGCAACTTTGCATAAAAGTGTGGAGTTCACAAAAACAATTAGGTAAAACTTTTGGTTAATCACTGATGTTATGTGTGGTAGGAAGGAAAGAAACTACAGTGATATTTCAAGATAAATCTTGGTGATTTTTCCTTCCTAAAAAGAATGGTTTATTGTTCTTCCCACCCAGGGTTTAGCAGGTAGTAAAAAGGTAAAATCCTGTTTAAATGGGAAGACATAGATAATTTGCCTTTGATTAATGTGTTGTGATTTCTGTTAAACATTCCTAGATGTACTGTATATCTATAATAATAGTGTGAAGTGAATGGGATTGAAATGATTGTGATGTTATTGGCTTGGATTTGGAGCTGTGGAAAATGGGTAGTGGTTAGGGCCCAAAATCACATTTTGATTAAGGCCACTCCATTTCCCACTGCTTAAAGAAAGATATAGATGTAAAGGATAACTGAATAAATATATTCCCAAGTCTGGAAATGAAATTTAATGGTATGTTTGCAAGGAAGTGTCTGTGTGTAATTATTCCCCAAGCCTTTTGGGAGGATGTGATCCACTAATGATAATAGTACACAAAATGTTGTTTAGAAATTGAGCTTATTAGCTTGTGAAAAGTTCCCTGAAATAATTATGATGATTGGTTTAAATGGAAAAATGGAACTTTATGTATGTGATATTGGTACAAAAGAAATGTCTGATTGCTGTACAAATGTGAGAGTGTGATAAGCCCTGAGACTCATAAAGCAGGTTGTTACTGAGACCTTTGTGCTAACACCCCAGAGAGAGAGATTTCCTTTTGTATAAAAGTGGCAAGATTTTGATGTTGTTGTTGTTAAGGCAAATGCTGTATTTAAATACCCCCTGGTGGGAAAGATATATATGGGGAATATGTGTGATTTAATAAAGCTAGAGAGAGAGGAAGAAATGGAGAAAGGAGGGGGGACTTTTGTGTAGTTGAAATATTTTCCCTCCCTCTACCCCCTTCTGTCAGCTTGTTATGCAAGGATTTTTGCTTTGAAAGAAAGAAGTAGGAAGGGGGTGAGGCTTGTCTACTGCTTGTTTTACACATTTTTTTCTTTTCTCTGCTGAGAGGGTGGAGCATTGCTGAATATGGCAGCTATGCCAATATGCTTTCTTTCCTGCTCTGAAGCGTGATTTTGATTATAGTTTGATTCAAATATATATTTCAGAGCAATGACGCAAAATATCTGAATTGGATGGTTGCTTTATTTC
This sequence comes from Bungarus multicinctus, assembly GCA_023653725.1. Classification (NCBI taxonomy): domain Eukaryota; kingdom Metazoa; phylum Chordata; class Lepidosauria; order Squamata; family Elapidae; genus Bungarus; species Bungarus multicinctus. The sequence continues at coordinate 2,623,172 of CM042851.1, forward strand.
TGATGTTTTTTTATACACACTGTTGTAAGGTGACTAAGCCAAAAAGAAAGGATATGGAAGGAAAGAGATTAAGCCAGCAAGAGATTTGGCTTATATTAAGGGAGATAACTGATAATTCCCAGGTGTAAAATGATAAAAATAAGAGAGGGTGAATTGTGATATGAAAGAAAAGCTACCAGGATGATTACGGGACTGGAGACTAAAACATATGAAGAATGGTTACTGGAACTGGGCATGGCTAGTCTAGTGAAGAGAAGAACCAGGGGAGACATGATAGCTGTCAAAATTCCGGCAGTTACTCCAATTAAATCATGAGCCTTGAGCCACACTCCCAAAACTAAAAAGGATTTATTAGAAGTTAACATTCTGGCATTAGCCTGGGCTTAGCCAACTCTGAGACACGTAATTCACTGTCACCCTTGATCCTGCTTCCCCCTCACCGCCCCGGTATATCATCCAATGAAACACATCCATAGCCAAGAGTCATCAATCATGCTCTCCAATTAGATTTTTGCATGGCAGAAGCTTCAGTCATCTAATCAGTCTCTGAAGAAAATATGAATGGAATGCACTTTCAGTTCAACACTGGTGCCTGCTCTTTGAAACTCTCCTTCTTTCTGTTGACAACTATAAAACGTGTATACAAAATGATTTATGAATTGACATACAGTTCCCCTCACTTCTTGAACCTGTACAACACGCACAAAAACAAATTGATTGCAGATATGGAAGCTTATTCTCACGAACCCCTCCCTCCCAGCAGAGATGGTATTCAGCAGGTTCTGACCAGTTCTGGAGAACCAATAGTGGAAATTTTGAGTAGTTCAGAGAACTGGCAAATATCACTTCTGACTGGAGATTTTACAGTATCCTTCCTTTGCCACGCCCACCAAGCCGCGCCCACAGAACCGGTAGTAAAAAAATTGAATCCCCCCACTACCCCCCCCCAGGCTTGGTTGGATTTTCTGCATGGAACCTTGCTACAAGGCAATTGGCTTGGACGTTCCTACCCACGATGCCTCTGATAAAGGGTAGCCCTTCAACTTGATTAAATATTGGAGTTTTCTCCTGTGCCACCTCAAATTGAGGATTCGCTGCACCTCATAATGAGTTTGATCTCCTATGACCACGGGATCTGGAGGCTCATGAGGTAGGGGCTCAGTGTTGATCTGACCACAGGTTTTAATAGGTACTATGGAATATCGGGTGTATTTTCCCTAACAATTGGGGCAACTTCAATTGTACTGTGACTGAGTTGATTATCTTTACTATGGGGAATGGTCCCATGAACTTTGGCCCCAATTTCTTGCTAGGGAGTCTTAACCTCAGATATTTGGTGGAGAAATAGACCTTCTCCTCCAACTGGAATGGTTGTTGTGGGGCTCGATGTTTGTCTGCCTGTCTCTTATAGGCCTGTGCCACTTTTGCCAGTGCTTTTTTGACATTCTCCTAAGTTGCTTTCAGCATTGACATCCAATTGGTCAGGCTGACTGAGGAGGGGGAGTCCCTTGGATACTCAGGCATTGGGACGAAGTCCATGCCACTCACTAACTTGAAGGGGGTTAGTCCCATGCTATTGTGAACAGCATTATTGTACGCTATCTCCGCAAAATGCAGGAGGTCCGCCCAATTGGACTGCTGCTGTCAGCTCTTTTTTCTTCCAGTATGTAGAGAGGGAGGGTTGTGATCTTGCCTACTTCTCCTCATTTCAAAAGGCCCTGTAAAAATTCCTCTCTGTTTTGGGTGGCAGGACAGGCAGGCCATCATTGAATGGTGGCCTTTCTGATCCCTCCCTCAGCTGCTCTATGGATCTCCCCAGGGATTCCATCAAGTACTTATCTGGTTTTCTCCCTTCCAATGAAGCAGGTTTCTCCTCTTTGGAGTTGACAAGGTGCTGTCCTCCTTTTGTAATTATGCTATCAGTTTCTGTTTGCTTCTGGCTGGAAGCCAGGCTTTCTCCTGATAGCCTCTGCCATGGCTGCCTGAGTTTCTCTCCACGCACCCCAGATGTTGGGGTGTGATGGAAGAAGCCAGGACACAGGCACCCCGGTGATTAATTATGCAATTTGGCTATCTGTCAGGATTCCGGCAGTTATTCCAGTTAAATCATGAGCCTTGAGCTACACTCCCAAAATTAAAAGGGATTTATTAGAAGTTAACATTCCATCATTAGCCTGGATGTAGCCAACTTTGAGATACATAATTCACTGTCACCCTTCATCCTGCTTTCACCTCCCATCCCTCTGGGTGTATCATCCAATGAAACACATAGCCAAGAGTCATCAATCATGCTCTCCAATTAGATTTTTGCACGGCAGAAGCTTCAGCCATCTAATCAGTCTCTGAAGAAAATAGGAATGGAATGTACTTTTAATTCCACACTGCTGCCTGCTCTTTGAACCCCCCCCCCCCTTCTTTCTGTTGACAACTATAAAATGTGTATACAAAATGTTTTAGGAGTTGACAATAGCAGTGTTCCAATATTTGAGGAGCTGCCACAGAGAGGAAGGGGTCAAGCTATTTTCTAAAGCATCTGTAGGCCAGACAAGGAACAATGGATGGAAAGTGAACAAGGAGAGATTTAACTGGAAATAAGGAGAAACTTTCTGACAGTGAGAACAAGCAACCAATGGAACAGCTTGCCTTCGGAAGTTGTGGGAGTGTAATCACTTGAGACTTTCAAGAAGAAATTGGACTGCCATTTGTCAGAAATGGTGTAGGGTCTCCTGCTCGGGCAGGGGGTTGGACTGCATGACCAAAAAGGTCCCTTCCAACTCTGATTATCTGTTATCTGTTACCTTCTTTAAATATTTCTTTATTTCTTTTTTCTACACTTGTTCTTCATATAGTTCTCTATAATATTTTTGTATTACTTCTTTTTTATCTTTGTTTCTGTGACATAAATTCCCTTTATCATCCATTAATTGAGAAATCATTTTCTTTTCTTTCTCTTTTTTCAATCTATATGCTAACCATTGTGTTGGTTTATTTGTGTTTTCAAGAAAGTTATGTTTATTTTTTTATTTTTTGTGCTAGTTCTTCTTCGTCTATTATTTCCATTTTATGCTTTGTCAAGTTCATTTTATTTTGAATTCCCTTTTTTGTGGATTTTTTTGTAATTCTCTCTCCAATTTTTTATATTCTTCTAACATTTTTTGTATCTGTCTTTTCTTTCTGTTTCTCTTTCCCATTTTATTGTTAATCCTCTTATATAAGCTTTAGCTGTGCCCCATAGATTTTGCAACGAGGTTTCCTCTTTTTTGTTTTTCTCAAAAAGAATTTCAATTCTTTTTCCATATAATCAATATATTCTTTTTCTCTTAATATTGAGTTGTTCATTGTCCATCTTGACCTCTTCTTTTGTCCCTTCCATATTACTTTAATTGGATTATGATCTGCCCCTATATTTGTTTCAATACTTATATCTTGTATATTAGTTATTAACTCTGTTGTTGCCTACATCATATCTAATCTAGACCAGTATAAATGTCTATTGGAATAAACTGTATATTGTTTATTTTCTGGATATCTTTCTCTCCATGCATCTTGGATTGTTAGTTCATCTGCCATTTTAAAAAATGATTTTGGAAATATTTTTCTATTCTTTTTATTTATCTGTTGTGTTTTGTAGTCCATTTGTACATCTACTATTGCACTGCAGTCTCCAATAATACAAATATTTTCATATTCCAGTTCTATTATTTTCTTGTGTAGTTTATCATAAAATTCTTCTTGGCTTTCATTTGGAGCATAAATTGCCACTAATAATGTTTTTTTATTGTTCATCAATATTTCCACCATTAGTATTCTTCCATCTTTGTCTTGGTAAATTAATTCTGTTTTTATAGTATCCTTTATGTATAGTGCTATTCCTCTTTTATTTGTTTTGCTAATGTAGTGTATAATCTCCCAATCTTAGAATAGTCCAGTATTTTCTCGTGTTGCTTTTTAATATGTACTTTTTGCAAACAAATTATGTCCAATTTAAGTTTCTCTAATTTATTGAATATTCTTTTCCTTTTAATTGCTGAATTTAATCAATTTATGTTAATCATCATTAATTTTATTTCTTCTTCCATATCTTTATTATATGCTCTTGTTCCTCTTGTCACTCTCATCTCCCTTGGTTCCTTTGTCTTTCTTCTTCCCTAATTGCTATCTCTTCCTGTTCTTTTTCCTCTTCTTTTTGTCATCTTTCATCCCTTTCTGCAGCTTCTTCTCTCATTTTTATTTCTTCCTTTTCTCTTCTTTCTTCTTCTTCATGTTCTCTAAAGTAGTGATCATAAAATTGTTCTGTTTTCTCAATTGTGTCTCTGTTCCCGCCATGTCACCATTATTCCCTCTGTTATCAGCCATCTGAAATTAATTTCTTTTTTGATTAAACACTTTATCAGGAATTGATATTCTCTTCCCAGATCTCTAACGCTCTTTGATATTTGTTTCAGTATTGTTATCACCTTTTCTTTGTATTTTAATGTACACAGCTTTAATCACAGCTTTTAGTATTTCTGTTCTTATGGCTTTCTTCATAAATCTGATATATACTTCTCTTGGTAGTTTATTTCACAGTGCATATCTAGTCTGGACCCTGAATATTTCATCCACGTCAGATATCATTTTCTCTTTTGTTACTTCCAAATCCTCTCTAGTAGCTCCTCCATTATTTCTGCTAAATTCTCATCTTTTTCTTCTTCAACATTTTGAAATCTTAAATAATAATCAACCTTGTCCATCTCTAACATGATTTTTTCCTTACTTTGATCTGAGTTTTATAATCTAAAGTCCATTTCTCCTACCCTTTGTTCTATTATAGATGCTTTCTCTTCTATTTTCCCCATCCATTCCTCATTTTTCATCATCAGTTGTTGAATATTCTCCATTATCAACCTTCCCTTCCACCTTCCCTATCTTATCATCCACCTTTCCAATTTGTTCTTGCATTGTTTGCAGAATCATTTTAACTTCCATCTGCATTGTAATCAACTTTTCTTCCTGAATCATCAAACCAATAGATCTTTGTCCACCAGAGCTAGATGTCATGGAAGATGATGCTGAAGATGGAGCAGATGGAGCTGTTTTTTTTTCTCATTTTTTTGGTATTGTATTTGTTGTCTCTTAATGATCTCTTTGTAATCTGTCTTGTATGTAAGATCAATTTGTAACCCACAGGGTCTGTTTCCCAGAAATTCCTTTCAGGCTCTTCTATACCCTAATCTAATGTGTTTCATGTAAATAATATTGTACAATCCAAAGAGAAGATAAAAGTGGTATCCAAAAAATAAAAAAGCTCAATTAGAAATAAAAAATAAAAATGAAAATAATTCCCCCCCCTCCAGAGCTGGCTAAGGGGGAGCAAAAAGTAAAAATACAAAAAATGATAATGAGATACGACTAACAAAAAGAAAGAAATCAAGGAGAGAGAAAAGGAGCAATATCAATCTCCTTATAAAATATACAATATATAAAATGTATATAATTTTAAAAAAGGAAAAAAACAGAAATTAGGGGAAAATACAAAAAAGAAAGAAAAAACAAAACAAAAACAAAAAGATATTAAAAAAGAAAAAGGATAAAAAACAAAAATAAAAAATGTAAGATTTGTATGTTAATATCCGTTAGGAAGGATATAATTTGATTATCCAGTTGCAATTCACCTTATATCATCAAGTCTCAGCATCCAGTCTTAAATTGCTTCTGTTTGTAAAATTCCACAGTCCAATGTTGCCACATTAATCAAAACAACTCACAGAAAAAAAATTAATCCAAACAGTTCAATAGAAGGAGTTTTGTTTTCTGTTTTCAATATAAGTTCTCAATGTAACCCTCTGTCTCTGTAAACAATTGCATTTGTTATCTTCCCTTTTCTCAGCTGTCAAGGTCAGCCTAATAGTCCAACAATCATATCTCCTCCGTTTTCAATTTCTTCTTCCCTGAAGGTGCCACTGATGCACTGCTTTCCCTTTTAACTTTACAAATTGTATTTAATTATAAGTAGTTTAAAAAGTTTAAAAAGTCAGGAAAAAAGGGTAATTCAAGAACATAAATAAATCCAATTTTCTTTTCTTAGTCTCCTTAGTTTAGTTCTGTAAGTTCAAACAGTCCAGTCCAGTTTTAAATGGATTTAAAAGTATTTTCTGTTATTTACTCCATAATTACTTGCACTCTTTCTACTTGCACTGGAAACTGCTTTCCTCACTGCTTTCTTCTGGGGAGGTATCAACCCACCACCCTTTAATTCTGGCTTTCTCTTTTTCCTGTTCTTCTCAGGGGGCTCTTTTCTTTTATATTTACAAAGTTTTAAAGTTCTCATCTAGGTTGACCACACTTTCTCTTTTCTTCTTTCTATCAGAGATTGCCCCAGCCTTGTAGCGGTTCATGGTGACCGCTTTCCTTTCAAGTCAGTTAGACAGGCTATCTCTAGATCTACCAGAGATATTGCTGTATCCCTTGGATTATCAGAGTGTTGCCTACTCAATCGTCATCCCTCTGAGACAATTTAGGTCTGATAGACCACACTGTCTATCAAACCTAAATTTCAACATACTCCCTAGGAGCCCCTAGGAATTCTGTGGTATCACCATGATGTCAGCTCTGCCCTCCCAGGAGTTGATGAAATTGATTCAGGATAAATATGTGAGACTAGAAAGCTCCCAGAAAGTGATAATAAAAGATGAACAAAAAAATCAGAAAATAGAGGAGAAACCAGAAGGAGCTGAGGAAAAAATAAAGGAGATAATGCCAAAAATGACACAAGTGGAAAAAGATAGGGAAGAGATAGCAATAATACTTAAAGCGGAACAGATAGATTATACACTAAGAATTCAAGATAGAACTCTTTTCTCTTTATTCCCTTCTTAAAAGAGAATAAAGAGAAAATTCTCTTAAAATGATGAAAGAACTACGGATGGGTACTCTAGAGATCCAACATACTAAGATTAAATAAATGTGATATAAGGGGCTATAAGATCCCGAGGGAGAAGCATGAAAGATTTACCAAAAAATCAACAAGAGTTGAAATTCTAAAAAGAACAAGAGATGATGGATAGATATAGAATACTTTATAATATGGTGGCTATTTTATTAAGAGGTAGAAAAAAGAGGTAGAAGTTAGAAATTGGGAAAATAGTATTATGCATACTGATATAGAAGAATATACCATATCTACTAAGTATACACAAATGTTAGAAGTTGAAAGATTATGATTATGTATATCTAAAAAATATTACTATTATTATTACTGTGTGTAAAAGATATTTACCTAGACAATACTTTGTCCACCAAGCACTTATGGATTTTAAAGAAAATGTATTCTAAATAATTGAGTTGTTTGATATTTTTTATCCTTGGAAAGTAGATCAGAAAAGCTAGAGATTTGAAGGGGCCAGCTGTTGGAGAGAGTGGCAGTGCAAGCGAGTTCTCCACTTTGAAAGCCACTTTTCCTGCATCCGTTGGGCTCATTGGAGCTGTCAGAAGTTCCAAAGGGACAGCTGTAGGAATGGGGCATTCTGTGGACCATTTTGTGAGTGGCAGCTGGCGGTGATCAACAGGAGAATCCAGGAACTGAGCAGACTGGGAGAAGGTGACCAGCAATGGCCACCTAGATGATCTGATGGCTGGACGGAACAAACAACAATCAAGCGGAATGACGGTGGACTGAATTTGACTGAGACATTCCCCTAGGCTTTTGTGAGTGAAGTGATGGAAGGGAGTGCTTAAAGTAGATCAGTGTGTGGATCCTGGAGAGAGGTGAGAATTGCAATTGATTAGAGAAAAGTGGTGAGGGTGCTGGACAGCAGAATTTGTGAAGAGGAAACCAGGAAATAATAAGAACCGAACGAAGCTGAAAGGGGAAAAAAGAGATACATAAAGAGAAACATTGTAAAGTTTAATTTTGGTGCTACATAGATAGAGAAAAGAGACTAGAAATAGAGATTCAGAAACTTTGAAACTGTGGCTAATAGCTAGCATAAAATGGAATCTCTATAAGAACAATGAGTTTGCAATATAGAGCGTACAACCTGAAGAGAGAGACATCTGCTGGACATTAATTGTCTTGTAAAAAAAGAGAGAGAGAGAACAAGACTGTGAGGTGATTTTTGAAATATTGTGTTGAAACATAAATATATTACAAAATTTAATCAATTTAAGCTGTTTTTGAAAAAACCTTATGAATTAAATTTATATTCCCATTAATACTATATTTTTGTATAACCTCAGACTATAAGTAATTATAATAATTAATTCTATAAAATCCCTATTGATTATTGATTATCATTATTATTAAATATTAACATGTTAACAAATATACAAGAAGTAAATGCAGGTTCTGGGCCTGCATTGCAATAGCGTTAGTGAATGGTACAAAGCACAGAATACAACTCGTTTTCAATTAAAAGTTTCATGTCCAAGTGGTCATCTTCAGTTTCTGGAACATACTCAGATCCACTCGGTTCATATAACTCTGAACTTGCTTCCATATTGTGGAAAAGAGACATTATTTTGGTATTCACGTGTCCAGAAACAGAGGCAATGCTAGGCACTGCAGGCTCCATCCTTGCTCTGTCACATGGGAGCAGCCAAGCATGACAATTGACTGCTGCAAATAGAACTCTGTGGTTCTGAGTTTTCAAGTGATAGTGTAGATAGAACCTTGTAATTTTGCTATTTGTGATGAATCTATTTAGAAATTTTACAAAATAAGTTGTTAAAAAATTAAGTCATGGTAGATAGATTCTTATCACACTCTTAACTCATTTTTGATGAAAATGTCAGATAGAACCCTGTAATTCTGAGGTAGCATATTGTAGCATAACATCTGTTTCCTTGTGCTGTTTTTCTCTTGGTAAGTACCTGGATTTCTCTAGTACTTTTCCATTAACACCACCCAAAATCTCATCTCTTGGAAACCACCTTGTTCTCATGGCTCATACAATAGATCATTAACCAATTCCATTTAGGTCAGGATAACCCAGGCTCTTTTCACATATATGCATTGCCAAAAATATTACATTCCCATGTTCTAGCCAAAAAGTTGACATTTCTACAGAACATAGCAAACTTATTTTGATAGTTATATAACAGTCCAGTACAATTCCAGTAACCATTGCATAGTTCAGACATTATATATATATATATATATATATATATATATATATATATATATATATATATATATAATGTGTGTGTGTGTGTGTGTAAGGTTTTTGAGCTGATAATTTTAAATAATAAATAAGGGAGACTAGGATAGATCTATTTCGAGCTAGTTAGCTCTCTTCAGCTAGCCATACCCTTACTGGGATTCGAACCAGGGAAATATTACATGTGAGGCAGTTGTAATTGCCACTACACCACCTGGCTCTATCCTTATCAGCAGTAGTGGCAATTACAACTGCCTCACATGTAATATTTCCCTGGTTCGAATCCCAGTAAGGGTATGGCTAGCTGAAGAGAGCTAACTAGCTCGAAATAGATCTATCCTAGTCTCCCTTATTTATTATTTAAAATTATCAGCTCAAAAACCTTACACACATGTAAACAAAAGACAACGAAACAAATAGCTTTCTGTCGATATGGTCTCTGGTGATGAGCCGAAAGACAGAAAAGAAAGCAGTATGCTTTCTCCCTTAATTGGGGCTTAACAGGGTGTTGTAATACAAAGTATATACTTATTCCCCTGCCTCTGCTGATAAGGATAGAGCCAGATGGTGTAGTGGCAATTACAACTGCCTCACATGTAATACTTCCCTGGTTCGAATCCCAGTAAGGGTATGGCTAGCTGAAGAGAGCTAACTAGCTCGAAATAGATCTATCCTAGTCTCCCTTATTTATTATTTAAAATTATCAGCTCAAAAACCTTACACACACACACACACACACACACACACACACACACACACACACACACACACACACACACACACACACACACACACACACACACATATATATATATATATATATATATATATATATATATATATATATATATATGGTGTTACTTAGGTTCCTCAATTTCACAGGTGCAATCTTAATATGTAATTCTTACATATCACACCAGATTAAATCTCTCCTTGTTCAGTTTCCATCCATTGTTCCTTGTCTGGCCTACAGGTGCTTTAGAAAATAGCTTGACCCCTTCCTCTCTGTGGCAGCTCCTCAAATATTGGAACACTATCATGTCTCCCTTGGTTCTTCTCTTCACTAGATTAGCCATGCCCAGTTCCTGTAACCGTTCTTCATATGTTTTAGTCTCCAGCCCCCTAATCATCCTGGTTGCTCTTCTCTGTACTTTTTCTAGAATCTCAACATCTTTTTTATAGTATGGTGACCAAAACTGGATGCAGTACTCTGGGTGTGGTCTTATTAAGGCTTTATAGAGTGGTATAAGGTAGGTGGAATTGCCTAAAGTACCAGAAGAAACTAAAATAATATTAGAGGGGAAAATTACAATGTGGAACTAACAGAAGCAATTAAAAGACAAAATAATGGGAAAGACCAGGGCAAGATGTCTTGCCAGCAGAAATGTATAAAACCCTACAGGATTCTTTAAGTGACATACTATTAGAAATAGTAAATGAGATACTGACTGAAACAAAAATACCAGATTCATAGATGGAAGCATATAATATTTTTATACCAAAGGATGATACTGACTTGCAACAGATTAAAAATTATTGGCTGATTATTACTAAACTCGGACTACAAAATATTCATATCAATAATGGCTGAAAGATTAAAGAGATATTTAAATCAATTTATACATTTAGATCAAAGTGGGTTCCTGTCTAAGAGACAAATAAAGGACAATATAAGGATAATCTTAAATACTTTGGAATATTACAAACCACATCCTGAAAAGCAAATGGCGTTGATATTTCTAGATGCACAGAAGGCCTTTGACAATGTGAGTTGCCCATTTATGTTGACACAAATAGAAGAAATGGAGTTTGGTGAAAGGTTTATTAATATGTTTAAGACAATATATTACAAATAATATGCAAAAGTAATGGAGAATGGAGAACTGACAGGAAAAATCCAGATTGAGAAAGGAACAAGGCAAGGGTGTCCTTTATTGCCATTGTTGTTTCTGTTAACTTTAGAAGTATTAAATAGAACTATTAGGGAACATAAGGAGATAAAAGGGATGGAAATAAGAAAAGAGGAGCAAACTACAGGTATTAACAGATGATTTAGTTTTTATATTAGAAGAGCCTCTAGGAACAGGACCCGAGCTGATAAACAAAATAGAGGAGTTTGGGAAAATGGCTGGATTAAAAATAAACAAAGGGAAAACTAAGATATTGGCAAAAAACATGAGAGAAACAAAAAAAAAAGAACAATTAAAGAATACAATTATTATAAGCTTAAATAACAAATTAAGACAGAGTTAGAAAAATGGGGTAATATGCAGTTATCGTTAACAGGAAGAATTGCAGAAATTAAGATGAATATATTACCCAAAGTATTGTATTTGTTTCAAACAATTCTGATAAAATTGAAAAAATAGTTTGAAGATATTAATAAAATAGTATTGAAATATATATGGCAAGGGAAGAAAGCAAGAATTAATGTAAAAATGTTACAGGATGCTAGAACTAGAAGAGGATTTGGGTTGCCTAATTGAGAAATATAATACCAGGCCATGACATTAACTTGGATAAAAGAATGGGTAACATTGAGGAATAAAAGATTGTTAACGTTGAAGGGACATGATGTGCAAATGGGTTGGCATGCATTATTGTGGTATGGGAGAAGTAAAATACATGGGTATTTTCAAAGACATATAGTTAGGAATGCATTATTATGAGCATGGGAAAAAAAACCACAGAACAAGATTATATGAAGATACCAGTCTAGTTGTCAACAATGGAAGCATTTATACATCCAAATGTTTGTAAAATGGAAACTATGGCGAGATATAAAGATAGTGTAAATGAAAAGGGTGAGCTTAAAACAAAACAAGAATGAACAAGGATTGGAAATGGATTGGTATTCATATACACAAATACCATCAATCTATGAAAAGGATACTAAAGCTGAGGGGATTTACAGGAAATTGACAGAATTAGATAAAATATTAACAGGAATGGAAGATAAGCTGATTAAAAGACTATTGCTATTTATTAGGTGTTAAATTAGAGGAAGAACAAATTAAAGAAACAATGATAGCATGGGCAAAATTTCTTGGATATGCTATAGAATTAGATAAATGGCAGAAGCTATAGGATAGAAATTATAAATTAACAATATCGACAGCATACAAAGAAAACTTGTATAAAATGTTTTATCGATGGCACTTTGCACTTTGCACCAGCAAAATTAGCTAAGATGTTTAAAGATAAATCAGCCAAATGCTGGAAGTGTCACCAAACATCGGAAACATATTACCATATGTGGTGGTCTTGAATAGAAGCTAAAAGATATTGGACAAAAATACACACATGGTTGGAAAAAATGATTAAACAACATATAGACTTGAAACTTGAAATATTTCTATTGGGAATGGTACTTGAAGGTTACAGCAAAGAAAAAACATATTTAATTATCCATGTGTTAACAGCAGCTAGAATTGTATTTGCTCAGAACTGGAAAAGTGATAAGATACATACAGAAGATAAAATAATTGAAAAAATATTTGTGTGTGCAGAAATGAATAGACTAACATTTTAAAGTAATTAAAGAAAAAGAAGAAACAATATTATACGGTATGGGATTTATTTTATCAATGGTTAGAAAATAAAACAATATGAATTAGATGAATATATAAAGTAATAAGATAAGTGTTAAAAATGATAGATATATTAGATAATATTCATAGAATGTGATTATTGTGATATTGGTAAGAAAAGTATTAATTATAATTGTAAGTTTTAATAATCCAATTAGCCCACCAAAGTTCCCCAAGTGTCTTTGATCCACAGAATCAAATATTCAATTTCAAAGATCCTTCTTTTTAATTATAATCCACCTTGCCTTAAGAGATCTTCAAAAGGCTCACTCAGCACCTCCAAGTCACCAGTAGATGTGGAACCAAAATAAAAAGTTCTTCCAGGTGTTGTTTCACTATTTCCTTTGTTCTCTTTATTTTTCTTATATTATCACTCACTGTCAAGGTCATTTCCCACTTTGTTCTAGTATAATATCTTCTTTTGCCAGTAGGTGGCACCCCCACTCAAGGTTCCAACATTATTAAACATCTGACTGTCAGCAAAAAAATTGAGGGGAGTGGGAAAAATTCCTTTCATTGACCAGTTGGCATCACAGCAGGACAGTTCTGGGATAGCAGAGCTCCATGGAGCTTTGCAAAACCTAGCCAATACTTCCCTGTCAGGAGACCCTACAGGACCAAAGCCACCCTGAAGGGATGGTGAAGAAAGGAGGGACTTCGTAGATCAGGGGTCGCCAACCTTTTGGACATCAGGGATCACCAAACTCATAATTTTAAATCCCAGGGGCCACTAATATGAATTTTGATTGAAGGTGGCTTGCTGACATTGGTGGGAGAGAGAGAGAGAGAGAGAGAGAGATGTGATCTAACCTCTCTCTCTCCCTCCCCCCTCTCTTTCTCTCTCTCTCACACACACAAACACACAGAGGCAGGGGTGGGATTCAAATTTCTTAACAACCGGTTCTGTGGGTAGGGCCCAATTTGTGGGTGTGGCTTGGTGGTCATGTTACTGGCTGGCATGGCTTGTATGTAAATATTATAAATATTTATATTAATTCTTGCAGTTGGATACCCGTGCTTAGCTACGGAACTATGTGATCAGGCTTGATAAATTGACAGTTAAAGCTTGAACATTAATGAGTAGTAGCATGCCCCACAGAGGCCGCTTCTATCTTATCCCTTTCTCTCCATCAGGCTGGCCCCATTGATCCTCTCCTATCCCCTTCTCTCCCTCAGGCTATCTGCATAGAGGTCTCTCCTATCTTATCCCCTTCTCTTCCTCAGGCTTGCCCCACAGAAGCCTTCTCCTATCTTATTCCTTTCTCTCCCTTTCAGGTGGGGAGGGGGAGTAGAATATCTAGCTTCTTAGCATCAGAACATATTTCAGGTGGGGAGGGGGAGCAGAATATCTAAACTCCCAGCCCGCAGGCCGGATGAGTTATGTGCAGGCCACGCCTATGCCCAAGTGGCAGTTGGAACAGAGTTCTTTTCAGGTGGGTGGTATATACATATATACATACACACACACACACACACACAAATATGTAAGTATGTATGGTATTCAGCTTTGTTCAGGTATTTTCCCACGTCATTATAGTTGTGCTGGTGTTGGAAATGAATCCAAATGACAAAAAACTTGGATCGGTGAAAACACAGATATTTTATTTTGTTAAGCTGTTTGCAAAGAGCGGGGGATCTCAGCTGACTTCAACATGAAGTTTGAGCCAAGAACTGCACCTAAAGATTTTATATTTCTTCTGTCCCGACGCCCCCGCCCCCACGGCCCTCCTACATTGACCCAGTGACCGACAACAGCTAATCCGAGACGCCTTATGGAGACCACATCATCTCCTTTGATACCTCCCAATGACCTCCCATCACATCTTATCTTACTTGGTATTAAAGAATGTTCCTTCAGCAGGGCCTCTTTCTAACGGTCTGAGAACAAAGAAATATCTATTCCTAACACCACACTTGTTACATATTAATCTTACTTTAGAACAACATGCATCTCTAACATATTCACCTATGCAAAGTAAAAGTCTGGTAAACTTAAGCAGATGCTTTGAAAAACAAAATCTAACTTCAGTTGATTAAAAAAAGTTAGCGCAATGGTTTATCTCTTCTCTTGTCCTCCTAATCCTGGAGAAAATAGGGGTGGCATTACTTGATACAGGAGAATGTCTATAGAGAACCGTCTTAATGCTATAATATACTATTCTTTTCATCTACATTTTATTTTTGAATTTTCTTATTTCTAACACTGGCAACATTGTGTATTGGGGACTTGTAGTGTGGCTTGGTGAATGGCCGGCTATCGTTTATTAGGAAGCTAGGTTTCATCTGGGTGGCTGGTTGGGGTGTGTTTGGGCTGGAGGTATCGGCGGGGTCTGTTTGTGCCCAGGTGTTTGCTTGGCTTGTGGTATGGAGATTTTTTTGTTTGTGACTGCAGGCTTCCAGAAAATTGACAGTCTGGTGGAGTATTCTCTTCTATTCATGCTTTCAGGTCTTTTTTCAATCTCTATGGCTTCTCTGATAATTCTATAGCTGGGGTTTTCTATAGTGGCTAGGGTTTTGGTGCCATTGAAGTCAATGCTATTGCCTGTGGCTTTCATGTGTTGGACCAGTGAAGAAGTGTGTTCCAGCTTTTTTGCTGCATTTTTGTGTTCATCCAGGCGGGTACTTATTCTTCTATTGGTCTGTCCGATGTATGTGGCAGGGCATGATGCACCTTGGTTTTCCAGGTCAATTTTATCTTTGAGGTTTCTTAGGATGGCTGCTATTTTTCTGTCTATTTTGAAGGCAGTCTTGATGTGATGCCTGTGTAGTGTCTTACTGATTTTGTATGTAGTACCTCTTATGTAGGGCAGGACAGCTGTTCCATAGGTCTGTTCATCTTCTAGATCTCTATTATGTCTCAATGTGTTTTTGTGGATCAGGCCTGTGATTTTGCTTTTGTGGAAGCCGTTGGCTGTCAATACTTTAGTCAGGGTGCATAACCCTAACCCTTCCTGATACCTCCAGCCCAAACACACCCCAACCAGCCACCCAGATGAAACCTAGCTTCCTAAGAAATGATAGCTGGCCATTCACCTGAAGCCAAGCCACACTACAAGTTCCCAATACACAAAACACAATGTTGCCAGCCAATCAAGACAAAAAATGCTACAAAACAGACAGAAGATATTAGAAATACCAATCAAGCAGAACACAGCAAACTCCAAGACCAATAAACACAGACCAAGTCTCCCAACCAATCAGGATGAAGAAAAAAACATTCTAACACAGCATGAGGCTAGCACCAAATTTAAAACAGAAACGGCTGTGAAAGCTTGACACACAGACGAACCCAATACACAAACCTGATGATGGCAGATGCGATTCTGCCGAAATGTTGCTACAACTTTAAAAGCACAACTATAATGACGTGGGAAAATACCCGAACAAAGCTGAATATCATACATACAGGTGAAACTCAAAAAATTAGAACATCATGCAAAAGTTCATTTATTTCAGTAATGCAACTTAAAAGGTGAAACTAATATATGAGATAGACTCATTACATGCAAAGCAAGATAGTTAAAGCTGTGATTTGTCATAATTGTGATGATTATAGCTTACAGCTCATGAAAACCCCAAATCCACAATCTCAGAAAATTAGTATATTACATGCAATCACTAAAACAAGGATTGTACATGGAACAATATCAGACCTCTGAAAAGTATAAGTATGCATATGTACTCAGTACTTGGTTTGGCCCCCTTTTGCAACAATTACTGCCTCAATGCGGCATGGCATGGAAGCTATCAGCCTGTGGCACTGCTGAGGTGTTATGGAAGACCAGGACGCTTCAATAGCAGCCTTCATTCAATCTTCTGCATTGTTCGGTCTCATGTCTCTCATCTTTCTCTTGGCAATGCCCCATAGATTCTCTATGGGGTTCAGGTCAGGTGAGTTTGCTGGCCAATGAAGCACAGTAATCCTATGGTCATTGAACCAGGGTTTGGTGCTTTTGGCAGTGTGGGCAGGTGCCAAGTCCTGCTGGAAAATGAAGTCAGCATCTCCATAAAGCTTGTCTGCGGAAGGAATTGACCTTGGACTTAATGAAGCATAGTGGACCAACACCAGCAGATGACATGGCCCCCCAAATCAACACAGATTGTGGACACTGGACTTTAAGCAACTTACAGTGTGTGCCTCTCCATTCTATCTCCAGACTCTGGGTCCTTGGTTTCCAAATGAGATGCAAAAGTTGCTCTCATCAGAAAAGAGGACTTTGGACCACTGAGCAACAGACCAGTTGTGTTTTTCTTTAGCCCAGGTAAGAAGTTTCTGATGTTGTTTGTTGTTCAGGAGTGGCTTGACAAGAGGAATACGACATTTGAAGCCCATTCGTCTGTGTGTGGTGGCTCTTGATGCACTGACTCCAGACTCCGTCCACTCCTTGTGAAAGTCCCCAACACTTTTGAATGGCCTTTTCCTGACAATCCTCTCCAGGCTGTGGTCATCCCTGCTGCTTGTGCACCTTTTTCTTCCGCACTTTTCTCTTCCACATAACTTTCTATTAATGTGCTTTGATACAGCACTTTGGGAACATCCAACTTCTTTTGCAATTACCTTTTGAGGCTTTCCCTCCTTATGGAGGGTGTCAATGATGGTTTTCTGCACAACTGTCAGGTCAGCATTCTTTCCCATGATTGTGATTCCTACTGAACCAGACAAAGAGACCCTTTAAAGGCTCAGGAACCCTTTGCAGGTGTTATGGCTTAATTAGTTGATTAGAATGGGACACTTTGAGCCTAGAATATTGAACCTTTTCACAATATTCTAATTTTCTGAGATTGTGGATTTGGGGTTTTCATAAGCTGTAAGCCATAATCATCTGAGTTATGACTTGAACTATCTTGCTTTGCCTGTAATGAGTCTATCTCATATATTAAGTTCACCTTTTAAGTTGCATTACTGAAAAA
This sequence comes from Bungarus multicinctus, assembly GCA_023653725.1. NCBI lineage: Eukaryota > Metazoa > Chordata > Lepidosauria > Squamata > Elapidae > Bungarus > Bungarus multicinctus. The sequence goes on from CM042851.1 coordinate 2,640,810, forward strand.
AAAGAATTTTTGCACGATATTCTAATTTTTTGAGTTTCACCTGTATAAATACCCGAATACCATACATATAAATACACACACACACACACACACACACACACACACACACACACACACACACACACACGATAGAAGATAGAAGATAGATAGAAGATAGATATAGATTATGCAACATCTTGAGCTAGTAGTTAAATTTAGCCAAAATGTTTAGGATGAGAAAATATTAAATAATAAATAAATAAATACTCTTTAGGGTAATAAAACAAATAGCATGCTTCTTATATTTAACACCTACACCATTTATCAAGTCATTCCTGATAGTCTTGTAGAGCAGATATGCAGGGCCACAAATAGCTCCCAAAGCTTAAGGGTCAGCCTTTTGTGTCCTCCAAATCAAGTGTTGACTTAGAATTTTGCAATGTTTTAAATGAGGAAAATTAATAAATACACTTGAAGTAATATGTGTACTAAATGTAATGAAATCCATTATGGTTTTGTCCTAGGCTGTGATAAAATACCTACTTGCAGGTCCCTTTCAATTGCAAACCTTTCATATCATCATGTTCTCTCATGATACAATTTAGGTGCTGAAGTTTATGAGAAGATAATAATCACTACTTTTTAGTAAGAAAAAGGAAAAAAAATCTGAAACCTAGTCAGGAACTAAGGTTTGCTGCAAGGAAGACCTGCCAAATTAGACTAAGACAAGAGAAAAAAGTGGACAAATCAATCTTGCCTTGTCAGAAGCAATTTTTTTTAATGACCTTATGGTAACTTTATATTTCACTAGATTTTTGAATAAAACAATAGCAAAACCATTAAGCTTTAATCAGCAAGTCTGCTCCAAATGCCATTAGGTAATATTATAGCTAAAAAACAGACTCCCATCTCTATGCACATAATCCTTTAAGTTGCCTTTAACTTTTCAGAGTTTTCCATAATATTCTAATAAAATCCTGCCAATCAAGAAAGGAGACTACAAAGTTTTATAAAGAATCATTTTTTTCAATGGCAGTGATTTTCTCACAGCTATAATTAATAGGATGGACAAGCAGATTAGTTAGTTATGAATTCAGAGGGGAAAACCTGCAATACTCACTATAGAATTATTTAAATGCCAATAAAATTAAATTAAAAAATAGACTAGTTCATGTCCTCCATTATCAGTCAGTCTTTTTTTTTAATATAAATTTTATTTGGGTTTTCACAAAAATATAATACAAATAAAACATCTTTTTCTGAGAATAGCATGATCCCGGGTTATCACTTCTCCATACAGACACAAACTCAATTTCATATTCATCTTTGTGTTCTATTCCATATCTTATTACTATTTTAACATTTTCTCCATAATTTTTCCCCTCCCTTGGTTTTCTCAACTTTATTTTTAATTATCTCATATCTAAATTTAATTATATATCTTTTTCTAAGTTTCAATGCCTTTCTAATAGTTATATTTATACTTTATTTATTTGTCAATTGCTTACAAGATAATAGGTATAAGTAAAAACATAGTTATGAATACATGGATACATATAAGAAAAATAAAATATAAAAGAAACAATAGGACAGGGACAGTAGGCATGTTGGTGCGCTTATGCATTCCCCCTACAGACCTCTTAGGAAAGGGGCAAGGTCAATAGTAGACAGTCTAAGGTTAAAGTTTTTGGGGTTTGGGGAAAAAACCACAGAGTCAGGTAGAATATTCCAGACACTGATTACTCTGTGGCTGAAGTCGTATTTCCTGCAATCAAGTTTAGTGCAATTAACCTTGAGTTTGTACCTATTGTTTGCTCTTGTGTTGTTATGGTTGAAGCTGAAGTATTCATTGACAGGTAGGATATTGCAATGTATGATATTATATACTATACTTAGATCAGACCGAAGATGGCGTAATTCAAGGTTTTCTAGGTCTAGAATTTCGAGTCTGGTGGCATAAGGTATTCTGCAACAAGTAGAGGAGTGAAGAACTTTTCTTGTAAAATATTTCTGGACTTTCTCAACTGTGTTAATATCAGATACATAATGTGGGTTCCAGACTGATGAGCTGTATTCGAGTATTGGTCTAGCAAATGTTTTGTATGCTCTAGTTATTAGTGTAATATTACCAGAGAAAAAGCTATATAAGATTATGTTAACAACTCTTAATGCCTTTTTGGCTATGTAGTTACAGTGGGTTCTAGCACTTAGGTCATTTGAGATGAGTACTCCAAGATCCTTGGCAGAGTTTGGATCATCAACAAAGTCTTGACCATTCAGCCTGTATTTTATTTTCTGATTTTTTTTGCCAATATGTAGGACAGAGCATTTATTTGTTGAGATTTGAAATTGCCATTTGTTTGACCATTCTGATACATAGTCAAGGTCTTTTTGGAGGATAGCAGTATTGTCTGTGGTGTTGAATAGCTTTACATCATCTGCGAAGAGAATGCAGTTGCTCTTGATATGATCACAGAGGTCATTTATGTAGAGAATGAAAAGAGTTGATCCTAGAACACTGCCTTGGGGGACACCACTGTTGACAGGTACAGAATTTGATAGGATGCTCCCAATTTTGACCATTTGTTGTCTGTTTGACAGGAATGCTTCTTTCCAGTTATGCAGGTGTCCAGAGATACTGTAAGATTTTAGTTTTAGGAGTAGTTTGTTGTGTACCACTGAATCAAAGGCTTTGCAGAAGTCTATGTAGAGTGTGTCTATTGCTTTGCCCTGATCGAGTTGTGTAGTCCATATGTTTTTGCAATGTAAGAATTGCAGATTACATGATAGATAAATTATATGATAGATAAATCTTCAACATTAGACTGTCTACTATTGACCACACCCCTTTCCTAAGAGATCTGTAGGGGGCATGCATAAGTGCACCAAAACGTGTCTACCATCCCTGTCCTATTGTTTCTTTTTTTCTTATTTGTATCCATTTCATGTAATTATAACCTTGTTATACCTGTTATCTAATAATTGTTTGATAAAATAAATAAATAAAATAAATAAATAAAATATTCCAATTCAAACTGGCTTGGTATCTTAATAAATTCCAAGTAGTCTTTGCTTTATTTTGACAGCTTGCCATTGGCTGAACTGGAGGGCAAGTTTCAAGTAAAAACCTATGCATGTTCCTTTCTATTTGAGAACACTGAATCAGTGGCCAAATGATTTCCACATAAATCTCCTTCTGTCAAATAAAGACTCTAAAAACACATTTGTTTAAAAATTGAATTTGTAGCTTGTAGAACTCATGCTTCACTAATGGCAATCTCCCTTGGATTTCAGTGTGTTGAGTAGAGTATTGTGTTGAGCTTTGGAATGTTGTATAATTTTTAGCTAATTCTACTGTACTTCATTTTGGTCTTCCTAGTCATTTTCTAATTCCATTTTAATTTATTTTACTTGATTGTTTTTCTTTCCATGTGCTTTATTGTCTATAATAATATTCAGTTTCAGCCTAGACAATGAATATTATGAGCAACTGTTCTTATTTTTCACTGAATTTCTTCTTTCTATAATATGAATGATAAATTACATTAAAGTAATGTAAGTTCTCTGCTGTAGTGTTAATGAAAAAATGTTCTCATTATCTTCTTTTCTGTTATTTCCTCACACTATTCTGAAGGAGGCATTTTATTTTCTACTGACAAATCATGCCTTACTCTTTATAATATAACAGAAACAGATACAATTCCTAGCACACAAGAACCCTTCTATATTATTAATTTCTAGAACATTTCCTATTTATCATCTAGGTTTAAGATAGGGGCTTCTCAAATCAATTAATAATTTAGGATCCTTCATAGTACATAAATCTAACAGTTGTCCCTGGATCCACTGGTGATCTTCTGACAGGCAAACCTTTTATCTTCTTTTTTCTATCATCTGCGCATTGCCTTCTAGAAAAGTTCTATGGTGCATATCCTCTGCAATACTCTTCTGATTTATCTATTTATATGTTTAAAATGACTTTTTTACAATAAAGATTTATGTTCTTTCCAAGATTTTGTCCTCAAATTCTTTTGTGAATCTTTTCCTACTCTTAACCAGCAGCCATAAATCCTTATTAAGGTACATTGCTTGATCTGTTTAAATTGACAGGCTGACCTTATTCTGGATAGGAACAGACAGACCAATAGACTCTATGTCAGCTGGTGCTCCATTCAAAATCCAAGAAAGAAATACTTAGACTCCATTAATTAGATGGAGTAAAAGATATCTTTTACTGGAAATCAAGTGGTAGCAACAAAAGAATTCTGAATCTGAGAAAATGAGCGCGTAAATCACATATACAAAGTGATGGCAACATTCCCACCCCCAATAGTTCAATTTGCTCCTCCAATTAAAAGTTGTGGATAGCATCATGTGGGCATCTTCGGGTGGTGAGGAGGCCTCTGTCCATTGACCTTGACATATTTTGATAAAGAGTTGCGGCTGCGCATAGCATAGAATAGAAACCTAAACAAGTCTCTTGCCCTCCCTCTCAACTTATACAGTTTTGTTTTGTAACACTTCCAGCTCGCTTCCCATAACCATGGCCCTCTCCCTCCCCCCATTACTTATGACAGCTGAAAGATGCAAAGCAAAGGAAGAGAAGCAAAGGAAGAAAATCTTGAAGGCTGACATTTGGCCCTCCTGCAAAAGAGGCGTTAGTCCTAAAAAAATAAGAATAGAAGATCATAGAACATATACATGTAACAGCAACTTTATGGTTCAGGGTTTATCAGGATACTTAGTACGAAATACCTTAATGAGCCTAGGAGCTCTAACATCCTTCTCATTCACCCATTCAGACTGGGAAGAAGAAAAATACTTCCAAGCAACCAAATATTGGATTTGACCCCTCTTTTTCTGAGAATCCAAAATTTCTTTAACTACAAAATGTTGTTCCCCTTCAATAAGTAATGGTACAGGGGGATCTACTTGAGTCGGTCTCAAATCAGAAGTATGTTCAGGTTTTAATAAACTAACATGGAAAACAGGATGGATTCGTCAGAGGGTTTTAGGCAATTTCAATTGGACTGCCACAGGATTCACAATTCATTCAATTGGGAAAGGTCCTACATACTTAGGTCCAAGCTTTTTTTACTTTTGTGTGATCTGCAAATATCTGGTTGATAAAAAGACCTTGTCACCAACTGGATACGGTTTTTGTGGATTTCTCTTTTTATCTGCAACTTTTTTATGAGCTTGATGAGCATCATCTAATGCTTTGCGGGTAACTGGCCAAGTTAGCTGGAGCTGTTTTATCCATTCATCTAATGAGGGAATGTTAGGTTTCTCCTGTGGAAGCTCAAGTATGGGTACAAAGTCTTGTCCCGAAGCCACTTTAAATGGAGTAAACCCAGTGCTGCTATGTACCAAATTGTTATATGCCACCTCAGCGAATGGCAGTAAGTCAGCCCAATCATCCTGCTGATAATTAATGTAACATCTCAGATACTGTTCCAAAACAAATTAGTTCTCTCAAAAGCCCCATTGGTTTGTGGGTGGTGGGTGGAGCTTAAACCCTGATTCCTAATTTCAGGAATTCGTTCCAAACGTTTGAGGTAAATTGAATGCCCCTATCAGAGATTATGCATTCAGGAACTCCATGTAACCTATAGATATGTAGAAAAAACAGTTTAGCCAATGTTTTTGCCGACGGGATCTTTGCACAAGGTATGAAATGTACCTGTTTGGAAAACAAATCTCTTACTACCCAAATAACTGTATTTTCCCCACTTTCAGGTAATTCCACTATAAAATCCATGGAGATTTCCTTCCATGGAGCAGTTGGTCTAGCCACATTCTGCAATAAGCCTGCTGGTTTACCAGGCACAGATAGGACAGCTAGCTACATAAGTTTCCAATGTCCTTTTTAAGGTGGGCCACCAAAATTGCCTTTTGACCAAGTGTAAGGTCTTCACGAATCCAAAATGTCCAGCAGCTTTAGAATCATGAGCTTGATGTAATATTTGGTTTCTCAGTTTTGTCGGTACATATAATTTGGCCCCCACCCAGGCCAATCCATCTCTAACTGTACAGTTATTTGAGTGAGCTAGGAACCAATCATCAAGTTTTAGAGCCTCTTTTAATTGTGCAGATAGATCGTTTGATAAATCAATTTCCTTTTTCTTCTGGGTTCTGGTAACCATTGGAGCTGCCAACTGTTTGGTTGGGATAATAGGCCGCACCACTTCTTGGTGAGCACTATTATACTGAGGTAATCTAGACAAAGCATCTGCCATGAAGTTCTTTCCCCCAGGAATGTACTTTAATGAAAAATTAAAGCATTTAAAGTACTGCGCCCAGCGAACTTGCTTGGGAGACAGTTTCCGAGGCATTTTCAGAGCCTCCAAATTCTTATGATCTGTCCACACCTCAAAAGGGTGTTTGGCCCCTTCTAGGAAATGCCTCCAAGTTAACAGAGCCCATCAAACTGCAAAAGCTTATTTTTCCCAGATGGCCCATCTTCTCTCAGTTTCAGTTAGTTTACGGGAAGTATATGCACACGGTTGCAGAGACCCCATCTCGTTTACTTGTAGTAACACTGCTCCGACTGCTATGTCACTCACATCGGCTTGGATTACAAAAGGAGCATCCATGTCTGGGTGCTTGAGTACTGGTTCAGCAGCAAACAGTCGTCTCAGTTTTTCAAAAGCAGCTTGACACTCCATGGACCACTCCAGTGGTTTACTAGGCTTTGGTTTCACCTCCCCTTTGGTTTTTAGGAGATTTGTAATAGGCATTGTGATCTTCGCAAACGCAGGAATAAATTGGCGGTAAAAGTTGGCAAACCCCAAGAAACTTTGTAGTTGTTTCCTGGTACGGGGAGGGACCCATTCCAAGACAGCACGAACCTTCCCTGGATCCATTTCTATGCTGTCATGTGATATGCGATAGCCTAAATAGTCATTTTTTCCCTGGTGAAATTCACACTTGGACAGCTTGGTATACAATTGAGCAGCTCGAAGCTTTTCCAGGACTGACTGCACTAGTTTTACTACTCATCACGAGTCTCCGTGTAGATAAGAATATCATCAAGATAAACTAACACCCCTTTGTATAAATGTTCCTGCAACACCTGATTTATCATTTGCATGAATACTGCAGGCGCCCCCTGTAGGCCAAATGGCAGAATGTTGAATTGGAAACAACCCAGTTAAAAGCAGTTTTCCATTCATCCCCTTCTTTAATTCGGACTCAGTAGTATGCTTCTCTCAGGTCGAGTTTTGAAAAAATTTTCCCTTTAGCCAGGTGGGCCAACATGTCCTTCATCAGGGGGAGGGTGTACATGTTCTCCATCGAAATAGCGTTGATGTTTCAGTAGTCAATTACCAAGCGTAAGGAGCCATCTTTCTTCTCCTAGAACAATACTGGCGCTGCCACTCGGGGCCAAGCAGGTTGGATGAAACCACGTTCCAAATTTTTATTGATAAATGACCTCAGCTCTTCTAATTCCCGCAGTTTCATCAAGTACAGTTTCGATTTTGGGAGTTTCACTCCTGGTAAAAGTTCAATACTACAATCTGTTGAGCGATGGGGGGGGGGGGGAGCTCATCCGAGGCCTTCTCACTGAACACCTCTTTTAAGTCCCAGTATTCCTCTGGAATTTTCTCCTCCCCCTCAGAATCTCGGTGCCAGTGGAAGCCAACTCTGTGGGATTCTTGGGTTTCAGTTGAGATTGCCCCTCCCCTTCTGGGGGTTGGTCAATATGTATGTGCAATGATCCCCTCCTCCAATCAATGTGGGGGTTCCATTTCTGGATCCAGGGCAAACCCAGTATTAGGGGGCACCCCATCCCAGGAGCCACAATAAAACACAAAGTCTCTCTATGCTTCCCCATCGTCATCTCTACTGGTTTCATTATGAAGTGTGCAGGGCCACCCCTGGCTACCGATCCATCTAATTGGCAAAAAGATATGGGCGTTTTTAAAGTCTTTAGCCTTAAGTCCAGTTTCTCTACCACCTCCAAGCTGATTACGCACTTTGTGCACCCAGAGTCTAACAAAGCCAACATTTCCCCTTTGGCTCTTGACATGGGTACCCTTAATTTCACTGGAATGGTCATAGGGCCTTTGTTTGGACTTACCAGTGAGTCATTTTCTGACTCGGATTCACTCTCTTCAGAAGAGGTTGGAGTTCCCAGCTCCTCTCCTTTGGGAGGGGCGACCTCTACAACCTCCTCCACTTTAAGCGCCGTTTCACGAGACTTGGCTGGAGGTTTCTCAGATTTTCTCCCTCCTCCTGGCGCCCCCTTTGGCTCCAACTTAGCACGGCAGTCTGCAGCCCAGTGACCCTCCTTCCCACATCGGAAGCATGCAGTGGTCTTGGGTTTTGCTGCCATTCCTCCCTTTTGAGGTTTTAAGGCTTCTTGAGGGCTGGTGGGAGGGGACTTCCTCAAACCAAAACCCCCATGGCGTCTGTTTTGGGTCAGGTCAATTTCCACTTCTGCTGCCAGCATGTACCACTGCTGCAGCTCACGGGGGTCTCTTCTGGCAACACAGCATTGATAAACATCTTCATTCAAGCCATCTTTAAAAGCTTCTATCAGGGCTCCCTGTGAACAGCCTCGAATATGGCATGCCAAGCTCTCTAAATTCCTGGGTGTAATCGGCTACTGATCTCTGCCCCTGATTTATGGTTTTCATCCTAATTCTAGCCTTGCGCTCAGCTAGAGGATCTTCAAACCTGGCATGCAGTGCTGTCATGAACAGGTCATAATTCAACAGTTGGGGGGCATTATCATTATGCAAAGTTACCATCCACTTTGTACCCTCCAGAGCCCTGGTCACACATCTGACTTTGGCTACTTCCGAAGAAAAACCCTGCCCATATTCCTCCATATGGCTCCAGACTTGTGCTAAGAAAAATCCTAACTCTTGGGAATCTCCTCCATATTTTACTTCCAGCGGAGGCACCTTCAGAGCTCTATGCTTTCTGGCAATTACTCCCCCAGCCAGGGCCCCCTGGGCTGCTGCTGCCTGTTGCACTGGCCCAGGTTGATTTATGGGGGTGGCTGCTCTGGTTCTTCTGCCTGGGGCTACCTCCCCCTCTTCCCCCTCATACCTTTGATCAGTTTGAGCTTCTCCAACAGTTTCATGTAGAAGGTGCGTGGCTTATGTTAGTAAGAAATTTCTCCTTTCCTTCTCTTGCCATGGCTCTTCCCTTCCTCACCGATGGGTAGTGGTCACTCCTGAAGGGGGCTTTTCCTCAGGATCCTTCCAACCGAATCCCACGGACCATTTGGGCTTTGCAGCTGGGTTTTCACCAAGACTTAATTCTGCTAAGAAATCGGCCTCCCCTGCTTCCTCCATTAACAGGGAGTCTGGCCCTCCAGTCACTCCCAGGTCTTCTTGGTCACTGGCTGGATTAGACATTGTTTTCAAACCCCCTCGGAAGAAAGTTTGTTATTTCTCCCGGTGGGCTGGTAAGTCAGATTCAGAATAATGTCAGCTGGTGCTCTATTCAAAATCCAAGAAAGAAATACTTAGACTCCATTATTTATTTATTTAATATATTTATATACTGCCCTTCTCCCGAAGGACTCAGGGCGGTGTACAGCCAACCATAAAACTTTTTACAATTATAAAAGTTAAAAGAGAATTAAATATCTTAAGGCTGCCTAAAATTATACCCTCCCCCAATAAATTAATAAAACCCCAAATTTTAAAATCCCAATTTAAAACTCAAATACTAAATTAAAAATCCCATTTCAGCCTAGGCCGGCCTGCTCAAAGAGCCAGGTTTTTAATGCACATCTGAAAGCTCTCAGGTCAGTGTTATTGCGTAACTCCAGAGGCAGACCATTCCAGAGAGCGGGACCCCCCACAGAGAAGGCCCTACCTCTAGGAGTTGCCAGACGGCACATGGAAGCCATTGGCACCCGAAGAAGGCCCTCTCTGTGGGAACGCACAGGTTGGTGGGAGATCACCAGCAGAACGCGGCCATGCAGATAACCTGGTCCAATGCCATGGATCACTTTAAAGGTCAAAACCAGAACCTTAAAGCGAACCCGGAAAACCACCGGCAACCAATGCAGCTCACGCAGGAGAGATGTCACATGGGCGTTTCGTGACGCCCCCATAACCACCCGCGTGGCCGCATTTTGTACCAGTTGAAGTCTCCGGGTGCTCCCCGCAGGGAGCCGCATGTAGAGAGCGTTACAGTAGTCCAGGCGAGAGGTGATGAGTGACCGTGCGTAAGGTGTCCCAATCCAGAAAGGGCCATAACTGGTGAATCAGGTGAACCTGATAAAAAGCCCCCTGGAGACGGCCGTAATATGTTCTTCTAAAGACAGCCGTGCATCCAGGAGGACGCCCAAATTGTGAACCCTCTCTGTGGGGGGTAAGATCTCTCCCCCAATAGCCAGCGACGGAGTCAGCTGACTATATCGGGGTGCTGGAAACCACAGCCACTTAGTCTTTGAAGGGTTGAGCTGGAGCCTGTTCCCACCCATCCAAATCCGCATGGTCTCCAGGCACCGGGACATAGCTTCCACAGCATCATTGGGGTGGTTTGGGGTGGAGATGTAAAGCTGAGTATCATCAGCATACAGATGACACTGCACCCCAAAACCATGGATGATCTCCCCCAGCGGCTTCACATAAATGTTGAACAAAAGAGGGGAGAGGACCAACCCCTGAGGCACCCCACAAATGAGGGGCCTAGAGGTGGACCTCTCCCCCCCATCAACACAAATTGCGAGCGGTTGGAGAGGAAGGAGGAGAACCATTGTAGGACAGTTCCCCCAATCCCCAACACCTCCAATCGCCGCAATAAGATACAATGGTCGATAGTATCAAAAGCCGCCGAGAGATCTAACAGGACCAGGACAGAGGAATACCCCCTGTCATGGGCCCTCCAGAGATCATCAACCAATGTGACCAATGCTGTTTCGGTACTATGCCCGGGCCTGAAGCCCGATTGGAAAGGATTTCCTCCAGGTACTGAGGGAGCTGACGCACCACCACACTCTCAACAACTTTCACTAAAAAGGGAAGGTTGGAGACTGGACGATAGTTATTTAAAACAGCCGGGTCCAGGGCAGGTTTTTTGAGGAGGGATCGCACACCACCATTTTCAAGGCAGTAGGGAGCAACCCCTCTCTCAACCAAGAGTTGACAATCCCCTGGAGCCAGCCTCGTGTCACTTCCCTGGCGGTCGAAACCAACCAGGAGGGATACGGGTCCAACAAACATGTGGTGGTATTCAGGGAGCCAGGTACGCTATCAAAAGGCCCATCTGAACCCCCTGCCCCCACTTCACAAAGAGAGACTCACAACCAGCCATCTGAGGAACAGTGGCCTCCCTAGGTCAAAAGACATCTCTAATAAGCACCGCCACCCCACCACCCCTTCCCTGAAACCTAGGCTGATGAAATGCTAAGAAACCTGGTGGGCACATCTCCTTCAGAAAAATACCATCCTTTGGGCCCAACCAGGTTTTGATAATACCTACCAGGTCCACGCCCTCTTCCTGAATAAGATCGTAAATTAGGGGGGCCTTATTAACAACGGACCTGGCATTGCACAGCATCAGCCGGGTACTCAGGGCCTGAGACTCTGCACAACCAGGCCTGCAGGATGGGTGAAGAGGGTTGGAGCACGCTACCGCTTGAAGACAGCGACTGCGCGATCCCATAACCTGATATGGCCCTCTACCCCCGCCATATCTGCCCCTCCCACTTACTGTGCCAATAGAACGGCCCCCCTGTAACCCACCCCCTGTCTGCCCCCTCAACGCACGACCCTCTGAGCCCTCCCAGATGTGCGTGCCAGCCTGGCTACCTCCAAATGCCTGCGGGTTGTCCCCCAAACCCAGTTCGGATTTCCCTAACCCTACTAAAAACCTCGTTAAAAATTTACAAACCCCAGAACTCTGCCCAACATGTTTCCTGCGCCCGGACCATCTCTCGGGATCCCAGGATCCGTCATTAAGATAGGTTTTAGAAAGTTTTGAGGGCCACTTGAGGGAAAGGGGGACATCCCTCAAGGCCCAGAGATCTTTCATAGAGTACTTTAAAGGCTCCGATGAAAATGTCCTAGCCGTCCGACGGCACCTTCCGGTGTTAGAGAGAAAAGATAGTTAGAGAAAAGATACCTTTTATTGGAAATCAAGTGGTAGCAACAAAAGAATTCTGAATCTGAGAAAATGAGCGCGTAAATCACATATACAAAGTGATGGCAACATTCCCACCCCCAATAGTTCAATTTGCTCCTCCAATTAAAAGTTGTGGATAGCATCATGTGGGCATCTTCAGGTGGTGAGGAGGCCTCTGTCCATTGACCTTGACATATTTTAATAAAGAGTTGCGGCTGCACATAGCATAGAATAGAAACCTAAGCAAGATTCTCCCCCCCCCTCAACTTATACAGTTTTGTTTTGTAACACCTCCAGCTCGCTTCCCATAACCATGGCCCTCTCCCTCCCCGTTACTTATGACAGCCGAAAGATGCAAAGCAAAGGAAGAGAAGCAAAGGAAGAAAATCTTGAAGGCTGACACTCTATTCAGGAGCCATGGCAACAATTTAATCCATATTAGCCCATTTAACTGCCAACCAGATCCTCCCTTATGCAGCTTCTTCTCTCCAGAACTGTATCTGATCTTCACATACACCAGGTATTTTAGAATTATTTTCTTTTGGGCCAACAACATACTACTTCTATTAGAACTATGCCATGTACGCTGACTATCTAAATTACTGGTCTCAGTAAGTTATTAGTAAAAGAAAGTACAGTGTTACAATTACTAACTACCAATGGTCCAGATTATTCTGCCTCCCAGAAACCCCTCTAAATGTTATAGCTCTATGGGATTAGCAGGCAATAAAAAGATAGCCGCTTCAGACTTGATACAATAGGAACATCTTTTTCCTTTGTAAAAACTCATCATAAGACATGATTATTAAGAAAGTATTAATATATGATCATAACATTATAAAATTATATTTCTAAAGCCAAAGTATAATTAATCTTTTAAGAAATCAGTAAGAGATATGTTTTTGAAAATTATTTGGCATTCCTTGGTTATAAGCTTCTGACATGTTTTAATCCACATTTTAAATGTTTTTTTAAGTCTTTCATTATGGGTTTGTGCTTAATTATTCCTTTATTGTTTCTTGTAAGGAAAGCAAGGAGAAAGATATATCTCTTTTGTGAATGTGTATGTGTGTGCATTTAAATGTGGAATTTTACAAAAAGTTTACCTTTCATAACTATTGCAGCCAGTAGTAGGTTGTATACGCATATATTCAAACACATACACATATAAATACACACACACACACACACACATATATATATATATATATTGCAAAAAGTTTGATGTGGTGATACAACAAAATGGAACCACTGCAATCATATGTAAATTTTGGCTGAGATCTATTGCATAAATATATGCAATAGTATATAATTTTATTCATATTTTAAACTCTACTTACACTTTGTGTGTGTGTGTCAAGGGAGTACACATAATGCTTTTAGATTATATACACTGAAATAAACTGTTCATAAGTTCTATATTAGTATCAATATCAGTGCATATCTTAAGGACCTATAACATTCTTGATTTTCAAGAATTTGATTTTCAAGTTCATTTCATATCTTATCCTTTAGACCAGGCCGTCAAACTCTGTCACGTGACATATCAGGACTCCCCCCCTTCACTAAACCAGGCATGGGCATGGCCAGCACATGATGTATCCAGCCTACAGGCTGGAGTTTGACAATCCTGCTTTAGACCTTGGAATTCTCTCTGCTAAAAATACAAGTGTTAATCAAGCATCAAGGAGTTCTTGTAAAAGTTATTCTGGAATCAATTCAGAAGAGACTAAGAATTTCTTTGTCAATGGCTATTAGTTTGAAGTAATTATATCCATTCTTTCTAGATTTTCTGAATGCATTCTTAATGGACAATACATATGCACAAACACACACATACTCCTCCCCATCCTGTAGCAGCCACTTACCTGCCTGCTGGCTTGTTTGTGAGCCACTTGGACTTGTAACTTCCTGCCAGCTTCCCCACTGTTGGAAGCTAGCAGGAAATTGTGAGAAGAATTTTGCTTAATGGTTTATAATCCTCTCCTAACGCTGGAATTGCCATTGATAACTGATGCATTGCCATCACACTTTACAACTGCATTGTTTAGCAATGGAAATTCTGATTACCATCATTAAGCAAGGATTACCTGCATATGTAGGACAGATTTGGCAGCGTTTGATATCGTTGTTCCTGTATGAGCTCTGGATACTTGTCTGGATACTTGTCTGCTGTTTACCATCAATTCCAGGCCATTGCCACTTTTAGTGGTATAACATTTTCCATCAGCCAGCGAATGCCCTTATTCTGACTATCCTTGACCAGGAGAAAGGTGCCAGAGGAGGAGGTTCTCAGACCGCCATTGTGGTGAGAGGACGATGGCGTTGTATATCATCCCTCCCCACTGTTGTGAGAGGACAGTGGCTTGAACCTTGTCTCCACTCTAAGGTCCGTGTGATCTGGTCCCTCACCATCGTGAGAGGATGGTGGGCCTATTACCATCAGGACTCCCCAGTGACCGTGAGAGGGTCATTGGGGTAGAGGATCTTTTCTTTTCTTCCACAGGACATTTTATTCTGGCCCTTGCTTTGTGAGGCCTTACTGCCCAGAGGTGATGAAAAACTGAAGTCTATCTATTCGGCAGCTGAACTGAGGGCCCTGAGGAATGCCCCCCTTTCTCAGGTGTGGCCCTCAGACCTTTCCCGGTCATACCTCGAGGATGGCTCTTGGGTGCCAGAGAGGAGATATGACGCAGTTGGGGATTTTAATTTTAGGGATTTTAAGGGGTCTTTTAAATTATTTAAATTTTTGACAAAATTTTTAATGGGGTTAGGGCAAGGGAATTTATTAATTGGGTTAGGGAGGAGGCCCGGGCTGGGTTTGGGGGACAACCCGCCTGGGGATAAGGCCAGACCAGGGGATACCTGCGACTGGGAGGCCTTGGGATCGGGGACGGTCGTTCCGAAGATGGGGGTTTCCTCTGGGGAGGGGGATGAAAGGGTTATCCCTACGATCGGTGGGAGAGGCAGGTATGGTGTTGACAGGGGGTCTTATCAAGTGATGGGAGCTCGCCCCCGCTGTTTACAAGCGGTGGTGCGCTCCGGCCCCCAGGTCATGTCTCGCTCCCTGAGTTATTTGAATGATCAGGCCCCGGGCCTCCGGCTGATGCTTTGCAATGCCAGGTCTGTAGTGAATAAAGCCCCCCTTGTTCACGATCTCGTCACGGAGGGGGGTGCGGACCTGGCGGGCATTACCGAGACCTGGCTGGGACAGGAGGGGGGTGTCCCTCTAGTGGAGATGTGCCCAGCCGGGTTTCGGGTCTTTCATCGGCCGAGGGCCGAGGGGAGGGGTGGGGGGATTGCAGTAATTATTCGGGAGGATCTAGATCCTAGGGAATCCACTGTTCCTCAGACGACCGGATGTGAGTCCCTGTTTGTTAAGTGTGGTTCCGGGGTTCAGATGGGCCTATTGATCACATACCTGGCTCGCTGCTATGTGACATCGGCTCTGCCTGAGCTCCTCGAGGTCATAGCCGGTCTGGCGGTTGAGACCCCCAGGCTGATGGTCATGGGGGATCTCAACCTGCCTTCGGCCGGTGGGGCCTCGGGGACTGCTCAGGAGTTCTTGGCTTCCATGACAGCCTTGGGCCTGACCCAATTAATTAAGGAACCCACGCATACTGGGGGTCACATTCTGGATCTGGTTTTTGTCTCTGGACAGTGGCAGGATGATCTAGGTGTTGGGGATGTTTCTGTTGAACCCTTGTCATGGTCAGATCATTCGCTCCTTAGGCTAGACTTCCAGGCCGCTCCTCCCCATCGCAGGGAGGCGGACCAAATACGTTGGTACCGCCCCAGGCACCTGATGGATCCAGATAGGTTCCTGATGGAGCTTGGGCCATATCCCGACATTCGGACTCACGACTCGGTGGGGGACCTAGTCGCCACCTGGGAAGGGTGGCGGCTGGGGCCCTGGACCGGGTCGTGCCCTTGCGGCCTCTGACCCGGCGCTGCTCTCACTCAGCCCCCTGGTTTTCCGGGGAGCTGAGGGAGATGAAGCGCCAGAAAAGACGCCTGGAGAGTATTTGGAGGACTACTCGCTCCGGACCTGACCGAACACTTTTACGGTCTTTTATTAAGACCTATTTAGTGGCGATAAGGGTGGCAAGGCGTCTTTACTTTTCCACCCTTATTGCATCCGCAGGAAACCGCCCGGCTGCCCTGTTTAGAGTGACCCGCTCCCTCTTAGAAGGGGGAGCGCGGGAGGACCCCTTGCAGAGACAGGCTGAGGATTTTTCACAGTTCCTGGTGGATAAAATCACTGAGATCCGGAATGGCTTGGACTCTGAATGGGCAGCTCTGGGTGGGGAATCGGGGGCAGAATTTGGAACAGTCATTTGGGACGAGTTTGATCCTGTGACCCCCGAGGACGTGGACAGGTTACTGCGGGGACTGAATGCGACCACATGTTTATTGGACCCGTTTCCCTCCTGGCTGGTGTTGGCCACCCGGGAGGTGACACGAGGTTGGTTCCAGGGCATTATTAATGCTTCCTTGAGTGAGGGATATCTACCCGCCGCCTTGAAAGAGGCGGTGGTGAGACCCCTCCTCAAGAAACCATCCCTGGACCCAACTTTGTTATCTAATTATCGTCCTGTCTCCAACCTTCGTTTTATGGTGAAGGTTGTTGAGAGTGTGGTGGCACAACAGTTTCCCCAGCACCTGGATGAAGCTGTCTATTTGGATCCACGCCAATCGGGCTTCAGGCCCGGGCACAGCACAGAGACGGCGCTGGTCGCATTGGTGGATGATCTCTGGAGGGCCCATGACAGGGGTTATTCCTCTGTCCTGGTCCTCCTAGATCTTTCGGCGGCTTTTGATACTGTCGACCACAGTATCCTATTGCAGCGGCTGGGGGGGTTGGGGGTGGGAGGTACGGTGGTTCTCCTCCTTCCTCTCTGACCGCTCGCAATTTGTGTTGGCAGGGGGGCAGAGGTCGGCCCCGAGGCCCCTGGTTTGCGGGGTGCCTCAGGGGTCGGTGCTCTCGCCCCTCCTGTTCAACATATATATGAAGCCACTAGGTGAGATCATCCGTGGCTTTGGGGTAGAGTTCCATCAGTACGCTGATGACACCCAGCTGTACATCTCTACCCCAGGCCACCCCGATGAAGCCGTCGAAGTGATGACCCGATGCCTGGAGGCCGTGCGGTGTTGGATGGGGCGGAACAGGCTTCAGCTCAACCCATCTAAGACTGAGTGGCTGTGCTTCCTGGCACCCCGATACAGCCGGTTGGTTCCATCGCTGGCTGTGGGGGGGGAAATTCTTGCCCCCACAGAGAGGGCCCGCAATCTGGGTGTCCTCCTGGATGTACGGCTGTCATTGGAAGATCATGTGGCGGCCGTCGCCAGGGGGGCTTTTGGACAGGTCCGTAGGATCTACCAGTTGCGACCCTTTCTGGATCGGGATGCGCTTCGCACGGTCACTTCCGCCCTGGTGATCTCCCGCCTAGACTATGCCAATGCTCTCTACATGGGGCTGCCTTTGAAGAGCATCCGGAGGCTCCAGTTGGTGCAGAATGCAGCCGCGAGGGTGGTAATGGGGGCACCTAGGGCTCCCATGTTATGCCACTTCTACGCGCGCTGCATTGGCTCCCGGTGGCCCTCCGGGTGCGCTTCAAGGTCTTGGTCACTATCTTTAGAGCGCTCCATGGCTCGGGACCAGGTTACTTGCGAGACCGCCTCCTGCCACCATCGGCTTCCCACCGACCGGTACGCTCCCATAGAGTGGGCCTCCTCGGGGTGCCGCTGGCTGGACGGCTGGCGACCCCGAGGGTGCGGGCCTTCTCATTGGGAGCACCCCCTCTCTGGAATGAATTACCCCCAGAGGTAAGGGCCGCCCCCGATCTCATGGCCTTCCGTCGGTTGCTCAAAACGCATTTATTTCGGCAGGCCGGACTGGCCTAGGGGTTTTTTAAATTTTAATCGGGTTTTAATCTTTTTAATACTTGCTTATATTTTATTAGAGCCATATTGTATTTCAGTTTTTAAATTTTAATATTTTATGTTGTCTCATATTTTGTACCTTGTATATGTGTTTTTATTGGCTGTTCACCGCCCCGAGTCCCTTCGGGGAGAGGGGGCGGTATATAAATCAAATAAATAAATAAATAAATAAAATAAATAAATTTGGCAGTGAATTTAGTAAATATTCTTTGATTTTCATAAAAAACAAATGATTTGATTTTACTGTATGTCATTTTTAGACTCTTGGAGAATGTTGAACTTTTTCCAGTTCATAATTATTACTTTCATAATTCATTACCCCTAAGATGTGAAAAAGTTAGTTTGTACATACAAATGCACATACCCCAAATCTTCAGGATTACAGTGCAACTGAGAAATGTAGGGTTGAGAGATTATGTGATGACCCAGGGCGTGGTACAAAGGCAACACAGTTACATAAGTAAGAAAAGTCCCTTTAATACCTCCAACTTTGCCCCCAGTGTCCAGTTACCTTCGGCTGGAGAAAAAACTCTCCCAAGAACAGTCTAAGTGGAGGAAATTCAATCCAAAAACAAAGTACATATAAACTGTAAATAAAAATCCACACAAACCATGCTTCAGCAATTAAGTGGACAGGGCAGGATAAGGAATTGTAGACTTCAAAGGCCAACAAAACACACAGTTGGGAAGATAAGCCTCAACAAACAAAGATAACTCACAGTTTGCTTCCAGCAATTTAGCTGTGCGTAGTATTAGATATGGGCTATATTAAAGAGGCAGGACAACGGTAGAAGGAAAGGATTTCTTTATTTAGCTCTGAACAAAAGACAGCCGCCCGGTGTGCCTGCTGTTCTTTTTACAGGCTGCTGTCCACAATTTCAGCCACTGACGGCTGTTCATTTTCCTGCCTGGAAAATGAACCAATGGGGGAAATCTGACATCACTGACTTTTCCCATTGAATATCTAACACCCCTCCCCTCCTGGAAGAAGCATTCATCCGATCAGCTCTCACTCACAGATATAATCACGTAAGTAGGAGGGACTCCTGTGAGTGCGACTGGACCTTCACAGTTCACCCCCCTCCCAGCGGTGGCAACCTGACTAGTTGGGTCTGTTGTCACTCCAGAGCCAGCTTCAGGGTTTTTCAGGGGCGGGGCTGGCTCTGATGGAGCAGAGGGCTCTGAGTTCCTTTGCTGGATTTCCCCCCCTTCAGCTAAATTATCTTGTGGTGTACTTGAGTTTGAGTCACACCCTAGAGTGGAGAGGCTTGTGTTTTCAGTATTTGTAGTTGTTAAGGTTGGTCTTACCTCTCAATGTTGTGCTTCTGTTTCTGAGGTTTTCTGGTCATTCAGATTCCAATCCAATCATCCCCAAACATAGAGTTTGGTCTATGTGTCTGCTCCATATTTTCCCATCTTCTAGTTCTACTCTATAAGATCAGGGGCCTGTGACTTGCACTACTCGTGAGCATAGACCAATTGACTTATGTTCAAATATCTGCATTTACTCATCAAATCTGCGGGTGTGCTTGGATTGTAGTGTGGGTGTAATCTATCTAGCTCTGATCTTAACTTCCGCCCCATTAAAAGTTCTGCTGGAGTTCTGTGTATGGCGGCCGAAGGTGTGATATGTTGTATCATTAAGAATTTGTCTATTTTCATTTGCCAATCCCCTGGTCACATTTTTGCTAAGGTTTCCTTCATGGACCTTACAGCTCTCTCTGCCAGCCATTATTCTGGGCGTGTCCAGGTGCTGATAATGCATGGCGGATTCCCTGTTCAGCTAGGAAACATTCAAAATTGTTTGCTGTGAATTGGGGCTCTTTATCTGATACCACAACATCTGGTAACCCATGTGTGGCAAACAATTTCCTCAATACCTTAATTACAGCATCTGCTGTGGTGGTTTTCATGATCGTTACTTCCACCCACTTTGAATATGCATCAACAGTTATTAGAAATGTTTGCCCCTGCATTGGCCCTGCCAAGTCTATGTATTCTAGACCAAAGTGCTTTGGGTGATTCCCATTCTATGGTTGGTGCTGAAGGGGGTGTGTATCTAGATTCCTGACAAGTCGTACAACCCGCAAACCATTTTTCAATTTCCTTATCCATTTCCTTACCAGAAGTATAACTTCTGGCTAATGCTTTCATTCTTACTATCCCTGGGTGGCCCTCATGCAACATTCTTAAGATTTGTTCTCTCAGTGTCTCAGGTATCACAACTCTATCCCCCCACAACAAACACCTTTTAATTACAGACAGTTTATTTTGCCAAATTTTAAATAGTTTAAAGTCACCTTCCAGCACCCAGTTTAAAATACGTGCCAGAGTTTTGTCTTTGACTGAGTGTTTGGCTATCTCTGATGCTGTGATAGGGCCGGTGGTGATGTCTTCAATGAGGAGCATGGATATGGCTGGAGCTGGGTCTTCAACAGGTTCCGGAAGGGAGCAATGGCTGAGTGCATCTGCATGAGTTATGGTCTTGCCCGGTTGATGTACAAGGCGATAGTTGTATGCAGCTAAGAAAACAGTCCATCTTGTCATTCTAGGGGACAATATGTTTGGTGTTAGTTTGTTTCCTGCTATGATGCCTAGGAGTGGTTTGTGGTCTGTGACTAGTTCAAATTGTCTCCCATAAAGATATTCATGAAAACGCTTAATGCCTGCTACTACAGCCAGTGCTTCCTTATGTAGCTGGCTGTAATTCCGTACAGCTTTGGATAAAGTTTTTGAGTAAAAAGCAATGGGTGCTTCTCTGCCATTCGGGAATTTATGCCTGAGAACAGCCCCTACCCCAAAAGGAGATGCATCACATGTTAGTGAAAGAATGTTTCATTGTATTGTAAAAGAACACAGTTAGAAGTTAGGAGTCCTTTTATGGATTCAAATGCAGTTGCTTCTCTGTGCCCCCAAGTCCTTTCTGCATTTTATCAAGAAGTCTGTGAAGTGGTTCAGCAACTGTTGCTTTCTATGGTAGAAAAATACTGTAAAAGTTTAAAAGGAAAGCCTGTAATTCTGTTTTGTTTGTTGGAGTGGGACCTTCCTTAATTGCTTTTATTTTACTATCGGTGGGGTGTAAACCTGTCTCATCAATTAGATATCCCAGAAATTCAACACTTGGTACTGCTATGTGATATTTCTCTTTTTTGAGTTTAAGGCCAGCTTCTTGGAATCTGCTCAAGACTAGCCTTAGTCTTTGTTTAAGTTGTTCTTTGTCCTCTGCTGCCACGAGGACATCATCAAAATAAGATACCACTCCCACAATGCCCTGTAGTAGGCATTCCATTATGCTTTGAAATAGTCCAGGGGCTACGCTGACCCCAAATTGCAGTCTTTTGCATTTGAAAGCACCCATGTGTGTTACAATGATTTGAGCTTCTGCTGTTTCTCCATCCAAAGGTAACTGTTGATAGGCTTGAGCCAAGTCTAATTTGGCAAAAAAAAAAATCCCTTTTCCTATTGAATGTAATAGATGTACAACTGGCACTGGGTACGTGCTCTGTTGCAATGCCATATTAATTGAAATTTTATAATTAGCACAGATTCTGATTGACCCATCTGGCTTAACTGGAGTGACTATAGGGGTCTCCCACTTAGCGTGATCAACTGGTTCTAGTACTCCCTGGGCTATGAGTTTATCTAATTGTTCATCCACTTTGGGTCTCAAGGAGAAAGGGACTCACCTAGGTTTTATTCTGACAGGGGGAACTTTTGGATCAAGGTTGAGGGAAATAGGGGTCCCCTTATACTTGCCTAGGATTCCATCGAGCACATCCTTGAATTCAGTCTGCAGGTCCTCTCTCATTTGATTGTGCTCCTCTGCTTGCATGGTATGGATTGTCACCTCCACTCCTATGGCTCTAAACCATTCTATTCCAAGGAGGCTTGGTACTTCTTTGTCCATGATGGTTAAAGGCAATTCACCGGTGAAGTTTCTGAATTTTACTGGAAAAATTTATCTTCCTAACATGGGAATTCTGTTCCTTTGGAAATCTTTTAGTATTAAACATTGTGGTTTTAGTTGTTGTCGAGTTATGCCAGGGATTGCTTCTTTTATAGTTGTCCTGGACACCATAGATATGTAGGATTCAGAATCAATTTCCATATCACAAGGTTTTTCTCCTATTATCACTGTGATGTTGAATTTCTTTGATTTATAGTGATCAGAATGCCCCACTATTGTGTGTTCATAGTCTCTGTCCTTCTCCATTCTATCCTCTTCCCTCCTGTAATTTGAATGAGGAGGTCTCTGGAATCCCTTTGTTGTGGGCCACATGGATGATTTGGGAACCCTGCTTGTCTCTGACTGGGGTATGCTGGCAGATTTGCTCTGCATGCTTCAGCAATATGCCCCCTTCTCTCGCATCAGCGACAGATTGTATCCCTGAATTTGCAAACTGCCTTGGGGTGGTTCCCTTTACAGCCTGCACACCATAGAGGTCTCTGGCTCATCCCATGGGGCCCCCCTGATCTTCTATCAGGTTTTACTCCATATAGTTCTTCCTCCTTTTCTTCGGAGAGTTCTCCAATCTCCCCCTCTCCCTGATATTTGCTGATTGTCCCCCATGCTGAGTGAACACTCTCAGATTTCTCAATTTTAGCTGCTGGTTTTTCTGAGATTTCTGCTGCTCGGGCTTCCTCTATTACTTCTTTTAAAGAGATGCTCTTTTTAGTTAACAATTTCCTTTCCAATCTCAGGTCCCTCATTCCAACTACAATTCTATCTCTTAAAGTTATTTCTACATTTTCAAACTCACAGCCTGCAGCAATATCTCGTAGGTCTGTAAGGTAATCATTTATGGTCTCACCTGGTTTCTGTTCTCTGTGGTAAAAGTCAAGCCGGTGAGCCAGTGATGATGCAGTGGGAGCACAATGTTCTTCTAACGTCTTCTGTAATTCTTTCCATTCCATTGTTTCCACATCTTTGGGAGCAGCTAGGGTTCTAGCCGTTTTGTAAAGGCGATTTCCACAATATCCCAGGAATAGAGCGCTCTTCCTCTGTTCTGTTGCATCCTGTAGTGAATTCACTTCTAAAAACATTCGAAATTATCCCATGTACGCGACTTAGTTATGCTTTTTTGGATCAAAAGGTTCTGGTTGAGCGTGGGTCGACATTCTGATGATCAGCATGGTGATAGCAGCATTCTGTTGTTAGAATTTTCCATCTTCGCCTCATTTCCTTTGTTCTCTTCTAGCATCCTATCCTCGTCACCAGTGTTAGATATGGGCTATTTTGAAGATGCAGGACAATAGTAGAAGGAAAGGATTTCTTTATTTAGCTCTGAACAAAAGACTGCCGCCTGGTGTGCCTGCTGTTCTTTTTACAGGCTGCTGTCCACAATGTCAGCCACTGACAGCTGTTCATTTTCCCGCCTGGAAAATGAATCAATGGGGGAAGTCTGACATCACTGACTTTTCTCATTGAATATCTAACATGTAGCTTGCCTTTTTAAACACTGTTTTCCCAGCTTCAGCTAATGAAGGGAATCAGAGTCCTTTCCTCCCCCGTAAACCACTCAACTCACGTTGCTCCCTTCTCTGTTCCTCCCTGCATGTCCTAGGATGAAGAGGGGGTTGGCCTGGATCTTCTTCTGAGTTCACTCTGCCTTGCTCTACCTCTCCCCTGCTCTGCCCAGTCAGACTGTGCCTTTCCCCAGTTTCTTCCACAACCACCGGAGCCACACCAGTGTTTTTTACTACCAATTCTGTGGGCATGGCTTGGTGGGCATGATGTGGCTTGGTGGGCATGGTTTGGTGGGCGTGGTAGAGGAAGGATACTGCAAAATCTCTATTCCCACCCCACTAACCTGCTTTCCAGCTCCATTCTCCTGTGCAGGGCAACAAAAGAAGACCCAGCCAATCAGCTGTGACTTGGAAGGCAGAGAATATATGGAGGCAGGACCAGTCAGAGGTGGTATTCCGAACTACTCAAAATTTCCGCTACTAGTTCTCCGAATTACTCAAAATTTCCACTACCGGTTCTCTAGAACTGGTCAGAACATGCTGAATACCACCTCTGAGCCACACTCCCACTCCTTGTCAGCTGCTCGACCTCCCCCTCAGAATCAGATTCGAACAGGGGCACTTTCAGATTACTTCATATCAGTGCTGTATGTATGTTATCCCCCAGCAGGAAAGGCAATTTCACTTACGATGAACGTGCTGCATAATAGACAAAGAAGGGGTACAAAATAATCAATTCTTTATTTTTATGCTAGTCAGATCCATTTTAGCTATGGCTGGCTCCGCTTATCATCAGGTTGGGCACTGGGCCCATGATATTTTGGTGCCTATAAGAGAGAAACTTTAAAGGACTTGTTTGAGCTTGCTAATGAGTTGAAATATGCTCAATGTGAAAGATGACATCATTTGTTTGATATACATTCAAACAAACTGTATATATTGTATATATTGATATACAGTCTTTATTCACTAATTTTACACTTCATGAAACAGTTGACTATATGTGCAGTTTAATGGGATCTAACCAGATATCAATTCCTATACCAATTGACATTCTCAAACAGGCTGTATTATTATGCACTGAAAATGTTTCTTTTCGTTTCTTTGGTCAATCTTATTAATAGATTCATGGGGTTGTGATGGGAAGCCCTTTAGGTCCAATTTTAGCTGACTTCTTCATGTATAAGATTGAATCACAGTCCTCTGATCATATATCCAGGTTGTCATATTATAGATGCCATGTAGAAGATACATTGATTTTTTGCCCATCAAGACAGACTATTGATGACTTTGTGTATCATCTGAATGGCTGTCATCCCAACCTGAAAGTCACCATCGAGTATGAAGTAGATTTGCGGTTATCTTTCCTGGATATACTAATCATCCAAAGGAGTGATGGCTCCATTAAAGAATGGTATATAGGAGGTCAACATAGTCTGGCCAGTATCTGAATTTCTCAAGCTTTACTCCAATTAGGTAAAAATGTGCGCTGGTATGGACACTATTTATAAGAGGTCATCAAATTTGCACTGAGGACAGTTTAAAAGAAGAACTAAAATATTTAACCCAAACACTCTGCTCAAATGGTTATCCCAGGTGCTTTATTAACAGGTACAGTAAAATAAGAGAACCAAAGCCAAGAGTTCCAACTTCCAGTAAAAAGAAGGTATTTATTGAGCTGCCCTTTAACACGCCTGTCAACTCAACACTTAAACACCTTAATTGAAGCAACATTCAGTATGGTTGAACTTCACATATTACATCAAACCCAGAGGCTACTGCTGCCCCTAATTAAGGAAGCACAACCTATCAGCACCAAAACTCATTATGTTTACCAATTTGTTTGTAATTGCAGAGACAATTACATTGGCAGAACTGATAGGTGTTTGGCTTTCAGAATAAAGGGGCATCTTCCAAAATGGGTCCAAACAGCCTTGAGTAATTCAACAACAACAGCAAATCATGGCCATAAAATGCCTTCTTCAGCCATTGTGAGAGACGTACTTTCCATGGGTCACCAGGTGGATCAAAACTCTGTGTTTAAAGCTCTACTATGCCATTGGAACTCTCATTTCCTGTGTTTTGCTGAGGCTGTTAACTGTTTGAAGCTGCCCCTTGTGAATGCAAAAATGGCTTTATATCAAGCTACGCCTCCTGTGGGTATAAGACTTGCTATTGGTTGCTTTCCTGCATATATTATATCCTTAATTAATTAATGGTCTTGCTAGATCTTATATTTGAGGCTGATTTTAACTGTGTTATTGTAATGTAGGAACTGATGAGTCAATGCAAAATGCTTGCATCTACTTTTGTTCATCTTTTGACTGTATTGTTTAAATTGTTTATCTATTCCTTAATAAGGCTTTGTGGCCAGTTGTTTGCTATACTAAACAAGCAGTTCCATTCAGTTTACATCTCTGAAACAGTTTTTCAGATTTATTGTTAAGGTAATGAAGATTTAATAGTTGACCAGCTTCTGTAAAGCTGCTGTAAGCCAGGATAATAAACTGAGGATGAGACGGCAGGGTACTGGCACTTTAAGAAACTGTCTATATAAGGGACACCATATGAGGGCATATCTCTCTCCTCATGTTTTATCTCCATTGTAGTTCTCCATGTAGAGTTGAAGGTTGATTGATTGCCTGATATTTACTTAACACGTGTATGTATGTATATAGAAGTCTTGTATATAAACCACTGTTAAAAGACAAAGCCTGTGTCCTGTGTTTTACTCCTGGGTTGTCTCACAACAGTAGTCACACTGTAAACACTGACAGGTTATGGGCCCAGTACAGAGAGAAGACCAGAGTGACTGGAGAGACTAGAGAGAAGAGAAACCCAGTGAAAGCTTGCACCAGAGCCACAGGGGTTCTGCCACATGGTTTAATTGTGGTTAGTGGTTTTTGAAGGAAAACAGGCAACATGACCTCCATCGACGTAATGGAGGGTTTATTGGTTTCTCGGCTGAATGAGACAAACTACCTTTCTTGGAATATGAAGATGGAGTTGTATCTTCAGAGGGAGGAGTTGTGGACAATTGTTACTAATCCACCGGCAGTCCTGGTTGATGGGGACCAGAGGAAAAATGAGAAGGTAGGTATAATTCTGGCTTTAAAGGACAGTTGGCTGATCCACGTGAGGGGTCTCCAATCTGCGAAAGAGTGCTGGGAGGCATTGTGCAGTGTGTATGTGAGAGAAACTGCGGGCAGTAAAGTGTTGCTGGCAGGGAGTCTGTATAAAGCATAGCTGAAGCCAGGGTAGAGTATGTTCACACATCTGCAGAATATGAGAAGGACATTCCTTGAGTTAGAAGAAAGAGGAATGACATTTACTGAGGCACACAAGATGCATATGGTACTCAATTCATTGGATAGCTCATGTGACAGCTCTTGTTCTTGTGACAAGTCTAGAGTCTATGAAAGAGCGGGATTTAACCATGGTATATTTAACTGGTTCATTGTTAGAGGGGGAGTAGAAATGGCTGGAGATGTGACCAGGAAAGGGAGGAGAGAATGCTCAGCAGGTGTATGTATGTATACAGTAGTCTTGTATATAAACCACTATTAAAAGACAAAGCCTCTGTGTCCTGTGTTTTTCTCCTGGGTTGTCTCACAATAGTAGTCACACTGTAAACACTCTGACATTTACAGTGTTAACTAGAAGGCTGGATCTTCAGATCATGTTCATCTAAGTGGACTGACCATGGTTACATGATTGGTCAAAATTAGTTAAGTTATGAAAGCCAGACAGTTTTTTTTCCATTGCCATTTATTTTTACAATAAGCCCATATATCAACATAGAAAATTTAACGTTCTGTTTTGCACATGGATAAAGCTATTTTATATAAAGAAAAGAAAAGAAATGCAGACTTTGTTAAACCTCTTCTTTTAAGTCTTACTAAAGTATAAATATTTACTTTTTTTACTGCACTTTAATGGGATATCATAATAGTTCTTTCCAATTTGGCCAGCAAATGCAACATATGGGATTTGGAAAGAGGTGGGTGGATTAAGTGGTTACAAGATGGACATTTTACAAGTGCAAAAATATTAGCTACAATTGTATAGCTTACAGATAATAGGATACTTTGGTAAAGTAAAGGGCCCATATTTTCTTCATGGCTAACTGACTATTTAATCTTTCCTAGTCAACGGCTGAGAATTTTTGGTGATATCAGTTGCATAAGCTAATTGTGTAATATTTTTTTTGCCATTGAATGGGTGGGTCTTATACTTTTCCTTTTTCTTGGTCCCTTAAGAAGATCTCTATTCATGACAGAGGTTCATGAACAGTTAATCAAGAGTTAAATTGTGATTTTATATAAATAATTTAGATAGAATACATATCCACTAAGTATCTAGAAATACTTCAAAGAGGTCGTAGAATTCCCATTACTTTTGACTAAAAAGGTGTGTCAGTAAAATCCCTAATTATATTGAGTGGACATGAACAAAATCTGAAGACATCAAGTATACTTGCATCCACTTCCAAAGAGCTGTTTGAATGTCTGAGTGCTACTTTTCCAGTAAGTGGACTATACTCTTGCTTCCGTACCAAAGAACACATTACTGCTGAAACATAGAGCAAATTACTTCACACACTGGATGTAAATAAATGTATCCAACCCTACTCAGCTAATGAAATCAATATCTAGACAGTAAGAATTCTATATTATTCAGTAGTGTAGTTATTTCACAACTGGAAGTATCTTTATGAACTGACTTGTCTAGACTTTATCTCATAAAATGTTGTGCAAACCACTATTGAGATGTGGAATAAAAAGAATAGCATGTACTAACAAAATTCTAGGAAATTGTTTCCAGGATTATGTGTTGTATCAAGCAATGGTGGGATTCAATTTTTTTTACTACTGGTTCTATGGGCATGGCTTGGTGGGCATGGCGTAGCTTGGTGGGCATGGCTTAATGGGCATGGCAGGGGAAGGATACTGTAATATCTCCATTCCTACCCCTCTCCAGGGGAAGGATACTGTAAAATTTCCATTCCCTCCCCACTCCAGGCGGAAGGTTACTGCAAAATTCCATTCCCTCCTCACCCCATTAACCTGCTTTCCAGCTCTGGTCTCCTGTGCAGGGCAACAAAAGAAGACCCAGCCAATTAGCTGGGACTTGAGAGGCAGAGAATAGATGGGGATGGGGCCAGTCAGAGGTGGTGTTTGCCGGTTCTCCGAACTACTCAAAATGTCCACTAGTGATTCTCCAGAACTGGTCAAAACCTGCTGAATACCACCTCTGGTATTGAGAGAGATGCTTCTACTTGTTACATTTGTGGAAGTAACTATCAGCAAAGATTTTCAGCAAAGACAAAATTGAGATAATGTTTGTGAAACCACACACTTCTAATGGTATTTCCAGACTATTGTGGAATTGATATTGCAATGTTTGGACTAGTTTTTCAATAGACTGCAACTGGGAGGAGGAATTTGTGAAAATTTGCAGTATATCCTAACTTTTAACAGTAGAATTCTTAGTCAAGCCATACTGGTGATGTTCATGGGAATTTTTTTTTAAATAATCCCTTTAGTCATCCATTTACTGCTTTCTTTATTTTAAACTTTTATGTTACAAAAATAAAAGATGACAGGTTTGAAGGTCCTGAGATTTGTAGCTCAGTATTAAAATATTTCAAGCATAGCTATGAGGTTACAATTAGTAATGGCATTTGAAAGAGAAACACATCCTTTTCCTACCAATTAGGCTTTCATTTTTATTTCAGCAATCTTGAAATGAAAGTTATACATGCTAACATTTGCAGAGACTTTGAACTTTCTTTACATGTGTTCTATTTTAAGGATGGCCCTGAAATTTGTCTTCGCATGCATACACTGTAAAATTAGAACATTTTCCTCCCTCCTCTTTCCCCAATAAAGAATGGAGCCCAATAACTAGGGCATTTTTTTTTCTTTTTCTTTTATGTTCTAACAGAACTTTAGTCAAACATTAAGTATGCATTTTGAACATATGACAAACCCTTTACTGTTTCGCAAACAGAGCTGTTTAAAGAAAGGAATGACTTAGGTGGAATGTTTCTCAAGCCATTAATGGCTTTTTTTAATCTGTTTTCAGTTCCCCCCCCAAACCAATTTTGTCATTTCCTTCTGAATAATGTAACAAAACATTATAAGAAAATCTTTAAGTAGCATGAATATCAAATAGTATCTATTAAACCCTGAATCATGCTATTCAAATTGCTTCAATCTACCTTAAAAACAGAGGACAAGCGTTTTCCTTGTGAGGAAAAAAAATCAAATAATACCATCCGTGTAGAATCTGCAGTGTGACTGTTGTCGGATTGCAATGCTTTACATTACTTCACAAACCAAATGTAAGATTAAAAATTTTAAAGGAAAAGCTGTTGCATTTTTTGTTAGCTATTTGGAGTTCTCAGATTTGGAATCTTATCAAAAGTGATTAATTACACTAGTGCCTCACAGGTGTCTATAACCAGTAATAACTATTTTAAATTTTCAAAGAATGAACTTTTAAAGAATGTGAATTTTCAAATCCTACTTGATAGCATTATGTGCTTAGTGTGATTTTGTTTCCATATTTTTCTTTTTGTGTGTTGAAGGAAAATAGCAAACTATTAGAAATGAATATTGTTAGTTAAATTATGTCAAAATACATCCTATAATCCTAATTCAGCTTTCAAGTGATTTCTTGACTACCTACACAATAATACGAGTGATTTTTCATGTACCAATGGAACCCAAACATCTAGATTTTAGGTTAAAATTAATTGATAACATCTTAACTGACCCAAAATATAAGCCTTTTTTTTATGATGGCAGCCAAAATAAACACACAAAACATCCATTATATTGGCTATATCTTATTAACTATGTAGAAAACACTTTCCTTTTCTTTCCAATGAAGAAAAAGACCTGCAATTTCATGTGATTGTTGCTGTTAAATAGTTGCATTTTTAATGCAACATTAAAAATGCTATATTCTCCTCTAGCATGTTAATTAATATCAGTAATCCACTACATCAGTTTATGTTGTAAGAAATTTGCTCTATTAGTCTAGTGCTATAGCAATCACATAATCTATTATTGGCTGCCTTCTTATATGAAAGGTGGCTATTGCATTGCTAGCTGGAAATATGAATAGTAGTGCTCATTCTGTTAACTGTAGGTGAATGGGGAGTTAAATCTGTTAATATTTATGACATATTCTTATTGAATCCATATAGGCAAAGTTCAGTCCTTAGATTTATGCATGAAATAACTGCAAAACCAAAATATCTGTACTTTCTTTAAATCTTCAAAGATGAAATAAAACAATTAAAATAAAACTAGTTTATTTTATTCAATAACATTATTTTCAACATTTCTCCTTCTGATTTAAATATTAATATTTTATAAAATACTGATGTTTGTTGGTATTTACTTTTTGCAACCTCCTGAGATCTCCTTTAAACAACCTTGGAATTAAAAAATGTAGTGTTATTACAAGCTTAAGAAAAGATAATAATGAATAATAAATTCCGGATGTATCAGTGAAAAGGTGATGATCAAACTTGAATATACATAAGTTTCAAACTTGGTTGAAAAAGTATGTTCCATAGTTCTTAAAGATAGCATCTTATGTAATACAACATGACAAACCATTTTAGATATTGTCCTTCTATTAGTTTGGTTTGGAAGCCATCATTGGAAATCTCTGCAGGATTTAATGCACTTCAGCGCCTACTGCCTTACTTCCTTGGCAGATGTCAATAATCTCATTTGAAGAATGTTAAATAAGAAAAGAAACCATTGATTTCAAGCAAACAAACAAACAAAATAGGTAATGGGAATTACAACACATCTAATACTTTCCCAGGAAATGAATGAATTAGAATTGGCATGTTATTTCTATATAAAATGAATACAAACAATTCATAAAATCAAACAGAAAAATCTAGTATTCTTTCTATAGATTCCATAGTGGTTATAATGGTTATTGTGAAGCAAGTAATACAGACTGGGTTTTTTTGTTGTTATTCACAACTATTTACTACGTGTAATATTAGACAATTAGACCATCTTTAATTTCACTCAGTGTGCTGCTTTAAAAAGGTGATGGGAAAAGGGCAAAGTGTAGCAGAGTGATAAAAACATGAAGAAAGGATCATTTGTGGGGACCTCCCAAGAGCAAGTGATTTCACACTTACCTCAATAGGCACCCATGTGCGTGCATGTGTGGGTGTACACACACACACACACACAGAGACTGGTGAATTGCTGCAAGTATGACTCTAGGTATTGGCCTAGCCAGACCACTGCTTTAGATTAAAAACAGTTTTATCCAAGCATTCCCCCCCAAAATGTTTAAAATGCACACACACACTCAAACTATACTAATGAAGCAGGGGGGAAAACTCCACCCCTATCTATACAGCAGTCTCTTCATTTCTCTTTTTAAAAAATGTAAATATACAAATCTTAATGACATATAAAACAAAATCAACATGTGGATGGTAAAACAGGAAGACTGATGCTACAAAGAAATTTCCAAAACCATATGTACAAGACCCTGTTTTTCCTCATATTTCATAGATTGTAATGCATGTTTAACAGCAGCAGTCGAGGATGTAGTTCCAGGCACCAGACTGCAGACTTTGCTTCTGATCAAAGGAGCTGATGTCACCCTTGCACTGATGTCACCAAATGACACTGGAGATACTAGTTTCCCGTGGTAAGAGGGGCAGGATTGCACTGTTTGTATGAGCCTCATCAGGATTCTGCTCTCGGTTAGTTTTTGTCTGTGGTCTCTGTCCATTAATAAGTGTCATTGGGATATTGCAATAAGTATGCTGGTTACCTATTGAGGTAAGAGGCAGGGTGCCAGTAGGAGGTACATCATATTCATAGCTTCGATAATAGTGTTTCTGACGCATCTGTGAATGATATGTATTATGAAAAGTGGAACGCAAATCAGGGTGGGCAGTGGCAAGAGCAGTGGAGGTAGCAGCAGCCATTGAAATTGCTGAGACCGTTTGCAATTCCCCAAAGGGCCCCTGCTCACTAACATCTAAAACTGGCTCATGGGTAATAGGTTCTATCCTCTTAAAAGGCATTTCATACTGTAAACGTTTCCAGAATTTGGAATTCAACTTGTTGCATTTTGGTCCATGCCATTTAATAACAGTTAGAAGCTTGATGGTATGTTTCAGTGCCTCAACTTCCTGGTAGTTCATAATTCCTCGCAGTTCACTGCATTCAATGAGGATCACTTTAATTTCTCCTGTAATAAGCATGTTCCTAAGTCTGGTTTCCAATTCAAAGATGCTCCAGCCTCTTCTGACCACATAATTTGGAGTCATGACAATTATCAGTCGCTTGCTTTGGTCTACACATCTTGCCACGTCTTCTATGTAGGCTGATAAGCAAAAGAACAATTCAAGATCAGAAAAAACCCTATACCTGGACTGTGATCTGTAAGCAGATTTCCCCCCCCCAAGTTTTATTGGATTTTTATTTTTAAGTATACATCAGTATCTTTAAGAAGATCTTAAATAAGTACTATTAATTTACATCTTAAAAAGCATTCAACGCAAATTTGGAAAGAAATATTTACATGTACATCTCTGTTAAGAGGTATTGTTCCTAGGTGAGAACCCATTCAGAATAGGAAGAAAAAAGGAAGAGAAATAGCTTCCTCCAGAGCTGTTTATAAAACCCTTACCCTAACCCTTTCCAGGAAGCAAATAGAGAGCAACCTTCTCCGAAGGAAGAATATAAGGAACTATTTTTACTTCTTGGAGGGGGGAAAATTCAGGTAAATTTAATTTGAAAAAAAAAAAAGCACAATGAAAGAGCCAGTGTTTCCATAATACATATTTTTTTTATAGAATATATCCTACACCCATGATGGTGAACCTATGGCACGTCTGCCGGAAGTGGCATGCAGCCATTTCTGCCGGCACGTGAGCTGTCGTCCGGAACAGATCCACTGCACATGTGTGCACGTCCCCTGCCAGCCAGCTGATTGTTGGGTATTTTCTGCACATACACGTGGGGAGACGCATGTGCGGGAGACACGCATGCATGCGCAGGTGGGCAGGGTGCATGGGGGGGTCACGCACGCATGTGCAGGTGGGTGGGTAGGGTCACATATTCATTGCATTATGGGTGCAGGCACTTTCAGCATGCGACAATGAAAAGGTTAGCCATCACTGTCTTAATACAGATTTTTATTGCATGCAGATGGACCTATTTGTCGACTTTTGGAATACAACTCAGCCTAATGCAATCTAATTTCATAATTTTGTCATTCCACTAATATGGCATGTTATGTCTGTGCAAACTGCAAGGGCAAAAAGGACACCTTTATTTAACTGGAACTGTTGAAGCCTGCCTGATGGATACTTTCAGTGGGTGGTGTCTATGAGAAAATCAATTTTACCGAGTTTGGTCTAAGTTGTCAAGGGAAAAAGATGATTATAAAAAAGATTGTCTAATAACTTTATATTTTAAGAGTAAAACAACTGATTAAAATTTGTGATGCTACAGTATATTGCTATTAATCCAAAGACATTTTCTCTTGTGTGCTTCTTGGTAGTCTCCATCATTTCAGGCTTCAAAGAAGTATATTTTCATTTAATAAAAAATATAAATAGGTTAAAGGATTCAGACCTATTTTGGGGCTGACCTTTTTTTTAAATACACTTTATTGAGTTTACAATTAAAATAGACAAACAACACATACGTAAATGTAAAAGAGAAAAGGAAAATAAGGAAAAAGGATAGAAAGAAAAAGACAAAAAATGGTTAAAAACATTTTCATCCTCAACAGTTTGTGGGACCTCCTTTTTATCCTTATTTTATGCCATATACACAATTAATCCTTACATATATATGTATATCACTACTACAATTCTATCATATCTTCTTTTACCTTTTAGTGTATATAATCTATCTTTGGTCTATCCATTTGTACCAGCAGTTCCAGCTGTCGTAATATATTGAAGTGTCTTTATCTTTTAATGCCAAGGTCAATTTGTCCATTTCTGCACAACTTGAATTTTTTTGAATAATCATTTCCTCTGATGGAACATGAGGCTGTTTCCAACATTGTGCAAAAGCCAGTCTGGCCACTGTCATTTGGGCTGACCTTTCAGCGAACTTTTCATTTCCGGGGATGTTTGTAGTAGTGGCAGAATAGGAAACCATTTAAATGCCATCTCGCATTATCTATCTATCTATCTATCTATCTATCTATCTATCTATCTATCTATCTATCTATCATCTATCTATCTATAATGTATAATTATATTAATCTAGTTCTAGACTATGTCTAGAATATATAGTCAGTTTTAGAAAACTGACAATTTAGTCTGATTTGTTTCTCCTGTTAGTTTTGGAAGATTTTATTCTTGTATGTGCAAGATATAAGACAAAATTTTATATAGACACTTTTAGTTAAACTAGACACTTTTTAATTAGGCTATTAAGTTAGCTATGGTATGGAATGAATTTTTCAAAGAACATTTAATTCTGTTACTATATATCTTATGTTAATAAAAGCTAGTATATTATACATATATAGAGTTCTTATTATTTTTAGTATTAGTACCATTGTAATTATAAATATGCTTTGATTACTTATCTTAATGGAATGTATAATAAACAGCAATAGTACAGTATCACATTAAAATGTACCTAAACAGCACATTGTGTATGTGCTATGCAAAATGAGTGCATGTGCATAAGTATGTGTGTTTAAAAACTTACTTCCAGTTGGAATTAAATCTCTGTCAGGAATGAATAGTTTGTACCCATAATGCTTTTCAAGCATATCTGGTAAGATCTCAAGAGCAAATCGTTCTTCTTCCCCAGTTTCCTGATTCCATTGGTCAGGATCCACTTTGGTATATGACAAATAGGCATCATAATCTTTGTTATCTGTAAATATAAAGGGACAGAGAAGAGAGACAGATGAAAAAGTTTATTTCATATTAATTTACTCTTCCTATTTTATATGTCCATGTAAATTATTCTGAAATATTTCTTAATTATTTCATCTTTTTTATTTGATCATATATTGCTAAGTAGCTGCTTGTGCTACATCTTCTCTATAATGTTTTCATGATCATAAAATGAAAAGAAATTCTCATTTCAATCTGAAAACTAAATTTCCTTCTTCATTTCCCTACCTACAGCCTTCATAAGACATTTGCAATATTCATAGCAACTTCAGCATTTTAATCTTATAAAGATCCTTATGTATGTTATTGCCTTGGGGCTTAAGAAATGCAGTCAAACAGACAACATCAAAAGTGATAGATGCATGCCCATTTTAAACTACAGGAAAAAATAATTAATTTTCACAATATGCCTTGGAAAAGTTCATAGGAGACATGCAAGAAATGTTTCTGTTTTTAAAAAATACTGTATTTTCCCATAAATGTTTATATTATAAAATAGAATAGATTTTGGAGGTCTCATAGTCCAGCTCCCTGCTCAAGCAGGAAACCCTAAACCATTTTAGACAAGTGGCTGTCCAGTCTTTCTTAAAAATCTCCAAGGATGAAGCACCTACAACTTCTGAAGGCAAACTGTTCCACTGGTTAATTGTTTTCACTGTTAGGAAGTTTCTCCTTAATTCCAAGTTGCATCCCTCCTTGATTATTTTCCATCATTGTTGTCCTGCCATCTGGTGCTTTGGAAAATAAGTTGACCCCTTCTTCTTTGTGGCAGCTCCTTAAATACTGGAATATTGCTATATTTTATAGTCTACATTTAATAATGATATAGGCCTGTAGTTCTTTATCTGTGTCAGATCCAAATCTTCTTTTGGAATTAGAATTATATTTGCTTCTGTCCAGGTATTTGGTATCTTGGCTTCTAGCAGTATTTCATTATAAACCTTTAGCATTGACAAACTCAATGTGTCTTGTAAATATTTATAAACTTCTGCACGTAATGCATCTGGTCCTGGGGACTTATTGTTCTTTTGTCTTTTTATTGCCTCCATCAACTCCATAATCATTATTCTTTCATTTAACATATTTTTAATGTTTTCAGGCACTTTTGGTAGTTTAGCTTTTGCTGCATCTTTTTAACACCCATTCATAAATCATTATTATTTTTTTGAAGAGATTTTTGGTTTTTTTCCCCCTCTGGACTTTTCTTTTTTTGAAGAGATTTCCCTTTCCCTCCCTCTATTCTGTTATAAGCTTTTAAAATATTATCTACTTGATTCCAACTTATCAGTCCTTTCTCTCCATTTTCTTTATTTTCTTGCATCTCACTTTGATTTTTATCTTCCACTGCTTCTTCTAATTTCTGGTTTATTTCCCAAATATCTTGTTCCTCTCCCCCACCCCCAAATTATTGCTGGCCTTCTACATTCAGTTATTTATCTTTAGGCACTCCTCTTGTCTCCTTATTGTTCTTTATAATTTATGCAGTAGTGAGATCCAATTTTTTTTTAGTACCAGTTCTGTGGGAGTGGCTTGGTGGGTGTGGCAGGGGAAAGATACTGTAAAATCTCCAGTCAGAGGTGGTATTTGCTGGTTCTCCAAACTTCTCAAAATTTCTGCTTCCGGTTCTCCAGAACTGGTCAGAACTTGCTGAATACCACCTCTGGTTTCATGCATGTTTTTAAGCATCAAAATTATTTCTTCATATCCCTCTATTATCCTCTGGTAATCCATTTTATTACAATTCAGTAAAAAAAATTACTCAATATACCTCTGTAATTCCAATGACTCAATATTTAAACACTCCCACTGATTCGGTTATCAGTAAAACAATCATTCTTATAGTTATATTTCCAAATCCCCTAAGTTTATAATTTTTAAAATTCTTTAGTATTTTATATTCCCAATTGTTTATCTTCCCAATTGTCCAAATTTTAAAGTCTTATTTAATTTTCCTTCTTTTCTCTTTTCTTCTATCCCTTTTCTTCTTTGACCTTGTGTGATGTTCTGTCAGATAGTATTAATTGTCCACATCCAAATTAATCTACTGTATTTTCTCCAATCTTTGGAGTCCTTAGTCCAATAACCAATTTTGATAGTATTTAATTAATAACAATTTAGTTTATCTTTAAAATCTTCAAAAAGAAAGTGAAACTCACTCAGTAATTCAAAATATTCAAATCACCTTCTGAGATAGAGTCAAGGTCAGACCGCTTTCCCAGCTTTGTTTACTTTCTTCTGTTAAGTGTATTAGACATTCCACACTTTCATTAGAGGATTTCACACTGTAGTACTTTTCTTCTTCCAGTAGATGGAACTCCTTCCAAGTTCCAGCATTAAACAGTATGTCAAAAACAGCTGGTTTCCCTATAAATCCCCGGGGGTTTAGAAGTAACAAATATAAAAGACAGTTCCTCCCAAGATTCACCTTGTTCTGAAGGCTTCCTGAGACAATAACAATCACATGCTGTTCCCAAAACCCTTTTTTAAAATTTCAACAGCTGTGAATTATATGCATTCACAGCCTGTAATGAGTCCCAAACAGTTTATGAATAGTCCAACAGAAGTCTGCCACAGTCTTTCGGGATAAGGCTGAGAAGCACCCACCTTTATCTCCCTGCCAATGACTAAATTGTACAAGGCCAATTTGAGCACAAAGTCAACACAGAGCTTCAGATTTCAAATTGACCAGAACGAACAATGTTGCTTCCTGCGAAGTCTCATATCCCTTTGCTCCTCCTTTATGTATTATGGGATGGGCCAATCATCTCCAAGCCTTACTCCTGAGTTGCCCTTTTTGTCTTAACTGTTCTTGCCTTCTGGCAGCTCTGTGCAAGCACACACTGGAAACCGGCTCCCCCTATTCCTCTGCCTCACTGATGTCAGATTCTGGAGGCTCTGGAGTCAGCACATAACTCTCAGATGGCCCTGGCCCCATCTCTGTGTCAGACACAGATCCCTAGTCCAAGCCCTCCCCAGATTCCAGGACAGGCCCATATTCCTTCCCATTGTCCAACTCTGCTGTCAGCTCTGCAGGCTGTAGGTGGACCAAAACACACTTTTCAAGTTGTTCAGCTATTTCCAGATTTTCTATATTTTAAACCTTCTTTTAAGCATTCTTTTTGTCTCTTAAAAATAGCATTGGTTTTTAAGTGGGTAATCCCAGCATTTCAAAGGTGCTAGGTCGCTGCTGTTTTTTTTAAAATAGTTGTGAACTTCTCTTTCCCTGGATATTCTTTTGGGATTAACATTTGAATAAAGCTCACCCAGCTCACACACTGTTCACCAAACTCTGCTCCTGCACAGTGCTTAGATGATCATCATCTCTCCCAGTTTTCATGGCAGCCATCTGAGACTGCTTCTTCTCCTCGCTGTGGCATAAAGGAAAAAAAGCCCTGAGGTTCAACAGGAAATTGCGATCTCCCCTGCTACCTCACAGAGTGCCCCTCCTTAGCTTCACCGCCCCTACAAGGCAGCTTTGGCTCTTATTGGAGCCCACAAACAGAGAGAAAACTAGTATAGGAATGGAGGTGACCGTTCTGTATGCCTGGTGTCGTTGGGAGGCTTCAGCCTCCTCAGAAAAATCTTTGTGTAACTGTGCTAATTTTTTCTTGGATTTCTTATTTTTCTTTTTCAGTCCTATTGTGCTAGACTTTATGATTGTATTTTTCAGAATTCCCGACCCTTCATCCATGGAATCTTTTCTAAGGTCTCTCTAAGTTTGTTAAAAACAGCTCTTTCAAAGTTTAAGACACTGGTTGGATTATGTTCTATGGCTTGTGTTTGCATTTTATTGATTTTCAATATGATGTGATTACTCACTCCCAAAGTTCCAGCAACTTCAATTCCCTCTATCACCTCCTCTCTATAACTAAGAATTAGGTCCAGTATAGCTTTCCTCTAGTTCCCTCCTCTATCTTTTGGATGACAACATTGCCAGCTAGGTTGGCTGCAGAGTTTGTCTCCCAGTTGATATCAGGGTAGTTAAACTCTCCCATTACTACCGTGGTATGCTTTCTATATACATTTGTTAACTGGTTGGCAAAAAGTTCACCTATTTCTTCTGATTGGTTGGGTGACCTATGGTAATGTCATTCTTTTTTCCTTTTATACTGACCATATACATTCTAGGGCAGGAGTCCCCAACCTTTTGGACCTCAGGGACCACCAAACTCATAATTTTAAATCCCGCGGACCACTAATATGAATTTTGACTGACGGTGGCTTGCTGATGTTGGTGGGAAAGTCAGTCCCATATTCCAGAGCTGCAGTAGTCACAGTAGTCACAGGACTGGCCCTTTGGTCATCCCGGGGAAGCTGCTCCTCCACCTGGATGCACTGGCCTGCCATGGACTGGAGGAGCTGCTGCTCCAGGATGACCAAAGGGGCAGTCTTGTGACTACTGCAGATCTGGAATATGGGATTGACTTTCCCCTAACATCAGCAAGCCACCCCAGGGCAGATTTCCCTCCCATGCCATTGATCTTACCTTCCAGTTCCTGCTCACATGACTCTATTCAAGGTAAGGTTTGTGCTTGGCCGAAGGGTGGGGGCCAGCGGGTAGGCAGGCCATGTGGGCGGCGCAGCCTGGATTAATTGCTTTGAGGGGACATTTCTCTGAGGACCACCAAAATTTTCTCATAGATCACCAGTGGTCCCTGGCTCACTGGTTGACAATCACTGTTCTAGGGTTTTTACAATCTTTGATTATGTGCATTTCTGTAGATATTAGTGACCTCTTACATATAGTTCAATGTCACTTCCTCTATTGGGAAGCTTGTTCCAATTGATGGAATAACTTATTTCATAATTTTATTTTATTTCATAAATTTTATATACCGCCCTTCTCCCGAAGGACTCAGGGCGGTGAACAGCCAACTAAAATACATATAAAAAGAGATAAATATAGTTAAAA
This sequence comes from Bungarus multicinctus, assembly GCA_023653725.1. Lineage (NCBI taxonomy): Eukaryota > Metazoa > Chordata > Lepidosauria > Squamata > Elapidae > Bungarus > Bungarus multicinctus. The sequence goes on from CM042851.1 coordinate 2,681,138, forward strand.
AAGAATTAAATTATAGGCTGCCCCAATAAAAATCTAAAACCCCCGATTAAAATAAATTAAAACTTTTGTACCCCACCCCAACTAATCTAAAACCCCATTTAAAAATCCCATTTGAGTCAGCTCAGGCTGGCCTGCTCAAAGAGCCAGGTCTTCAGGTCACGTCTGAACGCCCTCAGGTCAGTGGTCATTCGTAGCCCCGGGGGCATCCCGTTCCAAAGGGCGGGTGCCCCCACAGAGAAGGCCCTATTCCTCGGGGTCATCAGGCGGCACATAGAAGGCGTCGGAACCCGGAGGAGACCCTCTCTGTGGGAGTGCACCGGTCGGTGGGAGACTACTGGCAGAATGCGGTCTTGTAAGTATCCTGGTCCGATGCCATGGAGCGCTTTAAAGACCAAAACCAATACTTTAAAGCGAACCCGGAAGGCCACCGGCAACCAATGCAGCTCGCGCAGGAGGGGTGTCACATGAGAGTATCTCAACGCCCCCATAACTACCTGCGCGGCTGCATTTTGTACCAGTTGAAGCCTCCGGGTGCTCCCTGCAGGGAGCCCCATGTAGAGGGCATTACAGTATTCCAGACGGGAGATGACCAGGGCATGGGTGACCGTGCGTAAGGCGTCCCGATTGAGAAAGGGCTGCATATGGCGTATCAGGCGAACCTGATAAAAAGCCCCCCTGGAGACGGCCGTGATATGATCTTCCAAAGACAGCCGTACATCCAGGAGGACACCAAGATTGCGAGCCCCTTCTGTGGGGGTCAAGATCTCATCCCCAATAGCCAGCGACAGAGTCAGCTGACTATATCGGGCCGCCGGAAACCACAGCCACTCAGTCTTGGAAGGGTTGAGTCGAAGCCTGTTCCCGCCCATCCAGTTCCGCACAGCCTCCAGGCAACGGGCCATAACCTCCACAGCATCGTTGGGGTGGTTTGGGGTGGAGATGTAAAGCTGAGTGTCGTCAGCATAAAGATGACATTTCACCCCGAAACCACGGATGATCTCTCCCAGCAGCTTCACATAAATGTTGAACAGAAGAAGGGAGAGGACCGACCCCTGAGGCACCCCACAAATGAGGGGCCTAGGGGTGGACCTCTCCCACCCCGTCAACACAAATTGCGAGCGGTCCGAGAGGAAGGACGAGAACCACCGCAAAACGGTGCCCCCAATTCCCAACCCCTCCAACCGCCGCAATAGGATACTATGGTCGATAGTATCAAAAGCCACTGAAAGATCTAACAGGACAATGACAGAGGAGTAACCTCTGTCACGGGCCCTCCAGAGATCATCTACCAACGCGACCAATGCTGTTTCGGTACTGTGCCCGGGCCTGAAGCCCGATTGGAACGGATCTAAATAGAATGCTTCCTCCAGGTACTGAGGGAGCTGACGCGCCACCACACTCTCAACAACCTTTGCCACAAAGGGAAGGTTGGAGACGGGACGATAATTATTTAAAAGAGCCGGATCCAGGGAAGGCTTCTTGAGGAGGGGCCGCACCACCGCCGTTTTCAGGGCAGTCGGAAGCGCCCCCTCCGTCAACGAAGCGTTGACAATCCCCTGGAGCCAGCCTCGTGTCACCTCTCTGGAGGTAGAAACCAACCAGGAAGGGCACGGGTCCAGTAAACATGTGGTGGCATTCAGCCTCCCCAGTAATCTGTCCACACCCTCGGCGGTCACAGGATCGAGCTCCTCCCAGATAACCGTCTCAAGACTTGACCCGGACACCAACTTCTTTAATAATATAAATAAGTGACTGGTTTTTACTCTGAATGGCATGAAATTCCAAGTATTTGTCAGAACAGTTTTCTTGAAATACATACCCTGCAATTTAATAAATGAAAAGTAGTAACAAATTATTAACTTTTAAAAAAATCTCAATAATTTTTCAAAAAATAAACCCTAAATTTAAATACTGTACAAATAAAGCTTTTCCCACATATGTGAGTAGGAATTTATTTTTGGAATGTTTGGATATTTTCCTCTAAATATAGCGCCATCTAAAAATTCATGTTTTGTAGATAGAAGTTGATGTGAATGAACTTAATCTAGAAACTCTTTGGAAATTGTCTTCTGGATCAGTCATCCAGGTCATGGTTTCCTAGAGATGTTTTTTCAAGAAGCAACTGGATTTTCTTGTTTTTCTTTGAAGACATTTAGCTTCTCCCCTCCTCACCATCAAATAGAAGCACCACCCATGCAGGGAACCCTCCCAGAGGGCTCACCAGAACAACTGGCAGCCACCTCTGATAAAACCCCAGGGGCGGGACAGATCCAGAGAGAATATCAGAACCTTGCAGAGGTATTCAGCAAGACTGAGTGTGACATCCAACTTCCCCACCATGAGACAGACTGTGCCATAGAAATCACCCCCGGGGCAAAACTACCAAAGCCCAAAATGTACACCATGATACCCCGGGAAATGAAAGAAATGCACAAATATATAGACAAAAACCTAGCAAGGGGGTTCATTGAGCCAGCCAAGCCACAAGATACAGTCCCAGTTTTATTCAAAGAGAAAAAAGATGGGACTATGAGATTATGCATAGATTTTAGAAGCATCAACAGCCTGTGTGTACATAACCTATACCAGCGGTCACCAACTGGTGGGCCGTGGCTCACTGGTGGGCTGTGAGAAAATTTTGGTGGGCTGCAGAGAAATCTCACCCCCAGAGCACCACCCCCAAAGCAATTAATCCAGGCTGTGCAGAAGGCTGCTCAGCCCACATGGCCCGCAGAAACCCTTCCTGCCTACTCACTCCTTACCTGGCAAACTTGTCTGCTAAGTTGCTATTTTTCCTTTTTCCGACCATCATCTGTTCTGTTACACTGGGAGATTTAGATTAGCTGGGAAGCAGGAAATGGTTGGATTTCTTGCTTTCTAGCTAAGCACAGCCAAACCAACTTAGGACTGAAGGTTTGTTTGCAAGCAAATTCAGTGCAGACTCACGGCAAGCAAATTTGAGAGACTGAGCTAGCTGATGGTAGATAGATAGATCACTGAATGATTTTGTGAGCAACTCAATCTGCCTGCTTTGCCTGATTTTGGATAAAAGTTGCTTTTTTAAAATAAAAAATTCAATATTTACATACATGATGTGTTATGAGTTAATTTTGTGAGTTTGCTAGGTAGCAAATTTTATGAGTTTGCTTGCAAGCAAATTTTATGTGACAGACTGAGCTAGCCAACGGCAGATAGATAGGTTTCTGAATGAATCTGTGATTCTGTGAGCAACTCAATCTACCTGCCTGTTTTGCCTGATTTTGGATAAAAGTTGTTTTTTTTATAAAAAAAATCAATATTTATATAAATATTTATAATATTTACATACAAGCCATGCCCAGTAGGCACCAAGCCACACCCACAAATTAGGCTATGCCCACAGAACCAGTTAGTGGTCCCTGGGATCTAAAATTATGAGTTTGGTGGTCCCTGAGGTCCGAAAGGTTGGCGACCCCTGACCTATACCACCTCCCGCTCATGAAGGACATGCTATCTCACCTGGCCAAGAGAAAGGTCTTTACCAAATTAGACCTCAGAGAGGCATACTACTGAGTCTGCATCAGAGAGGGAGATGAATGGAAAACAGCATTCAACTGCCCCAGAGGTGTTATTCAGCAGGTTCTGACCAGTTCTGGAGAACCGGTAGCAGAAATTTTGAGTAGTTTGGAGAACTGGCAAATACCACTGCTGACTGGAGATTTTACACTATCCTTCCCCTGCCATGCCCACCAAGCCACTCCCACAGAACCAGTAGTAAAAAAATTTGAATCCCACCAATGAACTGCCCCCTAGGGAGCTTCCAATTCAAAGTCATGCCTTTCGGGCTACAGGGCCCCCCAGCGATGTTTATGCAGCTAATAAATGAGATGTTACACAAGCATCTTTATAAGGGGTTTTTGTCTATTTGAATGATATTCTCACCTACACTGAGACCATGGGCAACCACATACCCCTAGTCCACCAGGTATTGGAAAAACGTCTAGCAGAAAACATGTACATCAGGCTGTCAAAATGTGAGTTTCACTGCACATGGTTAGACTGCCTGAGCTACCAAGTCTCCAATGAAGGCATAGAGATGGACCCAGCCAAAGAACAAGCTGTCTTAGGCTGGCAACCTCCTCAGACCTGCAGACAGTTACAAAGCTTCTTAGGGTTTGTAAACTTCTACTGGCAATTCATCCCCTCCTTTGCAAGGATTGCCAAACCCATGACTGATCTTCTAAAAACAGGGAGCCCTGGGATGAAACTCCCACTTGGGACAATCCCTACAGTGGGACCTAACCTGCTAAAAGGCATTTGGAACACTGAAGGAACTATTTTTAAAAGAACCAGTGCTGAAGCATCCTGACCCTAAACAACCCTTTGTCATCCAAATAGACACCAGCAACATGGCAGTGGGAGCAGTGCTACTCCAAAGAAATAACCAAGGGAACCTGCAGCCCTTTGCCTACACTTCCTGCAAGCTCAAGACACAGAGAGGCAGTGGGCTGCATGGGAAAAAGAAGCTTTTGTGGTGAGATGGGCACTCCTAATTTGGCATCACCTGCTGGAAGGGGGACAGAGGTCATTTGAAGTCTGGACCGATCATAAAAATCTGGAGGCCCTTAGGACCCCGTGAAAACTATTTCCCAAACAAGTCTGCTGGGCTCAATATTTCAACTGGTTCAACTTCATGCTAAAGCACATCCCAGGGGGGAGGAACTTTCTGGCTGATGCCCTCTCCCGTCTGCCCCAGTATAAATGCGAAAGGGAGCAGGTAGTAGATGCCATCATGCCCCCTACTCATACAGCTGCCCAAGTAACCACCAGACAGCATGACCGGAAAGACCAACCCACAAGTGACCTAACCATGAAACTGAAGTGCTATGTGAATTATCAGAAGCCCAATTGGGTGAACCTTCTGCCTTTCGCAGAGGCTGCATACAATAATGCTGTTCACAGTAGCTATGGACTAACCCCCTTCAGAGTAGTGAGCGGTATGGACTTCGTCCCAGTGCTTGAGTATCCAAGGATCCCCCCTCATCAGTCAGCCTGACCGAGTGGATGTCAACGTTGAAAGAAACTTGGGAGAATGTTAAAAAAAGTGCTAGCTAAAGGAGCGCAGACCTATAAAAAACAGGCAGACAAACACCAAGCCCTTCCAGGTGGGGGAGAAGGTCTACCTCTCCGCAAAATATCTGAGGCTAAAACTCCCTAGCAAGAAACTGAGGCCAAGGTTTATGGAACCATTCCCCATAGTAAAGATTATCAGTCATCGTGCAGTTGAAATTGCCCTGATTGCTAGGGAAGATATACTCAGTATTCCATAGTAGCCTCTTTAAATCCGTGGTCAGATCAAATCAAACATTTATTGTTAATGCACAACATGTGTACAATGAGATTGAATTGGATCGACCCTGAGGCCTCTACCTTGTGAGCTCCCAGACCCTATGGTCATAGGAGGCGCAGCAAATCCTCAGTTCGAGGTGGCACAGGAGACAAATCCAATACTTAATCAAGTGGAAGGGCTACTCATTATCAGAGGCATCTTGGGTAAAGAGTAGGAACATCCAGGCTGATCACCTTATAGCAAAATTCCATGTAGAAAATCCAACCAAGCCTGGATTTTTTTTTCTCGTAACCCTAAATTCTATATCGACACACAACTTGTTTTTGCTTTATACAGGTCACCTTCAAGAAGTGAGAGAAGCCGAATGTCAACTCATAAAACATTCCTATGCCTGTTTTAGTAGTTGCCATAAAAAAACGTGGGGGAGGAAGGAAATCTGGAAGAGCAGTGCAGCAGTTTGAAATTGAAAGTACATTCCAACACTTATCTTTAAAAGATTGTAACTAAACTGCCAGAGATTTTGCCCATGAATATATTTAATTAGAGAATAGGCATTGGCTTGCCTGAATGCAGTTTCTCAGCGTGCCTTGGGATAATCCACACATATGGGTTGATTCTGCCTTTCTGTCCAGACACTGAATCATCAATCTTTGACACGCCTCTTCCTGTTGGGGCAGGAAGCCCCCTAGCCCCAGTCATGGCAAAGGAGCAGCCACCTGATGATCTTCTTTTGTGGCATTGGCTCTGCCTCTCACCTGGACTCTGGACCAGATGGTTGCCAGGGTGGGAGTGGATTATCCCAAGGTATGCTGAGAAACTGTGTTCAGGTAAGCCAATGCCTATTGTCCAGCATGCTTTTGGGATAATCCACACCAAATCCATACCAAAGCTGGCAGTCCTTATGGATGGGAAGAAGTCTGGTCCTGTGCACTACAATCTGTATGTACTCATTGTAACACCCTTCTACCAAAGGCCGCCTCTGCTGAGGTGTATGTGTTCAGTCTGTAGTGCCTTACAAATGGAGATGGGGAGGACTACATCGCCACCCTGCAAATGTCCTCAAGTGAGGCTTAGGTCATCCAGGCAGCTGTGGTATCTGCACTTCTAGTAGAGTGGGCTGTCACCCATCTGGGTGCTGGAAAAGCCTGGGTCTCATAGGCTTTGGCTATACAAGCCCAGATCCAGCAACTTATAGTTGAAGAAGAGAATTTGGTGCCCATTGAAGATGGCTGAAAAGAAACGAATAGGGCTTCAGTTTTGCAATATGTTGATATATCTGCGAAGAGCCCTCTGAACATCCAATTTGTGTCACCTGTGTTCTCTGTCATGTGATGGAGCGGGGCAAAAGTCAGGTAGAACAACTTCCTGAGCCCTGTGGAAACGAGAGTTTACCTTTGGGATGAAGGAGGGGTTGAGACACAAGACAACTCTGTTGTCGTGTAATGTGCAGAGCTCTTCTCTGATTGAAACAGCCACCAATTCCGATATGATGGCCACTAAGAAGGCAACTTGAGTGTTAAAAAGCACAGGCTTACAGACTGAAGAGGTTCAAACAGTGCCTGAGTAAGGGCTTGTAACTCTGTAGACAAGTTCCAAGAAGGATATCTGTGGACTGTTGATGGTTTGAGATTAACAGCTCCTTTGAGGAAGGAGCGGATGACTGGATCTAAGGAGCTAAGGAACTCCTCTTCCCACAGGGCTGCTACCTGCCTGCACAGCATACTAGGAGAGAAACCTTTGTTGACTCCTGTTTGTAAAAAGTCCAGAATCTGCAGCACGGAGGCCGTGGTTGGATTCGTGTCCTTCTTGGTACACCATTGATGGAACGCTTTCCAGGTAGTGTCGTATATTCTGTTCGTGGAGGGCCTCCTGGAGGCTTGTATTGTTTTGATGATGTTTCTTGAAAAGTTACCCCTCCTCAGGAACTTCCTCTCAAGTGCCAGGCAGTCAATTGGAGCCACTGAGGCTCTGGGTGTTCCAAGACCCCCTGGCTGAGAGATATCCTGTCCTGAGGAATCCTCCAAGGACGGGACACTGACAGGCTTACTAGATCCACATACCATGACTGTCTGGGCCACTGGGGAATGATGAGGAGGATTTCTGCCTGTTCTAGTAGTACTTTCCTTAGCCCCGGTATGAGGGGAAGAGAAGGGAAGGCGTAAAGGAGACCCTTGGGCCAGTGGCTGCGAAGGGCATTTACCCCTTCTGCACCCAGCGATGGGAATCTGGAGTAGAATCAGGGAAGTTGGATACTCGTTGGAGTGGCAAAGAGGTCGAGGATTGGCCTCCTGAATCTCTGGAATATTTCCTGAAACAGATCTGGGTGGAGAAGCCACTCAGATTGTCTACCCTGGTTCTGCTCAGGTAATCTGCCTGTACATTTGCTGTCCCCGATATGTGCTCTCCCTTGATTGATAATACAATAGGTGAGCTTCCGCTTCCCGGTTGTTCTATTTCAGACTTGCGGGATCTGGAGTGGGTCCCTCCCTGGTGATTGACGTGTGCTTTGGCTGCCACGTTGTCCGTTAGGATCAATACGTGTTGGCTGGTCACAGTGCTGTGGAAGTGTTTGAGAGCCAAGTGAATGGCTCTCAGTTCTAACCAGTTTATGTTGTGTTGAAGGTCCGCTGAGGACCATTGTCCCTGTGCAAGCTGGGACTGTAGATGGGCCCCCCATCCTAACAGGCTTGCAACTGAAGTGACTGTTATGCGATTGGGTTCCTTGAATAGAGACTCCTTGGCAATCGCTGGGGAATCCCACCACCTGAGGGATCTGAGAACATCCAACTATAATCAGACCCAGACATTGGAGGTGCTGGTACCTGCTCTCAGGAACAGTAGGAGGAACCATTGGAGAGGTCTGGCATGCAATTGGGCCCATGACACTATGGCTATGCATCAATTTTCCCAGAAGTTGGTAAAGCACCGCTAAGGGAGCCACTCGCTCTGCTGTGATCTGAGTGACCAAGGACTTAATGCTGCCCTGACGCTCCTGGGACAAATAGACCTCACATAGAATCGTATCTATTATTGTGCCCAAATGAAGGACGCGGGTAGATGGTATTAGCTGGCTTTTCTGAAAATTGATGGAAAATCTGTGGTCCCGTAGAACCTGGATTGTGTAATTCAGGTCTGATCTGGTTTGTTGGCTGGAACTGGACTGGATAAGGATTCATCCAGATAGCATTGGACATGCGCCACGATTGTTCTGAGATGTGCAGCCAGCACTGCCAGCACTTTTGTGAAGGTCCTGGGGGCCGATGACAGTCGGAATGGCAGGGCCTTGTATTGATAATGCCCCCCTGCATAACAGAACCTGAGAAACCTCTGATGGGAGGGATAGATAGGAATGTGGAGGCAAGCCTCCATCAGATCAATGGACATTAGGAGATCAACTGCCCCCCCTGATGCTTTCTAAGATTGACTGCAGAGGTTGCATTTTGAATCTCTTTTATTCTAAATGAGCGTTGAGCTTTTTGAGTTCCAGGATCGCTTTCCATCCCCCCCCCCCCCGAGGACTTGGGAACTACGAATAGAATGGAGTAAAACCTGTGCCCCCTCTGGACCTCCAGTACTGGCTCGATGGCCTGGATGTCCAGTAAATGCTGGACCATTGTGTCCATGAGCTCCTTCCTTAAGCAGTTCTTGGAGGTTGGGCAATGGATAAAGGTCCTCGGAGAAGTGGACAGAAAATCCAGGGTGAGACTGAACAGCACTGTTTTCAGGACCCAGGAATCAGATACGATGGTTTCTCACTGGTCTGCAAATAGGGCCATCTGGCCGCTGATGGGAGGAGGGGTCCGGCAATCATTTGGATCAATGGTAGGGACGACCTCCTATGTCACAAAAGGGCCGTTTAGGTTGAAACTGCTGTTTGTTTCTATCTCAAAATCCCAATCTATCTGTGGGTCAATCTGTTCAGGGCTGGTAGGCCTTTGGAATTGCAAGAATTCCTGACCTGATTCTGAGGTACGAAATGGCTGCCTACGGATATAGGGCAAAACTCTACTATCAGCCCTCCTGTTAAGAGAGAACACCTTCCTCTTATCTTTGTTCTCGACTAGGAAGGGATTTAAGTCCTGTCCAAATAAGGAAGAACCCGTGTAGGGAGCTGAGACCACTTTCCATTTGGTTCTAGCATTTGCTTGCCACTGTGGTAGCCACAGCAAATGATGAGAGATAATGGTGGAGGCCTGGAGAAGAATTGAGCTACATGTAGGGAGGAGTCGGCCACAAATTCCGTGGCTGCCACCAATTTGTTGATGTCCTGATGCATTCTGATTTCCTCATGAGGAATCCTAACCTGTAATTGTTGGAGTCAGAGAAGGAATGTCCTAGTGAAGAAAGTGGTGGCCGCAGCTGCTTTGACCACCCAAGCATTGGTCTGGTGTGTCCTGCAGAAATTTTGTTCTGCCTTCTTGTCCTCTGCCTTAAGGGCCTCTGCTATGTCCCCCAATATTGCAGAGGGAAAGATCAAGGATGCCAAAGGTTCATCCAGAGGGGGAAGTTGAAGTGACTGGGTAAGGAATTGAAAAAAATTATCATTACTCCCCGGAGTGGGGAAGGATCCTGGCTGCACTGTTGAGGTATTCGTTAGGAGAATGGGTGCACACAGGGAGACATAGTGAGAGTAATGTTGAATAACACGCACACAGCATACAGCTACACTGTATAGTAAAATGTAGGTTTTACTTCCAGTAAACGATTAAGCAAAGTCTAACAAACAGTCCAAGTCATACACAGTTATAGCAGTCAATTTTCAGTTCAGGGATAATCCAATAACAAACAGTATCAAAAATAGTTCAGTAATAGACTCACATCAATCCAAGAATAATGACGATCAACAACAGTCAGTAGGGAAATGCAGGAACCAAAAACAGCGAACATCAGAACATCGACCAACTAGCAACTAGCAGCACTCTAGGAAACCAAGTTTCTAGCTCCATCTTATGGCCATTTGAGGAACCACACCCAATTACAATTTTAGCATTCCCTTAAAGAGACAGTATTAAAATGTCTATCCTAGTTTATATATTTCCAACCCAACTGTTTGGTGACTTACATTCCTAACATTCTCCCCTTTGGATAGGACAATATATACAACATTATGTTCTAAGTCCATAATCCTCACAGCAAGCCTTATGCTTTACAGAGCATTGGGCTTTTGTAAAATGATCTATGATGTTATTTTCTGACATACAGTATTCCAGCTTAATCATCTTACTTTGCACACATTGTCTTACATTTAAATATCTTAAATCTGTGTGTTTTGTTCTTGTCTTTACAGCAAGATTTGAAGTCATCTGTATTGCTGATTGGTTGTCTTCATAAACAACAATAGAATCTGTTACATCAATTCCCATATCAATCAATAGTTGCTTATAATGAACTAAAACTGTACATAATAAAGACAAACATGAAAATTCAGCCTCCATTGTTGATAAACTTAAATGTTTCTGTTGAATAGACCTCCATCCAATCAACACCTTTCCTAATAATACTACGGTACCCGATGTAGATTTACATGTATTTACATCTGTAGTAAAACGTGCATCGACATATGCAGTTAGACTTAGTTCATTCTTAGGCTCCAAATACAATACATAATGTATTGTTTGTTTCAGATATTTTAACACACGCTTAGCAGCTTGCCAGTGCCTTTCAGTTGGCTCAGCATTAAACCTAACTAATTGGTTAACACTGTATGTTATATCTGGCCTTGACCAATTACTAAGATTAGATAAACTACCAATCAAGGACTGATAAATCAAAAACAGAACTTTGAACAACACTGTGGCTAAATTCCTGGCTCATCGGTGTTTTAGCCAGTTTACAAAGTTCCATTTTAAAACTTTTTATAATTGGTTAATTTTAACTGCCTGTGAGATCTTGTATCCTCCCCTAGTTCTATCTATCTTTAAACCAAGATATTGTTTAATTTCTCCTAACTGTTTTATCTTAAATTTCTTCTCTAATAGTGAGATTATTTTAGTAGCTTCTTGTTCAGTTTTGGTGATTAATGCTATGTCATCAGTGAACAATAGCAACAATGAAATTACACAATTACTTTCCTTTTTGAACAAACATGGATCAGCCATGCCAGCTACAAAACCTATCGTAGTTAATTCCTTAACTATACACTGGTTCCATTCATATCCTGATTACTTTAAGCCATAAAGACTCTTTTTCAATCTCTAGCAATCAGTTGTATTATCATTTTTGATATTTAAAAGTTTCTTTAAATATATAGTGTGTTGCAACGGTGCATGCAGATATGATGTCTCTACATCTAAATGATTTACAATGTATTTCTCCTTAGCTGCCCACACTAATGCTGCTCATAATGTAGTAGCTTTCAAACTAAGTGCAAACATCTCATCATAGTCGTTTGCTGTCTGTTTGAACTCTTGTGCTACTAACCTGGCTTTATGGGTAACAGTCCCATCTACACTTGTCTTTAGCTTATAAATCCATTTACATCCTATGGCATGTTTACCAGATGGTAACTTTACATTTTCATATACCTCCAACTTTTTTAAGGATTCCAGTTCCTTATCCATAGCTTCCTGCAAAGCAGCCTGATCCTTAGCAGGATGCAGTGTTAGTTCATTATAGTTATTTGGAACTATATTCACTTGGCATACAATACTAGCCTGATATCTATCAGGTGGTCATGTTACATAGGTTGAACGTCTTGGTAGTACAGGGCTTACTGGTGGACTCACCTGTTCTACCTGCTCCTATTCTCCTACTTCCTCCTGTGCCTGTTCTACCTCTTTAATGGCTATTTGTGGTTTACTTATTTCATCTTTAGGGACTACTTTGGTGTCAATAATAACATAATTGCTGAATTCCTGTTCCAGTTTATTCCACCCAACGTGCTCAAGAAATTTTGCACTAGTGCTACAATAAACATGAGCTGTGCCTGGATCCCAGAATCTAAATGATCTATGGTTGGCCGCGTAACCTACAAAAAATAATTTCCTAGCTCTATATTGCCCTTTCAGTCTTATTTGTGAGGGAATATGCACCCATGCTGGTGCTCCAAATGTGTGTAGATAACTTAAATTTGGTTTTCTGCCATGCCAACGAGTGAATGGCAATTCACTAGTTGTTGTGTTAACTACATTGTTTAACACATGATTGCTACACATCATGCCACAGTGCTTCAGGCAAACCTGAATCAGATAACAGTATGAGCCATGGCTTGTAATGTTTGCCCTCTTCGTTCTAGAAACGAGTTATGTTGTGGTCTGTAAGGTGCAGAATGTTTATGCTCGATATCAGCCAATTTCAGCATTGTTTGGAATCTAATGTTAACAAACTCAGTCCCATTATCAGTAACCAAAGTAATTACTCTACATCTCATTTTGCTTTCTGCAAACTTTAGCCAATTAAAGAAATGTTGGAAAGTTTTTGTTTTGTTTTTCATGAAATAGCAGAAACCATACCATGAGTTTCCATTATACTCAAAACATAACGGGCACCTCCCAAACTTGGTTTCTTAGGACCAATTATGTCAGCAAAAACAACCTCTAAAGGTTCTTTGGTCTTAAACCCATTAAGTCTGTTTGCTGGAATAACCTTGCTTTTCTGTTGGTTACAGGCATTACAGTTTAAGTACTTGCAACAGGGTTTTAATTTTACTCTGACAATTCGACAGTTTGTTTCAGCATTTTAAAATTAATGTGCCCTAGACGTCTATGCAGCAAATGTATACATTCGTCATGTGGCTTAACATTATTATAAACTGAGTTAGCCATCTTCAACTGGTCACATATAAATCATTCTCTAAAGTAGCAGTAACACTTTTACCCTCTTTCTCTATTATACATTTATCTCCCCTAAAGGTTACTACATAACCAATATTAACTAAAGCCCTTACTGATAACAAATTAAATTTTAGTTTAGGTACATATAATATGCAGTACCTTAGGTACATTTAGTTTAGGTACATATAATATGCAGTACCTTCACCAGATGCTTTCATCTTCCATCCATTTGCCAATGATACATGTTGCTTACTCGTGGACATCTTTACAAACCTCTCTCTATTTCTAGTAATGCACTGCAATGCTCCACTATCAACTACCCACAAATCATGGTTTACAGTTGAATTGCTAGACATAGATAAATTAACATTCTTCTTAGCCTTCTGGTGATTACCAGTATTCTGTCATTTTCCCTTCTTACAGAATCTAGCTATATGTCCCCTAGCCCATAAGAAAAACATTTCCTAACAGTATAGGCAGTTGAAGACAAATCCTCTTCTTGCGGTTGTTCCTTCCTCAGTTGGTCACTATCCAGCCACCTTCTTGCTTCTTCTAACAACTTTCCAGTTATGTTAGTCAATGTCCATTCATCTTTGGTCAGGACTTCCAGTGAAGATACATAATTATCATAACTTTCATCTAATGAAGAAAGAATGATGTAATCTTGATGCAGCTCTGAAAATATCACTTCCTTTTCATGTAGCTCTTGAAAAGTTCTTTTCATGAAGTTCAGATGAGCTAACATATCACCACCTTTCAGAAGACGTGCTCTAAACAGTTTATGTGTAAGATGTATGTGTGCACCTACACTGTCACGAACATAAATCCTCTTCAAATTCTCCCAACACTTAGCAGCAGACTCTTCTCCACGAATATGGACTAGCTGCTGGTCACTCAGTATTAGTCCAATTATACAAAGAGCTCGTTCATTGTTCTGTTTAAAGTCAGCTAATTTCTTGGCATCGTCCTCATCATCTGGATCCCAAGCATTTACATCTGGTGGATCTTGAACTACAGTCCATAAACCATCTCTACACAGAAGTAGACTGCACTTCATAGACCAGGAAATATAGTTTGTTCCATCCAACAGGATTATCAGTGATAGACTTGTTGACGAGTCTTGTGCCATCTTCACCAGGACAATAATCCACAATTAAACAGTAAACAGCTGTCTGTATACAGTACTGTGTATTCACACTAACTCTCAGTTATCTGAGCCTTGTATGGACTGGGCCCATAACCAGTGTTGAGGTATTCCCCGTTAGGAGAATGAGTGCATAAAGGGAGACGTAGTGAGAGTAATGTTAAATAACACACACACAGCATACAGCTACACTGTATAGTAAAATGTAGGTTTTACTTCCAGTAAACGGTTAAGCAAAGTCTAACAAACAGTCCAAGTCATACATGTTATAGCAGTCAATTTTCAGTCCAGGGATAATCCAATAACAAAGTCCAGTATCAAAAACAGTTCAGTAATAGACTCACATCAATCCAAGAATAATGACGATCAGCAACAGTCAATAGGGAAATGCAGGAACTGAAAACAGCGAACATCAGAACATCGACCAACTAGCAACTAGCAGCACTCTAGGAAACCAAGTTTCTAGCTCCATCTTATGGCCGTTTGAGGAACCACACCAATTACAATTTTAGCATTCCCTTAAAGAGACAGTATTAAAATATCTATCCTGGTTTATATATTTCCAACCCAACTGTTAGGTGACTTACATTCCTAACGTACACTCATTGTCTCTGAACTACATCCAGAAACAACTTGGGACAAGGAATCTCTTGTTGGAGAACTGTGGGTTCAGAAAAAACAACCCTGCTGTTGGACCCCTGAGTATCAGGTGAAGCTGTGGGAATAGAGGGCTGAGGATCAATTTGGGTAGTGGTCCTAACTTTGTGGAGGAGAGATTTAAACACTCCCAGACTGAACAGACCCATGAACGGGGGTGGATCAGGTGATATGTCCTCATCTTCGGAGAATCACTGCTCTCCCTGAACTTCCTTCTTCATCTCAGATGCTCTGCTTCTGATGGAGTGGGCTGGAGAAGTTTCCCTATGGTGTCTAAGGAATCCCATAGAAGCCTGGTATTGCACTGGCTGAGATGGCTGAGGATCAGATCTTGGGGAAGATGAAAGACTCCTCCCCTTCAAAGTGGAGGGTACCCCAAGAGAAATGGCCCGAGCAATAAGGGCCTTAAGGTCCTCTGATAATTCTGGGGCCAATCTATCTTGCTGAGCGCATCCCCGCTGCAGTTGGAGTAAAAGTGGCCTCCGGTATTCCTGTCCCTGACCTGTGGGCTAGGAATCATGCAATCAAAAGGAAATCTTTGGGTTTGGATTTCCTCAGTAGATGGAATAAATCCTTGCTCCCTATCTCCCTCTGGTAACCAATCCCTGAAAGCTGCAGGCAACTCCTATGCTAATGGCTGCTGAGGGAACGAACTGCTAGGCTCTGGCTGGGGGGAGGGGGAATATCTCTCCTGGTCTGCTTGTTTCTGAGCCCTGGAAAATTGCTTTTCCAATGCTTTTTGCCTTCTCTCTTCTGCTCTTGTGGGCTTTCTAGAATAAAGAGCCTTTGCCTTGATCTTGTTAGCAGCCTCCTTACTTGCAGATCTGGCCTTCCTGGGACTCTGCTTGGATCGTTTTGCACTTGTGGGCTCCATGCTGCCTTGCTAGGAGGAGAGCTCTCTTGATCCTCCAATCCACTTGCCCAGATGGGAATTCAAGTCCTGGAAGCCTTCCCTGGGCTGTAACAGTAGCGGCCCTACCAGTCTCCTGGATAGCCTGTACAACTCGCCACATGGTCAAAATGGCCACCGCTAGCCCCAAAAATCAGCTGTGAAGTGCAAAAGCTAAAGCGGCTGCTCTGGAGCTACCCAGTTGAGCCTGTGTGCGCAACAGCACGCTGGAGGCGATCACGGTTTCAGCACCCCCCCCTCCGAGGGTGGGGGTTGTTTTGGGGCTCCCCCTTGTCTGCCTGGGCTGTTCGGTCTTCAATTGGTAATTCAGGGGGCCACGAAAAAATGGAGCAGGCAGAAGCTCCAATTGCTGCCTGTTTGTGATATTTTGTTTCTTTTTAGGAAGTTTGCAAACCTTTGGGAGAATCCACACTTAAATTGCTGCTTTCTGAAGAAATTGTTGGAGCCAACCTTTGCCATGTCTCTATAGGGCATAGACCAGAGGTGGTATTCAGCAGGTTCTGACTAGTTCTGGAGAACGAGTAGCAGAAATTTTGAGTAGTTCAGAGAACCAGCAAATACCACCTCTGACTGGAGATTTTACAGTATCCTTCCCCTGCCACACCCACCAAACCATGCCCACAGAAGCGGTAGTAAAGAAATTTGAATCCCATACTGGCCAAGACTGAGTCATGACTGGGGCTAGGGCTTCCTGCCCCGACAGGAAGAGGCGTGGCAAAGATTGATGACTCAGTCTCTGGGCAGAAAGATAGAATCAATTCATATGTGTGGATTATCCCAAAGGCATGCTGGAGAACATGATTGATGACACCCAACCTGTGAACGTGCTTAATTGGAGAATCTGTTTGATGAGACACCTGGGGGGAGGGGGAAACAGGGTCACAGGTGACTGTAAATAACATATGCCAGAGTTGGCTTCATATGGGCCAGTATGTCGCCTCTAATAAATCCTTTGAAGTTTTTTGAAGTTTGGCTCGAAACTCATGATTTAATTAGGGTGATTGCTGGAATCCTGACAACAGCGCTGTTTCTCAGGTGGCCCCGCAGGCCAAATCTGACCACTTAACTGGCCAGATATGGCCTGTGGGCCTTGAGTTTGACACACCTGATCTAGAGAAAACTCTAACCACTCTGCAACTCAACCAATAAAATGAGAAACCCCAAATCTTGCAAGAAGAATATGCCTAAATTGAACATAATAATGATCAAACAACTTCTAAAAGAATTAACCCCTTAGAACAGTGGTTCCCAAAGTGGATGGTACCGCCCCCTGGGGGGGTTGGGATGCCTTAGAGGGGCGCTAAGAGGCAAGGGGGCTGGTGGGGGGGTGATAAGAGGCGGCAGCGGGGCATTCGAGGTGCCAGCCCTGCAGGCTCACCTATTGACTGTTGCACTGCTCCAGAGCCAGCGCCTTGAACGCCCCCTTGCTACCTCTTAGCGCCCCTCTGCCAGCCCCCTTGGGGATACTAAGAGGCGGCAGGGGGACATTCGAGGAGCCGGGCCTGTAGGCTCACCCATTGACTGTTGCACCGCTCCGAAGCCAATGCCTCGAATGCCCCCCTGCCACCTCTTAGCACCCCAAGGGGGCCAGCAGATGGGTGCTAAGAGGCGGCAGGGGGGCATTCGAGGCACTGGCTGTTGCACTGCTCTGGAGCCAATGCCTCGACTGTGGCCACGGTGGCATGTTATGTGCTGCCGCAGCCGCATTCGACACACTGCTCCCCTACCACCTCTTAGCATCACCAAGGGCCCAGCAGGGGCATTTGAGGCACCAGCTCCGGAGCAGTGCAAGTCAATGGGTGAGCCTGCAGGGCTGGCACCTCGAACGCCCCCCTGCCACCTCAGCGTCTCCAAGGATGGCGGCAGAGGGGCACTAAGAGGTGGCAGGGGGGTGTTGAGGTGCCACCTCCAGAGCAGTGCAACAGTCAATGGGTGAGCCTGCGGGGCCGGCACCTCAAGCATCCCCAAGGGGCCCAGCAGAGGGCACTAAGAGGTGAAAGGGGGGCGTTTGAGGCGCCTGCCCTGCAGGCCCATTGACTGTTGTACCACACCGGAGCCAGTGCCTCGAATGTGTCAGCACATTGGGAAATGTTGCCACCACCATTTTCCCAAAGTGCCGCCGCTGTCGCATTCTGTCTGTCCATTTGTCTGTCCATCCATCCATCCATCCATCCATCCATCCATCCATCCATCCATCCATCCATCCAAAGGGTCTGTCTGTCTGCCTGCCTGCCTTCCTGCCTGCTTGTCTTTCTGTCTACCTCTACCTACCTACCTACCTATCCATACATCTGTCCAAAGGTTTGTCTGTCTTCTTGCCTGCTTGCTTTCCTGCCTACCTACTTACCTACCTACCTATCTACCTACCAATATATCTATCTATCTATCTATCTATCTATCTATCTATCTATCTATCTATCTATCTATCTATCTCTATCTATCTACCTACCTTCCTACCTACCTGTCTCTCTCCCTATCCATCCATCCACCCATCCATCCATGTTCGAAGCGCCGGCTCCATAGGCACATTGGGAAAATAGAGCAAAGCCAGTCTGGGAGGGAGGGAGGGAGGGAGGGGAGGGAGGGAGAGAGACAGACAGACAGACATGATGCATCAGATTGAAATGAGGCCTAGTTTCGACTTAGGCCCTATTCCAAATTGAAATATCTTTGGCTTCTATGAAAGGTTTTGTGGATGAAACATGGTCAAGACTATCAGGAAGCTGTCATGTTTTGTTGAGGCTTTAAACAGGATCCATTGGACCAGATCTCCACACTAAAAAATTACTTTTCCCCAATATATTACAGTGTCAATTCTGAAGAAGGCAAAACCAAAATGTACTGGTAAATTACAAGGAGAACACACATACACACACTCCTTTCTAACCCTGCTGGAGCAGATGATTGGACTAAAATAGCTATCTCATTATCTTTTTCCTCCCTCCCTCTCTCCTTTATTTCTTTTTCTTTCTGTCCCTTCCTTCTCCCCCTTTCTTTGTCCCTTTTTTCTTTCCCTTTTCTCTTTCTTTTCTTCCTTCTCTCCTTTTCTCTTTCTTTTCCCAGTCTCTCTTTCCCTTTCTCAGGCTCACCCCATTGACTTGGTGCACTGCTCCGCTTGGACTTGCTTTGGCAGGTCCCTCCAATGCAGCAGGCTCAATGTGGTGGACCTGCGGGGCCGGCACCTAGAACGTGGCAGTGGCAGCACATTTGAAAAGTAGAGCAAAGCCAGAGATTGGTAATTTTTGCTGCAAAGAATCACAAAAGCTTCTGGGTTGTTCAAAGAAGGGACACACATGTAAATGCAATTCAGCAACATAAAATAAAGAAATAAAAATAAAAATCAACAAGAATCGGCAAAGCATCTCTGATTAGATTCTATTCACTACTAGAATCTAATCAGAGATGCTTTGCCGATTCTAGTCTAATGACCTGCTCCAGCAGGGTTGGAAGGGAGTGTGTGTGTGTGTGTGTGTGCATGACTGTCAAAACTCCAAAAACAGCTCAAGTAGCTCTGGAGAGGCCAGTCATAAATTAGAACACTTGCTAAACAACTGGCCATTAAGTGAGGACCACTTGTATTTGGTTTGCCAGTCACCTGGTCACGCCCACCCAGTCACATGACCACCAAACCAGACCTACCTTAATGTGACCAGCAACCCACGCCCACCCAGTCACATGACCAGCAAGCCATGCCCACCCAGTCATATGATCAGCAAGCTACATCCTCAAATTAGGCCATGTCCACAGAAATTTGAATCCCAACCCTGCGTGGGGGGCACTGAGGATGAGTTTGTAGCACCAAGGGGGCAGTGGACTGAAAAAGTTTGGGAACCACTGCCTTAGAAGAAGAAACAATGTCACTTATAGAAAAAAACACAAACCTAGTATGAAACCCGTGTCCAACCCAAACCCCTCTGATAGAGCTCCACTGGTGCTAAGCAATTGATTTCATGGACTATCCCTGAAAGAATACAAGCAGACACCTAGGAAGGAAGCATAATCAAATGTCCCTTAAAGAGTAGCACCATCAAACGTGTCTGTGATAGATAGAAAAATACACCAAGCCTCCCTAGGGAGAAAAAAGGTGAGTGTTGATAATAGGAGATTCAATTCTCAAGGGAACAAAACCAGCCATCTGGAGATAGGATAGTCAATCCAGAGAGGTATGTTGTCTCCCTGGAGCAAAAATCAAAGAAGTGGCTGAGAATCTAACCAAAATAATAAAACCCAAAGATTATTATCCTTTTCTACTACTATATGAATGACACAAAAAAAGGACTTGAAAACAATTGAGTGATTATGAGCAGCTAGGCAAGAATATTAAGGAATTTTGTAAGTTAAGGAACAAGTAATTTTTTCACCTGTACTGCCAACGAAAGAACAACATCCAAAAAGAGAACAAAGGATTCTAGAAATGAACCACTGACTAAAGAGTTGGTGTCGCCACAAAAACTTTGAATTCCTAGACCATGGTCTGCTATACCTCCATGATGGGCTTTTGGTAAGGGATGGGCTGCACCTCAAAAAGACTAGGAAGAATGTTTTCAGAAAATGACTGGTTCAACTTATCAGGAGTCCTTTAAACTAAAATTGAGAAGGGAAGGTGAACATTCTTTAGGTTCCCCAGGGCCTAATTCCAAGCAAATTTTCCCTAGAAAACAAGTCAAATAATGAGGTAAAGAGGGTTGGGAAAGAAGACAAACTCAAACACCCAACAGGAGATATAGGAAGCATACCCAGAGTCATACATAAAGATCTCAAGTACCTATATACAAATGCACAAAGTTTGGGGAACTTTGGGAAAGTAACAAAGTAAACTTGAATTATTAATTCATGAAGGCAGATATGATATAGTTGGAATTACAGAAGCTTGGCGGGACGAAACCCATGACTAGAACATACTGATAAAAGGATACAAACTGTCCAAAAAAACCCTCCAGACACCATAAAAGAGGAGGTGGAGTTTTACTATATGTAAAGGACTACTATCTTGCTACAAAAATGCATGACACCAAAGACAAAAATCTCATAGAATGCATAAAAGAAACATTGCCATAGGTATATACTATAGGCCACCCAACCAAGCATGATTTTGCTAATCATCTAACAAATATATGTAGGAAACACACTACAGTAGTAATGGGGGACTTCAATTACCCTGACATCAATTGGAAGACTAATTCTGTACCAAGTGAGAAATCGAATAGGTTCCTGACCAGCCTAGCCAACAACTTTGTTGTCCAAAATGTAGGGGAGGGAACTAAAGGGACAACCATACTGGACTTAATTCTTACAAACAGATAAAACGTGATAGAGGGAGTTGAAACTGCAGGAACCTTGGGTGAGAGTGATCATGTCATAATAGAATTCAACATAACACAAACACAAGTAATAGAACATAATGATACCAGAGTCTTAGATTTCAAAAGAGCTGATTTTAACAAACTCAGAGAAAACTTTGGAAAGATTCCTTGAATGAAAATCCTAAAAAGGAAAACAACTCAAGAAGCTTGGGAAACTCTCAAAAATATGATCATAAACATCCAGTCCTGCACAATACCACTGAAAAAGAAAAACAAGGAATACAAGAAGAAACCAGCATGGCTGCACAAAGATTTCTCTGACAAATTGAAACACAAAAGGACAAGTACAAAAAATGGAAAGAGGGACACATAACTAAGGCAGAATATCAGCAGATAGCCAGAGTCTGCAAAGACAAAGTCAGGAAAGCAAAGGTTCAGAATGAATAAAGACTTTCAACAAAAATCAAAGATAATTAAAAAAAGTTTCTTCCAACGTATAAATAAAGAAATCAAGGAAAGAGTTGGTTCACTAAAGAGAGAAGACAGCAAGGAAGTAACAGAAAACAGACAGAAAGCAGAGCTGCTTAACTCATTCTTCACAGAGGTCTTCATGCAAAAAGAAACTATAGCCCAACCTACCAAAAACATAACTTTAAAAGACAGACTAGAAATAAAAATTAAAATAAGCAAAAGAAATGGTAAGAAAACACCTGTCTGATCTTGATGAATACAAATTGGTTTCAAGATGGCGGCAGCGGCAGCAGTGCAAGTAGCTCTGGAGGGCACAGGCAGCACCAGGTGACAAGCCTGCTAATCCTTGTGAGTCCAGCCAGCGAGGTGGAAAGCCTGATGCCCGAGACTAGCCAGCAAGCCAGCAAAGAGCTCCATTCCTCGGAAAGTGCTCGGCAATCTGTAATTCCTCCCATCGTTGCAGGGAAGTGAGACAGTAGGGCTCGCCAGCACCAGGAGCTCGGCGATTTGCAATTCCTCCCATACTTTCAGGGCAGTGAGACGATCATACTTTCAGGGCAGTGAGCACTGGGGGCTCGGCAATTTGAGATTCATCCCATTCTTGCAGGGCGGTGAGATGGCAGGGCTCACCAGCACCCGGAGCTGTGGGCTGGTCTTCAGACGTTTGCAGCCTGGGTGTGAAGCAAGCTGCTCTTGGCAAAAATCTCCCCCCCAAGCCCTTCTTCCTTCACCATCGCCATAAAAAAAACAGAAAAGTAAAAGGAATATTGCTAATCTGGACTCCTTCAGTAAAAGGACAGTTAATTTGGAAGGATCTAGGTCCTAGGGAATCCACTGTTCTTCAGACGACCGGATGTGAGTCCCTCTTTGTAAAGTGTGGTTCCAGGATTCAGATGGGCCTATTGATCACATACCTGGCTCCCTGCTATGTGACATTGGCCTGCCTGAGCTCCTCGAGGTCATAGCCGGCTTGGTGGTTGAGACCCCCAGGCTGATGGTCAGCCTTCGGCTGACGTGGCCTCAGGGATTGCCCAGGAGTTCTTGGCTTCCATGACAGCCTTGGGCCTGACCCAACTAATTAGGGACCCCACTCACACTGGGGGTCACATCTTGGATCTGGTTTTTGTCTCTGGACAGTGGCAGGATGATCTAGGTATAGGGGACGTTGTTATTGAACCCCTGTCATGGTCTGATCATTCGCTCCTTAGGCTGGACTTCCAAGCCGCACCACCTCATCGCAGGGAAACGAGCCAAATGATGGTTCCGCCCCAGACGCCTGATGGACCCGGATAGGTTCCTGATGGAGCTTGGGCCGTTTCCCGGTGTTTGAACACACGACTCAGTCGAGGACCTGGTGGCCGCCTGGGATAGGTTGGCGGCTGGGGCCCTTGACCGGGTCATTCCCTTGCGGCCTCTGACCCAATGCTGATCCCACTTGGCTCCATGGTTTTCAGAGGAGCTGAGGGAGATGAAGCATCGGAAAAGATGCCTAGAGAGCGGTTGGAGGGCCATCTGCTCCGGATCTTACCGAACACTATTGCGGTCCTATATTAGGACCTATTTAGTGGCGATAGGGATGGCAAAGCATTCTCACTTTTCCGCCCTTATTGTGTCCACCCTTTTTAGGGTGACCCACTCCCTCCTAGAAGTGGGAGCGCGGGAGGATCCTTTGCAAGGGCGAGCTGAGGATTTTTTGAATTTTCTGATGGACAAAATCACTCAGATCTGGGATGGGTTGGACTCTCATTGGGCAACTCTGGACAGGGGATCGGGGGCGGAGTTCAGGGAGGTCATTTGGGGGGAGTTTGATCCTGTGTCCCCCGAGGACGTGGACAGGATGCTGGGTGGGCTTAATGCTACCACATGTTTACTGGATCCATGTCCCTCCTGGCTGGTATTGGCCACTTGGGAGGTGACACGAGGTTGGTTCCAGGGTATTATTAACGCTTCCTTAAGTGAGGGGTTTCTGCCTGCCGCCCTGAAAGAGGCGGTAGTGAGACCCCTCCTCAAGAAACCGTCCTTGGACCCAACTCTGTTATCTAACTATTGTCCGGTCTCCAACCTTCGCTTTGTGGTGAAGGCTGTTGAGAGTGTGGTGGCACAACAGCTTCCCCAGCACCTGGATGAAGCTGTCTATTTAGATCCACGCCAATCAGGCTTCAGGCCCAGGTACAGCACGGAGACGGCTTTGGTCGCATTGGTGGATGATCTCTGGAGGGCCCGTGACAGAGGTTACTCCTCTGTCCTGGTCCTGTTAGATCTCTCAGCGGCTTTTGATACTGTCGACCACAGTATCCTATTGCGGCAGTTGGGGGGTTGGTGGTGGGAGGCACTGTTTTGCGGTGGTTCTCCTCCTTCCTCTCTGACCGTTCTCAATTTGTGTTGACAGGGAGGCAGAGATTAGATGTTGGTTCTTACTTGATACACCAGTTCTCTTCGAGCTGCAAGGAGCATCCAAATGTGTGGGATGGTTCAGTCTTCCTTCTGATAGGCTGAGTTTAAACTTCGGAACGCTCCTCCTCCTCCATGGGACTCCTCCCTAGCATTCCCCAGTTTTGGCGAAGATCGCAGTAGAAAGCAGGTAACACTTCCTAAGAATTACTATATCATCTTGGTCGAAAAACAGGACTCCCCCAGACGGAAGGAAAAAGAAACAGACAGCAATAACAAAATAGGGTGGAGTTGGATGCTCCTTGCAGCTCGAAGAGAACAGGCTTATCAGGTAAGAACCAATGCCTATTTTCCTATGAGCTGCTCAGAGCATCCAAATGTGTGGGACATACCAAAGCTTGGCCTGTACTACGGGTGGGACGCTGTCTGGGCCTGGAGTCTGTCCCTGTCCTGTACAACTCCTTGTAGCACTCTCCTACCAAAAGCAGCATCCGCTGATGCAAAGACATCAATCTTATAATGCCTGATAAAAGGAGAGGGAGATGCCCATGTAGCAGCCTGACAAATGTCCGTGATGGGAGCTTGAGTGGCCCAAGCTGCTGTGGTTTCTGCACTGAGTGTGGAATGAGCTGTGATGCCCCTGGGTACTGCCAGGGCCTGGGCTTGATAAGCTTTGGCAATGGACGCTCGCAACCAACGACCAATGGTGGGTGAAGATGCTTTAGTACCCTGACTGTGAGGCAGAAAGACAACAAACAAGGCTTCGGTCCTTCTAAAGGAAGCCGTGCGATGGATGTAGACTTTTAAAGCACGTCGGACATCCAGCTTAAGCCACTGGTGTTCCAACCCCTGGGAAGGGTGAGGACAGAAATTGGGTAACACTAACTCCTGTGCCCTATGAAAGGCAGAATATCTTTGGAATAAACGTAGGATCTGGTCGGAGAACAACCCTATCTGCGTGAAAAACACAAAGGTCGGTCCTGACCGACAGGGAAGCCAACTCGGAAATGGGTGGACTTAAGTTATGACCACTAAGAAAACTATGTGGAACGTATCGGCTTGAAAGAAGGCTTGGTAAGAGCTAAAAGCACTTTATTCAGATCTCAGGTAGGATAACGATGAACCAGAAGCACCTCTAAGAAAAGCGTGAATAAGGGGATGATGAGAAAGAGATGGAAAAACCTCATGATCAATAACAGAAGACAAGGCAGAAACTTGTCTTCTCAGAGTATTTGGTGAAAGCCCCCCATCTTGCAAAAAATCTAAGATTTGAGCAATCGAAGGAGATCAAGGTTCAATATGAAATTTGGAGCACCATTTTGCAAATATGGACCAAGTGGCGTTATAAATGCGAGTAGTTGAGGGGCACCTCACAACTTGGATGGTAGAAATAACTCTATTGAACAGTTTCTTGCTGATTAAACGCGACCGCTCAACCTCCAGACGGTCAATTGGAACCATTGAGGGTTCGGGTGTTGTAGAGGACCCTGGGTTAGAACAATCCTGTCCGGAGGGATCCTCCATGGTTTGAACACCAACAGACAACAAAGGTCCGCGAACCAAGGCCGTCGGGGCCAATAGGGAGCTACCAGAATTAGTTCTGCCTGTTCCTCTAGCATCCTCCCTATGACCCGAGGAATCAAAGGAAGAGGGGGGAATGCGTACAAGAGCCCTGGGGGCCATGGGCAGCAAAGAACGTTGAAATTCTCTGCTCCCTGAGAGGGGTATCTGGACATGAACCTCGGAAGTTGGGCATTGAGAGGGGATGCGAAGAGATCAACCACCAGAAGACCAAACATCGTGACTGCCTCTTGAAAGAGCGACGGATGAAGACACCACTCCATCTGATCTACTGTGGCCAGGCTGAGCCAATCTGCCTGGGTGTTGCAGATTCCTGAGATGTGTTCTGCCCTGATGGAGAATAAATTGGTCTCTGCCCAATGACAGAGACAATGCACCTCCTTCATGAGATGTTGTGACTGGGTGCCCCCTTGTTTGTTTACATGCGCCTTGGCGGCTGTATTGTCTGTGAGAACAAAGATATGCTGGTTGCGTACCTGCGGTAGAAAGGAACGAAGGGCCAAGTGGATAGCCCGAAGTTCCAGCCAATTGATATTGTGAGACTGTTCTCTTGCTAACCAGCGGCCCTGAGTTGTGGAGAATTGAAGATGAGCTCCCCATCCCAGTAGGCTGGCGTCGGTGGTGATAGTGAGTCTGTTGGGCTCCTTGAAGAGACAACCCTTGTTTGTTGTTGGCCTGGACCACCAGAGAAGTGAGGTGAGTACCTGTGTTGGAACCTTGACCTTGTGACAGGAGTTGCTTAGACCGGAACGTTGGAACAGCAGAAGGAACCACTGAAGGAATCTGGAGTGAAGACGAGCCCAAGGAATAATAGAAATACATGAGATCATCTTACCGAGAAGAGTCGAAAGATCAGCAAGAGAAACTTTATTTTGCGACCTGATCTGCTGCACTAGTTGTTGTATATTTTTATGTCTTTCCTTGGAAAGGTAAACCTTGCCTACCCGTGTATCAATGATGGCTCCTAAATGTAGCAATCTGGTAGAAGGGGTTAATTGGCTTTTATCCCGGTTGAGAAGCCATGTGCCCGCAAAATGTGTAGAGTGGTCTGGGTATCGTGGACAGCTTGTGTAGAGGATGATGACAAAATTAGAATGTTGTCTAGGTAACAGTGCAGTCTGATCAGAAGACCGCGGATATGAGCAGCCAGAGCAGTGAGGACCTTGGTGAAAACACGGGGAGCAGAAGCTAATCTGAAGTGGAGGGCCCAATATTCAAAATGTTGGTTATTATAGCAGAACTTTAAAAACTTACGATGTGATGGTCTGATCGGAATATGCAAGTAAGCCTCCGTCAGATCAATGGAGGTGAGAAAGTCTCCTTCCCTGATACTGGAAAGAATGGATTGTAAGGTGTGCATTTTGAATCTGCGGTAGACTAAAAATTTATTGAGGCATTTCAGGTCCAAGATCGCTCTCCACCCTCCTGAACATTTTTGGACTAAAAAGAGAAGAGAATAAAAACCGTGCCCCTTTTGATCCTTGGTAACCGGTTGAATGGCCCGTATGCTTAAAAGATGCTGGATAGCTGCCTCCATAAGGTTATGCTTGACCGAATTTTTGGAGACAGGGGATACCATGAAAAAATCGGATGGGGCGAATTGAAATTCTAGTGCTAAGCCAAAGCTTACAGTGTCCCGGACCCAGGCATCAGACGTGGAAAAATCCCAGCGATCCGCATAGAACTTGAGACGGCCCCCTATGGGATGAGGCTCCACATGGCTAGCGTGGGCGCCTGAAAGATCTGCTGCCGGAGGTTCGAAAGGACCTTCTGGGTTGGCCGCCCCTCCGGTATCTATCCCCGGGATCTGACCTATCTGAGGTCTGTCCCGGGTGGAAAAATTGGGATTTGTGCACTCGAGACAGAGAGGAGCTCTGGAAGTATGGCCGAAAGGAGCCCCTCCAAAAGGACTGGGGATACCTTGGATCAGATTTTCGAAAAAGAGAAGGTAGTATCTTTTTATTCCGGGTTTCAATGAGAAGCGGATCTAAGGAGGGACCAAAAAATCTATCACTCAGGAGAGGAGCTGAAGCGAGTTTGGATTTGTGTTTGATGTCCGCCTGCCAATGTTTGAGGCAAAGAAGGCGTCTTGCGGAGAAATGGGATGCTATAGCCCTGGTGGTGAACTTGACTGAATGAAAGGTCACATCGGCCGAGAATTCTGCAGCCGCTGTAAGCTTAGCTATGTCCTGGTGGGCCCTAATATTAGAGCTGGGAACAT
The DNA here is from genome assembly GCA_023653725.1 of Bungarus multicinctus. Lineage (NCBI taxonomy): Eukaryota > Metazoa > Chordata > Lepidosauria > Squamata > Elapidae > Bungarus > Bungarus multicinctus. Next base: position 2,708,917 of record CM042851.1, read on the forward strand.
GTTCTCGAAGCTGCTTTAGCTATCTAAGTGAAGCCCGGTTAAAAAAGGAAGCAGCCATGGCTGTTCTAATGGTCCAGGCATCTGAGTGATGGGCTTTGCGTAGGGCTATTTCAGCCCTTTTATCCTCAGGCCTTAAGGCCTCAAGCAACTCACTGGGAATCGAAGAAGAAGAGGTGAGCCCAACTATGGGATCATCGATCTCCAGGGTATTTAACAATTTCAGGTACTCTGGAGCCATGTTAAAGAACCTCCTATCATAACCCGTAGGAGCCGGGTATGTTGCAGGGGAACGGAACTGTTTCTGAACTAGGTACATAAACATGTGAGGGACCGGTATCACCTCAGCTTGAACTGTGGGCTGATTAAAAAAGAGATCTTGAGGGCCCTCCTCTGCAGAAGACACAGGGGGAACTGCTGTATCAATGCCTGCCATGTTTTTTGCTTTAAACAGGAGAGATTTAAATAGTTGTGGCTGAAACAGGCCAGTAAAAACAGGTTGGTCAGGGGAGAGCCCCTCGTCTTCAGACATCCCTCCCTCTAAAAGATCCAGTTCAGATAACGAATGTTCAGAATCGTGAAGGGATTCTAGATCACTTTGTTCTAAGTGTTGCATTTGAAACAGTTCCTCAGCCTCCATGTCTAGATCCCCCCACTGTGGATCCTGCATAGGAATATCCTCAGAAGGGATTACCTGTTCCAACCTGACTAGAGATTGAAGCAACTGGGTCTCAGGGTCAACAGGGGCAGGTTGATGCCGGGTCATGACCGCATGCTGTAAGCCGGCAGCGATCCCCTGTCTGATCGCCACCTCCATCCATGTTCGCATTTGAGCAGGGATCTCCTCAGGTAAAGAAGAGTCCTGGCGAAGCCCCACTGCAGTTGGAGTGAAGGTGGCCTCAGGAGGCCGCCTAGAGGCTGGCAGGTCAGATAGCTGAGTCTGTGGTCCCACTGAACCACGGCTATGCCTGGATGAAAGAGAAACATCTGGGGGGGGACATACAGTTGAGGAGGGGCCTGGAGTAGGTGGAGAGGGTTGCTGAGGAGGCCTTTGTATTTCTCGTGTACATTTATCTATTTGCTTCTCTAAGGCCCTATGGCGCCTTCTTGCATCATGTTCAGAAGCTTTGGAAATACCCCCCACATTTTTGGATTTGGATTTTGATTTGCCTCGAGAGGTAGAAGGCTGAGAACCGCTACCCCCTCCCATAATAAGTTTGTATGATATAGAAAAATACAGATGGATAAATACAATTGCAGATATCTAGGCGAAAGTGGTGGTTGGCACGCCCAGGGACCTGACCCAGCAAGGGAAGGGAGCCCTGATAATGGTATATTCCCCCTGTTTGATCAGTTTAGAGGAGATGCTGAACTGTTAATTGAGACTGTCAATGAAACTATGGAATCACTAATCAGCCAGATTAAGAACGCCAACCAGGCCTTGTGGAAAAAAGAAGAGCCCGCAACAGCGTTACTGCACAGGCTGATTCAGGCCCTAGGTGCTCGCTGTTGTGCTGCTGGGAAGGACTGTGAGTGTTAGCCAACAGATAGTATTAAAAATTGAGAAGCACAAAAATCCACAGGTTAGGGGACTCCTGCCTTGCAGGGAATCCCTAGAGAATGAAATTTACTCCACACAGTCAATTAACAGAAGGCAATATTATCGGCAACATGGCCATGCGGTCTCCTGCACTCAAAATGGCGGCCGACCGAATTTGGCGCGCACGCGCAACCAGCAGCATCGGTCCTATCCCTTAATGGAGGACCTCCATTCCTTGTAAAAAACAAACGACAAGGAAGAGAAAGGGAGGGAAAACGAATGAGCTCCACTCCCTCTGAAAAGAAACGGCGTTCGGGGGATCTTTCCAGTAATCAGCTTGCCAGGCGGTTAGAGCGTGGCGCGATCGAACGGCGGGTGGGGTAGTGGGGGGGGACTGGAAAAATGACGTTCCCAGGGACCCCTGCTTAAAAAGGGGGCACAGCAGGCACTTCCCAATCAAAGGAAAAAATCCCGGATCTCCCTAAGGGAGAACTGAGGGATCCGTGCTCTCTATGCCTAATAAAATAATAATATTAACGAAGGCAAACTGAAATTCAAAAAGGAAGAGGAGAAAACCCAAAGTTTAAATGAAAAGGCACTGAAGAAATAAGAAAGGAGATAATGAGAATTGGGGGAAATAAAGAAATCACCTGCTTCGACCAGAGTAAACACTAACACAACCTATTCAGACGAGGCTGAGCTAAAACTGGGGAATGCTAGGGAGGAGTCCCATGGAGGAGGAGCGTTCCGAAGTTTAAGCTCAGCCTATCAGAAGGAAGACTGAATCATCCCACACATTTGGATGCTCCGAGCAGCTCGTAGGAGAACGACCCCGAGGCCCCTGATTTGTGAGGTTCCTCAGGGGTCCGTGCTCTCGCCCCTACTGTTCAACATTTATATGCAGCCTCTGGGTGAGATCATCTGTGGCTTTGGGGTGGAGTTTCATCATTACACTGATGATACTCAGCTGTACATTTCTACCCCAGGCCACCCCAGTGAAGCCGTGGAAATGATGACCCAGTGCCTGGAGGCTGTGCAGGGTTGGATGGGGTGAAACAGGCTTCAGCTCAACCCAGCCAAGACCAAGTGGCTGTGCTTTCCGGCACCCCAATACAGTTAGTTCCATCACTGGCTGTGGGAGGGGAAATTCTTGCCCCCACAGAGAGGGCACGCAATCTGGGTGTCCTCCTGGATGTACGGCTGTCGTTAGAAGATCACATAGCGGCTGTCGCTGGGGGGCTTTTTGTCAGGTCCGTAGGATCTACCAGTTGCGGCCCTTTCTGGATCGGGATGCACTTCGCATGGTCACATCCACCCTCGTTATCTCCCGCCTAGACTATGCCAATGCTCTCTACATGGGGCTCCCTTTGAAGAGCACCCGGAGGCTCCAGTTGGTGCAAAATGCAGCCACACGGGTGATTTTGGGGGTTTCTCAGAGCTCCCATGTTACGCCACTCTTGCACAAGCTGCATTGGCTCCCGGTGGCCTTTCGGGTGCGATTCAAGGTGTTAGTGACCATCTTTAAAGCGCTCCATGGCTTGGGACCTGGGTACTTATGGGACCGCCTACTGCCGTCATCGATCTCCTGTCGCCCAGTGCGCTGCCATAGGCCGGGCCTCCTCGGGGTGCCACCAGCTAGACAGTTGGTGCGGGCCTTCTCCTTGGGGGCACCCTCCCCCTGGAGATGAGGACCATCCCTGACCTTTTGACCTTCCAGTACGCGTTGAAAATATACCTATTTCATCAAGCCGGTCTGGCCTAGGGTTTTATAGTGTTTTGAATTGGTTTTAATTGGTTTTAGTTTTTATATTCTCGATTGAGTTTTTACCTTTTAGCCACCTTATTTAATCTTTTTTAATTGTTTTTAAATATTGTATTTGCATTGTGTTTTAACTTTGGTTGTACACCACCCCGAGTCCTTCAGGGAGAGGGGCGGTATATAAAACTAATAAAATAAATAAATAAATTTGGACTCCCAAAAAGTAAAGAAATATTGTTATATCTGAATTCCTGTGAAGATTAAAAGCAAATTGAATTCCGGTGATAAAAGTATATTGAAGCCAGGAGAGAATGTATAATGCTAATCTGAATCTCCAGAGAAAAGATATAAATTGTTCGAATTGCCAGTGCAAGACTATCTATGTGCCTCTTTCTCTTCTAAGCAACAAACTTTGAAAGTCTGTTTGAATTGACTGGGAGGGGGACAGAAATCCCATTCCTCAAGGGAAAAAACAAAACATTTCCTGTTGCCTCTTTGTGAATTATTCTGTTTGTCTCTGCTGAATCCATAACTGTTTGCAAAAGGAGAGGGAATTAAGGCGAGAATATCTAATCTTTCCCCAGACTTTCCTCTGTTTTTCGACAGGAAGTAACCAATAAAAATTCCTTGCATTCCATCATCTTTATAGAAACGGACTGCCTGCAAGCTCCAAAGTCATTAATCTTTTCTTTGAGAGGAAGAAACGGGCTATGATTCCCCCACTTTTTGATGACAGAATGCAAATCCATCCAACATTTTAAATCAGCTGTCTCCATAGAAATGGGCTGTGATCCCCCCCAAAGACGGAATTCCAACATTCATCCAGTGATTTAAAAAAGCATTTTCTAATTCTACCTCATTACCTATATCAATGATTAGATAATCAATTTCTATAAAATAATTAATTTTTCAATGGTTTAATTGATTTATTGTTTTAATTGATTAGTGTGATTAAAGTGTTTAGTGCAAATAGTGTGATTACTGATTAGTGTAAAAAGCAGGATCCATGTAATTTATTTGATTAGTAAAATTAGTGATTTAGTGAATTTAATTGAACAGTGTGATTAACAATTAGTGTAATTAATTGATTAGGCTGATTGTTGCTTAGCATAATCATTTGACTAGAGTGATTATTGCAATTGATTAATTGGTGTGATATTGGCTATATTGATTACCCAAAATTGTTACATTAAGCAATTAAATCAATGTACTATCACAACAAACCTACCATGCCAGTAAAAAAATCCAATGCCAAACCACAACCTAAAGAGAAAAAAATCCCCACCAATGAACCATAAGACTCCTGCACATGCCTTATATGCTATGAAAATTCCACCAAATGTTCTCTATGTGAAAAATATGCTTATCATGACTGCCTGGGATTACCCAAGCAAATGATTCAATTCCTAGAATCATCCAACCATGCATTTCAATATTTCTGCCCATCATGCAAACCCAAACTAGACAAACATATAGCCCTGTTTGAAAGAGTTGATACTATAGAAACACAAATAACATCCCTTGAAACCATAGTAGCATCCCTGGACACTTTAAACTAACCTTGAAAAAAAAGACACAACACAAAAACCCAAACATCCAATAGCTACAAAACCATCAACCTCAACCCAATCCACAAAAAATCATAAATCCAACAAATAATGATATCCCAATCCTTGTCAGAGAAGCTGTCAAGCGCAAACTGAAGCATCCAAACGCCATCCTATTTGGTCTAGAGGACATCAATAACAATGATGACATCACAATTGTCCGCAACATCATCAGTGACTACCCTGATGAAATACTTGACATTTCCCGCATTGGCCCAGAGTTCAAAAACAGAGACGGCTCTGTGGCAGGGTCATTTGCAAAAATGAATCAAGCAAACGTAAATTCATTTACACTATAAATTCACTCACCAAAAGCAACACCAACCATAGGAACCTCCGATCTCGCCCTGACCTAACCATATAGCAGTGTGCCCACTTCCGTGAACTCTGCACAGAACTCAAAAAATATTTAGACAATGGAGAGAAGGACCTGTACATTGACTACCATGCTGACTGTATCAAAAGTAAGTCACACAACCCACAACTCAGCATCCAACCCTATTTCAACCAATCCATCATTACCCAAGACTAGGCATGCACGCCCCTAACTACCTCAATTCAAACTACAACTGGCCTTAAATGCAAGCTACTCAATGCAAGAAGCCTTGCGAATAAAATACCTGAATTTCTCCTTTTACTAAATACGAATAAGTTCGACGTCATATTTGTCTGTGAAACATGGCTCAACGCATCTCTCCCTGACTCCTTACCTCAGTAAGAGACTATCATGTTTACCGATCAGATCGTGAAATCCTTAGAGGAGGTAGTGTTGCTATATTCTATAAAAAGTCCTTACATCTAAAAAACATCCAAGTTACCCAGGAGCTTACTCTTCCTGAGAACATCATCTGTGAATTGTCCTTAAATATCACATTTCAATTTTTACTCTGTTACAGAGCCCCTGATTATGACATCGAACATGTAAACAAACTAAATTCACTACTAACATGGGCAGCATCCTGCCCACATGCTTTTATCTTTCTTGATGATTTCAATCTACCTCATATTAACTGGATCCTAAACGAAAGTAAAACTGAACCCATACATGCAACCTTCTACAATGCTGTAACAAATCTGGGACTGGAACAGGGGTGGGTTAACTACCAGTTCGGTTGATTTACGAGGTTCGGTGATTTACAATGTGCTTCCCTGTAAGCTGCCAGTGTGCGCCTGTAAATCGTCATCAGCACACTGCGTGTGAGAAGCAGCCTTTCAAAAAGCCCTTTTTCCTGCTTTCTAAACTGCAGCTGTGCCTTGCACAGCAGCTGAAGTTGAAAAAAAATCAGGAAATAAAGGTCAGGTAAGAGCACGGATGGGTGGGTGGGCAAAAACATCAGCAGACATAGAACCGGTTCTATGTCTGCTGCTCTTCAGAGCTACCAGTTCTACAGAGGTGGACAGAACCGGTAGAAACCCACCCCTGGACTGAAACAAATAGTAACCAACAATACTAGATTTAATAATTGCCTCGATCTCATCTTCTGCAATAGTTTGGATTCAATTTACAGAATACAAATTAAAGAACCCTTTTCCAACAGTGACCACAACATGATTGACTTTTGTCTCAACATACATCCACACAAAAATCATCACAATGACGGAATCCCCAATTATAACTTCACAAAAGGCAACTATGATCTCATAGACAATGATCTCTCATCCCTTGATTGGCAATTTCTATTCACTGGATGCAATACTGTTGAAGACCATTACGACATATTTTTACTTGAAGTCAAAAGAGTCAAAAGAGTTTTACTTGAAGTCAAAAGAGGTATATGTACCAATAACAACACCCAAAACCAGAAAAAACAGATTACCCATAACAATAAGGAAGCTTCAATCCAAAAAGATATCACTTTGGCGAAAAAACAAATCTGGTCATGTTGCCAACTTCAAAAGCTGATACAAAAATTTATGCCACCAGATAAAGACTGAATGCACTAATTATCATATTAAATAAGAAAATCTTCTATGCACCAATTCCACCCACGCTTTCTACAATTTTGTAAACAACAAACTAAAAGACTCAAGGTCCATTCCACCCCTGAAAGGACCTAATGGTAAAGACTGCAGTGATGACACCATCAAAGCCAACCTCTTTAACACATTCTTTGGCTCAGTATTTGTAAACAGCAATGGATCATGCCCAGTATTTCCTAGTCAAATCACAGACAACTACAATGATCTAATACATATCGATTTTACAGAAGAAAATTTTGAAAAAGCACTACACAATCTAAAACCATCTCTATCAATTGGACCGGACAGAATATGTGCCTACTTCTTAAAAACGCTATCCATTGCTATAGCCGAACCTCTAAGCATAATCTTTGAAAAACCTTTCAGGACCAGTTCCTTGCCAAGACTATGATCACAAGCCATCCTCATCTTCAAAAAGGGAGACCTCAGCCTAGTTGAAAATTACAGATCAATCTCTTTATGCTGCATCACCTGTAAAGTCATGGAATCAATTATTAACCAATCCATTATCCTCCACTTAGAGACAAACAAACCTACTCTCTAATAAACAATTTGATTTCAGAAAAAAACTATCCTGTAATCTGCAATTCTTACACTGCAAAAACATATGGACTACACAACTCGATCAGGGCAAAGCAATAGACACAATCTACATAGACTTCTGTAAAGCCTTTGATTCAATGGTACATGACAAACTACTCCTAAAACTAAAATCTTATGGTATCTCTGGACACCTGCATAACTGGATAGAAGATTCCTGTCAAACAGACAACAAATCGTCAAAATTGGGAACATCCTATCAAATTCTGTACCTGTCAACAGTGGTGTCCCCCAAGGCAGAGTTCTAGGACCAACTCTCTTCGTACTCTACATAAATGACCTCTGTGATCATATTAAGAGCAACTGCATTCTCTTTGCTGATGATGTAAAGCTATTCAACACCACAGACAATACTACTACCCTCCAATAAGACCTTGACTATGTATCAGAATGGTCAATCAAATGGCAACTTCAAATCTCAACAAATAAATATTCTGTCTTACATATTGGCAAAAAACCAGAAAATAAAATACAAGTTAAGACCTTGTTGATGATCCAAACTCTGTCAAGGACCTTGGAGTACTCATCTCTAATGATCTAAGTGCTAGAGCCCACTGTAACTACATAGCCAAAAAGGCATTAAGAGTTGTTAACCTAATCCTATGTAGCTTTTTCTCTGGTAATCTCACTACTAACTAGACCAATACTTGAATACAGCTCATCAGTCTGAAACCCACATTATGTATCTGATATTAACACAGTTGAGAAAGTCCAGAAATATTTCACAAGAAGAGTTCTCCGCTCCTCTAGTCTTTGCAGAATACCTTATGCCACCAGACTCGAAACTCTAGACTTAGAAAACCTAGAACTATGCCACCTTTGGTCTGATCTAAGTAAAGTATTTAAAATCATACATTTCAATGTCCTACCTGTCAATGAATACTTCAGCTTCAACCATAACAATACAAGAGCACACAATAGATACAAACTCAAGGTTAACCGCACCAAACTTGATTGCAGGAAATACGACTTCAGCAACAGAGTGGTCAATGTTTGGAATACACTACCTGACTCTGTGGTTTCTTTCCTAAACCCCAAAAACTCTCTACTATTGACCTTACCCCTTTCCTAAGAAGCCTGTAGGGGGCAGGCATAAGAGCACCAATGTGCCTACCGTCCCTGTCCTGTTGTTTCTTTTTTTTTTTCTTACATGTACCCATTTCATGTATTCATACCTATGTTTATACTTATACTTTATTTTATAAATAAATAAAATAAATACATCACTGGGACCTGAAGGATTACATCCCAGAGTTCTAAAGGAGCTGGCAGATGTCATCTCAGAACCAATGTACCATATTTTTTAAAAATCCTGGAATACCGGGGAACTACCTGAGGATTTGAAAAGAGCTGATGTGGTTCCCATTTTCAAAAAGGGGGGAAAAGAGACACAGGAAACTATAGACCAATCAGCCTAACATTAATACCCAAGTTGGTATTGGAAAAGATAATTAAAAAATAGATCTGCCAATATCTAGAAACTAGTAAAGTAATAACTAGTAGTCAGCATGGGCTTTTCATGCCAAACCAATCTTATTTCATTCTTCAACATAATGACTAAATTAGTAGATCAGTGAAATATTGTGGATGTAATATACTTAGACTTCAGCAAGGCATTCGACAAAGTTGACCACAACCTATTTCTTGGGAAGCTAGAAAAAAGTGGGATAGATAGCATCACCATCAGATGGATTTATAATTGGCTGGCAAACCATACTCAATGAATAGTCCTCCCCCAGGTTCCATCTTAGGCCCAGTACTCTTCAATATCTTCATAAACATCTTAGATGAGGGAATAGAAGGGGAACTTACCAAATTTGCAGATGATACTAAGGTGGCAGAAATAGCCAAGACCAGTGGTGGAATTCAAAATTTTTTACTATCGGTTCTGTGGGCATGGCTTATTTGGTGGGCATGGCTTGGTGGTCATGTGACTGGGTGGGCATGGCCAACTCAATGTCACTCACATCAAGGGGTGCCACACCTGGCCCTTCCCCTCCCAGCTATTTCTTGTCACCCAGCCTAAACTTATCTATAGTTATGTAAAAATGTTGTTCACCTTTTTTGACTTTATTATCTACATACTATAGATGTAGGAGGAAATGGCTCACATGCTTTGCCAAAGAGTGTGATAGGCAACAGGCTTTTAAGGGCTGCCACAAAGCAGTGGGGGAAATATATTTTCCAAAGAAGCAGAATGCAAACAAGAAGCAATGGATGTAAACTGAACAAAGAGAGAAACAACCTAAAACTAAGGAGAAACTTCCTGACAGTAAGAACAATTAACCAATGGACCTACTTGTCTCCAGCAGTCTGGGTGCTCAATCACTGGAAGTTTTTCAGAAAAGACCGGACAGCCATTTCTCTGAAATGGTATAGGGTTCCCACATGGTCCCTCTAAGTGTTATTCTGTTATTCTGACATTTTCCCAGGATCTCTACTCAAATTTATTTCACAATTTCACATATAAAATAGCCATTTATGAAATACAACCTGCATATTGTTCAAAACAATAATTATTATCGCTGATGTTTGACAGCAAGCCTAAGTCAAAGATCATAAGAGTGCTTCTTTCTCTGTATGTGTACAAAATATCACATACGAGGAATAGCATATTAAGCTGGACTTATGCAACCTAATGTACAAAATAAACACGCATGCTCTGGACTAGACATTGATGTAAATACCTGAAAATATGTGGTAGCCCTGGACAAAAGAAAAGCAGTAAAATTACTCTAGATGTAGTGTAGGGACAGTGTAAAATATTAACACGTGATAAATAATGAAACTGTCGGGCTCTGTGGAATCCTTGCCGGACAACAGCGTGATTGCAGATGGGAGAAGAGATAGTCTCATCAAAAGAAAAACGTCATCAATGTCAGCCGAGTAGTTTAGAGGCTGAATAGTTTAGAAGAGAGTTTAATCTGAAGACAGGGAGGGAACGCTCTAACCAGCCAGCTTGTTTATCAGGGACGGACTGAGCTGACGAAAGGAGCTGTGGAAAGGAGTTGCAATAGAATACGAAGGGGAAATTCTTTCACATGCATACAAATGCAGAAATACAAATACACTCACAAAGATAAAGCCATCATCCTGATTTTTTTTTACCATCCAATTTCCATAGTTCGTAGGGAAAGGAACCATAATATTTTTCCCCAAAATAAGAAAAGAAACATCTACCAGAAGAGGAAAGAAGAACTAGGGGGAAACATGACAGCATTGTTACACACACACACACACACATGGCTGATCTGAGATGATCTCCAGTCAGCAGTGGGTTGGGGAAAAGGAAGAAATGGGTGGCGACCCCCACACTCCAGCCCTCTCTCTCTCGAACGCACATACACACACACACACACACACACATACGTGCGCAAACACAAATGCTAGCTAGGCCGCGCCAGCAATGAAGCAAGCCAAGTGAGCCTGGGAATGGTGGGGGGGCCCTTGGCAAGCTCAGGGGATGGTAGGGAAGGGGAAGGCAAGCTCCGGGAATGCTGGGGGGGGGGCTAGCATGACTCGCAGGTTTACCTTTCAGCAGGAAGATCAGAGCTGCTCAGTTGGGACATAGGGCCAGGCACCATGTGGGAAAGCAGGTTAAGCCACGAGGACCCAGTGTGGAGTGAGGAGTGACTGGGTGGGGCAAGCATAGGGCGGGGCAAGTGAGCAAGCTGTGACTGGGAACTGGTTCGGGGGCGTGGCCAGCCAGAAGTCACTACCTGTTCAGTGACCCATGCCAAATTATCACTACTGGTTCTCTCAAGTAGATGCAAATTGGCTGAATACCACCTCTGACCAACACCCTAGGTCCATGATGGGGAACCTAGGACACATGCCAGAAGTGGCACGCAGAGCCATTTCTGCCAGCACATGAGTTGTCACCCAGAACAGATCCACTGTGCATGTGTGTGTGCCCCACACCAGACAGCTGATTGTTGGGTATTGGGGGGGGAGGAACATGCGCGGGAAACGCTCGTGCATGTGCAGGTGGGCAGAACACACAGGGGGGTAATGCACAGGTGGCCGAGGGATCACGCATGCATTACATTATGGGTGCAGGTATGCACGTGCACTTTTGGTATGCGACAACAAAAAGGTTAGCCATCACTGTCCTAGATGATAGGCTTAAGATCCAGATGGATTTTGTCAGACTTGAACACTGGGCCTTATCTAATAAAATGAAATTCAATGTATTGAAAAATAAAGTCTTACATTTAACCAACAAAAACCAAAAGTACACATATAGATTGGGTGAAACCAGGCTTAATAGCAGTAACTGTGAGAGGGATCCTGGAGTCTTAGTGGACAACCTATTAAATATGAGCAAACAGTGTGTGGCGGCAGCCAAAAAGGCTAACACAATCCTAAGTTGCATTAACAGAGGGATTCAATCAAGATCAAGTGAGGTACTAATACCACTTTATAAAGCCTTAGTAAGACCACACCTAGAATACTGCATCCAGTTTTGGTCATCACACTATAAAAAGATGTTGAGACTCTAGGAAAAATGCAGAGAAGAGCAACCATTAGATTAGAGACTGAGGCTAAAACATACAATGAATGCAAGTACTTGGGGTGACTAGTTTAGTGAAGCGAAGGTCAGGGGATATATGATAGCAGTGTTCCAAAATTTGAGGGGATACCACAGAGAGGAAGAGATATTTTCCAAAGCACCTGAAGGCCAGACAAGGAATAATGGATGGAAACTGATCAAGGAGAGATTCAACCGAGAAATAAGGATAAATTTTCTGACAGCAAGAACAATCAATCAATGGAACAGCTTGCCTTCATAACAGTGGTGGGATTCAATTTTTTTTTTACTACCAGTTCTGTGGGCATGGCTTGATGGGCATGACAGGGGAAGGATACTGTAAAATCTCCAGTCAGAGGTTCTGCTTCTTTCTTCTTCTGCTTTTGGCTCCATGCAAGGAAAGCAGAAAAAGTCTTTCTTTCTCTCCCCCAAATTCTGCCAGGGATGAGTCTTTGGGACCCTGCAAGATATCCTGCTCCAAGAGACTGTGCCAATGCAACAAGTCTTACAAAGACTCATTTCTGGCAGAGTTTGGGATAGAGAAAGAAAGACTTCTGCAGCTTCTGCTGCTCTGGGATGACCAAACGGCCAGTCTTGTGACTACTGCAGCCCTGGAATATGGGACCGACTTTCCCACCAACATCAGCAAGCCATCATCAAGTCAAAATTCATATTAATGGTCTGCGGGATTTAAAATCATGAGTTTGGTGGTCCCTGAGATCCAAAAGGTTGGTGATCCCTGGGTTAGACTAGAAGACCTACAAGATCCCTTCTAACTCTGTTAATCTGTTAATCTTTAAATACTTTTGGGCAATTTGAGGGATAACACATAAGTGGGCTAAAATTGTGAGATAACTTAGCTGGATTTACTGAAAATTAATACTGTTAGATAAAATACTGTTAGATTTTAACCACAGAGTATAAATCCATGAAAGGTTTTATAGGTTAAAACTTGTACAATAAATTCTGTAATCATTGTATGCCCAGAGGTAAATTAAGGAGCATGATTTTACCATTTTTTTCTTAAGTATTTATTAAGAATATAAACAATTATTAGTCTATATATGACTAGAACATAAATACTCATAGTTAGATAAATAGAATACTTTATCGGCCAAGTGTGATTGGACACAAAAGGGATTTGTCTTGGTGTAAATACTCTCAGTATACATAAAAGAAAGATACATTCATCAAGAGTCGAGAATCATAAGGTACGACACTTAATAATAGTCATGGGGTACAATAAGCAATCAAATTATACTAGGAAACAGTCAATAAAAATCGTAAAGATACAAGCAACAAAGTTACAGTCATACAGTCACAAGTGAGAGGGGATGGGTGATAAAGAGTAATGAGAAGAATAGTAGTGCAGACTTTGTAATAGTTGAACAGTGTTGAGGTAATTATTTGTTTAGCAGAGTGATGGCTTTCGGGAAAAAACTGTTCTTATGTCTAGTTGTTCTGGTGTGCAGTGCTCTATAGCGTCGTTTTGAGGGAAGGGGTTGAAACAGTTTATGTTCGGGATGTGAGGGGTCTGTAAATGTTTTCACAGCCCTCTTTTTGATTCATGCAGTATACAGGTCCTCAATTGAAGGCAGTGTCATGCCCCTGGTGGAGATTGACTCTGAGGAAGAGGAGGAACAGCCAACAGGGAGTGGTTCAGAGGTGGTGGAGGAGGTGGGGAAGGGCAGAGGCTGGCTGAGCAATCAGAGGAGGACCCAGGACCATACCCTATCCATCCTAGGGCACGCAGGGAGGAGAGGATCAGGGAAAAATGTGGTCTACTCAGGAGGAGAGGGCCATGATCCTCCTCATGGTTTGCAGCTGTGAGCTCTGTATGAGAATTTGGAACTGCATGTTCATAGATGCTGAAGTCAAATTAGTGCTTTTCTTAGATGAGGTTTATCTTTGTCGGCATTCTTCCCATGGATTCTACCCAGTTATCTTCCTGGAATGTGTGATTAATTATCTTGGTTTGCCTTGGAAATCTCGTCAATACGGTTTGTTTTTGGTTTCCTTTTGCTTCATTATCTACTTTTTGAATTTAAACTGTGACTAATAAAACAGTGAAGCTAAGTTGAAGGTATTACAAGTCCTTGATTCATGTTTTAGTTTTTGTGTTATTTTTGAGACACTACGGGTCATCACATTTTGACTTCAGCCACCCCTTCAACTTATTTTTGCTTTTTGTGGGATGACCATGGATCAGCTCAGAGCAGACAATGCCCAGTTAAGCCAGCAAGTGGCTCTTTTGACTGCACAGGTTGCACAAATGCAAGCTGTCCGGCCATGCCACAAATGCCCGGTGGCAGTGCCAGATAAATTTGATGGTTTGCTGGCCCAATTTCCAGCATTTTTTGGGCAGTGCCAGCTTTATATGAGCCTTCAGCCTGAGGACTTCCCCACTGACCGGGATAAGGTGGGGTTTTTGATTAGTTTGTTGTCAGGCTCTGCAGCATGATGGGTGACGCCTCTGTTGACCCAGGCCAACCAGGTGTTGGACAATTATACTGAGTTTTGCTGTCAGTTCCAGGCCATATATGAGGACCCTGTTTGGAGCCAAACAGCAAACAGATGTTTGAGAGAGTTGAAGCAGGGGCGTGGCTCACTCATGGATTATATTGCTAGTTTTTGGGTGGTTGCCCAAGATGTATAATGGAATGAGGCAGCACTATTAGACCAGTTCCTGGAGGGTTTGTCGTCGGAACTCCTGGACGAGTTGGCATGCACTGAATGCCCTCGCACCCTTCAGGAGCTCATGCATCTGTGTCTTCATATGCTAGGCTTCAGCAGCGAAGGGTGCAACGACGGATGGAGACTGCATCTGTTCCCAGCAAGATGGCACCCCTGGTGGAAGTGCCTTTGGAAGAGCCTATGCAGTTGGGGGATGCCTGTCCTTGCCTGACCCAAGCAGAAAAGGATAGACATCGTCATGATGGTTTAAGCCTCTATTGTGGAAATCAAGGTCATTTTGTGGCCAAGTGTCCTGTTAAGATATCCACAGCACCGACACCAACAGTGGTGGGAAACGAGCTTTGCTCGGCCTACGGGGGTCTGTAGGTCAGGTTGTAAAGTCCTTAGGCCTGCCATCTTCACCAACCTTGCCATCCTTGCCACGTTTGACATTTTGGACATCTCCACCACAGTCGTCATTGGTGAAGCATCTTGTGCTGACAGCAAGTATGTTGTGGGAGCGGTGGAGATCCAAGCCTTGGTTGACAGCCAATTTCATGGATACTCATTTTGTCAAGCAGTGGTTCATTCCTCAGCAACAGATGTCCCCGCCAGTAATGGTGGAGACGATTGATGGTCGGCCCCTTCATTCGGGACCTGTGGTTGCTGCAACCAAACCCCTTTGCATGTGTATTGGGCAGCATGTGGAGGAAGCCATGTTCTACATTGCTGCAGTGCCTCATTTTCTGGTGGTGCTGGGTTTGCAATGGTTACAGGCCCATGATCCACAGATCATCTGGTCATCTGGAGCTGTACTGTTCCTTGATAGGAAGTGTGCCAACTATTGCTTGCGCTCCTGTGCAGGGAGTGTGTGGACGCCTGTGGACCTGCACCTACCTGCAGAGTTGGTGGATTTTGATGATGTGTTTGGGGAGAAGGAGGCGGATCAGTTGCCTCCGCATCGGTCGTATGATTGTCCAATCAACTTGTTGCCCGATGCGACATTGCCGGTGGGTCGGATATACTCCCTGTTGGAACCGGAATTGGCAGCATTGTGAGATTTTATTGACAAGAACCTCTGGAAAGGGTTTATCTGGCCTTCTACCTCCCCATTGGCTGCACTGATGCTTTTTGTAAAAAAGAAATCGGGGGAGCTACGTTTGTGCTGTGATTACCACAAGTTGAATGAAATCACAATGAGGAATCGATATACGCTTCCCCTCATCCCTGAACTGATTGAGCGGCTTCATCAAGCTAACACCTTCACGAAGTTGGACTTGCAATGGGCCTACAACCTGGTTCACATTTGCTGCAGGGGACAAGTGGAAAACAGCTTTCCGGATGAGGTACAGTCTTTTTGAGTATACCGTGATGCCTTTTGGATTAACCAATGCTCCAGCTGTGTTCATGCACTTCATGCATGACATTTTCCGTGATTTGTTGGATCAATTCGTGGTCATTTATCTAGATGACATTTTAATTTACTCGGACTCCCTGCAGGAATACTGGCAACATGTGCGGCTGGTATTGCAACGTTTGCATGATAACCACCTGTTTGCTAAGCCTGAGAAGTGTCAGTTTGGACAAACCACGATTGACTTCTTGGGTCATCGTATTTCACCTGCCAGGGTGGAAATGGACCCAGAAAAAATTGAGTCGTTACAGGCTTGGGAACCTCCACAGTGGGTTAAGGATGAGCAATGACTGTTGGGGTTTGTGAACTAGTACCACACATTTATTTCCCACTTTGCTGCCTTGACTGCTCCCCTTTTTAATCTGCTCAAGAAGGGGGAGAAGTTCCATTGGGGTATTGAGGATCAGGCAGCTTTCGAGGCGTTGAAGGTTGCCTTTGCTTCCGAGCCTATCCTCAAACACCCTGATCCAGGCCAGCCGTTTGTGGTGGAAACAGATGCTTCCGATGTGGCTGTTGGTGCGGTGTTCCTCCAGGCTATGTTCCTGCAGGCACCTTGTTCCCATGCGCTTATTATTCCCAGAAGTTGTTGGCTCCAGAGTGCAACTATATGATTTGGGACAAGGAGTTATTAGTGGGTAAGGTCACTTTTGAGACATGGTGGCACCACCTGGAAGGGGCTCGTCATCAAATCGAGGTTTGGACGGATCATTGCAATTTGGAACACCTACGTACAGCTCGGACATTGAACCAGCGTCAGGTGAGATGGTCCTTATTCTTTGCTCAATTTGATTTTCGGGTGACCTATGTTCCAAGTGGAGGGAATCAACGTGCTGATGCCCTATCTCAGAAGCCTGAGTATACCCGAAGGGAGGATAAAATCTTGCCCCAGACGGTGATTCTGTTGGAGCGGTTGTGGTCACCAAGGAACCTGTGGACCTCCAAGTGAGGATTCAGGAGGCGCAGCGGCAGGACCCATTTGTGGCAGCTCAACATCGAGAATTGGATGAGAATGGGAGACAAGAGACTCCTTGGGTGTATATTGGGGGACCTGTGGCAGTTCTGTGATTGCATTTATGTGCCTGGAGGTCCTCTTCATGGCCTTATCTTACATCAATGTCATGATAGTCCAGCAGCAGGACACTTTGGGGTATTCAAAACACTGCACCTCATCTCTAGGACATTTTGGTGGACGAGACTTAAACATGATGTGTCAGGATATGTGGCGTCCTGTGGGATCTGTTGACAAGCCAAGTATGTTCCTGGTGTGCCACCTGATCTCTTGCAGCCCTTGCCCACACCAGAACGACCTTGGGGGGCAGTTTCATTGGAGTTCACCACTGAGTTGCTACGATCGAAGGGTACTAAAATCATTTTTATGGTGGTGGATATGTTGACTAAAATGGCCCACTTTATTCCGTGTGCGGGTCTTCTGATGGCCCAAGATAATGGCTCAATTGTTTATCTCCCATGTATTCCAGTTGCATGGGTTACCAGTCCGAATAGGATCAGATCGGGTGGTACAATTTAGGGCACACTTCTGGCAGACCCTACTTGCAAAACTGCAGGTTCAGGCATGTCTGTCATCCACCCATCACCCTGAAACTGATGGGGGAACAGAGAGAATGAATGCTATTTTGGAGCAGTACCTCCATTGTTTCAGCAATACTCAACAGGACAATTGGATGGAAGTGCTGCCAGTAGCAGAATTCACTTATAACAATGCTCAACATACATACACCCATGTGTCCCTGTTCTTTGCTAACTATAGTTTTCACCCATGACTTTTCCCTTTAGCCCCGTCTGATTCCCCAGTTCTGGCAGTGGATACTTTCTTGCAAAAGTTAAAAGCCGTGCACCACATGGTCCGAGATCAACTAGATAGAGCCAAGTAGGACTACAAACGTTTTGCAGACCGATATCATTGTGATGTTCCGTCTTTAGCAGTAGGCAATCGGGTTTGGCTCTCTACTCGATACTTATCAATGATGTGGCCAACAAAAAAGCTCGATCACCATTACTTGGGACCTTTTCCGGATGAGGCAGTGATCAATCCTGTGGCTCTTCATCTCTCCCTGCCACGGACCATGCGTATCCATCCTGTTTTTCATCGTTCCCTGTTAGTCCCTGCTTCAGCCGACAGTCCGCATAGATCAGCTCCATCACAGCTGGGCCAGTAGCCACTTTGGGAGAGGTGGAGTATGAGGTGGAGAGCACCTGAGATTCATGCCAGTAGAGGGCCGATTTCAGTATCAGGACCAGAGGACTTCACCTATGATGTCACTGATGTTCATTCTCCTCGTTTGGTCCATGACTTCCACGCTCGGTTTCCTCAATGTCCCTGTCTGCCTGGTCCTGCAGGAGGGGGCCCTGTGGGGGGGATAGTGTCATGCCCGTGGTGGAGACTGACTCTGAGGAAGAGGAGGAATGCCAACAGGGAGTGGAAATGTGGCTTCAGAGGTGATGGAGGAGGTGGGGAAGGGCAGAGGCTGGCTGAGCAATCAGAGGAGGACCCAGGACCATCCCCTATCCATCCTAGGGCACGCAAGGAGGAGAGGATCAGAGAAAAGCATGATCTACTTGGGAGGAGAGGGCCATGATCCTCCTTATGGGTTGCAGCTGTGAGCTCTGCATAAGAGTTTGGAACTGCGTGTTTACAGATGCTGAAGTCAAATTAGTGCTTTCCTTAGATGAGGTTTATCTTTGTTGGCATTCTTCCCATGGTCTCTTCCCGGGTATCTTCCTGGACTGTGTGATTAATTATCTTGGTTTGCCTTGGAACTCTCATCAATATGGTTTGTTTTTGGTTTCCTTTTGCTTCATTATCTACTTTTTGAACTTAAACTATGACTAATAAAACAGTGAAGCTAATTTGAAGGTATTACAAAACCTTGATTCATGTTTTAGTTTTTGTGTTATTTTTGAGACACTACGGGTCATCACAGGGAGGTTGATAGTAATTGTTTTTTCTGCAGTCCTAATTATCCTCTGAAGTCTGTGTCTGTCCTGTTGGGTTGCAGAACCAAACCAGACAGTTATAGAAGTGCAGATGATAGACTCAATGATTCCTCTGTAGAACTGTATCAGCAGCTCCTTGGGCACTTTGAGCTTTCTGAGTTGGCACAGAAAGAACATTCTTTGTTGTGCTTTTTTGATGATATTTTTGATGTTAGGTGTCCATTTTAGGTCATGTGATATAGTAGAACCTAGAAATTTGAAGGACTCTACTGTTGATACGGTGTTGTCTAGTATTGTAAGAGGTGATAGTATAGGAGGGTTTCTTCTAAAGTCTACCACTATTTCTATGGTTTTGAGTGTGTTCAGTTCCAGATTGCTCCGGTTATATCACGAGGCAAGTTGTATAACCTCCTGTCTGTATGCAGATTCGTCCTTTTCTCAAATGAGACCAATCACTGTTGTGTCATCAGCAAACTTCAGTATTTTAACAGATGGATCATTTGAGATGCAGTCATTGGTATATAGGGAGAAAAGAAGTGGAGAAAACACACAGCTTTGGGGGGGGGGGTGTGCTGATTGTACAGGTATCTGATGTGATTTTACCTAGCTTCACCTGCAGCTTCCTGAAGCTTATGATCCACTTACAAGTGTGATCAGGTACTGTTAGTTGGTTTAATTTACTTAGAAGAGTGTCTGGAATGATGGTATTGAATGCTGAACTGAAGTTTACAAAGAGGACCCTTGCGTAGGTATTTGGAGATTCAAGGTGTTGTAGGATTTAATGCAGAGTCATATTAACAGCACCATCGGTCGATCTATTTGCTCAATATACAAACTGCATGGGATCTAGCAATGGATCCGTGATAGTTTTCAGGTGGAATTTCATAACTACAGATGTTAGAGCAACTGGTCTGTAGTCATTCAGTTCCTTGATGGAGAGCTTCTTTGGCACTGGGGTGATGGTAGAACGTTTGAAGCAGGAAGGAACATAGCACATCTCTAGTGATCTACTGAAGATTCGGGTGAAGATGGGGGCCAGTTGATCAGCACAGACTTTTAAGCAAGAAGGAGTTATCTTGTCTGGCCCTTCCTGGCTTTTGTCTGTGTAATAGATCTTGCACTTCTTTTTCTGTGATCACAGAGGTTGTGAACCCAATGGATTGGGGCCAGTTGTAGAAGGCTTGGCTGTTGTTGGTGTGTTTGAGATGTAGGTTGTGGAGATAGGTGGCTGTAGTTTCCTTTCAAACCTGCAGTAAAACACATTCAGGTCATCTGCTAGTTGATTTCTTCTGCCTGGGAAGGTTTGCTGAAGCCAGTGATGTTTTTAAGAGTTTTCCACATGTTTGCTGGTTCATTTGTTGAGAACTGATTCCTTAACTTTTCAGAGTAGCTTCTTTTTGCTGCTCTGATCTCTCTTGTTAATATGTTTCTGGCCTGATTGTATAGCATTCTGTCATCTTTTCTGTAGGCTTCCTCTTTGTAATGACGTAGCTGCTTAAGTTTAGCTGTGAACCAAGGTTTATTGTTAGTATATATTTGTAGGTTCCTTGCTGATACACATAAGTCTTTGCAGAAGCTGACATATGATGTTACAGTATTTGTGAGCTTATCAAGGCTGCAGAGGCATCTTAAAAACATTCCAATCAGTGCAATCAAGGCAGGCCTGGAGTTTCAGCTTTGCCTCATCCGACCAAGTGCTCACTGATTTAATTGTTGGTTTCATGGTTTTAAGTCTTTGTCTGTAGGAAGTTACAAGGTGAATCATGTAGTGGTGTCCCACAGCTGCTCGTGGTAAAGATTTATAAGCATTTTTTACTGTTGTGTAGTAGTGGTCTAAAGTATTTTTGCCTCTGGTGGGACAATTTACATGCTGGAAATATTTTGGGAGCTCTTTCCCTAAATTTGCTTGATTGAAATCTCCTAAAATGATGGGAAGGGAATCTGGGTGTTTGGCTTCAGTTTCCATAATTTGGTCAGCAAGAGTTTGTAATGCCTTGTTTACACAGGCTTGTAGAGGAACATACACAACTATTAGGAGAAATGAGGAGAACTCAGTGGAGAATAAAATGGCTTGCAGTTGATTTGTAAAGACTCTACATTTTCATCACAGAACATATATTATAGTTATATCCTGAGACCAGCTGTTGTTAATATATAATTCTCTACCCTTTGTTTTACCTGATGTCTCTTCAATTCTGTTTGATCTAAATGTCTGAAATCCTGGAATGTATATGGTGTTATCCCCATGAATTTGTGGATTAAGCCAGGTTTCAGTAAAACAAAGAACTGCAGAATTATAGAAATCAGAATTCCATCTATTTAAGAGATGAATTTCATCCATCTTGTTAGCAAGTGAGCATAAATTAGCCAGAAAGATTGAAGGGAGAGGAGTTTTTCCCCCCCTATTCCTTAGTCTGTTTAAAATTCCTGCTTGTTTACCTTGGCTCCTTTTTTGGCATTGCTGCTTTCCTCCTTTGTTTGTTGTAATCCATAGCACTAGGGAATTAGTTAGAATCTCCTCCATGTTTGCAAAGATGGGGGTGGGGGTGGGGTGAGGAATCAGAAAGCTGCTCCTTAAAGAAACATTGCCTAATTCTTAGCAGATGGTCTCATGAGTATGAAATCCGTAGTGAATTGCAGATAATAATAAGGAATAAAGAAACCATCCGAGAGCATTTCACTGAGGCAGCCATCGTCGGTGCCATCTTGGCTGGTCCACCATATTCATAATTGTTAAGGTATTCCCCGTTAGGAGAATGAGTGCTGAGTGGTAACGAAACGTAGTGAGTGGTAATGAATAACACACAACTAGCACACAGATAAACTGAATAGTAAAATGTATGTTTTACTTCCAGTAAATGGGTAAGCAAAGTCCAACAAACGGTCCAAGTCATACATGGTTAAAGCAGTCAGTATTCAGTCCAGGGATAATCCAAAAACAAAGTCCAGTATCATAAACAAATTTTAGTAAACAGAGTTTGCTAACAGTTGCAAGACTCACAGCAATCTGAGCAGAACGACGATCAGGCGACAGGCAATAGGGAAAATGCAAGGTGAACAAACTCCATCTTATGGCCAATTACAATTACAGCATTCTCTTAAAGAGACAGTATTAAATGACTATCCTGGTTTATATATTGCCAACCCAACTGTTAGGTGACTATCATTCCTAATATTCTCCCCTTTGGGTAGGACAATATATAACACCTTGCAGTTTAAGTCCATATTCCTCACAGCAAGCCTTATGTTTTTACAGTGCCTTGGGCTTTTGGAAAATGATCTGCAATGTTATTCTCTGAAATTCAGTACTCCAGTTTAATCATTTTACTTTGCACACATTGTCTCACATTCAGATATCATAGATCTGTGTGTTTTGATCTTGTCTTTATGGTGAGATTGGAAGCCATCTGAATTGCTGATTGGTTGTCTTCATATACAACAATAGGATCCTTTACATTAATTCCCATGTCTATCATTAGTTGTTTATAACATACTAAGTCCATACATAATAGAGACAAAACATGAGAATTCAGCCTCCATTGTTGATAAGCTTAGATGTTTTTGTCGAATAGACCGCCATCCAATTAATACATTTCCTAGTAACACTACAGTACCTGACGTTTACATGTAGGTACATCTGTAGCGGAACTTGCATCAGCATATGCAGTTAAACTTAGTTCATCCTTAGGCTCCAAATATAATGCATAATGCACCGTTTGTTTAAGATATCTCAACACATGCTTAGCAGCTTGCCAGTGCCTTAAACCCAACTAATTGGTTAACATTGTATGCTATATCTGGCCTAGACCAATTACTAAAATAGGATAAGCTACCAATTAATGACTGATAAATGTCTTTATCAAACACAGGACTTTGCATATCACTGTGGCTAAACTCCTGGCTCATTAGTGTCTTAGCAGTTTACAAAGTTCCATTTTAAAATTCTTCAGTAACTGGTTAATTTTATCTGCCTGTGAGATTTTGTAGCCTCCCCTAGTTTTATCTATTTTCAAACCAAGATATTGTTTAATCTCATCTAAATGTTTGATTTTAAATTTCTTCTCTAACAGTGAAATAATCCCAGTAGCTTCTTGCTCAGTTTTGGCGGTTAATGCTCTGTCACCAGTGAACAATAGCAACAGTGAAACTAGACCATCACTTTCCTTTTTAAATAAACATAGATCAGTTATGCCAGCTACAAAACTTATCTTTGTTAATTCCTTCACTGTACACTGGTTCCATTCATAGCCTGATTGCTTTAAGCCATAAAGACTCTTTTTTAATCTCCAGCTATCAGTTGTGTTATCAGTTTGTATCCCCAAAGGTTTCTTTACATATATAGTATACTGCAACGGTGCATGTAAATATGCCGTCTCAACATCTAAATGGTTTATTATGTATTTCTCCTTAGCTGCCCACACTAATGCTGCTCGTAATATGGTAGCCTTCAGACTAGGTGCAAATCACCTCAGCTGACTAATTGAACTCTTGTGCTACTAACCTGGCTTTATGGGTAATAGTCCCATCCACACCTGTCTTAATTTTATAAATCCACTTACACCCTATGGCATGCTTACCTGGTGGTAACCTGACATTTTCATATATCTCCAATCTTTGTAAGGATTTCAGTTCCTTATCCATTGCTTTCTGCCAAGCAGCCTGATCCTTAGCAGGATACAGTTTCAGTTCATTATAGTTAGTAGGAACTATATTTACTTGGCATACAATACTAGCCTGATATCTATCTAGTGGTCATGTTACACGGATTGAACATCTAGGTAATTCAGGGCTTACTGATGGACTCTCCTGTTCCACCTGCTCCTGTTCTTCTATCTCCTCCTGTGCTGTTCTTCCTTTTTAATGGCTATTGATGATTTAACTATCTCATCATCAGGGACTACTTGGGTGTCAATAACTACATCATTGTTGAATTCCTGTTCTAGTTTATGCCACCCAATGTGCTCAAGAACTTTTGCACTAGCGCTACAGTAAACATTAGCTGTGCCTGGATCCCAAAATCTAAACGATCTATGGTTGGCCTTGTAACCTACAAAAAATAATTTCCTAGCTCTATGTTGCCCTTTCAGTCTTACTTGTGAGGAAATATGCACCTATGCTGGAGCTCCAAATGCATGTTTGCATTTGGTTTTCTACCATGCCAACGAGTGAATGGCAATTCACAGTTGTTCTGTTCACCACTTTGTTTAACACATGGTTGGAACACATTATGGCCTCACTCCACAGTGTTTCAGGCAAATCCGAATCGGATAACATAGTGCAAGCCATGGCTTGTAATGTTTGCCCTCTTTGTTCTATAAACAAGTTATGTTGTGGCCTGTAAGGTGCAGAATGCTTATGCTCGATATCAGCCAATTTCAACATCGTTTGGAATCTCATGTTAATAAACTCAGTCCCATTATCTGTAACTAAAATAATTACTCTGTCTCATTTTTCACTCAGCAAATCTTAGCCAGTTAAAGAAAAGTTGGAATGTTTCTGTTTTGTTTTTCATTAGATAGCAAAAACTGTACCGTGAGTAATGGTCCATTATACTCAAAACATAGCAGGCACCTCCCAAACTGGGTTTTTTAGGATTTATTTATTTATTTTATCATATTTTTATACTGCTCCCTCTCCCAAAAAAGGGACTCGGGGTGGTGTACAGCCTACTAAAAACATATAAATACATTATAAATACAATTAAAAATATATTAAATGCGATTTTCCGGCTGTATCCCATCAAAACCAAATACAACAATATAAAATCAGGGATCTTAGATAAAAATTAAAAGTTAATTACTAAAACCTAATTTAAAACCAGAACCCATTCATTCGGCCAGGCCAGCCTGCCTAAAAAATAGGGTTTTAACTGCGCGCCGGAAGGTCAAGATATCTGTCATAGCTCGTATCTCCGGGGGGAGATCATTCCATAGGGAGGGAGCTCCCACAGAGAAAGCCCGAACCCTCGGGGCCGTCAGCCGACAGCGGCCAGGCGGCGGTACCCCAAGGAGGGCAACCCTGTGGGAGCATACTGGGCGGCGGGAGGTTGATGATGGCAGCAGGTGGTCCCGTAAGTACCCGGGTCCCGGGCCATGGAGCACTTTAAATACCATCAGTACCACCTTGAATTGAATCCGGAAGGCCACAGGAAGCCAGTGCAGCCTGCGGAGAAGCGGTGTAACGTGGGAGCTCCGAGGAGCACCCACAATCACCCGCGCGGCTGCATTCTGGACTAACTGCAACCTCCGGAGACTCTTCAAGGGGAGCCCCATGTAGAGAGCATTGCAATAATCCAGGCGGGAGATAACGAGGGCGGAAGTGACTGTGCGAAGGACCTATTATGTCAGCAAAAACAACCTCTAAAAGTTCTTTGGTCTTAAATCCATTCAGTCTGTTTGCAGGAGTAACCTTGCTTTTCTCCTGGTTACAGGCATTACAGTTTAAGTACTTGCTACAGGGTTTTAATCTTACTCCCTCTGACAATTTGACAGTTTGTTTCAGCATTTTGAAATTAATGTGCCCCAGACATCTATGCAGTAAATGTATACATTCATCATGTGGCTTAACATCGTTATAAACTGAGTTAGCCATTTTCAATTGGTCATCATGTATCACATATAAATCATTCTCTAAAGTAGTAGTAACACTTTTACCCTCTTTCTCTATTATACATTTATCTCCCCTAAAGGTTACTACATAACCAATATTAACTAAAGCCCTTACTGATAACAAATTAAATTTCAGTTTAGGTACATATAACATAGATAATGCTCATTTACACATGAACAATATGCAATGCCTTCACCAGATGCTTTCATCTTCCATCCATTTGCCAATGATACATGTTCCTTACTCATGGACATCTTTACAAACCTCTCTCTATTTCTTGTAATGCACTGCAATGCTCCACTATCAACTACCCACAAATCATGGTTTATAGTTGAATTGTTAGACATAGCTAAACTAACATTCTTCTTAGCCTTCTGGTGATTACCAGTATTCTGTCATTTTCCCTTCTTATAGAATCTAGTTATATGTCCCCTAGCCCCACAAGAAAAACATTTCCTAACAGTATAGGCAGTTGAAAACAAATCTTCTTCTTGTGGTTGTTTCTCTCTCAGTTGGTCTCTATCCAGCCACCTTCTTGCCTCTTCTAACAATCGTCCAGTTATGTCAGTCAATGTCAGTTCATTTCTGGTCAGGACTTCCAGTGAAGATACATAATCATCATAACTTTCATCCAATGAGGAAAGAATGATGTAAACCTGATGCGGCTCTGAAAAAATCAGTTCCTTTTTATGTAGCTCTTGAAAAGTTCTTTTCATGAAGTTCAGATGAACTAACATATCTCTATCTTTCAGAAGACGTGCTCTAAACAGTTTACGTGTAAGATGTATGCGTGCATCTACACTGTCACGAACATAAATCCTCTTCAAATTCTCCTAGCAGCAGACTCTTCTCCACAAATATGGACTAGCTGCTGGTCATTCAGTGTTAGTCCAATTATACAAAGAGCTCGTTCATTGTTCCGTTTAAAGTCAGCTAATTTCTTGGCATCGTCCTCATCATCTGGATCCCAAGCATTTACATCCAATAGATTCTGAACTGCATTCCATAACCTTTCCCTACGCAGAAGTAGACTGCACTTCATAGACCAGGAAACATAGTTTGTTCCATCCAACTGGGTTATCAGTGATAGACTTGTTGACGGGTCTTGTACCATCTTTACCAGGACAGTAACCCATAATTAAACAGTAAACAGCTGTCTGTATACAGTACTGTGTATTCACACTAACTCTCAGTTATCAGAGCCTGGGCCCATAACCAGTGTTAAGGTATTCCCCGTTAGGAGAATGAGCGCTCTCAGAGAAACGTAGTGAGAGTGGTGATAAATAACACATAACTAGCACATAGATAAACTGAATAGAAAAATGTATGTTTTACTTCCAGTAAAATGGGTAAGCAAAGTCCAACAAACAGTCCAAGTCACACACAGTTAAAGTAGTCAGTATTCAGTCCAGGGATAATCCAAAAACAAAGTCCAGTATCATAAACAAAGTTCAGTAAACAGAGTTTGCTAACAGTTGCAAGACTCACAGCAATCCAAGCAGAATGATGATCAGGCAACAGGCAATAGGGAAAATGCAAGGAGAACAAACCAGGTTTCTGGCTCCATCTTATGGCTGTTGCAGGAACCACACCCAATTACAATTACAGCATTCTCTTAAAGAGACAGTATTAAATGACTATCCTGGTTTATATATTGCTAACCCAACTGTTAGGTGACTATCATTCCTAACAATAATAATTAATATTCAATATTCGTAGTAATACTCAGAGGTGGTATTCAGCAGGTTCTGACCAGTTCTGGAGAACCGGTAGTGGAAATTTTGAGTAATTTGGGGAACCAGCAAATACCACCTCTGACTGGAGATTTTACAGTATCCTTCCCCTGCCAAGCCCACCAAGCCACACCCACAGAACCGGTAGTAAAAAAATTTGAATCCCACCCCTGGTAATATTAAAAAATACAAACAACTCTTGTACAGTAATTTAGAAAGTAACAAAATGGAGACAGTAAGAAACAGAATTTATGATATGTTGTTTCTGTGGTTAGGAAATTGGAGTGATGCAATAGCTGTTGCAGTAAAATTTCATAAGAAAAAATCAATGAATTTATTTTTATCTTCATTAGTGATCATATGCTCTTAATTATAGTATAGCTGTTTACTAGAATGTTTCACATTCAAGCAAATATATATATTGAAGTGTATTTGCTTACCTCCATCTAGTTCTTCTGCACCAAAATGATTCCTGTAGAATAACATAATTTCTATCTTGTAGCACTTGTAAATAGTCACTAAACAAACAAGTAGTAGCAGAATAGCACCAAGCCCTCCAGCAAGTTCAACTGTATACATCAGCTCTGAAAAGAAAAATAAAGATTAATAACAACCACATTCTGATATAAAAGCAGTAATTTATTATCATATCTTGGGGCAAGAAGGAATTTTCTGTTTTTCTGAATGCAAAAATGAAGTGTTTTTCCTAATTTCTTGGTACACACACACACACACAGAGAGAGAAAAAGAGTAGGCATTAATATTTTTGTGGTGTGTAACTGGTTTATGATATACAATGTTCACATAGGATAAAGTTAAAGCTAAATCCTTTTCTCAACACAAAATTATTATCCCTTTCTTATCACCTACATTTGTTTTAATATATCCCCCTTTCCTTGGTGCTATACAATTCACAATCTCTCTATATTACCAAGTAATATAACTGCGTGTGACTTTTTAAGAAAAATGTTGAAAACCATCTCAATTTGTTATTTTTGACATTCTGATATTAAAAGGTGAAACATTATCATTTCTTGTGTAGCATTGTACCATGGGATATTGTATGATTGAATGAAACAACTGCCAGCTTAGTTTCCAAAGAAGAGGCTTGGGCAAATGTGCTTATATTTATTTGTCAACAATAATAATTTGTAATATCATTTATGAGTATGTCAGTAAATTGTATTGTTGGTCATTGTCCTCACATTTTCCAAGCAGGTAAAGACATGCACATTTCCATTTGAAGTAAACTATACTCTAGTTGTTTGCCTGGAAGATACATGAAATCCACTAATAAAGCTGCAGTGCCAGATCATTTCCCTGGAAATAATGCCAATAATGATTTCTTGGAGATTATTTTAGTATTATAAGGATGTTACATTGAATTTTCACTAAGGATGAAGAATTATATATTGTTTTGAAAAGTGTTAAAAATATATTGGATAGTAAGTTGTGTAGCAGTTACCTTTTAAAAATGGGTTACGGCTGGAGTAAAAAAAAGCCTAATAGAAGAATACCGACAGAAACAATTCTACTTCTACTCAAAGGTTTCTGAATAAAGACTGTTGGTGGATCAGACGTCCTTGCAAGCAGCTTCACAACTGGGGACAGCACTATCATGGAATCACCAGCTAGTCAGTTTTCTAGAAGAAGAAAATCTCTTTGGAAAAAAGATCTGGGAATGATCTCTGTTTCTTATGGGGAGACCACAGGAATTGAGTTTCTCCTTGTTGATTGTGAGTGGAGGAACTTGGAAGCTAAAACATTTACAACACATTCTTAGCCACTTTGAAATCTGTACAGACGTTTCATAGTAAAAAAACCTCATTTTCTTGAACACCTTTGGATCTTACTGATTTATGACCTAAGACCAATATTATAAACAGCATGGAAGATCAAAGTCTCCAATCAGTTGCCTTCTTCCTGAAATTAAGATTAGGGGGGAAAATATCTTATTAAAGGATTTTAATTTAAAAGGAAATACCTTAACAAAATTGTGATTTAAGAAAGTTTTAAGTGGATGTCGTTGTGATGGGTCGGTCATGACTTCACAACCAACAACAACAACAAAGGTGAAACTATTTCTAGAAAACAGATTATTTTTTTCTAATATATCTATCTTTGTAAGTAGCAAAATTAATTAGATTAACAGACAGGTTGTCAGATCCGTGTATCTGTCATTTCTTCAGAGGAAGAAGATAAGGGGGGGGGGAACTGATAAAGAAATCCTTTCTTGATGTAACCTGAATATATTTAACCTTATATTGAATATGCACACCCATATATGATACAATGGGAGGAGAGAAGCCAGATGGCCAGAACCTAACACCTCAGAGGGCACAGCCAGGAGATGAGAGGTCCATAAAAACCCCACAGTGAAGTGCTCTGGGAAATCTCCAAAAACAGTCCGTTCTAAAAAGGGGGTGGGGGAGGAAGTTAGGTACGTCTTGGGAAAGCTACGTGAGAAAAAAACCTTCCTAAAGGAAGGGGATGAGTGGAAGACAGCTTTTAACACACCATTGGGATGCTACCAATTTAAGGTGCTCCCTTTTGGACTGCAAGGAGTGCCTGCAGTGTTTATGCAATTGATCAATGAAACCCTTCATGAATTTTTATTTAAAGGGGTTTTAGTATATCTTGATGATATTTTAATCTACACGGAAACGATGGAAGAACACATCAAGCTACTCCGTGCAGTCCTTACAAAACTCTTAGATGCTAAACTATATGCAAAACTCTCCAAATGTGAGTTCCACCAAGAGAAAATTGACTATTTGGGGTATAGAATATCCCATGAGGGAATAGAGATGGACCCACAGAAAGTGAAAGCTGTATTGGGCTGGGATCCACCCCACACATGCAAACAATTGCAAAGTTTTCTGGGGTTTGCAAATTTTTATCGCCAATTCATTCCAGCTTTTGCAAACATCGCCCTCCCTATCACGAACTTGCTAAAAACGAAGGGGGGGGGGAGAAACCCAAACCTAGGCAACCCCTCCTCTGGACAATGGAATGCCAAGCAGCATTCGAGAAACTCAAACGTCTGTTCGCAGCAGAACCGGTCCTTAAGCACCCAGATCCCGAACAACTTTTTGTCATCCAAGCAGACGCCAGTGATGTTGCAGTTGGGGCAGTCCTCCTCCAAAAGAATGGAAGTGGACAATTACAACCATGTGCTTATACATCCAAGAAACTGACGGAAACCAAGCAAAGATGGGCCGTATGGGAGAAAGAGGCATATGCTGTGCGGTGGGCAATGCTCACATGGAGACATTTCTCCTTATCTCCTTCCCAGGACAACTGTTTTCACAACATCTTCCCACCTGTGGATTGGCTCATTCAACATCAGACTGAAGGGAGGAGTTTCTAACTCCTTTATTCTAATGGAATTGCCTAAGGGGAACTTAGACCCTGCTTTGCTTTAGTCTTGTAAACACTTCCTTTCAATAAAAGCTTCCTTTTGAAATGCTACTATTTCAAGAGTTCATGCTTTCTTGAATGGGGAGGAGAGGCAGGACCTTACATAATAGCTACTTTAAAGGAATTTTTTATAATCTGCAATTATAGAGTTGGAAAATAATATTGATGAGAAGCAAATTCTACTGAGTAAAACTGAATTGAATGTAAATTAAAAATGATAGTTTATAAGAAAGAAATGGAAACAATGGATTTTAAAACTTTTATTTCTAGTCTGTCTTTTACAGTTATGTTTTTGGAAGATTGAGCTATAGTTTCTTTTTGCATGAAAATCAAAGCAAAGAATAAATTAAGCAGCTCTGCCTTTTCTCTGTTGTTTGTAACTTCCTTGCCATTTTCTCTCTTTAGTGGACCAAAAGTTTCCTTGATTTCTTTTCTTGTTATTTATATTTTGGAAGAAACTTTTTTTTTATTATCTTTGACTTTTGTTGCAAGTCTTTGTTCATTCCAAGCCTTTGCTTTCCTGACTTCATCTTTGCAGATTCTGCCTATCTGCTGATATGCTGCTTTAGCTGTGTGTCCCTCTGTCCATTTTTTGTACTTGTCCTTTTTGTCTTTCAATTTGTTAGAGAGATCTTTGTGCAGTCATGCTGGTTTCTTCTTGGTTTTCTTGTTTTTCTTTCTCAGTGTTATTGTGCTGGATTGGGCTTTTATGATCATATTTGTCAGTTTCCCAAGATTCTTGAGTTGTTTTCCCCTTTAGGATTTTCATCCAAGGAATCTTTCCCAAGTTCTCTCTGAGCTTGTTTAAATCAGCACTTCTAAAGTCTAGGACTCTGGTATCATTGTGTTCTATAGCTTGTATTTGCACTATGTTGAATTCTAGTATGACATGGTCACTCTCAGCCAAGGTTCCTGCAGTTTCAATTCTCTCTATCACTTCTTCTCTGTTTCTAAGAATTAAGTCCAGTATGGTTGTCCCTCTAGTTTCCTCCTCTACCTTTTGGACAACAATGTTATCTGCTAGATTGGTTAGAAACTTAATTTGATTTTTCAGTTGGTGCAGAATTAGTCTTCCAATTGATATCAGGGTAATTGAAGTTCCCCATTACTATTATAGTATGTTTCCTACACATATTTGTTAGTTGATTAGCAAAAAGGACATCTATTTTTTCTGCTTGATTGTGTGGCCTATAGTATACACCTGTGGACATGACATTCTTTTTTTCTTTTATATTGACCCATATGCATTCCAGGAGGTTGTCATTTTTGGTTTCATGCATTTCTGTAGCAATACAGTGGTTGCTCATGGTGTGTGCAGGAGGGCAAAGTTTGTGGGTCAGAGAGAGGCCCACTCCATCTCCATGCAAGGAGACCTAGCTTTGCAATTGAAGCATCCTCAGCAAAAGAATGAAAGACCACCAGGATAGGCCAGGAGAAGGAGACAAAGGGATGTAGAAAAACAGCAGGGCTGCTGGTGGCCAAGTGCTAAACATGGTAAATGTTCCTTCCTTCCTTCTTCCCTCCCTCCCTCCCTCTCTTTTCTTCTTTTTTCCTTCCCTCTTTCCTTTTCCTTTCTTCTTCCTTCCCCTCTTTCCTTCTTTTGCTTTCCTTGCTTTCTTCCCATCTTGCCTTTTTTATCTTTCCTCTTTTTCTTTCTCCTTTCTTGTCCCATCTTGGATTCTTAAATGTAAAAGGGGAAACATTTCGCCTTTTTTTTTTTAATTTGTTTTGCTAGCCCTCTGCCAGTGGAAATGGAACTTGGAGGTGGGCCATTGTAGCTCTGCTTTCAACTGTGACAGCCTCCTGCAGCTCTCTGCCAGCAAAAATGGAGCTCAGGGGTGGGGGGGAATGCATTAGTCCCAAAATATTTGCAGGCCATGACCAAATATCTAATTAATCATTTCAAAGCAATATACGATTTCCTATTACTTGTAGAAAGTAATATATAATTACAATCTAACATGCAATTTTTTCAGTTAATAGGAATTGCTAAATTGCTAAAAATCTAATATCCTAATAATTAAAAACTAACACCTAACAATTTTTTACATATTAAAGATGGAAGACCAAGCAAAAAATACCATTAAGAAATATTGCTATGGTTTTAAAGCTAGCAACTTTACAGAACCTTCGTAGCGACACCAAAAATTATTAGAGTGTTACTGTTGGTATAGGTTAAATTACAGTCATAAATTTTGGCAAAGGAATAAAACAAATAAAGCAAAACAAAAAAGCTATTTAAATTCTAATCCCAGTAAATGGCAAGTTTTAAACATAATTAGAACAGTGATAAGAATAACATTTTTTGTCAAGTTATAATCTAAAAGCACAAAAAGTTTTACCCATAGTTGTTTATGCCACTTGGAAAATACATTTAAAATACATTTAATACTAGATTCATTTAATTTTTACTTTTTTGTATTGTTTAAAATTCTAATAGTAATAACTTCCTACCAGAAAATACTTAATTAATTTTCTGCTTGTTACATGCGTTTCCTGTATAAACATTATTAAAAAGTTACTGAACTGTATTTCTTCAACAGACAGCCACATTTAATAATTGGTTTCTTTATTAGTTATTTAAAATGCCATCCTAAAGAAAGTAAAAATTAATTTATACTTTCAGAAACACAATTTTATATACATAGAATATAAACAATAGTTAATAAATAAATAAATATGTGCATATATTCACCCCTCTTAAGTAGAATAACTGTAGCATATCTGCGGCCATATCCATTTTCAACATAGCAGGAATAATTTCCAAGATCTCCTTCTTCCACTGAATCAAGAATTAATGAAATGGAAACTTCTTGTTCTCCAAGATGTTCTTTAAGGACTCTAATAAAAATAAAAATATTTTGTTGAAATTTTTGAAAAATAATATTTTTGGAAGGAATCTGAATATGATCTTTACTAAAAAAAGAAGTAGGGTTGATATAATTTAACCACTAGTTTACTATCAATATACATTTGTACACATTTGTAGATGCTAATGAGATCTGCAAGTACATTGATGTTTATAAACATTGTTTTTGTTAAAATATCAGCGGTTGTTCTTGTTCCATAACTATCTTTGAAAAACCTTTTTAAGATTAAAAAATAAAACCAAATAGTTTTGTGAAAATGATTATTTAAATACTAAATAACTTTACTATATATATTTTTGCAATTAAGGTGAAATATATTCTATTTTTAAAAAATAAAATGTATTTCTAGATTATTCCATTTTAAAGCTTAAGTAACAGATGTTAACATCACAGAAGATGAATGCATTTCTTTGAGTAATTTAGGAGTAATAATTGTTTAGAATTTCAAGTATTATATATAATTATTTATTTCCATAATACTTGTTTGTTTCAAAACAACACATATTCACAAATATAAACACCAAAAGCACTTACTACTATTTCCAAAGATTAAGGAACATCCCAATGAATATCACAGAAGGATTTTGTATAAGTAATCAATTTCTAATATACACAGTTTCAGTGTGTGTGTGTGTGTGTGTGTGTGTGTGTGTGTGTATGTGTACATATATACAGGGATGGGGTTCTACCGGTTCTATCCGGTTCTATAGAACCCCTTGTTAATTTTCTAAGCAGTTTGGAGAACAGGTAGTTAGAAGCAATCTCCGTTTGGTTTTTTCCACCCTTATTACATTCTTGACAGACAGCCTAGACTTCCTGTCTCCAGAGCTTGTGAGGCTTGGCTTTCTTAAGGGGGAAGGGTTGTTTTAAGATTTTTACACTGCTTTTGGGAGAAAATACTTCCCTGGACAATCAGCACTTGGAAGAAATAATTGAATAATGAAGCAAAGCTTTTAGTGACAGGGAACCCAGATGAGTGACATTCAGCAAGGCTTCTTGGCTAGCTAGAAGGATTGACATTCAAACATGAGTTTACATACTCTTTCTGAGTTTTGGTCTAAAACTGGTTTTTGGTGAAGGTTAATTCTGTGCTTGGTGAAGTTTAATCTTATGTTTATTGATGAGATAATTTTCCCTATTCAGCTTCAACAAGCAACAGCTACTGTTGTGATTTAATTATTTGTATTGTGTTTGAATTTTTTCTTGCCTCATGGTTTCTATTTGGGGAGGGGGTCTTCCTTCACTGTTTTAATGCTATCTGGCACTGTCCTTTTGCGGTATACTTCCCAAGGCAGGATGCAAGCTTGGCACTGATTTTTTTTAACTGCCTTTCTGGGAGGCATGTGGCCTTTCCTTAAATCTGGGTGATTTCCTTAGGATATCTTGTGAGGTGAGAGAGACCAGCTGGTATTTTTAAGTGGTGCAAATGGATCTAAGGATTGCTTTTCCTGGGTGTGCTTTTTCTGGAGAGCTTAAATGACCTTCTGCTAAAGGGTTTCACTTTATGAGCAAGAGTTGGCTGCTTGATAGTTATCACTGCATTTTAACTATTTTCATTTCTTAAGGTGCTCTGGCACCCTGCCTGATTTGTAACTTTGGCTTGCAGAGTTACTAATGATTGGTATTTAGGGCAGCTTTTTGTAAGCAAAGAAGCTTTCTGTATTTTTCTACAGGTAATCCTTGACTTACAACAGTTCATTTAATGACCATTCAAAGTTACAATGGCACTGAAAAAAGTGACTTATGACCATTTTTCACATTTATGACCATTGCACCATCCCCACTGTCATCAGAGGCCAGGTGAGGAGAAGCACCCCTTGACATGAGTGATGTACAGTTGGCCATGCCCACCTAATCACATGACTACCAAGCCACACCCACCAACTAAGCCATGCCCACAGAACCGGTTGTTAAAAAGACTGAATCCCACCCCTGCATATATATATTGAAATCACATAATTTTTGGTTAGTATTTTATCATGTAAATTTCTAGACATTTTTATAGTTGCTAAAACTTCATTCTTGCTTTAACAGTAGACTCTAAAACTATGCCATGCCCCTGTTGGGGTCTGAATCCGAGGAGAAAGACAAACAGCTGACAGGGAGTGGGAGTGTGGCTCTGTTGGCTGTGGAGGAAACTGGGGAAGGGCAAAGTCCGGCTGGGCAGAGCAGGTGAGAGGTAGAAAAAGGGAGAGGGAGTTCAAAGAAAGACCCAGGCCCATCCCCTCTTCATCCTAGGGAATACAGGAAGGAGCAGAGAAGAGAGCAACATGGGTTACATAGCTTACGGGGGAGGAAAGAGCCCTGATTCCCTTTATTAGCCACAGCCTGAAGATAGTTTAAAAGAGATACATGCTGAGTGCGGCAGCTGCTGGGAGCAAATGTGAGTTTATCTTGTGTTGACTTTGGTTATCTGTATTCCTGGCATCTTCCCAACCGTTATTGCCATGCCTTTACATCTGGAATTCTTGCTCCTGCCCTGCCAGACTATTTACCTCATTTTTCCTTGATTGGACTTATAGTTACAGTTTTTGTTGACCACATTTTGGACTTGATTGTCTGCAGCTAAAGACTGTTCCTGGGAGAATTTTTCTCTAGCCAAAAGGTAACTAGGACACTGGGGGCAAAGTTGGAGCTAATAAAATACTGATTATCTGACTTTGTTGCCTTTGTGCCATGCCCCGAGTCATCATAAACTAGCAGTTTTAGAATAATTGCATATATATAAAACATCAATTTTCTATGCCATTCTCAATAATTGTCATATTATTTTGTGCATTTTAATAATGTTGATTCTTCTTTTAAATAGTATTTTATTCACTTCAGAAAACTAGATATTAGTTTTGACAAAACATATGTATTTTTTTTACCTAATATCACTCTCTGAAACCCGACTTTCATCCAAATCCTCAATAAACTTTTCGCCTTTCATCCAATACATTAAAGGACTAACTTCTCCACTGTATCCAAAGAATGCTCGGCAAGTTAGATTAGCAGAATGGCCTAGAGAAAAGCATTAATAAAGAAAATACATTAGACCCAAACTGGCAAAACTAATTTATTTCTGGATTGACAATAAAGTAATGCTTTATCATATAAATCTTACATTACATAAAAGTTAACTTTAGGATTCTTATGTATTAGAAACATTATGGCCAAATTATGAGCATAATACATGCTCAGTAGAAGAATTTTAGTGTGGAGGGAGGGAAGAAAGGAGAAAACTTCGGGCTCATTCCAAACATAAAATTAATAAATACCTAAATGAATGTTATAGAACAATTTTACATAATAAATACCACTTCTCTTGCATATATTTAATATAGTTGAAGATATACATCAGATATGAAAGTTTTTATGCATTAGTCCCAAAATATTTGCAGCCTATGACCAAATATCTAATTAATAATTTCAAAGCAATATATCATTTTTTAAAATAATGTATTAAGCCTATTCTTTCTACTGAATACTATGTTTCTCCAACAATACACCCCCCCAATAGGAAGAAGCAGCATGTTTTCTAGGGATAAAATGAAATTAAGCTCCTCCTCCCAAATTTAGGCCTATTTTAAAACATGTGAAATTGGGGGGGAACGCAGTGGGGACTTGCCGTTGGGAGCGCCCCAGGGGCAGCTATGCCTCGCCATCTGCCGCTCCTAACAGCCAATCATGGCGGACCATGGAGGGCTCCCTACCCCCGCCAAGCGCCTTTGCTGCAGACCCGGGTTAGCGGGTGGGCGGCGACAGCGTGGATGTCTGCCAGCAGTGTTTCAGCCGCTTCTTGGGCCTCCATAGCTTCCACGGTTCCTGCTGGTGCTGGCACCTCTCTTGCTAGTGCCGTCTCCAACAACAGTGTCTGAGTTGCTCCCACTTTTCCCCTGTCACCATCCCCGCAACAACAGGAAAAAAAACATTTTGAAGTACCTGGGAGTGCTGCATGCTGCGTTGTGGTTTAATCCCAATTGGCTGGGTGGGCATGAGAAGAGCCGAGCGAGCATCTCTGCTGCTGCTACCCTTGGTGCTCCAGCCTCAGGCTCTGCAAGTTTCCAACAATCCCAGTGCGCAGCCCATTCCTGCATTCCAAGCGCGCCCAGCTGAGCTGCAGCTGTCCTTCTCTCACCAGCGCCATCTCCAAGAACAGTGGCAGCAGTGGTGGGAACTGTGGAAGTTACGGAGGCAGCTCCCCTCCCAAGAAGCAGCTAAAACACTTCCATGGTTCCCACCACTGCTGCCGCTCTTGTTGGATACAGCACTGGTGAGAGAGGGACAGCTGCAGTTCGACCTGGGCACACTTGGAATGCAGGAATGGGCTGCGCACTGGGACTTTTGGAAACTTACAGAGCCCGAGGCTGGAGAACCAAGGGTAGCAGCAGCAGAGACGCTTGCTTGGCTCTTCTCACGCTCACCCAGTCACTCAGAATTAAACCAAATCGTTGCGTGCAGTGCTCCCAGGTACCTCAAAATGTTTTTTTCCTGTTGTTGCGGGGACGGGGATGGGGTAAAAGTGGGAGCGACTCAGATGCTGTTGTTGGCGACAGCGCTGGCAAGAGAGGTGCCAGCACTGGTGGGAACTGTGGAAGCTATGGAGGCCTGAGAAATGGCTGAAATGCTGCCAGAGGACATCCATGCCAACAATGCCCACCCGCTGACCCGGGTCTGCAGCAAAGGTGCTTGGCGGGGGTAGGGAGCCCTCCGTAGTCCACCATGATCGGCCGTTAGGAGTGGCTGGTGGCGAGGCATAGCTGCCTATGGGGCGCCCTAGGCGAGGGTGCGTGGAGGGAGGAAGAAATTAATTCACTCCTGAAAAGATGTTCTAGCCGTTTTTTGGGTTCAAAAAAAAAAAAAAAGACCTGGCCTTAATATATGAGAAACACGGTACATATACGCATACTTGAAGCAGCTAAAATAGAATTCATTATTTTATTGACAAATATTCATAAACAAATGATTTTGTTTCCTTTAAACAAAAAACATTTATATGTTATCAGACAGCTCCACAGTCCACAGAATTTTTTAAAAATCAAGAAATTTTTGGTCAGTTGAGCTCAAGTAATAATGCATTGCTGAAACTGAATATTTTATTACTAGTAAGCAAAAACACTTGTTATGGCATGTGGCTAGATAATCCAAGGCCTGAAAGTATATTAACTATAGTTCAGCAACATATGAAATGCCGCATATTGACCACTTCTGCCCTAGATTAGTGCATTTCCTGGCATGTTATTGTATACTCCTCTTCATTTGCTTTATTTGCTTGCTGCCATCTGAATGTCAGGTTTTATGGGAAGAATTCAGGAAGTGAGTTCCTCATTTTGTTACATTCAACTTCATCCCAGAGAACTGCGAGACCCAGTTCTCAGATAAACGAAGTAGCATGATACTGTGCAGCTAAAAATGTCACTAGAACTATTATTAGAGTCAGAAACAGTTGAATAAATTCAAAGCATGCACAATCACATGTTAAAGTGTGCACAACACATACATACTTAGAGAGTTCACACCAGCATATATTAAAACTATTCAGTAATGAGAAAAGAAAATACACATGAATGGGAAACACCATTAAATATCACATTCTAACAATCACTATGTGGTGCATAGCCATTATCCAACTGTGGGAAGACTCAAATAGTGATCATAAGCAGTCAACTATAGAGCTGAGTGCTTCTCTTGACACTTCAAAGATAAAATATAGAGACAGTATAGAAATTACTAAGGAAAATCTACACACAATTACAAAAATTAAAATTAGATATAATTTGCTTACAAGAAATTAGATATAATTTGCTTACAAGAGTCAGCAAACGCCAGGAAGAGGTAGCTATCAGGAACTGCCAGAAAGAGCACCTGAAACCACCAACAGAACAATAAAACACCAGGACCAGGTGGATTACCTGTGGAAGTTTATACAAACTTATAGGACTCATTAACTTTGTCAGTGTTAGAGGTTTACAAAGAAGTTCTGTTAAAAGCTAAGATACCAAGTTTGTGGATAGAAGCAAATATAACATAAAGCCTGAAAGAAGACTTAGACTTAATAAGATAAAGAATTACAGGCCTATATCACTACTAAATGTAGACTACAAGATATTTGCATCAATAATAGCAGAAAGATTAAAAAGATTCTTGAACAAATTTATCCACTCAGACCAAAATGGATTCCTACCTAAAAGACAAATTAAGAATAATGTAAGATTTATTCTAGATATGTTGGAATATTTTTAAATGCACAGAAAACATTTGATAATGCAAATTGGTGATTTATGTTGCAACAACTAGAGTGTATGGACTGTGGCGAGAAATTTATAAAGATGATTAAGACAATATACTCCAAACAGTTGGCAAAAGTGATAGTGAATGGGGACTTGACGGCAAATTTTAACATAAAAAGGGCATGAGACAAGGATGTCCGCTGTCCCCATTACTATTCATATTGACACTGAAAGTGTTAAATAGATACATTAGACAAGATCCAGAAATAAAAGGTTTGGAAATAAAAAAAAAAATGCAAACTAAAGTATTTGCAGATGACTTGGTATTCGTATTAGAAAAACTACTGGAAACTGGCTCTAGATTAATGGGAAAAATAGAGGAATATGAAAAATAAATAAAAAAATGAAAATACTAGTTAAGAATCTTACAGATAAACAGAAAATTGAATTGACAAAGAAAACAGACCTTCAGGTAGTTAAAAAAAGGGAAATACTTGGGAATTTACTTGACAGCTAGATGTGTAACAATCAAAGAAGATAATTATACAAGGTTAATACAACAAATAAAAGTAGATTTGGAGAAATGAAAAAATCTACAGTTATCAATGGTAGGAAGAATAGCAACTATAAAAATGAATATACTGCTGAAGTTATTGTTTTTGTTTCAAATAAGAAAGAAAGAAAGAAAGAAAGAAAGAAAGAAAGAAAGAAAGAAAGAAAGAAAGAAAGAAAGAAAGAAAGAAAGAAAGAAAGAAAGATATTTTGATGAATTAAATGGAATAATTTTGAAATTCATGTGGCAAGAAAAAAGAGCAAGAATAAGGCTGAAAATGTTGCAGGAATTCAAAAACAATGGGGGCTTTGGTCTGCAGGATTGGGAGTTTTACTATTAGGCCTCAGCACTAACGTGGGTGAAAGAATGGATAAACCTTAGAAATAGAAGAGTGTTACTGTTGGAGGGACATGATCTTCAATTGGGATGGCATGCTTTTCTGTGGTATAAAAATACATAGATACTTTCAAAGACATTATGTAAGGAATGCTCTACTCTTCATATGGGAAAAAATTAAAGCAAAAAACTACATGAAAATACCAATCTGGCTTTCTACAATGGAAGCACTGATACATCAAAATGTGATAAATTTGGAAAAAAATATAATATATAAAGATATTTTAAATGAGAAAGGGGAACTTAAAACTAAACAGG
The DNA here is from genome assembly GCA_023653725.1 of Bungarus multicinctus. Taxonomy (NCBI): domain Eukaryota; kingdom Metazoa; phylum Chordata; class Lepidosauria; order Squamata; family Elapidae; genus Bungarus; species Bungarus multicinctus. The sequence continues at coordinate 2,750,024 of CM042851.1, forward strand.
AATTGCAAAATCAAGGAGTAGACCTTGCAAGGTGGCCACACCTGCAAATACAATCAAGATATGAAAAAGATGTAAACATATATGGGTTCTATAAAAACCAACAGTACTTGATCAGATACTATTAGATGTGGATGAAAAGCTAATAAAGAAAATATAAAGTTATTTATTAAGTCTTAAAATGGAAGATGAACAAATGAAAGAAACAATGATAGCATGGGCAAAAAACTTTGGATATACTATAGAATTACCATGTTTCCCCAAGAATATGACTGGGTCTTATTTTCTTTTGACCCCCCCCCCCATCCAAAATGGCAAGGACTTCTTTTTGGGTGGGTCTAATTATTGCCTCACCTCATGGTGGTGGCACTGACAGCCCCGCCCAGCAGGACCCCGCTGCTGGCCCACTTCTGCGGCCACTTACCGCAGCTTGCTCGCGATTTAATTAGGGCTAATTCTGGGGTTAGGGCTTAATTTTACCGCATGTGTTCAAAAATGTGATAGGGCTTCTTTTTAGAGTAGATCATAGTTTTGGGAAAACACGGTAGATAAATGGCAAAAACTTTGTGATAGAAACTATAATTTGACAATGGCAACTACATATAAGAAAAACCTGTATAAAATGTTTTACAGGTGGCATTTGGCTAGCAAGGATGTTTAAAAACATTCCAAATGCTGAAAATGTAACCAGATACTGGGATTGTATTATCATTTGTGGTGGACCTGCTCAAAGGTAAAAAAAATTGGATGAAAATACATATATAGTTAGAAAAAATGATAAAGCAACATAGAAATCTAAAGCCAGAAATATTTTTGTTAGGTATTCTGCCAGAAAAATATAATAAAGGGAATGTTTATTAGTATATTTAATACTATATGTTTTGATGGCAGCAAAAATTGTATTTGCACAACGATGGGAAAATGAGGAAACTCCTTCAGATGAAAATATAATTTAAAAAATATTAGAGTGTACAGAAATGATAGGTTAACATTAAAGATAAAGGTTAAAGAAGATTATTTTTAATTTGGGATTTGTTTTACCAATGGTTAGATAATAAATGTAGAAATTAGGATTATTATTATTATTATTATCATCATCATCATCATTATTATTATTCACAAAAATGACAGTATACACAGCAAACGAGATAACCATGCTGGGTTTCATATCACAAATCACTAGTCGAACACTTCCCAAGTGTTTAGGACTGCGTGATGTATTGGCAGATCATGCGAGCAGATCCCAGTAAGGTGGCCTTCTGCAGCTGACCAATGGTGATCTTGGTAGTGCCAATTGTTTTTAAGTGCTTGTCTAGGTCTTTAGGCACAGCACCCAGTGTGCTGATTACCACTGGAACCACCTGTACTGGTTTATGCCAGAGTCTCTGCAGTTTGATTCTCAAGTCCTGATATCTGGTGACTTTTTCAAGTTGTTTCTCATCGATTCTGCTGTCATGAGGTATGGAAATGTCAATGATCCACACTTTTTTCTTCTCCACAATCATGATATCCAGGGTATTGTGTTCCAAAACTTTATCAGTCTGTATTCGGAGGTCCCACAGTAGTTTTGCATGCTCATTTTCGACCACTTTTTCGGGCTTATGATCCCACCAGTTCTTTGCTACAGGCAGATGGTAGTTGTGACACAAGTTCCAGTAGACCATCTGAGCAACTGTGTTGTGACTTTGTTTGTAGTCAGTCTGAGCTCTTGTCTTGCAACAGCTCAGTATGTGATCAATGGTTCGTCCGCTTCTTTGCAGAGTCTGCATTTGGGGTCATCAGCAGATTTTTCTATTCTGGCTTTGATTACATTCATTCTGATGACTTGTTCTTGGGCTGCAAGAAACAGGCCTTCTGTTTCTTTCTTCAGTGTTCTGTTGGTCAACCAACAGAATGGTCAACCATAACCAGGTCTTTTCCTTATTTACTTTTCCTTGGATCTTTTCAAGGAACTGTCCATACAGTGCTTTGTTACACCAGCTATCAGCACAAGTTTGCATCCCTGTTTTTCTATATTGATTCTTGGTTTGCTGCACTTTGAGCAGCTTCCTATTGTTGACCTATATCAAAGCTGGTTCAACACTGTCTTTCACATAATCTGCCAGAGCATGCTTCTTGTCTTCGACTGTCTGCTTCACTTGCAAAAGTCCTCTGCTGCCTGCTTTTCTGGGCAAATATAGCCTGTTGACATCACTACGCAGGTGCAGTGCATAGTGTATGGTCATCAGTTTTCTTGTTTTCCTATCCAAGCTGTCCAGTTCTGCTGTGTCCAGTTTATGATCCCAGGAGTATATCTGATGATGGGTATGGCCCAGGTATTTATAGCCTTGATGGTGTTACCACCATTCAGTTTTCTTTTTAGAAGTTTCTGATCCTTTGTGTATATTCTTTGCTGACCACATTTTTCACTTGCCCATGCTTGATATTATCCAGATACAGTATGCCCAGGTATTTGTAGGCTTCAGGTTGGTGGAACTTGATGGTTTGTCCATTGGGCATTTCGATTCCATCACTTTCTACGATCTTCCCTTTCTCCGGTGCCACTGTGGTGCATTTGTCCAGGCCAAACTCCATACTGATGTCAGTGCTGAAAAATCAAACTATATTAGTCAGTGACTGGATTTCAATTTCTGATTTTCTGTATAACTTCAGATCATCCATGTACAGCAGGTGAGAGATTTTCTGTGAATTTTTAGCAGTTTGATAACCCAGGTTAGTTTTCTGTAAAATTGTTGATAGGGGGTAATGGCGATGATGAACAGCAGAGGTGACAAAGAATCACCCTAGAAAATCCCTCTTTTGATGTTGACCAGTCCGTAGCTTTCACTTCCAATAAACAGTTCTGTTTTCCAGTGCTTTATCGCATTTGCAGTGAAAGTACCAATGCACTTGCATATTCTGATGACATCCAGGCACTTGATGATCCAGCTGTGCAGTAGTGAATCAAATGCTTTCTTGTACTCAATGCAAGTTGTATGCAGATTTGTTTTTTGGCTTTTGCAGTTCTCTAAAATCATTTTGTCAATCAGGAGCTGATCTTTTGTGCCGCTGCTTTCTTGTTTGTTTCCTTTCTGCTCTACTGGCAAGATGCTATTTGCTTCTAGGTAATCCTGGATCCTGTCAGCTATGATGCCGGACAGTAGCTTGAACATGGTTGGCAGACATGTTATTGGCCTGTAATCTGCAGGTGTTGCCCCTTTTGCTGGATCCTTCAGTATCAAGTAGGTTTTCCCCGCTGTTAACCATTCACTAAAGTTTCCTGTCTGCAGCATCTCATTGAATTGTTTGGCCATTTTTCCATGCAGGCTGGTTAGGTATTTGAGCCAAAAGCCATACAGTTGATCATTGCCAGGCGATGTCCAGTTCTTGACTTTTTTCACTCTATTGCTTATCATTTCAGTAGTTATTTCCAGTTGCTCCATTTTGTTCTTGGAGAATTTCATCTCAAAGTCTCTGATCCACCCAGCATTTTTGTTGTAACATTTCTCAGTCTCCCATAGGTCTTTCCAAAACTGAATAGTTGCCGTTTTTTCAGGTTTTTCAATTTTTGTATCCCTCATCTGATTCAGACTCTGATAGAAACATCTTTGGTCTGATTTGAAGAATTCATGTTGTTTGTATTGGATGACTCTGGCTTTGTATTTTTCAATTTTTCTTGCTGTTGCTGTTATCTGCTGCTTCACAATTTCCAATGTTTCGTCAATTTTTCTTGTGCTGAGCCCATATTTTTTTTATCAGATGTTTCTTGATCTTGCTGTTCTTCAACTTTTTCTCCTGCAAATGCTTCAGGTTGCTTGCATCTGCTTACAGGCTCTTGATTTTCAACTCCAACCTGATTTTCCACTGCAGTTTTCCAGTCAATTTTCTGGGGGCTGCGGCTGTTGAATCCCCCCCAGGGTGCCACCTTGATGTGGTTGGGGGCTTAACTGTTCCAATGAAGCTCAGAGCTGTGCTGGCAAACTACCAGCAGGCCCAACCATGTCAGAGAGGTCTAGGCCAAGGAGCAGAACTGACCTGCACTCAACAACCCATGCAATGAATCATGGAGAAACACAACTGAATGAAGCCTATACCGGCTCGGTCATTGCCTGGGGTTAACAAGGACCACGTTGGGTGATGGGGAACCTGGGCATCTGTCGACAAGTGGACTACAGGCCATGGGTCCCATAGCTGAGCAACCAGAACATGGGTCTACAGGGCTACTGGAAGCTGAACAAATTCAGAAGTGGCAGAAACACACCATGTCAGAGAACTGCATTATTATTATTATTATTATTATTATTATTATTATTATTATTATTATTATTATTATTATTATTATTATTATTATTATTATTATTATTATTATTATTATTATTATCTGCCTCTTGTCTGAAAAATAAAACCGTAGTACCAGATGAAAAAATAAAGTACTACCATATCCAGCTAAGAGGGCAAGATATGTGTCAGGAGATAGATGGCAAATCTTTTCATTGTCTGGAGAAACCAATCCCCCAGAGAACTGAGGAATAGCCGAACTGTGGAAGGGCCCAAAGGCATTTTGGACAATGAAACCATCTGCTAATTTAAAAATAATCCACCTTCCTTTTTGCATGCTGTAGCTTCTCTAGAAATATCAAAAGAAATACTAGTGGACTGCATATAGTCCAATCTGTATTTTTGCATTCCAATTTCAGCTATACTTAGACAACAAACTACAGACCCTTTGGAGTATATATTCATGTTACAAGTTCCTTTTAAATATCCTTGGAATGTGAATCCTTGGGAATTTTAAAGCCTAAACTTCTTTTAAAGTTATGATTGTTCTCTATAAACCTTATGAATTCCTTCCATCTCCCACCTTCAATAAGAGTTTTAAACACAAAACTCAATGTTTATGAGACTAGCTACTCTTCCTAATGACTTTGTTAATGAATTACTACTTAAAGGGAGAAAGGTAAAAGGAACTCTTGTTTCATTTCTTACTTCCTGAAATTAGTATGTTCATTGGATAAGTAATTTACACTAAAGCAAATGGCGTACTAGGAATTGCTCACACATGTCAAAATAATACTTTATAAAACAGGCAGAGCAACATTCTTCAAAGATTTTTTAAAATTCTGAAGGGGGAGAAATGAAGGTTTTTCTTGGTGTTGGTTTGTTGTTGGACCATATACTATATTTTAGAATGAGAATAAACATTCCCTGTACTGTCAGAATTCAAATATGAAAATGCCAAAGAAATGGGGCGTTGGTACTTACCTGACACACCTTTTCTCCATGAGCTGTGAAGAGCATCCATTGATTGGGAGATGCTTCTTTCACTCGTCTGATAGGCTGGGCTTTAATTGTGAGGACGCTCCTCCTCCTCCACGGGACTCCTCCCTAGCATCCCCAGTTTTGGCGAAGTCAAAGTGATGAAAACCTTTCTTCTCCTTCACCCTTTCTAATACTTGGCCAGAATAGCATCCCACCAGATGAATAAGGGTGGGGATGGATGTTCTTCATGGCTCAGGTAAGTACCAATGCCCCTTCTCCAGATGAGCTGTTCAGAGCATCCATTGATTGGGACATACCAAAGCTTGGCATGTCCTACAGGAAGGCTTCTGTCTGGTTCAAATTCCCCTCTTGGTCCCTATGGACCCTTTGTAACACTCTCCTGCCAAAAGCAGCCTCCGCAGAGGCGAAGACATCAATCTTATAGTGTCTAATAAAGGCAACAGCGAGGCCCATGTTGCTGCCTTGTAAATTTCCTCTATTGGCACTTGTGGCCCATGCCACCAACGTTGCAGTTCTCCTAGTCAAATGAGCAGTGATGCCCCTGGGTACAGGAAGAGAATGTCTTGTAGGATGTAGTAATTGTGCTTTCAGCCACCTACCGATCATTGAGGAAGAAACCTTGCGCTCAATGGTGGGTGGTTGAAAGGAAATGAAGAGAGCCTCTGTTTTCCTAAAACACGCCATGTGGTTTAAATATATGCAGAGAGCTCGCCTTACATCTAGTCTGTGCCATTGGTGTACCACAGTCTGTGTTGGCCTCAGACAAAATGTTCAGGAGTATCAGTTCCTGTGGTCTGTGGAAAACCGAATTTATCTATGGGGTGAACATTGGATCTGGACTAAGGACCACTCTATCTGTATGAAAAATACAGAGCTCCTGTCTAACTTACAAGGCAGCTGGTTCCGAGATTCATTTGGCCGATGTTATTGCAACCAAGAAAACCACCTTGTACATTAGAAAATGGAGACTCGTGGTCTTCAGGGGCTCAAAAGGAGTTTTTGTGAGTGAGGTAAGGACCTTGTTGAGGTCCCATGTAGGATATTGATACACTACAGGAGGCTGTAAGTTTGTAGCCCCACGCAAGAAGCTGCGTATGCATGGGTGATGAGAAATGGACCGCAAGCCTCTCCAAGTGATATCAATGCTATGGCCTCCCCTTTGGCCTGTTTATATGAAGATGATAATAACAAGATGTCATCTAAGTAACACTGCAGTCTAACAGGTGTTCCCCTGAGATGGGCGGCCAGAGTTGCCAGAACCTTCGTAAAAGTCCTCGGACAGATGATAACCTGAAGGGCCAGGCAACATATTCAAAATATTGATTATTATAACAAAATCTAAGAAATTTGCTATGTGAGGGTCTAATTGGAATGCGGAGATAGGCCTCCATTAAGTCAATGGAAGTTATGCTCAGAAGGATGGACTGCAGTATACTCATCTTAAGCCTCTTATAAACTAGGGAACGATTAAGTCGTTTTAAATCTAAAATTGCCCTCCATTCCCCCGAACTCTTTGGGACTAGAAAAAAATAGTGAATAAAAGCCTTACCCTTGCTGATCCGGTACCACAGGTCGGGTTACCTGGATCTTCAATAAATAATTAATAGCTGTCTCCATCAGGCTCCTTTTAACAGGATCCCTGAAGAAAGGGCAACACAAATTGCGAGTGGTTGGAGAGGAAGGAGGAGAACCATCGCAGGACAGTTCCCCCAATCCCCAACCCCTCCAACCGCCGCAATAAGATACTATGGTCGATAGTATCAAAAGCTGCTGAGAGATCTAACAGGACCAGGACAGAGGAATACCCCCTGTCACGGGCCCTCCAGAGATCATCAACCAACGCAACCAATGCTGTTTCGGTACTATGCCCGGGCCTGAAGCCCGATTGGAACGGATCGAGGTAAGTCGCTTCCTCCAGGTACTGAGGGAGCTGACGTGCCACCACATGTCGCTAAAAAAGGAAGGTTGGAGACTGGACGATAGTTATTTAAAACAGCCGGGTCCAGGGCAGGCTTCTTGAGGAGGGGCCGCACCCTGCCATTTTCAGGGCAGTAGGGAGCGACCCCTCTCTCAACGAAGCGTTGATAATCCCTTGGAGCCAGCCTCAAGTCACCTCCCTGGCAGTCGAAACCAACCAGGAGGGACACGGGTCCACAAACATGTGGTGGTATTCAACCCCCCAGCAACCTGTCCACACCCTCAGCGGTCACAGGGTCAAACTCTTCCCAGATAATAGTCTCAAGACCTGCCCTGGACACCTCCCCCGGGACCACCCAATTGGAGTCCAGCCTGCCCCGAATCTGTACGATTTTGTCATGCAGAAATCGGGAAAACTCCTCTGCCCTGCCCTGTAAGAGATCCTCCCGTGCTCTCGGCTCAAGCAGGGAGCAGGTCACTCTAAACAGAGCGGCAGGTTGATTTTCTGCCGATGCAATAAGGGCGGAGAAATGCGAACGCTTCGCCGCCTCTATCGCCACAAGGTAGGTCCTAATATAGGACCTCACCTGTGTTCAGTCGGACTCTGTGCGGTTAGCCCTCCAAACACTCTCCAGACGTCTTTTCCAGCACTTCATCTACTGCAGCTCCTCTGTAAACCACGGAGCTGGATGGGATCTGTGCCGGGTCAGAGGTCGCAAAGGCAGAACTCGGTCCAGAGCCTCGGCAGCCAGCCTATCCCAGGTGGCCACCAAGTCTCCAGGCAAATTATGAGCCAGAGTCTCAGGAAATGGCCCAAGCTCCCTCTGGAACCGCTCAGGGTCCATCAGGCACCTGGGGCGGAACCATCTACATCGTTCCACCTCCCTGCAGTGGTGGGGAGTGGTACAGAAGTCAAGTTTTGAAACCAGAGATTTTTTTATTGGGTGTCTTACCTGAAGGATACAATAGAGAATTGACATATTTGATTATAAATGTTTTAACAGCTGCTAGAATTGTATTTGCCAAAAACTGGAAAAGTGAAAAAATTCCAATAGAAGAGGAAGTGTTTAAGAAAATAATGGAATGTGCAGAAATGAGTAAATTGACATTAGCAATTAGAGAGCAAAAAGATAAAAGAATATTATAAAATTTGGGATTTACTTTATCAATGGCTAGATAAGAAAATAGGGAAATAAAATATACTATAATATATATACAACATAATAGTAAAGATAAGACAATGTAATGATTACAATGAAATGAATGATATTATGAACTAGGTTTTGTAAAAGTTGAGATCTGATCGTAAAGGATTATGTGAATTTATAATTATAGTCTAATAAGGAGTTAACAATAATATAATAATATTGGGAAATTTGCCCCCTGGGAAGGAGCCTGAAGATGAATGGATTCTGCTCTACTTAGTGACCTTGGAGATTGAAGGTAATGCTCAGGGCCTGCTTACTGTTGTCTTGCCAGGAAGGTCTGTTGCACTCCTGCTGCAATACCTTGTTTGATAGCTTGCTCCATCTAAACTCTTATATGAAGAGGAATTTCTTGGGGAAGATATTCATCTGCACACAGACCAGCAGCCGTGGGGGTGAATGTAGCCTCAGGAGCCTTACATGATGAAGGCATTACTGTTGAAGTGTTACTGCATCTGGATTGCATTGAGAGATCCAGGGGAGGAGCTGGAATGTAGCTTGGAACAAGAGTAACTTTTGGAGGAGATGATATTTGCTTATTCTTTTCAGCCTTATGAAAGCACCTTTTCAGATGTTTGTCTAGTTCCTTTTGACGCCTCTTGGCATCTTTCTCAGCGGCCTTTGAAGGCTTTTTTGAGCCTGATTATTTGCTTTTGGTTTTGGCCATGGCCTTTCTGGCTGCTGCTCTAGAGCTTGAAACAGTGGAGCCAATAGTGCTTCCACTTTCCATTGCAACCCCCAGATACAAGAGCTGTAGAAATGTGAGGCTTAAATTAAGGGGCAGTTGGCTCGCCTAGGGGCCTGCTCCAGAATGGCAGGGACTCCCTTAAATGATTTAACTACCCCTTTTAAAAATAATTAATTTATCCAATAATTCCAATTAATGCCAAATAAAGATACACCTTAACTGCACCAGAGTAGAATCCAACAGCCTAATAATACTGGGCCTGCAACAGCTTTAATGCACAGGCGGTCACAGGCCTGGGTACTTGCTGATGACTGCAGCTGGATGTGAGGAATTTGCCAACTGAACTCTTTCAGCGAACCTTTAAGGTTTGTGAATTGTTGCTGAAGGCCCTGTAAAGCTGTGCTGGAACAGCCCTGTTAGGGATTAACTCCTCACAACAGCCTAATTAATTAAGCAAGGCACTGATGCTTTTTAAAAAAAGATTCAAATCTGCTAAATACAATTTGCAGTTTGCAGGTACAAATAAAATGGTGCCAGCTGTTATTTTTGGCATGCAATAGTTCAGTCAGCAGTGAAACCCCCCACCAGAGCTCAGTAACTTAAAGGAGAATTTAAATAATTCAATGGAATATTCCAAACAGTGCCAGGTAGAGGTAAAAGCACTGATGCCAAGCCCCATGAAGGTGGGGGTTTAGATGTTCTTTTGAGGGGAATAAGCCTCTGTCCATAATATTTTAAATCTCCTGGCACGAATGTGAGCCTGTGCCCATTGTGCCGCAGTGGCCCTTTACTAAATTACGTTCAACAAAAATGGCCAAAAAGTAAGGGAAGACTCCAATCTCTCTGACTTTCAGTCAGCTTGAATGAATATAGCTGTTGTTTTGAGGCGCAAGCTCGCTAAGCGCCCGAAGCGTGATTTGGAGCTTTTAGAAGCTCTGCCAGCCAGCTGATTTTAATTGCTTTGGCCACTTCTTTGAGGATACCTGAGTACCTGAGGATTGGAAAATGGTGGCCTGAGGGGAATTGATCAGGCGCTGGCTTGAGAGTGCTCAAAGTGCCATTGGGGCCCTCACTGAGTGTTTAAAAACTCTGACAGCCAGCTGGTATTAAAAGTGGCATCAAGAGCTATATATAATCTTTTTAAAATCACGACTTTCTTTTTGCAGCCAGAAGCTGCGATCTGACCTTTTTTATTATTTCTGCTCACTTTCAGAAAATCCAGCCAAGAGAAATATGCTCTTCTCGAACGAAGGCTGAGCAAAAACTGGGGACACTAAGGAAGAGCCTCAAGGAGGAATGTCCTCAGAAATCAGCTCGGTCTATCGACCAAGAGACAGAAGCATCTCCCATGTCTGGATTCTCTGAACAGCTCATCTGGAGAATACATTCTAGAATTCTGACAGAGCTGAAGGATATTATCTCAGAACCATCTTTCAAAAATCTTGGAGCACCAGGGAAGTACCTGAGGATTGGAAAAGGGCTGATGTGGTTCTTTATTTTCAAGAAAGAGGGGAAAAAACAGACCCAGGAAACTACAGACCAATCAGCCTTGTGCTGTCCCAGCCAGTCTATGGGAATGGGTTAGTTACTTAGGAATTGTGAGCTGTCCCCTTAAGGGAATGCATCATGAGAAATGTAGTTCATGTCACATGGCCACATCTGTAATCCTGATTGGCCACTAAATTGACCCTCGAGGGGTTGAAGGAGGTTGCCCTCCATTCTTACCTGCACTCATATACTGATAACATTGTTTCCTTCTATTGCTATGAGATGGGTTAGGAGATAACTATTTTCCACGTACAAGGCAGATATACAAAGGATTGGACATTGAAAGAGGAACTTCGTCATAAATGTGAGTCATGAGGATACCTGATGTACCAATAAATGAACTTTGTTATGGAAGCTTTGTTGAGTTATCAATCTGTATCTGCACACCTTTGTGCCAGAGACAGAAGAGTGGAAAATAGTTATAAAGCAGCCCACAGCAGCACATGTTTGCATGATAACTCCTTCGAAATTATTGTAAACATTTACTCAATTTATTTCAAATGTTCCAAGATTACCTACAACCTACCAGCTCCACCTGGTGATCAAGAAGAAATTTAAAGTAAAATCATTTATTCCCTTTTCTTCAGCCCTAGCCCCATCTGGTGGTCAACAAAAGATTTTTTTTCTTATGTGATTTTTTTCCACAATTTCTCAAAAATTGACAAGAGTGATTATGAAACTATTGTGCACCTTTTGATCAACTTAATTCAAAGGCCTAACTGCAACCCAACATGGGCATAGCAACAGCGTCTTCCAGACCCTCTGCTGCCACCCTGTGAAGCAAGTGACCCTTATAAGCATATTTTGCCCTCTAGCCCTCAGACTTCGCGATGCAACCTCTACTGCCCCCTTCTGTCGCAGGTTCACACCACACCCTAGAAGCAGTCATTCTGTGTGCTGTGCTAGCATCGCCCAGATTCTGCATGCCACCTATGTGCTCAAGTATTAAATTCAGCAGCAATTCTACTTTCTGCTATTTGCTTGCAGCGTACCCTATTACAAAAAGGAAGTGCACAAACAACCACTACATTTTCTGGAATTTCTCCTTTGCCAATTTGAAGCATGGCAACTTCCTCACCCATGACAGATGTCTCTGATGTACCAGAAAACTCAAATCCTCCACCCACCCTTGATGTAGACATGGAGCCTGATTCCTGACAACTGCTTTTAGATGTCCAATCCTATGGACAAGCTGCAATACCTTCAAGGGCCTACGACCTTAGAAAGAGTAAGAAGCTTACCGAATCCTTGAAGAACGATTGGCAGCAGCAATATCACTGCTACATAGACTCATGGGCAAAGCTTGAGAAGATCCATGATGTCCCAAAACATGAGCTGCCCCCCGAGAAGCTCCGCACATTGCTAGATGATCTAGATGCCCTTTTCACATGGTGGAGACACAGCAAAAATAATCTCAAGTCCATCCAGTCAAGACTGGGTGACCCCAAACTCCTAACACACATCCAATATTTCGAGGAAATGCGAAGACAATGTCCAGAAAAGCAAGACAACTCTCCAGGCAGCTCTCCATGATGTGCTATGGCGGGGAGCTGCATCATGGGAGCAGGCCACACCCGACTTAGCTCCTCGATCACATGTGTCTTCTTCCGTCCATTCTACACTGGCTAGATCGCAGGCAGGTTCTAGTCTCCTGCACCAAGTGTCTGCTGCTGGCTCCCACCATCCTTCCAGAACATCCTCCCGTTGTAGCGGAGCATCTCAGGCCTCCAAAGCAGCAAGTTACGCTGAACGAGCTGCAGAAGCTGAAGTGGAAGTTGCAGTAGCAGATGCAGAGCTACGCACCACAGAGGGGGTAACACGGCAGAAGGCGGCAATGGCGGCTCAACAGGCTGAAATGGCGGCTCAACAGGCTGAAATGGCCAAAACCCAGGCCAAGCAACAGGCAGAAATGGCCAAAGCCCAGGCCAAGCAACAGGCAGAAATGGCCAAAACCCAGGCTAAATTGGACTTGGCGGAACAGCAAAGAGAAGCCACAACAAAGATGGCACGTGCTACAACATGGCGGAAGCTGGCCGACAACACTTCCCTCCAATCCAACCTTGAAGAGTTGGGAGAAGAGAGCCCAGATACATGGGGCCAAGGCCTACGTGAATGAGCAGCACTTGCTTCGCACTGAACACATACAACCGCCTCAGTTGCCTAGCAATCTCCCACAACCAGGGAAGCACAGGGAAGAATCTCAACCACAGACTCTGTATGTTAGTTACGCTACTGACGTACGACCTAAAGGACGAGATTCACTTCCCTCCAACAGCAAACCTCCCCCAACTGATGTTGTACGTAATAAGGTCTGCAATTCTCTGCCCAACACTACCAACCCTACTCCAACGTCGCATGACCTACCAGGTGAGCAAATTAGCCCACCAGTGCTCACACCAACTTCTCGATGAGTCGACATGCCATCAACCACAACTGCCACACTCAATCCACTGGCAGCAGCATTCCTGCCACAACCTCAATACCAATATGGTTCCCAGGCACCACAAGGTAACCGGGCCCAGCCTACACAGCAGCGAAATCACTGACTCAACAAAAAGAATTGCTAAGAGATTACTAATACTGCTACAAGTGTTGCGAATCCACACATTCACCTGAATACTGCACAACCAAAGTGCAATGTCACATCTGTGAAAGTGACCAACACCCGACCACGCTGCATCCAGATGCTAAGCTGCCATGGCAGATACCTCGTATCCCTCCTTCAGACAAGGAACCACAATGTAACACAGAAGCATGCAGGGCCCCTCGGCAGACTGACAAATCACTACCTAAACCAAGGATGAGCGTCAACTGCACAGGACTGTGCACCGATTCACCAGCCCCTCGTTCGTGTCTTCCCATCTGCTTAGTCAAAGTGTACCCTGAAGGATGCCCTGAAGATGCTGTGAAAATGTATGTGCGGATAGACATTCAAAGCATCTGCACCCTGGCCAGACCCGCATTCTTTGACCTCTTTGAGGTGCAACAGGCCACACTTCCCTTCATGGTATCAACGTGCCACAGACCAAGAAGCATGGTGGGGAGGAGAGCTACTGGACTTTGCATAGAATCCTTAGATGGAAGTACCCAGTTCCCGTTACCACCCATATTTGAATGCGATGGGGTACCGAACGACCGCAGTCAGATCACAACACCTGAAGTCATAAGTAGCATTCCTCACCTACAGCACCTTGCTCCTCACCTTCCCGGTCTAGATCCAGAGGTTGGTATCCTACTCTTGCTGGGAAATAATGCTCCACATGCCTTTCTCTTCTCTGAGTCAGTAGGCAGTCCTGTAGATGGCCCAGTGGCCATCAAATCTCCTCTAGGATGGGGGATCGTAGGAATTGTCAGTGACGCCCAGATGCAAGCTCCAACCCTGGCAAATACCTTAGCACCATCCATTCCACCCGCCTTCCGATGCCCGTTGGCACCACCGAAAACAAGAATGAAGTTCCCACCTCAGAGGCTACTGCCGATTAGTACACATTCACTAGGACACCCTAAATGGCTGCCAACAACCACTGGACGTCCACTAAGACACTCTACACAGGCATATGCCTCCTCAACGCCCTTTCCAACAGCCTCCCAACGTTCCCTATGTCCTTTGACACCATGGAAGCAAGAGTACCATTCCAACCCTTGAGGGCCACCAGAAGAGGCATCCAGACTTTTACCTTTGCCATCAAGAGTTCCTGTACATCCTAAAAGGCCACCAGAGGTGACCAGCAGACTTTTGCCTTTGCCACCAAGTGAATCTGTCAACCCTACAAGGCCACCAGAGGCGACCTCCAGACTTTCACCTTTCCTTACGAGAGTACCTGTACACCTAAAAAGCCACCAGAGGTGACCAGCAGACTTGCACCAAGGGGCCGAACTTGAAGATCGAACCTCAAGCTTTGCATGATTTCCTTTGTTTGATGCTTTATTAATGTTTACCTTTTTTCTTAGTTATATAGCTAACTGTTTATCTTAGTTATATAGTTACATGCTACTCAGTTACTATCACTGTTTACTGCTTATCTTAGTTCATAGTCATTTTTTTTTCTCTTTTCTTCTCTTCTTTTTTATAGTGGAATTTACAATTCCAGGTGGGGAGTGTGCTGTCCCAGCCAGTCTATGGGAATGGGTTAGTTACTTAGGAATTGTGAGCTGTTCCCTTAAGGGAATGCATCATGGGAAATGTAGTTCATGTCACATGGCCACATCTGTAATCCTGATTGGCCACTAAATTGACCCTCAAGGGGTTGAAGGAGGTTGCCCTCCATTCTTACCTGCACTCATATGCTGATAACATTATTTCCTTCTATTGCTATGAGATGGGTTAGGAGATAACTATTTTCCATGTACAAGGCAGATATACAAAGGATTGGACATTGAAAGAGGAACTTCGTCATAAATTTATTTATTTATTTATTTAATTAAACTTTTATACCGCTCCCTCTCCTAAAAAGGGACTCGGGGCGGTGTACAGCCTACTAAAAACATACAATAAATACCCAATAAATACAATTAAAATAAATTAAACCAAATTGATCCGGCTGTCTATCCCAAGAATTCAGTTAAAAGTTAAAAGCTAATAAAACCCCAATTAAAATTAAGTTAAAACCAAAATACCGTTACTGGGCCAGGCCAGCCTGTTTAAAAAATAGGGTTTTCACTGCGCGCCGGAAGGTCAGAATATCCGTCATAGCCCGTATCTCCGGGGGGAGATCATTCCATAGGGAGGGGGCTCCCACAGAGAAAGCCCGAACCCTCGGGGCCGTCAACAGACAACGGCCAGGCGGCGGTACCCCAAGGAGGGCAACCCTGTGGGAGCGTACTGGGCGGCGGGAGGTTGATGATGGCAGCAGGCAGTCCCGTAAGTACCCAGGTCCCGAGCCATGGAGCACTTTAAATACTGTCAGTACCACCTTGAATCGAATCCGGAAGGCCACAGGAAGCCAGTGCAGCCTGCGGAGAAGCGGTGTAACGTGGGAGCTCCGAGGAGCACCCACAATCACCCGCGCGGCTGCATTCTGGACTAACTGCAGCCTCCGGAGACTCTTCAAGGGGAGCCCCATGTAGAGAGCATTGCAATAATCCAGGCGGGAGATGACGAGGGCGGAAGTGACTGTGCGAAGTGCGCCCAGATCCAGAAAGGGCCGCAACTGGTAAATCAGACAAATCTGATAAAAAGCCCCCCTGGCGACGGCTGCAATGTGTTCTTCTAAAGACAGCCGTACGTCCAGGAGGACACCCAAGTTGCGCGCCCTTTCCACGGGGGTCAAGACCTCTCCCCCCACTGGCCAGCGAAGGAACCAGCTGGCTGTATCTGGGCGCAGGAAACCACAGCCACTCGGTTTTGGTCGGGTTGAGACGAAGCCTGTTACGACCCATCCAACTCCGCACGGCCTCCAGGCATCGGGACATCACTTCGACGGCTTCGTTGGGGTGGCCCGGGGTGGAGATGTACAGCTGAGTGTCGTCAGCGTACTGATGGAACTCCACCCCGAAGCCACGGATGACCTCACCCAGCAGCTTTACATAAATGTTGAACAGCAGGGGCGAGAGCACCGACCCCTGAGGAACCCCACATCGTAGGGGCCTCGGGTCCGATCTCTGCCCCCCCGTCAACACAAATTGCGAGCGGTCGGAGAGGAAGGAGGTGAACCACCGCAACACGGTGCCCCCCACCCCCAACCCCTCCAACCGCTGCAATAGGATACTGTGGTCGACAGTATCAAAAGCCGCTGAGAGATCTAACAGGACCAGGACAGAGGAACAACCCCTGTCCCGGGCCCTCCAGAGGTCATCCACCAACGCGACCAACGCCGTCTCCGTGCTGTGCCCGGGCCTGAAGCCCGATTGGAGGGGGTCAAGATAACTCACTTCATCCAGGTACTGCGGGAACTGACGTGCCACCACACTCTCAACAACCTTCGCAACAAAGCGAAGGTTGGAGACAGGACGATAGTTAGATAACAATGCTGGGTCCAGGGACGGTTTCTTGAGGAGGGGCCGCACCACCGCCTCTTTCAAGGTGGCAGGTAACAGCCCCTCTCTCAAGGAAGCGTTTATAATACCCTGGAACCAGCCTCGTGTCACCTCCCGAGTGGCCAAGACCAGCCAGGAGGGGCACGGGTCCAGCAAACAGGTGGTGGCATTCAGTCCCCCCAGTATCCTGTCCACGTCCTCCACAGTAACAGGATCGAACTCAACCCAATTGACCGCACCGATATCCACCCCCGCCCCCCCGCCCGGAGATGCCCAGTCGGAGTCCAGCTCGTCCCAGATCTGAGCGATTTTGTCCTGCAGAAACCTAGAAAACTTCTCAGCCCGTCCCTGCAAGGGGTCCTCCCGCGCTCCCACCTCCAGTAGGGAGCGGGTCACCCTAAACAGGGCGGCTGGGCGGTTTTCCGCGGACGCAATAAGGGTGGAGAGGTAAGATCTCCTCGCCATCCTTATCGCCACTAAATACGTCTTAATATAAGATTGTAATAGTGTTCGGTCGGACTCAGAACGGCTGGCCCTCCAACTGCTCTCTAGGCGTCTTTTCCGGCGCTTCATCTCCCTTAGCTCCTCAGAGAACCAGGGAGCCACTTGGGATCGCCACCGGGTCAGAGGCCGCAAGGGCACGACTCGGTCGAGGGCCCCAGCAGCCACCCTATCCCAGGTGGCGACCAAGCCCTCAACCGAGTCGTGTGTGTGAGCTTCGGGAAATGGCCCAAGCTCCGTCAGGAACCTATCAGGATCCATCAGGCGCCTGGGGCGGTACCAT
Organism: Bungarus multicinctus; assembly: GCA_023653725.1. NCBI lineage: Eukaryota > Metazoa > Chordata > Lepidosauria > Squamata > Elapidae > Bungarus > Bungarus multicinctus. The sequence continues at coordinate 2,767,398 of CM042851.1, forward strand.
TTTAATGGTCCCGCTTCCCTGCGGTCAGGGGGTGCGGAACGGAAGTCGAGCTTCAGGAGCGAGTGATCTGACCATGACAGGGGTTCTACGACTATATCCCCCATACCCAGATCACTCTGCCACTGATCAGAGACGAAAACCAGATCCAAGGTATGACCTCCCACGTGAGTAGAGTCCCGAATTAACTGGGTCAGGCCCATGGCCGTCATGGAAGCCATGAACTCTTGAGCAATCCCTGAGGTACCGCCAGCAGATGGCAGGTTGAAATCCCCCATGACCATAAGCCTGGGGGTCCCAACCGCCACGCCAACTATGACCTCAAGGAGCTCAAGCAGGGCTGCTGCCGCATAGCAGGGAGCCAGGTATGCGACCAGCAAGCCCACCTGAACCTTGGGACCGAACTTCATGAAAAGGAGCTCACACCCGGTCGTCTGAGATACAGTGGCCTCCCTCGGACACAGATCCTCCTTAATAACTACCGCAACCCCCCCTCCCCTCCCCTGGGCCCTCGGCCGATGAAAGACCCGAAACCCGGCTGGGCACATCTCCACCAGAGGGACTCCCCCCTCCTGGCCCAGCCAGGTTTCGATAATTCCCACCAGGTCCGCACCCCCCTCACAAATCAAATCATGGATGAGAGGGGCTTTATTAACAACGGACCTGGCGTTACATAACATCAGCCTAAGGCCCAGGGCCCGATCGCTCAGACCCCCCGGGGAACGGGAGATGACAAGGGGGTCGGAGCGCGCCACAGCAAGCAAACAGCGAGGGCGCGCTCCCAGCACAAAATATGGCCCCCTATAACCGCCAAATCTGCCCCTCCCGCTCACCGTAACAATAGATTTAATTCCACCCTCCCCGGTGACCCCCCCCATCCTCAATACGGTCCTGTCCGGACTCTGACTCTCCCGGCCACGCCCAACCCCCGGCCTGGACCCAGCCTCCAGCGAGTTGTCCCCCAACTCCCGCCCGGACCTTCCTAACCCCCTTAAAAACCTAGCTAAAAATTTCTTAAGACACCCCTCCCTCCCGCACTTCCTAAAAGTCATGAGGATACCTGATGTACCAATAAATGAACTTTGTTATGGAAGCTTTGTTGAGTTATCAATCTGTATCTGCACACCTTTGTGCCAGAGACAGAACAAGCCTAACATTAATATCTGGAAAAGATAATTAAAAAACAGATCTGCCAACATCTAGAAATGAATAAAGTAATAACTAGTGGTCAGCACGGGTTTGTTAAAAACAGATCATGCCAAACCAATCTTATTTCATTCTTCAACATAGTGACTAAATTAGTAGACCAGCGAAATACTGTGACATAATATATTCAGACTTCAGAAATATATTCGACAAAGTTGACCCCAGCCTACTTCTTGGTAAGCTAGAAAAAAGTGGGTTAGGTAGCATCATAATCAGATGGATTTGTAACTGGCTGACAAACCATACTCAACAAGTAGTCCTTAATGGAGGGAAGTCTACATGGAGGGAAGTCGGGTACCACAAGGTCCCATCTTAATACTCTTAGTACTCTTCAATATCTTCATAAATTACTTAGAAGACAAATTCAGGATCTAAAAGATCTTGACAAACTTGAACAATGGGCCTTATCCAAAAAAATGACTTTTAATGTGGAGAAAAGCAAAGTTTTACATTTAGGCAGGAAAAACGAGAGGCATAAGCGCACATTAGGTAAGACCTGGCTCAAAAACAGTAACATGAGAGGGACCTTGGAGTCCTAGTGAATGACCACTTGAATATGAGCCAGCAGTGTGCGGCAGCAGCCAAAACATCTAATACAATCCTGGGTTGTATAAACAGAAGTATGGAATCAAAATCATGTCAAGTATCAGTACCACTTTATAAAGCCTTACTAAAATCACATATAGAATATGGCAACCAATTTTTATCACCACACTACAAAAAAAGATGTTGAGACTTTGGAAAAAGTTCAGAGAAGAGCAACTAAGATGATCAAAGGCCTGGAGATTAAAACATATGAAGAACAGTTGCAGGATTTGGATTTCGGTAGTCTAGAGAAAAGAAGAACTAGGGGTAACATGATAACAGTATTCCAATATTTGAAGGGCTGCCACAAAGAAAAGGGAGTCAAATTATTCTCCAAAGCACCAGAGGGCAGGACAAGAAACAATGGTTGGAAGCAAGAAGCAAGAAGCAACCTGGAATTAAAGAAAAACTTGCTAACAGTGAGAACAATTAACCAGTGGAAAAGTTTGCCTTCAGAAATCATGGGTACTTCATCACTGGAAGGTTTTAAGAAAGACTGGAAAGCCACTTATCTGAAATATTATAGGGTTTCCTGCTTGAGCAGTGGACTGGATTACAAGACCTCTAAGGTTCCTTCCAACTATTCTATTCTGTTCTGTTCTGTTCTCTTCTATTCCATTCCATTCCATTCTATTTTCTGCTAGACTATTGCTCATCCTTTCCTCTAGTTAAGAAAATGCAAGAAAAAATCTAGGAGGAAATAAAGAGACTAGAACATGGATGTCAAACTGAAGGCCCGTGAGCCAAATCTGGCCCACAATGTGGTTAGATCTGGCCCTTGGAGCCATCCTGGACACAGCGAAGGACTGGTTTGCAACGCTTGGCCCAGCCTAACCTGGTGACGGCCATCCAGGCCAGAACGTGGTCAACCTGGAGCGACAAGTGCACAGGGCCTGGTATCCCTGGGGACTGTCTTGCCTTGCTGGCTGACTGCATTCTTTTTTTTGTATATTTTTTTATTTTTTTCTTATTTACAAACATATCATTTGTGTGAACAGTGTGGTACCAGGGTGTCTTACATTTTAAAACAAATATGACAATATTGTTCATATTCAATATAGTTGACAATCTTATAGATTTTCATATTAATACACATATATTCTTGTGCACCATTTCAGTATCTTATTTTTATGTCAATCTCCATATTCTAAATATCCCTCTTTTTCTACAGGTAGAATATTACTAATCATATTTGTAGTGTTTAACATATTTATGTGATTCCAATAATAATAATTCTCCAATTTATATTGAATTATAGTCTTCCATTATTTATCCCCTTTATAATTTTTTTATTTTGCCACTATTATGTTTAAAAAATATCCCCTTTCTAATCATATTTTACAACTTAATGACAGATAAAATGATAATCATCATATTTACACTTGACAAGTTATATAATTCTAATAATAATAATACAGTTGTTTTTGTCAAGTTGTAATCTTTCATTATTCTCTTATTCAATGTTTTAATATGTTTTTATATCAACCAACTTCTACATATCATTTCTTTTTCTGCAAATAGAGCGTTAATATTCATATTTATTACATTCATCAATCTTATATAGTTAATAATATACATATTTATGTTAAATTATATTCTTATTTGATTATTCAATGTATCATATTCAACGTTACCCTCATTGAAATTCTATAATCCCTTGTTATTAATTCATCTTATAATATAAAAGTATTTATTCCATTAATCCCCCTTTCTCTCACATTTTAATATGGACAAAATAATATTTTACATGTTTACATTTAATAAATTGTACAATTCTAATAATAACAAAATTTCTTCTATGTTATATTTCATTAAATTATTTTTATGCCAGTTTCCATATATTTCTTTTCCTACCATAGAATGTTAATATTCATGTTTATTACATTTAACGATTATATATCTTTACTAATAATACACACATTTATGTAGAACTATAACCTTTTTTCCCCTTTAGCCATCATCTCTTACTCACACATTAATCATTTCATAGCTTGTCTCTCATATTTATTTATTTATTATAACATTTATATACTGCCCTTCTCCCTAGGGACTCAGGGCGGTGTACAGCCGAATCAGACCCAAACAATACAAAAGTTAAAAAGAGATTAAATAATGGCTGTTTAAGCTAAAACAACCCTCCTCCAAGAATATTAAAACCCAGGTTAAAACCAAATTAAGGAAACAATTAAAAACTATATCAGCCCAGGCCAGCCTGCTCAAAGAGCCACGTTTTTAACGCGCGCCTGAAGGCCCTCAGGTCCGTGCTGGTGCGTATCTCAGGTGGCAGAGTATTCCAGAGGGCAGGGGCCCCCACAGAGAAGGCCCTACTCCTGGGGGCCACCAGACAACACATAGAGGCCAACGGTACCCGGAGAAGGCCCTCCCTGTGGGAACGCACCGGTCAGCTGGAGATCACCGGCAGAATGCGGTCCTGCAGGTAACCTGGCCCAATGCCATGGATCGCCTTAAAGGTCAAAACTAGAACCTTAAAGCGAACCCGGAAAGCCACCGGCAACCAATGCAGCTCGCGCAGGAGAGGCGTCACATGGGAAGCTATGCGACGCCCCCATAATCACCCGCGCGGCTGCATTTTGCACCAGTTGGAGTCTCCGGGTGCTCCCCACAGGGAGCCCCATGTAGAGAGCATTACAGTAATCCAGGCGAGAGGTGACAAGGGCATGAGTGACCGTGCGCAGGGCGTCCCGATCCAGGAAGGGCCACAACCGGTAAATCAGGCGAACCTGATAAAACGCCCCCTGGAGACGGCCGCAATATGATGTTCTAAGGACAGCCGTGCATCCAGGAGGACGCCCAGATTGCGAGCCCTCTTTGTGGGGGGCAAAATCTCTCCCCCAATAGCCAGCGAAGGTGTCAGCTGGCTATATCGGGGCGCCAGAAACCACAGCCACTCGGTCTTGGATGGGTTGAGCCGGAGCCTGTTCCCGCCCATCCAATTCCGCACGGCCTCCAGGCACCGGGACATAGCCTCTACAGCGTCATTGGGGTGGTCTGGGGTGGAGATGTATAGTTGGGTGTCATCTGCCTACAGGTGACACCGCACCCCAAGACCACGGATGATCTTGCCCAACGGCTTCACATAAATGTTGAACAAGAGAGGGGAGAGGACCGACCCCTGAGGCACCCCGCAAACAAGGGGCCTAGAGGTGGACCTCTCCCCTCCCGCCAACACAAATTGCGAACGGTTGGAGAGGAAGGAGGAGAACCATTGCAGGACAGTTCCCCCAATCCCCAGCCCCTCCAACCGCCGCAATAGGATACTATGGTCGATAGTATCAAAAGCCGCCGAGAGATCTAATAGGACCAGGACAGAGGAAAGCCCTCTGTCACGGGCCCTCCAGAGATCATCGACCAACGCGACCAATGCTGTTTCGGTACTATGTCCAGGCCTGAAGCCCGATTGGAACGGATCGAGGTAAGTAGCTTCCTCCAGAATAGATAACTTGGATATTCATCTCTATCTATCATTTTTTGACCTTCTCTCTTAATCATTCCTCCCTTCTCTACTATGTTCCATTGTCTCATTTCCAAGTTATCTATTCTTACCTCTGTCTTTCTCTCAAAAAATTATTCCTAGATTTCCAATTCTTGTTTTAACTTCCTTGGTTTATTACATCAACCATTAGCATTTTTATTTCCTTTTTATCATTTCTTTTTATTTGTTGTTCCATATGTTCTGTTTTTCTGGTTACTCTTCCAATTGCCTCCTCTTCTTCCTGGATCTCCTGTTTTCTATCTGTCATTTGCGTCTCCATTTCCAGATCTAGTTCCATGCTCTGAATTTTATTGAAAATGTCCTTAAATCTTCTTGTCATGGTGTCTTTAATGTCCTGAAATTCCAACGCAATTTATTTGCAAATTCCACTCATCTTTGTCTTTTTTATTCTATATCTTTCTTTCTGTTGTCCAACAGTCCTTTATTCAAACCAAAGTCACTTTTCAGACTAAAAATCCACTGTCCTGGAATCTTTATATCCCAAAATTAATCATTCTATTCTTTTAAATGATCCTAGGGTGAAACCTTCATAAGTTCCTCCACCAGCTAAATCTTGTATTGTAGCTTTCTGGGGTCTTTAATAATAAAAGTCTCTTATTTCTCATTTTAATTCTCCTTAAATCAGGTCTTATCAAAACTTTGGGAATCTAGTATCTTCTTTCAAGAGCAGGTGGTGCTCTTAAATTATTTTTCACTTTTCTCTTTTTTTTCCTTTTCTTATCAAATGTTACTAATATTGTCAGAAGACAGATAGATATTCCTTTTTTTTAAATAGATTACAGCATTTTTAAAAATGTCTATCCAAAGCCAATATCTGTCCAATCAAAAAATCCAGTTTTTTGTATTTTTAACACATTTACTATTTTCTTCTTTTATTTAACCTTACTTCCTTCTTTCTATTTTTAGTACTTTAAATGTCCACTCCTCTGTTAGGTCACTGTCAGTTTAAAAATCATTATGAGTCCTTTTTCCTGAATATTCTTATCAGAGTTGCATTTATTTATTTTATTTTATTTTTTTATTTTATTTTTTATTTGCATTTATATGCCGCCCTTCTCCGGAGTCAACACTTAGGTAAACAGGCACAAAACCAGGCAGAAAACAATCATATATCAGACATACAACCAGGCAGAAAACAAATGCTCAATTAATGAATTAGTAAAGAGCATAGTACACACCTCCAAAAGGTGAATAGATTAGAGAATAGATAGACTGATTATGTGCCATCAAGTGTTCTTAGATCAGATTCAGAAAGCAGTTCCTCCTCCTCATCGCTGACCACTTGCATGCTTTCTCCACCTGAAGCCTCAGGCCTGTCCTGCTACAGCTGCGTGTCAGTCAAATCCCTCTCAGATGGCTGCTTGGAGCCACTGACAACTCCCCTTCAGACATGCCTGGAACTGGTTCATCCTCCATCCTTACCTTGAATCCTCTGAGCTGACAGCTGGAGAGGTATCTGGAGAAGCCTCCAGGGAAGCCATCACACTATTGTTTCCAAAGATATATATTCTGTAGTTACATTTTCAACATTTGGCAAAACCACAGCTAAGAGAACTAGAAATATGCTTGTGTGACTATGGACATTTTCATGTTCTATGGCTATATCATCAGCTATCATTTATATTCTAATGATAAGTATAGCATTTATAACAAGGGCATTATGCATCACTGCACAAAATGTCGACTCACAATGTGAGTCCACTGTGGATGTTCCAGAATCCATTTCCTAACCAATGTTTTAAAAGTAGACCACATAACATTGCCCCATGTAAAATATAGATATTAGAGAACACAGAAAATTAATAGATAATAAATGCAAGTTTCTGTTATTTTTTTTTTATATAAAGTCACTCTTGACTTATGTTTGGGGAAAAATAATTGATTAATGACTTATCAATGTGAGCAAACTCTTTGCCTCTGTGATGACCCGTAGTGTCTCAAAAATAACACAAAAACTAAAACATGAATCAGGTCTTGCAATGCCTTCAACTTAACTTCCCTGTTTTATTAGTCACAGTTTAAATTCCAAAATTAGATAACGAAGCAAAAGGAAACCAGAAACAAAGTGTATTGATGAGAGTTCCAAGGCAAACTAAAATAATTAATAACACATTCCAGGAGAGTCCATGGGAAGAACATCAACAAAGATAAAGCTCATCCAAGGAAAAACACTAATTTGACTTCAGCGTCTATGAACAGTTATAAACTCTTATACCGAGCTCACAGCTGCAATCCATGAGGAGGATCATGGCCCTCTCCTCCCGAATAGACCACGCTTTTCCCTGATTCTCTTCTCCCTGCATGCCCTAGGATGGATAGGGGATGGGCCTGGATCCTCCTCTGATTGCTCAGCCGGCTTCTGCCCTTCCCCAGCCTCCTCCACCACCTCTGGAGCCACACTCCCACTCCCTGTTGGCTGTTCCTCCTCTTCCTCAGAGTCAGTCTCCACCAGGGGCATAATACTACCCCCCTGCAGGGCCCCCTCCCCCAGAACCAGGTGGACGAGGACGTTGAGGAAAACGAGTGTGGAAGTCCTGGACCAAATGAGGAGCATGAACATCAGTGGCATCAACACAGGTGAAGTCCTCTGGTCCATAACCTTTCCATGCCACCAAATACTGAAATTAGCCCCGCAACTGGCATGAATCTTGGATGCTATCCACTTCATACTCTGCCTCTCCCTGTGAGGCTACTGGGCCCGGCGGTGGTGGAGCTGGTCTATGCGGACTGTCGGCCGATACTGGTATTAACAGGGAGAGATGAAAAGCAGGATGGATTTGCATGGTCCATGGTAGGGAGAGACGAAAAGCCACAGAATTGATCACTGCCTCAACTGGAAAAGGTCCCAAGTAACGGTGATTGAGCTTTTTTGATGGTCGTGTCATTGGTAAGTATCGAGTAGAGAGCCAAATCCGATCGCCTACTACTAAAGGCAAAACATCTTGACAATGTCGGTCTGCAGAACATTAGTAGTCCTCCTTAGCTCTCTCTAATTGATCGTGGACCATATGGTGCACGGCTTTTAACTCTTGCAAGAATGTATCCACTGCCAGAACTGGGGAATCAGATGGGGCTAAAGGGAAAAGTCATGGGTGAAAACCATAGTTAGCAAAGAACGGGGACACACGGGTGGATGCATTTTGAGTATTGTTATAAGTGAATTCTGCCACTGGCAGCACTTCCACCCAATTGTCTTGTTGAGTATTGCTGAAACAGCAGAGGTACTGCTCCAAAATAGAATTCATTTTCTCTGTCCCCCCATCAGTTTTGGGGTGATGGGTGGATGACAGACACGTCTGAACCTGCAGTTTTGGAAGTAGGGTCTGCCAGAAGCGTGCCGTAAATTGTACCCCCCGATCTGATACCATTTGGTCTGGTAACCCATGCTACTGGTATACATGGGAGATAAACAATTGAGCCATAATCTTGGCCATTGGAAGACCTGCACACGGAATAAAGTGGGCCATTTTAGTCAACATATACATCACCACCAAAATGGTTGTAGCACCATTCGATGGTGGCAACTCAGTGATGAAGTCCAATGAAACTGCCCCCCAAGGTTGTTCTGGTGTGGGCAAGGGCTGCAAGAGACCAGGGGGTGCACTAGGAGCATACTTGGCTTGTCGACAGATCCCATAAGATGCCACATATCCCAACACATCATGTTTAAGTCTCAGCCACCAAAATGTCCTAGAGATGAGGTGCAGTATTTTGAACACCCCAAAGTGTCCCGCCGCCAGGCTATCATGACATTGACATAAAACAAGGCCACGAAGAGGACCTCCAGGCATGTAAATGTGATCACGGAACTGCAACAGGTTCCCAATATATGCCCAAGGAGTCTCTTGTCTCCCATTCTCATCCAATTCTCGACGTCGAGCTGCCACAAATGGGTCCTGCAACTGCGCCTCCTGAATCCTCCCTTGGAGGTCCACAGGTTCCTCAGTGGCTGCAAACCGCTCCAATGGAATCACCGTCTGTGGCAAGATTTTATCCTCCCTTGGGATATTCTTGGGCTTCTGAGATAGGGCGTTGGCACATTGATTCCCTCCACTCGGAACATAGGTCACCCGGAAATCAAATCGAGCAAAGAATAAAAACCATCTCACCTGACGCTGGTTCAATGTCCAAGGTGTATGTAGGTGTTCCAAATTGCAACAATCCGTCGGAACCTCAATTTGGTGACGAGCCCCCTCCAGGTGGTGCCGCCGTGTCTCAAAAGAGACCTTAACTGCCAATAGTTCCTTGTCCCAAATCATATAGTTGCGCTCTGGAGTCGACAACTTCTGGGAATAATAAGCACATGGGAACAAGGTGCCTGCAGGAGCATAGGCCTGGAGGAGCACCATACCAACAGCCACATTAGAAGCATCTGTTTCCACCACAAATGGCTGGCCTAGATCAGGGTGTTTGAGGATAGGCTCAGAAGCAAAGGCGACCTTCAACACCTCAAAAGCTGCCTGCTCCTCAGCACCCCAATAGAACTTCTCCCCCTTCTTGAGCAGATTAGAAAGGGAAGCAATCAAGGCAGTAAAGTGGGGAATAAATGTGCGGTAGTAGTTCATGAACCCCAACAGTCGTTGCTCATCCTCAACTCACTTTGGAGGTTCCCACGCCTGTAATGACTCAATTTTTCCCAGGTCCATTTCCACCCCAGCAGGTGAAATTCGATGACCCAAGAAGCAATCATGGTTTGTGCAAACTGACACTTCTCATGCTTAGCAAACAGGTGGCTATCACGCAAACATTGTAACACCAGCTGCACATGTTGCCAGTGTTCCTGCAGAGAGTCCAAGTAAATTAAAATGTCATCTAGATAAATGAGCATGAATTGATCCAAAAAAATCACGGAAAACGTCGTGCATGAAATGCATGAACACAGCTGGAGCATTGGTTAATCCAAAAGGCATCACAGCATATTCAAAATGACCATATCTCGTCTGGAAAGCTGTTTTCCACTCATCCCCTGCACGAATGCGAACCAGGTTGTAGGCCCCACGAAAGTCCAACTTCATGAAGATCTTAGCTTGACGAAGCCGCTCAATCAGTTCAGGAATGAGGAGAAGAGGATGCCAATTCCTCACTGTGATTGTATTCAATTTGTGATAATCACAGCACAGACCTAGCTCCCCCAATTTCTTTTTTACAAAAAGCACCGGTGCACCCAATGGAGAGGAAGAAGGCTGGATAAACCCTTTCCGGAGGTTCTTGTCAATAAAATCCCACAACGCGGCCAACTCCGGTTCTGACAGGGAGTATATCCAACCCACTGGCAATGTTGCATCGGGCAACAAGTTGATTGGACAGTCATACGACTAATGCAGAGGCAACTGATCCGCCTCCTTCTCCCCAAACACATCAGCAAAGTCCACCAACTCCACAGGTAGATCCAGGTCCATGGGTGTAGCCATATTCCCTGCACAGGAGCACAAGCAATGGTTAGCACATTTCCTATTAAGGAATTGCACAGCTCCCGATGACCAGACAATCTGTGGATCATGGGCCTGTAACCACTCCAAACCCAGCACCACCAGAAAATGAGGCACTGCAGCAATGTAGAACATGGCTTCCTCCACATGCTGCCCAATACACATGCAAAGGGGTTTGGTTGCAGCAACCACAGGTCCCAAATGAAGGGGCCAATCATCTATCGTTTCCACCATTACTGGCGGGGACACCTGTTGCTGAGGAATGAACCATTGCTCAACAAAATGAACATCCATGAAATTGGCTGTGGCCCCTGAGTCAACCAAGACTTGGATCTCCACCACTCCTACACCAGGCACAAACACACTTGCTGTCAGCACAAGATGCTTCACCAATGATAACTGTGGTGGAGATGTCAAAGATGTCAAAGGTGGCGAGGATGGCAAGGTTGGTGAAGATGGCAGGCCTAGGGACTTTGAAACCTGATCTACAGACCCCCATAAGCCAGGCGATACTTGTTTCCCGCCACCACTGATGTTGCTGCTGTAGATGTCTTAACAGGACATTTGGCTGCAAAATGGCTTTGATTGCCACAATAGAGGCATAACCCATCATGACGACACCTATCCTTTTCTACTTGGGTCAGGCAAGGACAGGCAGCCCCCAACTGCATTGGCTCTTCCACCAGGGGTGCCATTTTGCTGGGAACAGATGCAGTCTCCATCCTTCGTCACACCCATCACTGCTGAAGTCTAGCATCGATACCAAGACACAGATGCATGAGCTCCTGAAGGGTGCAAGGGCATTCAGTGCACGCCAACTCATCCAGGAGCTCTGCTGACAAACCCTTCTGGAACTGGTCTAATAGTGCTGCCTCATTCCATTGTACATCCTGGGCAACCACCTGAAAACTAGCAATATAATCCATGAGTGAGCCACACCCCTGCTTCAACTCTCTCAAATGTCTATTTGCTATTTGGCTCCTCAAACATGGCCTGGAATTGACATTGGCCTGGCATGGATGGGGGCAAAGTTATATGTCCCTGCTAGCCTTAGGGGGACCATCCTGAAACATGCCCATGATTCGAAAGTTTCTGGGCATTTTGAATTTGTAAAAACACTACACTTAGTCAAATGGCAGTTTTGATGGTCATCTTTGAAAACAGACATAGAAGCTTATGTTGCTAGTTGCCCTTTTTGTGCTTTGGCCAAACGACCTCCTGATAAACCTGCTGGTCTGCTACAAAATGTGGCTAGGCTGAGTGCCCCATGGAAAGAAATCTCCATGGATTTCATTGTGGAATTACCTGAGAATGGGGGAAATATAGTCACTTTTTCCAGTAAATTCAACTTGTGTTTATTAAGCTCCATTTGGTATTTTATATTCAAAAAAGGTTCTTTCTGTAATTCCATCTCTAGTCTTTTATAATCTTCTTCCAATTTCTTTTGTGCTTGTTTCTTTCTTTCTTTTTGTTCCTTTTTCCTGTGTATGTTATTGTTAATTCTCTGATATATGCCTTTGCAGTATCCCATACATTTTGTAGTGAGTATCTTCTTTTTTATTCTCTTTTTTTTAAAAATCCAATTCTTTCTTCATAAACCTAATACATTATTTCTCTTTAAGTATTGTTTGGTTCATTGTTCATCCCAGTTTTTTTTCGTCCTTTCCATGTAGCTGTTATCGGATTGTGATCTGCCCAAGTACCTATTTCAATATTTATCTCTTCTATATTCAGTCTTAGCTCTGCTGATAGCCACATCATATCTATTCTGGACTATGATGCGTGTTTTTGTGAATAAAATGAGTATTGGTTTTTCTCAGGATTAGTCTCTCTCCGTACATCTTGGATGTTTAATTCCTCTACCATTCTAAAAAATGCCTTATGTTTTCCTCACTTATTTATTTATATTTCTAGTTTTATAGTCCAATTCCAGGCCCACAATTGCATTAAAATTACCTATTATACATATATTCTGAAACTCTAGTTCTATTATCTTCTTGTGCAGTTTGTCATAGAAAACATCTTGATTACAATTTGGTACATATATTGCTACTAAACGGACCTGTTTATCATTTATTGTTATCTCCACCATCAAGATCCTCCCTTCCTCATCTGTAAAAAATTGTTTGGCATTTTTGACTCTTTTATATCCAGTGTTACCCCTCTTTTACTTTGTTGTGCAAGGGAAGCATATAACTTCCCAATTTTGGAGTGTTTCAGTACCTTATTATGTCACTTTTTAATATGAACTTCTTGTAGGCAAATTATATCCAATCTTAACTTTTCTAATTTGTTAAAAGTTCTTTTCCTTTTTATTACTAAGTTCAAGCCATTTATGTTTATTGACATTAGTTTTACTTCTTCCATTTTTACTTGTAAATAGGGTTTACCATTCTGTCATCCTTATCTCTCTTATTTCTTTTGCTTTTTCTTCTTCTCTTATGGCTATTGCTTCCTGATCTCTTCTGTTTTCTCTGTGTCATATCTCTTTCACTCTGACCGCTTCTACCTGATATCTTTCCTCTCTCACTCTCTCTTCCTCTCATGGTCCAAAATAGTGATCATAAAATTGCTCAGCCTTCTCCATTAAATCTAACCTATGTCTCTGTTCCTGCCAAGTTACCAATATTCCTTCTGGTATCAGCCATCTAAAATTCACTCCCAGTTTAATTAGATGTTTTGTCAAAAAAAATTGAGTCTCTGATTCTTCTCAGTATTTGCTTTAAAACCACTATTTCTTTCCCCTTGTACTTAAAGGGGTCATCTCTCGCCTTCTGCATAATCTCTGTTTTTACTACCTTTTTGTGAATCTCACATGGACTTCTTTGGGAAACCTATTTCTCATTGCATACCTCATGTGCACTCTGAAGATCTCATCTATATCTGCCAAAATATTTTCTTTAGTCACCTCCAATGCTCCCGCCATTAGCTCTGCCATTATCTCCCTTTTCTCTCCCTTTTCTTCTTCTATGTTTTGGAATCTCAGATAATAATCTGTGTGATCCATCTCTAATATCACTATTGTTTTCTCTTCATTTCTATCTGCTAATGTCAATTCATAATCCAGCTCTCCCACCTTCTTTTCTGTTAATTCAGCCTTCTCCTCTACTTTTTGTATATGATGATCATTTTTCTCCATCATTTGTGGGAAGTTCTCTATCTTTTCTTCTACTTTTTCTATTTTCCCTTCCATTTTCTCCATTCTTTCTTTCATATCATCATGCATGGCTTTTATCATAGCTTTTAATTCTGCTTGCGCCATATTTGCCTTCTCTTGCTGCAATAGAGCATCCAGGGTTCTCTGTCCCACTGGACTTGAGGTTGCCAATGACGTAGCTGAGGATGGTGGCGATGGTATTTTCTTCATTTTCAAATATTTCCAAGTGTCTCAATAATTATAATCCACTAAAGGACCAATGTAGTTCCTCTTCTGATTTCTGTTTTCTCACAGTGGGTCCCAAGAATTTATAATTCTAGTTATAAAAATTTGTAATCCAAATTTCAAACCAGGTTTTTATTACACTTTTAGTCTTTTAGTTTCTTCTTTTTTGGGGGTTCTTCAAATCCTAATCCATTTTATGTAGAAAATATATCCAAAAAGAAAGTAAAAAAAATGTAATCCAAATAGGCCCATCATGCCTGAAAAACTAATCCACCAGCTGTTTTACATCCGAGGAAAGAGTACACAGAACTCAAAGGCAAAGCCAGAACACAAATAAAGGAAGGAGATGGTCACTTTCTGTTATTTTTATCTGCTGTTTTGTTTGGGTTCCAAGAGCTGCACTTTCCAAGCAAAAAAAGGCAAGGAAACAAAAGAAAACACAGTATCTCAGTGCTTCACTCTCTATTTGAAGTTTTTAGTCCAAACAGCAGCTGCTTATTTCTTTATTCTCAAGCTCCAAGGTTATATTTACTGTCCATATTTTTCTGTAATTTCTCCTTGTAGTTTTCACTTCTGCCTTTAGATGGCACTGTTGCTCTGCTTCTCCCTTTCTTCCAATATATTATATAGTCAGTTAAAGTTGTGAAGTAAATAATGAAGTTTGTATATATTGGCAAAAAGAAGGGAAAAAACCAAAAACTTTCCCAAAGTTCTTACTTAGTATTATCTTTGAAATACCAGTCCAGTTTTCTTAATATAAATTCTTATCAAAAGTCTTTCAATCAACTTCCTATACTAATTAATAGTGGCACTTTCACTTTCCTCACCGCTTTCTTCTGGAGGTGGAAAAGAAAAAAAGAAATTCCACCTCCTCTTTTATGCCTCACTCCCTTAGATGCAATCCCGGGGCTCTCTCTTGTTTTAAATCTAAATAGTTTGGAAAATCTCTCACCAGCTCGATCACATCATCTTCTGTCTTTTACTCTCTTCCGGTAGCTGTCCCCAGCTTTGTAGTGATGCACAATGGCTACCTTCCCAGCTGTCAAGTTCAAGGATTTTCCTGGGCCTATCAGGGAGATTGCAGATTCCCTGCACTCACCAGAATCTGCTCCCACATTTTGTCATTCCTCTGAAGTGATTTAGGTCCATTTAGGACCTCCCAGAAGCTTGGATTTCAACTGTCTCACCTCAACTCTTTCTGTCTTGGCATTTACTTATCTATAATGAAATTTGGTATCATTTACTATGAACTGCTAACAAAAAAATGAGACTTTTATGTAGCAGAAAGCATATCCATGCTGGCATTTAATTTGACAAAAGACTCTTCTGTGATATAAATCTGGAAATTCTACCTAAGTATATTCAGAAATGGCCCATTGTGCTCAATGATGCAACTTCCTAATAAGTATGTTTCTGATAATAGTTTTATTGTGCAGTGGCAAGAGAAGGAAAATGAATTGTGGAGTTTTACCAGCTTCCATTCTACTTCAACTGAATATGTAACTCTGGAGAAATAGAAGACTGCTTGGCAATAAATGCCTCTCCCTGAACACAAGTCTTCTATTTTTTATTAAACAAAATGATGTGAGCTTCACAACCAGATACCATGCAAAATAACTTGTCATGACTGAGAGCTGCTGCAGGCTTTAAAAGTCATATAAGTGAGCAACAGAACAATTGGAGATAATTGTTATGATGGAGGATGAGAAAAGGATTCTACTGGGGACAAGGAAAACTGGGTCTTTTATGGCCTCTGCTTCAATAATAATTTTTCTTAATCTTGGATAATAGTTCCCTCCTTACACCATTGTTCCTTGTTCTTTTACTTTCTTTCAGGACTGGGAGTCTTTTTTTTTTTGCTATAGGACTCTTGTCCCCGCCCCCCCCCCCCACACACACACACCTCTCTGTGTAGGAATAGTTTCAGTAGAAGGTGCAACCTATACAGGTTTTATCTTTTCTAGAGCTTTTTTTTTAATTTTAAAAACAATTTTATTAACAAAATTAAAAACATACAAATACAAACATATAAACCATTAGTATATAACTAATCCAAAAAAATGTAACATTTGTTATTGAGCTTAGTAAGTCCTAGTTTTTCTTTAGGCATTGGTTTAAAAACTATTCTTCAATGAATAAAGACATTCATTTTCTATGTTGTGATATTCACCTATTATTTAACTATTGAATCAAAGAATGTAATCCATAATCTTAATAACAACACTATTTAAATAACAAGAAATCTTTACTAAGGTAAATTCTACATTAATATAAAACATTAAATATATACCTAATTATATAATATAACATTTCTTCCTAAAATCATTTATTTGTTTCCGCCTCCTTTTTTTTTTTCTGCCCATTTGTACCATTTGTCCCATATTCTATAGCATTCTGTATCCTCCTTTCCATTGATCTTTAATGTGAGTCTCTCCAATTGAGCGCAGTCATAGGCTTTCTGAATTGTAATGTGTAATGGTGGTGTATTAGAATTTTTCCAATATTGAGCTAACGAAATAGGTGCCGCAGTTAGTAAATGTATAATGAAATATTTTACTTTGGAGGTATCATCCCCTTTGATTATGCCCAACAAAAATAATTCTGGTTTCCACTCCAACTTACAATGACTTCTTCTATCCAGTTTTTAATTTTTACCCAATATTTCTTTACTTCAGGGCATGTCCACCATGAATGAAAATAAGTGCCTATTTTTTTTTTTTTTTACATTTCCAACAGCAGGAGTTGACTGTTGGAAAGATCTTCGCCAATCTTGGGGATGCCAGATGCCATCTATATATCATTTTATAAAGATTTTCTTTATGGGCTACTGATTTAATTAATGTCAAATTTTCCCCCATATCTCCTCCCAAGTCTTCAAATCAATATTGTAACCAAAATTTTTTTCCCAGGCTAACATTGGGCCTTTGACAACTTTTTCAGCCATTTCGCATTCTAATAGGTAATTATATAGTTGGGAGATCGAACCTTTCTCCGGATTTAATAATATTTTATCTAACTGTGTATTTTTAATTTCAATTCCATGCTCATTCATATCTTTGTTATATCTCGTTTTAATTTGGAAATATGTCCAATTATCAATAATATTTCTTGTGTTTCTAATTCCTGTTTTGTTTTGATTCTTCCCTCATTATTTATTATTTGATAGTATTTTAATTTTTTACTACTGTCTATCATATTAGGGTGAAACATTGCCTCCATCATTGAAAATCATACCGGGATCTTAGTATAATAATTCTTCCTTATATCATTCCAAATTTTAATTACAGGTTTTCAAAAAACATGTCTAGTAAAATATATATTAGTTTTAGTACTTGGATTCTGTAAAAAAGCATGCCAACCAAGTAACAAATCATGTCCCTCTAACTGTAAGATCCTATTGTTTCGCAAATCAATCCAATCTTTTATCCATAGTAATACTGCTGCATTATAATATATCTCCCAGACAGGTAGCCCGAATCCTCCTCTGCTTTTATTATTTTGTAAATATACCTTTTTTATCCTTGCCTTTTTCTTTGCCCAAATAAATTTCATTACAATTTTATTTAACTCTTTAAAAAAATTTGTATCCAGTAATATCGGGATTGTTTGAAACAGGTATAATATTTTTGGTAACAGATTCATTTTAATTGTTGCTATCCTTCCTAATAATGAAATTTGCATCTGATTCCAATTTTCCAAATCCTTTTCGATCTGTTTCAATAATTTTATATAATTGTACTCTCGCAGATTTAATGTTCTTGCTCTCAACCAAATTCCTAAATATTTAATTTTGTTTACTATTTGTAAGCCCAGCTTTTCTTCTATTTTTTTTGTTTGCTAGTTATTAAATTTTTAACTAGCATTTTAGTTTTTTCTTTGTTAATTTTTAGTCCTGCTAGTCTGCCAAATTTATCTATTTCATTCAATAATATTGGTCCTGAATTTAATGGATCCTCTATAACAAAAACCATATCATCTGCGAAAGCTTGTAATTTATATTCTTGATTTTTAATTTTAGTTCCCTTGATTTCTTTATTTAATCTAATTCTATCTAGCAAAGTTTCCAAAACTGTTATAAAAAGCAGAGGTGAAAGTGGGCATCCCTGTCTGATTCCCTTTTTTATCTTCAAAGATTGGGTAATTTCACCATTTACTATTACACTTGCCTTTTGTGTGGCATATATTGTGTTGATCACTCGTGCAAAGTTATCTCCAAAGTCCATCAAATTAATCTGTCTTTTCATGAAATCCTAATTTAAATTGTCAAAGGCCTTTTGCGTGTCCAGAAAAACCAAGGCTACCTGACTACTTGGGTGCTTTTCATAATATTCTAATGTGTCTATTATTGTTCTCGTATTGTATCTAATCTGCCTCATAGGAAGAAAACCATTTTGATCCGAATGAATTTTATTGTTAAGTACCATTTTCAATCTTTCCACCATTACTGCCATAAAAATTTTATAGTCCAAATTCAAAAGGGAAATTGGTCTATAGTTCTTTATTTGGTTGTCATCTGTACCCTCTTTTAGTATTAAAGTTATATACGCTTCTTTCCATGATTCTGGGATTTTAGCTTCAGATATTACCTCATTGCAAACTTCTAATAACCTTACTTCCAGTATTTCACCTATCTCTTTATATAGTTCATTTGGTAGTCCATCTGGGCCTGGTGTTTTATTTCTTTTTTGTTTTTGTATCACAACCTTTAACTCCCCCAAAGTTATTTTTTTATTAAGTATCTCTTTTTCATCCTCAGATATTGAAAAGGGTTTTTTTTTTCTTTCAAATAGTCCTCTGTTTTATTTACCTCAACTATTTCTTGTTCATAAAGTTTTTCAAAGTATTTCTCTTACAATTTTCCTGGTCTATCTCTATTGTTCCATTTTTATCTTGTAATTGGTGTATCATTCTTTTCTGGTTTTCTTTTCTTAATTTATATGCTAACCATCTTCCAGGTTTGTTTGCGTGTTCGAAATAGTTTTGTTTCGTATATATTAAATTTTTAACTAATTCCTCTTGATCTACAATATTCACTTCATGTTTAAGTGTTATAAATTCATTTCTACTTTGTTCTTCTCCTGGGGTTTCCATTTGTTTATTTTCCAATTTCTCTATTCTTTTTATTAACATTTTCCGTTTCTCCTCTCTTTTCCTATTCCTATTTATTGTATATGCTGTTGATATTCCCCTTAAATAGGCCTTCATTGTATCCCATAAATTTTGCAATGAGGCATCCTGACTTTTATTAAATTCAAAAAAAATAGTCAATTCTTCCCTAATTTTTTGTATATAATCTTCCTCTTTCAGTAATTGTGTGTTAAGTGACCATCTACCTTTTTTGTAGTTACTATTTTTCCACATTATTTGTAATGGGTTATGATCTGCCCATGTATTAGATAAGATTTTTGAATCTTGAATTTCTTTATATAATTCATTGCTAACCCAGGCCATATCTATTCTAGACGATGATTTATGTGGGTTAGAAAAAAAAGTAAATTGTGCTATTCCTGGATTTCTATTCCTCCACACATCCACTAGATCTAATTCTTCAACCATTTCTGTAAATATTTTAGGCAACATATTCCGTTTTTTTATATTGTCTTTGAGTACATTTGTAATCTTGTTCATTATCCGATATTGCATTAAAATCTCCTACAATGCAAATTCTTGAATTGCCGAATTCTAATAATTTTTCATATAAAGTTTCATAAAATTTATTCTGATTTTTATTTGGAGCATATATTCCCACCAATATTATCTTTTTATTTTGTATTACCACTTCCACCATTACCATTCTTCCCTGCTCATCTTTATAGATCAACTCTGAATCTTAATTTCCTTTTATGTATAATACAACCCCTCTTTATGTATAATACAACCCCCCTATTCAAAATGTTGAATACATTTTCCCCAATTTATTATTTATTAAATACCTTTTATCACTTTTCTTTATATGGACCTCTTGTAGACATATTATCTCCACTTTTTGTTTCTCTAGTTTCAAAAACATTCTTTTCCTCTTAGCTTGTTAGTTTAGCCCATTAATGTTTATAGATATCAACTTCACTCCTTTCTTCATTACCTACTTGTTTCTATCCTACAATGCTTTTATTCGTCGTCTGACTTCTCGCCCTCACTCCTCTTTCTTCCTTTTCCAGTGATTCCTCATCTCCTTCCCTCCCCTTTCTCCTATCTCTTCCCCTGTCTTAGTTTGTACCTCTTTTTGACTGGAACCCTCCTGCTCATCTCTACTACTCACTTCTTCCTCTATGCTTCCTATTTGCTCAAAAAATTCTTGTGCTTTAGATAAACTATCTACTTTCACTCTTTTCTCTTGCCATATTGCAAGTATCCCCTCTGGAATTATCCATCTAAAAGGTATGTTTTTTTTGTTTATAAGTAGTTTGTTAAGAATCGATAGTCTTTTCTTTGCTCACAAATTTTCCTTGGTACTTGTTTCAGAACAATTACTTCTTTACCCTTGTGTTTTATTCCTTCGTCTCTTGTGATTTTATAAATTAAGTCCTTCACACATCTCCTTGCAAATCTTATATATATTTCACGGAGAAGCTCATGTCGCCTTGCATAGCTTGTGTATACTCTATAAACATCGTCCAATTCTTTCACCATTTCCTCCTTGTCTCTACCCAGAAGTTCCACCAACATCTCTGCCATCATTAATGATAATTTTCACCTCTCTCTTCAACATTTTGAAATCTTAAATAATATGAAGCCTTATCCATTTTGATATGAGTCAAAGTCTCAATAGTCTCTTTATTGTGTTCTTTCATTGTTTGCTCCATACCTTCCAATTTTTTTCAGTTTGACTCACTTGTTTTTCAACCACTTTGATCTTCTCTTCATTTTTTTTGATCAGTTCTTGGATCTGGCCTATTTTCTCCTCCAAGTTTTTAACTTCATTTCTCATTTCACCTAGTTCGTTTTTTAGCTCTTCTTTCATCGTTTCCCTTTCTACTTTACTTTCTGAGTGATTTTTCACCACTGATTCCTGTAAAGTCAACATCATACTTTGAATGGACATCAATGTGGCTTGGAGTGACTGTGAACTAGGTTGAGGTGTTGATTTATCTGGCGCCAGCATCTCATCAATTGTTTTCTGGGTCAATACTATTGTAGTCATAGGTACAGTTACCAATGGTGTCACCTTTTTTCCTGCTTTTGTAGTAATCGTAGATGTACTGGTCATATCGTTGATAATTTTTTGCTGTTTCTCCACTATCCTAAATATATTCTCCCAAGCCATGTCTCCAATTACCATCAGACCTATTTATCTTTTGTACTTCTACTTTCTCAGTTCTATATCCCTTCTTTTCTTTTCTGCCCTTATTTTAACCACAGTAATTAAAGCAATTATTTTCAATTAGCAAATATTTGAAAAAGAGAAAAAAAATCAATTCTTAACTTTTCTAGTAATTCCAGAATTCATTAACTATTAACTATTTGAGATTTAATATAATCCTACAATCTACCTCAAATTAATTACTAAACACTATTTCCAGTACTAATTCTTTAAATCAATTATATACTATACTATATACTATGAGTTCCATGTAGTTTCTAATATAAGAAAACCATGAAGGGGGGAAGGAATAATCAATTATCTTGTCATTATCTTCATTATTGCTTTAAATTAATAATCCAAAAGCCACAAACCACTCTATATACAGTATATAAAAAAAGATACACAATCAGTTATATACTATAATTGTAGAGAGTTAGACACTATTTATACAAATTAAACCTTTTTAAAATTCAACAATTAATTTTATCCTTATTAATATAATTATATGTGAGAGAAGAAAGAAAAGCAAAACTGATGGTTATACTCTCCCCCCACCCCTTTTAAAGTTCCTTAATAGTTTGATCTTATAGGTGTTAAATCCAAGTCTCAAATTTCTGTTTCATCTCTCTCGGTCCAATTGGATACTTTCATCGCTTCCCTTTTCTAGAGCTTTTTTGGCCTGCATTCAAGTAGTGCAGCATGTATAGTCAAAGAGGAATAATGTACAGGATACAAAATTAATCATTACTCCTGTACCTCAAACTCTACTATGTTTACTGACCAAAGTAATCTTAGAGCCAAAGAATAGTCATTGATGCTGCTGCAGTTCAACAACAGATTGATTCATCATCATCATCATCAATGTGAACATCAACATCAATATCTGTCGGAGTTTGTAGCAATCCAGCCAGCACACAAACAATAATTCAGCAGGATTCATTTTATAGAAGAAACTTCTTTATATACAATAATATAAAACATGATGCATATGTACAATACCCATGCAGCTCATGATAGAGAGAAGAAGTAGCAAGTACAAGAAGAAGCACTAGAACTCTCAAGCAAAGACAAAATGAATTCTTTTATACACAGAACAGTTAAGCTAAGCCATGCCCAGGCTCCAAGCCGTCTTACATGGCTCACCCAACAAATCCTGTGTCTCGGTCACCAAACAAGTCCCCATTGGCTGACTTGTTGCCATGTCTGTTCCAGTTCATGAATTCTTTTACACTGACAACATCATCATGTTGATTTGATGGTCTTTACAGAAAACTGGCTGAATAAGGCAGAATGATGTACATGTCTCCATTGGCTGCCAGCTGGAAATGCTCTATGGGAATAATTCTGACCTATAAATCAGGAAAGAAGTGCTTCTGTAATCCAGAAGGATTTTATTTCCATTTCCTGGTTCCATCTCTAAAACTATCATGTCTACCATGGCATCTAGCTAGATCTTTTTGCATCTACCCTTGAGGTAGATCATATTCTTAATAAAGAGAGGTAAGAACAATATATCTAGGCATCAAATAAAATTGATGTGACTAAATCATTATTTTATGATAGTGAGTAGCAGGACAATACTCACTACATTATTTTTTTTCCAAATCTAGTTGGCAAATAGTAATGATTTGTTGAAGCAATGTGTCATATCCGTGTATCTGCCATTCTTCAATGGAAGAAGAAGGAGGTGGATACAAGTAATCCTTTTTGATGTAACCTGAATATCCTAACTCTTGAACTGATTTACAACTATGGGCTGGAGGGGTCCCCCATGCCTGGAAACTTGTCACCTCTTTGAGAGATAGCAAGAGGAGAAGGGTCATAAAAATTCCAGCTCTGAAAGATACTTCCTGAGAATCTCTTCTCAACTACATTCCCAGAAAAAAAAGGGGGGGAGGGAATTAACATGTTGTTTCTTGGTATTGACAAAATCCACATCCACATCAGATTAAGGGAAGGGGTTCTAACTTTCTTTATCTAACCTGCATGTCTGGAGGGATATCAGCCCTTGCTTTGAATTTGACTGGCTGTCTTCCTTTTCAATATATTTTTTTTTTTTTAATACCCAGTTTTAAAAAGTTCATTCTTATTGCCTGAAGGGAAGAGAGACTGGTTCTTACATAAAGCAGGGTCCGCAATAGTGATCAACCAGGAGATGAAACTTTTTTTCTCCTTCCAAAATTTCACTCTACCGAGGGGACACTGATAAAAATGTCTGAACATAGCAATGAACAAGGGGAAGCCGAATGCTGGAGAGAAACTTCAACATTTCCCCAGCCAGACACTGGCTTTGTGTGCCCCATCAAAGACATAGAAACTGCCTGCAAAAATTCCATGAAGCCCCAATGGTCTATAGGTGTAGGAAAGAGAGATAGCTGGGATGGAAGAGCCAAGGGAGTAACCCTCAACCATGGTAACCATGTGGAAAGGGGAACTGGAAGTCCTTTCTGATCAAGAAGAATGGATTAAGGAGCCTCTGGCAGATAACCAACTGAAATGGTACATAAATTGCCTCGTAAGGGAAGCCCTGGAGGGCCTCAATGTGCAGGATGAACCAGGTTGAGAACGAAGGAGAGCGAGCGAACCAGAAATTGAGAGAACCCAAGCCATCACCCCTGATCCAGGTGCAACTAATGGAGCAGTGAAATTCGATGGGGATTCCCAGAAATTGGGTTTTTTCCTGGTGCAAGTCCTCACCTATATGCAAGAATATGGACAGAACTTCCTGATCCAGGGGGCCTGAGTGTGAGTCATCGCCCTAGCCCTAGAAGGGGTCACCATCAGATTAATGGTAACCCGCCACAACGTTGACACCCCAGAGCTGAGGAACCTTGATTGATTCATGATAGCCTTACACCACTACTTTGAAGACCCCCTCGCCAATCGAAAAGCCCATGACCACATTAGGGTTGTAAAGCAAGGCTATTATCCTGTAATAATAAGTCATTAAGTGAGGACCACTTGTATTTGGTTTGTCAGTCACCTGGCTATGCCCACCCAGTCACACAAGCAGCAAGTCACGCCCACCCAGTCACATGACCAGCAAGCCACACCTTCAAATTAGACCATGCCCACAGAAATTTGAATCCCACCCCCACTCGGTGGGGGGCACCGAGGATGAGTTTGTAGCACCAAGGGGGCGGTGGACCAAAAAAGTTTGGGAACCACTGCACTAAACTATACGCAAAACTCTCTAAATGCGAATTCCACTAAGAAAAAATTGACTACCTGGGATACAAAATATCCCACAAGGGAATAGAGATGGACCCAGAAAAAGTAAAAGCTGTGGTCAATTGGGAACCGCCCCATTCTTCAGAACAATAACGGAGGTAGCCTAGATCTGAAGAAGATATTATGGAAAATCACCTCCTCCAATTTGTTGACAAAACCTCTGTTAGATGAAAGGCATTTTTTCAGAAAAATGATGCCAATAACTTCACTAATAAAAATCTATACACACAGTAGAGGATGCAGATGAAGATTTCTCAGAACATATATAAGAAACCAAGGAAATTCAGTTTCTTGTGGAAAAAATAGAAGTATGTAGACCAGGGACAAAGTTTTGCAGAATGGAGGAATCCCAAACAAAGCAAGTGTGTTGTAATTATTGTTACCTATGTCATAGCTACTATGTCCTCCTGACCTCTTAGGTTGGTACTTTCACTGAAGACTTGTATTATTATAAGAATAACAATATTACCAGTCCTAAAGGGAATAAATAGTTGGCTTGCCAACAGCACTTGTGAGAAGAAACTGTAGTGATTGCATTTATAGTTTATTAAATGCTAAACATGATTCAGAAGTGGAATATGATTCCAAAAAGAAGCAAAAACAGTTTTAAGCTACATAAAGAATACAGTCCAAAACTGCAGATGTGAGACACATCTGTAATATTTTATTTTCTTCTATTCTATACTTTAAAAATCATTTAGGCAAATGTCAACAAATTCACAGAAGATCACTGTCAGGCTACGGAACTTCTTCCCATTCAAACAATAAGAATGAACTTCTGATAACCAAACTTATCAAAAGAATCCTTTATTGAGATGAGACAGTCCAGTAGGAATTCAAAGCAGCGTCTGAGGTCCCTCAGGCATACAGTGATAGATAAGGGATCCCCCCCCCCATCCCAATGTTTACTTAGGGAAACAAAAGCCAATATGTTAATTCCCCTCCCAGCCCCTCTGGGAGGGGATCCTTCCCTTTTAGGAAGATTTTTTCTCATGTAGCTTTCCCAAGACGTACCTAACTTCCTCCCCCACCCCCTTTTTAGAACGGACTGTTTTTGGAGATTTCCCAGAGCACTTCATTGTGGAGTTTTATGGACCCCTCATCTCCTGGCTGTGCCTCTCAGAGGTGTTAGATTCTGGCCATCTGGCTTCTTTCCCCCCCCCCCCCCATTGTATCATGTATGGGTGTGCATATTCAATATAAGGTTAAATATATTCAGGTTACATCAAGAAAGGATTTCTTTATCAGTTCCCCCCCCCCTTTTCTTCTTCCTCTGAAGAAATGACAGATACACGGATCTGACAATCACTAAATATGATAAGATGACAGGAAACTAAGCCCTACAAAGAGAAACTGAAATAAGTTTGCACAATTAGCCTTAAAAGAAGATTGAAAGACAACATTATAACACAATTCAAACTGTTCTGAATTCCTGAAGGTATGTTACCTACAACTATGTCAGAATATGATCTCTATTGGGAGGCAATAAATTTTGTCTGAATATTAGATATGTCTTCCCCAAAGTAAAAACAGTTTGACAAAAGGATCAGTTACCTGGACAGGTAATAGCCGTTCCTTCATGATGTATGTGTAAGCAGAGACTTGATGGTTACAGTTGAGAATGTTTCAATTTAGATGCCTGCACTAAGCAAGGAACTAGACTCATTGGACCAAAAGTCTCTGATTCTAGGACAGTTGTGACATACTGTCACTCTCAGTTACTTTTTTATTTAAGAATTGAAAAAAAAAAAAAGGAAGATGATTTGTAAGCAGCCCCAGGGAACAAGAAAGCCAGATAACTTGCACAATGTTAAAGCTGCTTCCATATTATTACATCCTAGAAGACATGTAGACTGAATATGTGTCACACTTTTCATACTAGACAGTCTTGATGTTTCAATTGCAGATTCAACAAAATTCCACAGAAAAGATTTTTACTCAATACAATTCATCCAATTCAGTGATGGTGAATCTTTTTGTTGTGATGTGCCGAAAGTGCACGCATGCCGGCACCCACAATGCAATGCGCCCTGCCCATCTGTGCATGCACACACAACACCCCCGTCCTGCCCCCTTACCTCACTGTGCATGTGCGCACCTTCCAGCTGATTTTCGGCCTGTTTGAAGCCATTTTCGCCCTCCTGGAGGCTCAAGGGAAGCCTCTGCAGCCTCAGGAGACTGAAAAACACGCTTTTCAGAAATACCAGAAATGCCCATTTTCAGCCTCTGGAGGTCTTCTGGAGCCGGGGGAGGCTGTTTTTGTCCTCCCAAAGGCTCAAGGAAAGCCTCTGGAGCCTTGGGAGGCTGAAAATGGGCCCGTTTCGGCACTTCCGATATTTCCGGACGGTCTGTTTTTGATGCTACTTCTTCCCCCTTCCCTCAGCTGGGGATAAACAGTTTAGGGGTAGAGTGAGCAATTGGGTTGCTTACTAGTGGGTTATCTTCCACATCGCTTTCAGACTGACTCAGTTCTTCTTGAGGTGCCGGAGTTTCTTCCCCTGGGTTTGGAGAGGAATGGAACCCTACAGCATCTCGGCTTCTTGGTGTGTTTTCTTTTCCTTGGGGGTTGGGTTTTGCAGGTTTCCCCCGATGGGTGATCAGGCTTTCTGGCAGGGTTTTCGACTGGCACTCTGCTGTGCAGTGCCCCCCCCTCCCACACTTAAAGCAGCTAGATGGCCTTGGTGCCATGGAAGTTTGAGGTTTGAAAGGCTTCCACTTCCCCTGGGGTGGGGATCTTCTCCAAGCCCTGTCAGTGCAGTACTGGTTATGAGCCATGTCGATCTCTGCTTCCTCTGCCATCAGGTACCATTCATCAGACGGCTCGGGGGCTGTGGGTCAGGCAGGCAGTGTACATGTTGTCATTGAGTCCATCTTTGAACCAGCAGACTAGAATATCTTCTGGCCAGTTGACTCAGCCGGCCAGGTTACAGAATTCCTCAGTGTATTCAACTCCAGGGCGATGGCCCTGCTTTATGACCCTAATATGGTTATGGGCTTTGCGATCGGCGAGGGAGTCTTTGAAGTGGTAGCATAAGGCTGTCATGAATCAATTGAGATTCTGCAACTCTGGATTGTTGACGTTGTGGAGGGTCACTATCGATCTGGCTGCTGCCCCTTCTAGGGCTAGGGTGATGACTTGCACTCATGACCCCTGGGTTGGGAAGTTCCACCCGTATTCTGGTATATAGTTGAGGATTTGAGCCAGGAAAACCCCAATCTCTGGGAGTCTCTATCGAATCTTACCCCCAAGGGGGGATCTTTCTCTTCAGTCATAGGTCCCTGGGTTGGAACGGCAGGAGGTCTGCTACCTGGCATGACTGTTGGTCCTCCAACTTGGTAGGTTGCTCGATAAGTCTCGCTGGATCAGGGGCGATGGCTTGGACTCTTTCAGTTGCTGGTACGCTCAATCTCCTTTGTTGGCAACCCGGTTCATCTTGGATGTTGA
This sequence comes from Bungarus multicinctus, assembly GCA_023653725.1. NCBI lineage: Eukaryota > Metazoa > Chordata > Lepidosauria > Squamata > Elapidae > Bungarus > Bungarus multicinctus. The sequence continues at coordinate 2,795,490 of CM042851.1, forward strand.
GGTTTTCCAGGGCTTTCTCCCAAGGTGGTTTATGTACTGCTTCAATCTATTATCCGCCAGTGGTTCCTTGATCAGTTCCTCCTGATTGGAAAGGGCTTCTAGTTCCATTTTCCACCTGGGTTTATGGCTACGAGTAATGGTTACTCCCCTATCCATCCCAGCTTTTCCCTACACCAATGGACCATTGGGGCTTTGTGGAATTTTCAAAGACAGCTTCAATGTCTTTGATGGGACATATGGAGTCAATGTCAGGTTGGGTAGTTGTCAAGGTTTCTCCCCAGCAGTCAGCTCACTGCTTTGTTCGGACATGGTTGTAGGGTCCCCTTGGTAGAGTAAAATTTTGGGGGAACTTTTTTCCTCTCCAGGTTGACCACTATGGCAGATCCTGCTTTATGTAAGGACCAGCCTCTCTGCTCTTCAAAAAATAAATATAGATTCTTGAAAACTTTGTATTTCAAAAGGAATATTTTTATTGAAGGGAGATAAAAGCAAATCAAAATTCAAAGCAGGATCTGAGGTCCCTTAGGGCATGCAACTATGATAAAGGGAATTAGAAATCCCTCCCAACAGTCCAATGTGGATTCCACCAATCTACAGGTGTGAAAATGTTATTATACCAGTATCTCTGAGAAAGCAGATAAAGAAAGTTTTCTATCTTCTGGTGCTGCAATCCACATGGCTCCTTCTCCTCTTGCATCTCTCGAAGAGGTGAGACTTTTCCAGGCATCTGGGGCACCAGGCGACAGTTATAAACCATGTCAAAGATTATACAAAAGGAAATGTAAGAAATAGGATATTTAGGATTCATAGAGAGGAAAAGAATTAAATGTATCAAATCCAACCCCCTCTTTCTTCCATTGAAGAATGGCAGATACACAGATCTGACAATATGTGACAAATATCATATTGCCATTGAGAATATTTATGATTTATATCTGAACTAAGTAAGAATAATTAAGAAATAATAGAAGTATAATTGGGTATAAAGTAATACTGTGGAGAGACACAGTAAAAGTATTTCCCAAATTATGTCATCTGAAAGAAAATGCTCCATGAATAGTGATATTTTTAATGTCTATAAGCAATTATATCCTCAGATAATACATAATTAGATTTTCAGCAGAATTCTTATTTATCTAGAGTTAAAATTATTGTTAACAATGAAGCCAGAATATTTAATAAATGTAATATTGTAATTCTATTAGTGGAATATTATTGCATTATTTCTACTCAAGTGGTGTAATGGCAGATAATCAGAATTGTACTAATATCACCAGAATAGTGAGATAATTTAAAATATCTAAAAATATCTGATTATATAATATGCACAAAATTCCAAAACTTACTTTCCTAAAAAAATGTATGGTATGAAAAAGTATTAAGTTTAATTCTTCCTGAACCCAATATTCCTGCTCTTCTAAATTGTGTGAATTTCCTTTTTTTTCTTGCCATATTAAATTTGTGTCGTCCCCCCCCCGTCCCCCCCCCCAAATAGTTGAATTAAGGGGGAAAAAGATAAAATTTCATCTCCCTTCTTGGTATAAGTGAAACAGCTTTGCTCTAGATTTTGATTACAACATACTAACACATAGAGATCCATCTCTGCCATACATCAGCAGTTTGGTTCATGAATGTCTATGGAGGGTGGTGGTGGTAATGTCCTACATATCATGTTATAATGCAGATGACACCATGAATCATTTATAGATGAAACTGAAAAAATTAGAATATCATGCAAAAGTTCATTTATTTCAGTAATGCAACTTAAAAGGTGAAACTAATATATGAGTTAGACTCATTACATGCAAAGCAAGATAGTTCAAGCCGTGATTTGTCATAATTGCGATGATTATGGCTTACAGCTCATGAAAACCCCAAATCCACAATCTCAGAAAATTAGAATATTACATGCAATCAATAAAACAAGGATTGTACATAGAACAATATCGGACCTCTGAAAAGTATAAGCATACATATGTACTCAGTATTTGGTTTGGGCCCCTTTTGCAGCAATTATTGCCTCAATGTGGTGTGGCATGGAAGCTATCAGCCTGTGGCACTGCTGAGGGGTTATGGAAGACCAGGATGCTTCAATAGCGGCCTTCAGCTCTTCTACATTGTTCAGTCTCATATCTCTCATCTTTCTCTTGGCAATGCCCCATAGATTCCCTATGGGGTACAGGTCAGGCGAGTTTGCTGGCCAATCAAGCACAGTAATCCCATGGTCACTGAACCAGGGTTTGGTGCTTTTGGCAGTGTGGGCAGGTGCCAAATCCTGCTGGAAAATGAAGTCAGCATCTCCATAAAGCTCGTCTGTGGAAGGAAGCATGAAGTGCTCCAAAATCTCCTGGTAGAGATTTTAACCCTGGACTTAATGAAGCACAGTGGACCAACACCAGCAGATGACATGGCTCCCCAAATCAACACAGACTTCACACTGGACTTCAAGCATCTTGCAGTGTGTGCCTCTCCATTTTTCTTCCAGACTCTGGGTCCTTGGTTTCCAAATGAGATGCAAAAGTTGCTCTCATCAGAAAAGAGGACTTTGGACCATTGAGCAACAGACCAGGTCTGTTTTACTTTAGCCCAGGTAAGAAGCTTCTGACGTCGTTTATTGTTCAGAAGTGGCTTGACAAGAGGAATGTGACATTTGAAGCCCATATCCAGGATCCGTCTGTGTGTGGTGGCTCTTGATGCACTGACTCCAGCCTCAATCTACTCCTTGTGAAAGTCCTCAACACTTTTGAATGGTCTTTTCCTGACAATCCTCTCCAGGCTGCGGTCATCCCTGCTGCTTGTGCACCTTTTTCTTCCACCCTTTTCCCTTCCACATAACTTTCTATTAATGTGCTTTGATACAGCACTTTGGGAACATCCAACTTCTTTTGCAATTACCTTTTGAGGCTTTCCCTCCTTATCGAGGGTGATGGTTTTCTGCACAACTGTCAGGTCAGCGGTCTTTCCCATGATTGTGATTCCTACTGAACCAGACTGAGAAACAATTTAAAGGCTCAAGAACCCTTTGCAGGTGTTATGGCTTATTAGCTGATTAGAGTGGGACACTTTGAGCCTAGAATATTGAACTTTTCACAATATTCTAATTTTCTGAGATTGTGGATTTGGGGTTTTCATGAGCTGTAAGCCATAATCATCTCAATTATGACACATCACAGCTTGAACTGTCTTGCTTTGCATGTAATGAGTCTATCTCATATATTAGGTTCACCTTTTAAGTTGCATTACTGAAATAAATGAACTTTTGCATGATATTCTAATTTTTTGAGTTTCACCTGTATATAATGTTTTGGTACAGCTTATAATTTTAATCTGTATCATTGGCATGATGTCATTTATTGGTTTCTTTGTTTGTTCAATTTCTATGACTGTCCATCTCAGTCAATGAATCTGGATGACTTACAATTCAGAAAATATATTATGATAAATATATTTTAAAAAACACTTTAAAACAATAAAAACATTAAACATCCAATTCAACATACACAAGAACAAGATATTTGTCCAGTTAGCAATATGGCCAGGAAATGGGCCCTTGGCATATTTAGCACATCAGGGTCAGAAACATAAGCAGGGTTCTAGGGCTTTACAAAAGTCTAACAAGGTTGGGGCCATTGTGATTTCTGAAGGAAGGATGTTCCATAGAGCAGGGGTCACTATAGATAAAGCTCATCTTCTGATCCCCATCAGGTGAAATTCTTTGGTTAGTGGGATCTTCAGCACGCCCATTCTGCTTGACCTAGAGATTCTTGAAAAAAGGTGATCCCTCATTGCTTGGCTGTGTGGCACAATCCTGGAAGTGCCAACTAATTCAGTGTGGCCACGTGGCAAATGGTGACTGCTTCCAGGATCACATTCCATGGCTCAGCAATGGAGCAGCCTGTCCTCATTCCCTAACCCAAGCTGTAAAGCTCTGCAGATCTTCAAAAAGTACATGCATGGTGAGTAATGCATGGTGAAAAGGAGGTTGTCTTGTAGGATAGGAAGCTAGGACTGGAAGCAGAGCATAGGGGATCTGTGCTAAGCCTCCAAGGCCCTGAGGCATTTAATATTCTGCTTCATGACTCACACAGTTGTTTAACAAATGCATCAGGGAAAGCAAGGATGAACGTTCATGAGGAAATCACTGTAGTCATGTCAAGGACTGCCTGTAATTCAATAGATTCCAATGATAGAATCAATCCCAATTGTTAAATACATTAGTACTAAGTACTGATATTATTTCTATTTTTAAACTTCAACCACAATTTATTATTCCAGAACATCTTGAAAATATTGTAACTTCTGTACAGACTGATAATAGACCTGTACCTGATCTACTCAACTTATCATAAGGGCTTTAAACTAAAATTGAGGGGGGAGAATCTTTAGGATCTCCAGGACCTAATTCCAAGCAAAAACCCCTAGGAAGAAAGTCAAATAATGAACTAAGGAGGGATGGAAAGAAAGACAATCTCAAATACCAAATAGGAAACATAGGAAGCATACCCAGAGTCAGACATAAAGATCACAAGTGCCTTTATACAAATGCACAGTCTGGGGAACAAACAAGGTGAATTTGAACTATTAATATATGAAGGCAGATATGATATGGTTGGAATAACAGAAATTTGGTGGGATGTAACCCATGATTGGAACATACTAATAGAAGAATACAAACTGTTCAAAACAACCAGACTCCATAAAAGAGGAGATGGAGTTGTATTGTATGTACTGTATGTATGTATGTAAAGGACCACTATATTGCTACAGAAATGCATGAAACCAAAGATGAAAATCTCCTAGAATGCATATGGGTCAATATATATAAAAAAGAATGACATGGCCATAGGTGTATACTATATGCCACTCAATCAAGCAGAAATAATAGGTGTCCTTTTTGCTAACCATCTAACAAATATATGTAGCAATGGGGGACTTCAATGGGGGATTTCAATATAATAGTAATGGGGGACTTCAATTATTCTGACATCAATTGGAAGACTAATTCTGCACCAAGTGAGAAATCGAATAGGTTCCTGACCAACCTAGCTGAAAACTTCGTTGTCCAAAAAATAGAAGAGGGAGCTAAAGGGACAGCCATACTGGACTTAATTTTTACAAACAGAGAAGAAGTGATAGAGGGAGTTGAAAATGCAGGAACCTGAGAGTGACCATGTCATACTAGAATTCAGTATAGTGCAAACACAAGCTATATAACATATTGACACCAAAGTCCTAGACTTTAAAAGAGCTGATTTAAACAAACTCAGAAAGAACTTTGGAAAGATTCCTTGGATGAAAATCCTAAAGAGGAAAACAACACAAGAAGCTTGGGAAACTCTGAAAAATATGACCATAAAAGCCCACTCCAGCACAATGCCACTGAAAAAGAAAAACAAGAAATCCAAAAAGAAACCAGCATGGCTGATCAAAGATCTCTCTGACAAATTGAAAGACAAAAGGATAAGTACAAAAAATTGAAAGAAGGACACATAGCTAAAGCAGAATATCAGCAGATAGCCAGAATATGCAAAGATGTGTCAGGAAAGCAAATATTCAGAATGGACATAGATTTGCAACAAAAGTTAAAGACAATAAAATAAGTTTCTTCCAACAAATAAATAACAAGGAAAAAATCAAAGAAACAGTCAGTCCACTAAAGTGAGAAGGAAGTAACAGGCAGCAGAGAGAAAGCAAAGCTACTTAACTCATTCTTTGCATCAGTCTTCATGCAAAAAGAAACAATAGATCAACCTACCAAAAACATAATTGTAAAAGACAGACTAGAAATAATAATTAAAATAAGCCCAAAAAATGATAAGAGAACACCTGTCTGATCTCAATGAATACAAACTCTGGGACCTGATGGATTACACCCCAGAATTATAAAGGAGCTGGCAGATGTCATCTCAAAAACCACTGTAGCACATCTTTCAAAAATCCTGGACTACCAGGGAACTACCAAGAGGACTGGAAAAGAGCTGGTTCCCAACTTCAAAAAAAAGGGTGGGGGGGAAACCAGACTCAGTAAACTACAGACCAAACAGCCTAATACCCATGAAGACACTGATAATTTAAAAAAACAGATCTGCCAAATCTAGAAACGAGTAAAGTAATAACTAGAAGTCAGCATGGCTTTGTTAAAAACAGATCATGCCCAACCAATCTTATTTCATTCTTCAACATAGTGACTAAATTAGTGGACCAGCAAAATACTGTGGATGTAATATATTTAGACTTCAGCGAGGCATTAGACAAAGTAGACCACAACTGATTTCTTGGTAAACTAGAAAAAGATGGAATAGATTGCATCACCAACCATATTCAACAAGTAGTCCTGAATGGGTCTACATCTACATGAAGGGAAGTAAGCAGTGGGGTACCACAAGGTTCCATCTTAGGCCCAGTACTCTTCAATGTCTTGGCAAGAAAAACCAAAAGTACACATATAGACTGGGTGAAACCAGGTTTAATAGCAGTAACTGTGAGAGGGATCTTGGAGTCTTAGTGGACAACCAATTAAATATGAGCCAACATTTTGCAATGACAATCAAAAAAGCCAATGTAATCCTAAATTACATTAACAGAGGGATATAATCAGGATCAAGTGAGGTACTAATACTACTCTATAAAACCTTAGTAAGACCACACCTAGAATACTGCATCCAGTTTTGGTCACCACACTAGATTTCAAGAAGACACTGGACTGCCATCTGTCAGAAATGGTGTAGGGTTTCCTGCTTGGGTGGCAGATTGGCAGGGGTGGGATTTTACCAGTTCAGACCCTTTTGGGCGAACTGGATGTTAAAGTTACATCTGGTTCGCTGAACCAGTATTTCAACCAACCAGCTGGCCCCGCCCACCCCACCCCTCCCAGGAGTCTCCACGTGGCCCATTTTTGATGGAGATAAATGCAGGGTCCGCACGGAGGCTCTGAGTGATGGGGAAATGGGCCTTCCGGAAGCCCAGAAACAGGCCTGTTTCCAACTTCTTGAAGGCTTCCAGAGCCCAGGGGAGGCCGTTTTCGCCCTCCCAGAGGCCAGGGAGAAGCCTTCGGATCCTTGGGAAAGTGAAAAATGGTCCTCCCAGAAGTACCAGAAATTAGAAATGGGTTTGTTTCCAGCTTCCAGTGAGCCTCCAGAGACTGGGGGAGGCTCTTTTTGCCCTGCCAGAGGCCTGGGGAAAGCCTCCGGACCTTTGGGAGAGTAAAAATGACCTCTCCCGGGTTCTGGAGGCCCACCCGGAAACCAGAAACAGGAAGTTCCAGTAGGCCATGTCCACCCAGCAACCGGGCAGCGAACTGGTTGCTGGGATTTTTGAATCCCATCCCTTGAGATTGGTCTAGATGACCTACATAGAAGGTATCTTCCAACTCTGTTAATCTGAAACCATTGGCATTTGACAGAATCATATAATTCAATTGTTTATGATTTTAATCTGGAACCAAAAAGTTCTATACAATATAACTATCAGGAACATGGTAGGAAGCCATTTTGGGCAATGCATTTTTTTCAAAATTTTTCTCCTATAACCGATGTTAATGATAATGTCAGCCAGACTAATTTTAAGCTTTGTAACAAATCTGAAGTAACTGAATTTTTACAGCTATATTTAAAATATTTCCACATATTTATTACATCTAATTCTGTATTAATATATACAATAAAAGTGCACATATATGCCATATATGCCAATTGATGCTTACATCACTAGGATATAACTTTTTTCTTTTTTAAAAAGTATACTTTTAAAAAATATAGCTACTTCCATCCCCTTCCCCCATTCTTTTAGATCTTTTAGATCCCCATTCTTCCAGATTCCTCAAGGAACAATTTATTGGATACATCCATTATGTTGTGTACGTGTTTGTTTGTCATTTTACCTGTATAATTAATAAAGTATCATTTAAAAAAGAAGGGGAAGGAAAGAAAGGAAAAGGTGAAAACACAAACAGCTCCATCAGCTCCCATCCTTTGTCAAGTAGGGCTATTAAAATAGCTGGAGCCAGCTTTCTTTTCACAACAAAGGAAGGAGAAAATTACAGGCATGAGAGAAAAAACCCTACAAACTAGTTAGGATCCTTTCCCATAGAAATCAAATAGATAACAAGCTACAAAAAAAAAAAAAACTTGTGAAAAGCAAACAGCATAACAAGAAACTCAGGATATTGCAACCAGGTGCAAACTGATAGCTACAAAGGATCAAGGAAAAACAGATTGGACTATAAAACAATTACTCCTACCAAGATCCCAGGAAGAGATCCCAATCTCAGATAGGAATTCAACACACACAAATCAAAGACTTCATTTACAAATCAAAGAACCTGAAGTGTATAAGAAGAGAGGTTTTCCTACTCAGTTATTAGATTAATCCTAGGAATGCTGTGAGATTTTTTCAAGAAGCCTTCCTATTAATAAACTGATTCTGACTTTCAACGCAGCTGACCAAATAATTTTGCATTAAACCTCCCAGCCGGGAAATTTGAATCCACAAAGGAAAGAACTTTGCCTATTCCTTAAAGGGCAAGGCTTCTTTTTCCTTTCTTCAGTTGGTGACTCTGGTGGTTTCCCGGCCAACCTAGGAGTCCAGAGATAGAAACCCAGCTGGCACAGACCTTCTTTGTCTGGGGAGAACATCCACGGACCCTGCCCGGGAGGCATTGGGTAGAAAAGGGACTCCTTGAGACTTGAACTCAACAGCTGCTTGAAAGCAGGTGAGTACCGCTTTAAATTTCAATCCTAGAACTGTGGAGAGTGGAAGAGAGAGTGAAATGCTGTGTGTGTGTGGGGGCTTTGCTGCAGAAAACAGCTGGATCCCTCCTCCTCCGTTGACCTCTAGCCGCACCCCACCTGCTGCTAATTCAAAAAGAGCAGTGACCAGAGGATTGGGAAAGCAAGGGGGGGTCATGGAGTGTGAGACCTTCTGAAGGGCTCAAGGATAAGCCAAGTGAGATATGAAGTGAGAAGTGGCTAATAAAATAAAATAAATAACTAGGAGAACTCCAGTGTCTCCCAGAGCAAACCCAGGGATTTCTACATACTTCTGAAAATAGTTAGTTAGATAGTTTGAAATTTGTGAAGTTGTGAAGTTATGAAGTTGTAGGAGGGGCCCATACTCATCTGCGTTGGGGGTAGCAGGTCCTCCCAGATTCCCATTTTTTAAAGGAATCTGAAAACTGGTGGCTGAGAATTCCCTAGAAAAGAGGTGCATTTACTCTGTAAGGGAACCAGAGTCCTCTTCAGACATTTTTTCTGAAAACTGACGTTTAGCTCAGCTGCAAACGAAGTGTCACACCCCACATCAGAAGGGGAAACATGGGAAGTTGCAACTCAAGGGTGGTGGATACCTCTTTAGAAAATTTGCTTGAGGCATGGGATGAAAAATGGATGCCAGTCCTGACTGGAATGAATAAGAGGAAAGCGAAGAAGATATGTAGAAAATGGGATGACACTGGGAAGCAGATTTGGCCTGACAGTGGTACTTTTTATTTTAGCCAGAACCAAAGTCCTAACTATAGGGAAAGATCAAGCTAAGGAAGAAACCCACTTCTTGGAAAGGAAAACTGAGACAAAAATAATAGCTCCCCTACTGAGCAAACCAGTAACGGGAGGAGGAAGGGGCAGATATAACTATATTCAGACATACACTCCCTTCTCTGCCCTTGTTATTTGGAAGAAAGACACACCAACATTCAGGGCAGACCCTCAAGCAGTGATCCGAACCCTGAAATCAATAATAGAGAGCTACAACCCATCCTGGGAAGACATGAATCAATTACTGCATGTTTTCCTAAATCAGGATGAACTATTGAAACTATTTGAGAAAACAACATAAATAGCCAACAAACCTATTATCCCAGGACAGACTGCCCAGGCAAGAGTTGCATGGCCAATTCAGCACCCTGATTGGGATTACAATAATGCCAATCACTGGAAGTACTACAAAAGGGCAAAAGTTAATCTAATGGAAGCCCTAGAGGAAATAGGAAAAAAGCCCCTCAACTGGTCAGAATTTCAAAAGACAACCCAAAGGGAAAAGGAAAATCCTGACACTTTCTGGGTTCATCTCTCAGAGGCAGCTGTGACATATGCCCACCTAGACCCAAGCTGCCAAAAGGACCAGAGAATTTTAGCCCCAGTTTTGTTGACCAGGCTACTAATGACATCAGGGATCACTTCCATCGTATTGTATCTAACTGGCCAACCTTGGAAATAGCAGAGTTGCACAGGATCACAAACTTCGTCTATGACCAAAGGGATAAATTAAAAGAGGAAGAAAAAGATAGGAAAAGGAAGATAGAGAGACATGAAGAGCTAAGAGTTTTTGCTGCCATGCACCATAATGCCAGGCAAGTACAGCGAAGGACACCTGGTATCAGGCAGGAATGCTGGCAATGTAGGCAGGAGGGATGGCCCCAAGATAGGTGTCAACATTACTATAAATGTGGTAAAACAGGGCATTTTGGCTGATACTGTAAACAAACTTGGTTTTGCAGTCAGCCTCAAGATTCACCCAGAGGCTCCATGCCAAACAATAATCCATATCACAGAGGCAAGCAGAAATATAACCAACATCGCGAGACACCTACAGCGCCGTTTCCACATAACAATGAGCATAGAGATAATGATAGACCTCAATGGGGCCAGGGAAGGGATGAGAAGTTTTCCTGATTAGAAACTGAAAATGAGCCCAGTGAATACACTGCTATCTTCACTGGGCTAACAATTCCCTTAAGGAATGGCCCTGAAGCAATTCCCTTAAGGAATGACCCATGATTTCTCTGTTCATAGTGGGAAAGAAATATGCCTGCCTACTTGACACTGGAGCAATTTCATCACTAATTACAGAACCCCCATATAAAGACTCAGGGATTCCAGGGGTTCAGGACAATATAATGGGAGTTGGAGGAAAAATTATTCCCATAGAATCCACTCATGACATAAAAGTAGAATTGAGACCGTTCTCTTTAAACCACTCTTTTACAGTCTGTCCCCAATCCCCACTCTCCCTCTTGGGAAGGGACATCCTTTGTAAAATGGGAACCACCATAAAATGTGGAATGGGGGGCCTGACATTAAACATTCCAGGAAAAGGCACCCATATGATAGCCAAAAACAACACACAGCTTCACATGGATCTAAAGATCTTGCCATCTTCTCTGTGGAGCTGGGATTATTGAAAAGTTCAACCCCAGTCACTATTAAAGTAAAGGATGGACCACCTCCGTGTGTTCCCCAATACAAAATTCCAGCTGAAGCTATCCAGCCTATAAGAAAACTGATAAAAGCTTATCTGGAACAGGGAGTCCTTAAGAAATGTACATCTCCCTGTAACACCCCAATTTTTCCAGTTAAGAAGGAAAAGATATGAAGAAAACCCCATCTTTCGATTCACGCATGACCTTAGACTCATCAACTATCATGTGATACCACGTGCCCCTATAGTACCTAACCCTGTAATGATTATAACTAAAATTCCAGCTTCAGCTATGTTCTTCATAGTTATAGACTTGTGCGCAGCCTTTTTCAGCATCCCAGTAGACCAGGCATCCCAATACCTCTTTGCTTTTACCTGGGAAAACCAACAATACACTTGGACTCAATTGCCACAAGGCTATACTGAGTCCCCTACCCTATTCTTCCAAATTTTAAAGGCAGATCTCTTCTCTATCTCCTTGCCATACCAATCAACTCTGATTCAATATGTTGATGATTTATTGCTTGCCTCTCGCACTGAGTTGCCATGTAAATGTGACACATCTACTGAAAGTTCTGGCTGACAGGGGACATAAAGCCTCCCCTTCAAAATTACAATATCTAAAACAGGAATTTAACATATTTAGGCTACATCATTGCACCAGGAATTAGGAAATTGGCACCCAGCCGAGTAGAAACAATTTTAAGCATGAAGCCTCCACAAACAAAATGACAAGTAAGAGCCCTATTAGGAGCCTATTAGGAGTTTTTGCTGTCCATGGATCCCCTCATTTGGAGAATTAGTTAGACCACTAATACAACTGACAGGAAAAGATATGCCTGACCTCATTGAATGTCAAAAACATTAGATCAAACAATTCAAACAATAAAACAAACTTTAGCTTTAGCCCCAGCATTTGGTCTCCCTGACTATAAAAAGCCTTTTACCTTGTTTATTCATGAAAAATCAGGCATTGCTTCAGGCGTCCTAACACAACCATTTGGACATACACATCGACCAGTAGCATATTATTCAGTAGCACTAGACCCAGTGGCAAAGGGGGTAGTTCCATACTTAAGAGCGGTAGCAGCCACTGTAGAAATAGTAAAAAGATCTAAAGATTTGGTGCTTGGACAACCTCTAACCTTAAAGGTCCCCCATGAGGTTTTTGCTATCCTTTTAAAATCTCAGACTCAAGCCTTCACCCAGCAACACCTGGCTAGATATGAGGCTGAATTATTTACATTGGAAAACATCACTTTTGAAAGATGCACCACCTTAAACCCAGCCACATTACTTCCATTGGAGCAGACTGGAGAAACTCTTCATGACTGCCTCCACCTAGTCCATGATGCTGAATTACCAAGACCCGATTTGACAGATACACCACTGCATAACCCAGACCTCGAGCTGTTTACAGATGGCTCTTCATACCTACATGAAGGCAGGAGAGTAGCTGGGCCTGCAATAGTCTCTCTCCACAAAATCATTTGGGCATCCCCCCTCCCTCCCTCCCACAGCGCTCAAACAGCTGAACTTGTGGCCGTAACAAAGGCCTGTGAACCTGCTAAAGGCCGGTTTACCAACATATATACTGATTCTAAATATGCTTTTGGGGTATGCCATGCAACAGGAGCTTTGTAGAAGCAACAGGGTTTTTTAACATCAGCTGACCAACAAATCATACATGCAAAATTAGTAGCCCAAATATTGGATGCCATACAATTACCAAAAGCCTTAGCAGTCATTCACTGTAGAGCCCATCAAAAGGATGACTCCACAATAACAAAAGGAAACAAATATGCAGATGAAACAGCCAAATGGATAGCACAAGAACTGCTACCTCATCACATCATGGCTCCTACCCTAACAATAAACCCTGAATTACCTTACACAGAGTTTCTGGATAAAGGAGAAGCTGAGCAATGGGAACTAAAATTAGGGGCAGTCTTTAAGGATGGATTCTGGAGAGTCCCAGATGGCAGACCCATAGCACCACGCCGTCTCCTTAGATTAATTTGCCAAAAGATACACACAAAAGGGCATTGTGGAACACAAGCCTTGGTAGATGCTATGAGGAGGGTATGGTATGTGCCTGGAGCCTATAGTGAGGCAACAAGGGTAGCCAGCATCTGTGAAACTTGTCAGGCAAATAATACCACCTCCAGAAAAGCAATCCATGAAAGAGGGAGGCCTTGGGCACAAAAGCCCTTTGAAAAGATACAAATGGACTATACACAGTTACCTAGGGCAAATAGTTATCAATATGTTCTTGTATGTAGGGACCAATTGACTCAATAGGTGGAGGCCTTCCCATGCCGCCATGCCACAGCCCTTGAAATAGCCAGACACCCCCTTAAAGATATTGTGTCCAGATTTGGGGTACCTACTGTACTGGATATGGATAGGGGAAAACATTTCATAGCCCAGGTCCTCACTTATATATTTCAAGCCCTTGGCATCACCCAAAACCTTCATATGCCATACTTGCCTCGTTCCACTGGGGTGTGTGAGTGAGCTAACAAGGAAATTTCCCTATTGGGAAAGCTATGCCAAGAAACCCGCCTTTCTTGGCCCCAAGTGCTTCCAATCACTCTCTTTTATATTCGAACGAGACCTAGACGAGATATAGGAATCTCTCCTTTTGAAATTCTTTTTGGATGTCCCCCAGACACATTACAAGGCCTGGATCCCCACTCCCTCAACTTAGATAAGGGGGATATGGTTCTCTCTTCTTATCGTTCAGCTCTTCACAAGAGACTACAGACCCTGTGGACACAGAGTGCCCTAACACAGAACTTGCCCTTGGAAGAGGATCCCTTTGAACCAGGAGATTGGATGTGGATAAAATTCTTCACCAGAACATCACCACTACAACCCAGGTGGAAAGGACCTTACCAAGTGTTGCTAACCACACATACAGCCATCGAAGTGGCTGAGAGAGATTCCTGGATCCATTGGACACATGCCAAACCAGCAGTTATAGACCACAGCGCTGTACCAGTACAAGCAGTCCCACCATCAAGCTTAGAAAAGACCTTGAAACAGACCAATGGTCACTAGAAGCATTCTTTGATACCACAGAACTTGGCATTCCTGTATAAAGACATTGGACTATAGTACATTGGATTATAGTTTTTTTTCTTTCATTTTTTTCTTTTTGACACTGGACTATACAACTTTTGACTGACACTGGACTACAATTCATTGGACTATAGATTTATTATTATTGTTGTTGTTGTTGTTGTTGTTGTTATTTGAATATTGGACTATACAACCTTTTTGGGACATTGAACCATAAGTTTTTTTTTCTCCCTCTCTTTTAAAAAAAAGACTTTACTGTTAATATTGCCCTTTACTTCTGCTACAGTTCTACTTCCTCTGTTGTATTATTGCTTTTTAAAAAAAAGGGGGGGGGTGAAAAGGGGAGTAGGGAAGGGTTCAACCATGGGGAATGGGAAACTCAGTGTAAATATGCTATGCAGCTTGTACTGTATATTATTTGTAACATGTGTAACAGCGTTCCTGGAACCAAGTCTTTTCCCAGAGAAAGGAAACATATGGGAATATCTAGCCAAGGAAATACTCAACACCACCAACTTTTGCCTAGCAGGGGGAAAATCAGTTAAGGATATCCTGACCACGTGCTTAATGGGAGTAGCATCTAGACCACACAACATCTTTAACTACACTAGGCTTAAGAATACCCATCTCCCTGATTCCTACTCTACTATCTTTGACTGGGGTTATTCTTCTGACACAAAGGACCACACTATGTACACATTACACATTGCTGCAACCACCACTTCTGAACAATGTTTTAACCTTACGGGATGCCAACCTCAAAAGATCATCACTGATTGCATCAACCTAGATAATATAGATCTCAAATGCAATCAAATGCTTCCCCCAGGATGTTTCTTCCTGTGTGGCTTGAAAGCTTTTTCATATCTTCCTGCAAATGCCACAGGCGGACCCTGCACTCTAGGAAGGTTGACAATGTTTATGCCCTCCTTGCAGAGATGACACAGAAGAGCTTTCCATACTTTAGAATCAGATTGTGATTCAAAAGTCTTCCTACTTACAAAAGCTGAATACGTTTCTTTGGCAGTAGGGGTGCCAGGGCTATCAGTGACAAATTCCAGAAACCTAAATAGCCTGGCATGTATCAAGAGTTTAAATTCGACTTCCCATGCCTTGGATGCCCTCAACAGGGAACTGAGACAGTTCAGGGAGGCCACCCTGGAGAATAGGGTGGCAATAGATTTGTTATTACTCCAGCAACATTATGGATGTGAGGAATTCAAGGGACTCTGTTGCTTCCAATTACAGGATAGCTCTGAACTTGTGGAAAAGGACATCGACCACTTGAAGGAGCTAGCTCAGAATATTGGCCATGAGTCATCTTTCCTGGATCTGTCTTGGCTTTCTTCATGGTTGCTGGACTTCTATTGGCAAAAATCCTCATTTCTACCATTGTCACTGTCTGTATTGTGGGAGTTCTTCTGTGCTGCCTCTGTCAATGCATTCCCCCTTGCCTCAGCGGCTTGAAAGCCTGTAGTCCAGCCCTCTCTAAATCAAGCGCTCCAGAAAAGCAGGCAGCTTTCATGATGGTCCAAATTGACCATGAATACCAAATATATCCAGATACACACTAGATGATAAGGATGAGAAAAACTACGCAGAAGAAAAAAAATGAGGGATTGTTGGAAGTTATGATTTCCCTCTCTTCTGGAAAAACATTAGAAGGGGAAGGAAAGAAAGGAAAAGGTGAAAACACAAGCAGGGTCAGCTCCATCAGCTCCCACCCTTTGTCAAATTTGGCTATTAAAATACCTGGAGCCAGCTTACTTTTCACAACAAAGGAAGGAGAAAATTATAGGCATGAGATACAGAGAAAAATCCCTACAAACTAGTTAGGATCCTTTCCCATAGAAATCAAATAGATAGCAAGCTACAAAAAAAAAAACTTGTGAAAAGCAAACAGCATAACAAGAAACTCAGAATGTTGCAACCAGGTGCAAACTGATAGCTACAAAGGATCAGGGAAAAACAGATTGGACTATAAAATAATTACTCCTAGATCCCAGGAAGGGATCCCAATCTCAGACAGGAATTCAACACACACAAATCAAAGAACCTGAAGTGTATAAGAAGAGAGGTTTTCCTACTCACTTATTAGATTAATCCTAGGAATGCTGTGAGATTTCTTCAAGAAGCCTTCCTATTAATAAACTGATTCTGACTTTCAACGTAGCTGACCAAATAATTTTGCATTAAACCTCCCAGCCGGGAAATTTGAATCCACAAAGGAAAGAACTTTGCCTATTCCTTAAAGGGCAAGGCTTCTTTTTCCTTTCTTCAAGCTAAAGAGCTTTAGAATATTGTTGAAAATCCACCCCTGGCACCATTGAATGCTGCAGATCACAAGCTGCATTATAGAGCATTTGCTTATATCATCTTAAGTTTAGAAGATGATCAGTTTATCAATGTAGCTGATTTAAAGACTGCAAAGGAAGTCTGGGATAAATTGAGGACTATTCATATGAGTGCATCTGCATGCAACATCATACAATTATTAAGAAAGTTATATAGAGCTCAGGGGTGGGTTTCTACCAGTTCTGTCTATCTCTGTAAAACCAGTAGCTCTGAAGAGCAGCAGACATAGAACCGGTTCTGTGTCTGCTGAGGTTTTTGCCTACCTGCCCACCCGAACTCTTACCTGATCTTTGTTTCCTGATTTTTCAACTTCAGCTGCTGAACGAGGCACAGCTGCAGTTTAAAAAGCAGGAAAAGAAGGCTGTTTCAAAGGCTGCTTCTCTGCATGCAGTGTGCTGATGACGATTTACAAGCAACAATGTACAGGCACCCGCTTGCAGCATGCAGGAAAGCACATCATAAATCACTGAACCTCGTAAATCCCAAACCGGTAGTTAACTCTGTTGTATCCCACCCCTGATAGAGCTTGTTTGCAACTAGGAGATTCAGTGGAACAGCATTTTGTTCATATGCAAACTTTGTTTGTGGAATTAGAACAGTGTGGGATGAGGATTCCAGAATCTCAAAAAGTACCACAAAAAGTTTTGAAACGTGGGACATTGTTTCTGCAGTGTTTGAATGCAAACCAGAGCAGGAATTCAGTTTGGAAGCTCTGAAAGCATGTCTGATAGCTGAAGAGCAGAAACGCCATTATAGAAAAGCCTCGAGGAGGAAAAAATCCTGAAAAGGGGACCCAAGAGGAGCAATGGAAATTTCCACAGCCAGCCTGTCTCCAAAGACCAGAAGAGCAGTAGAGGTTATCAGATTACAGCTAATCTGATAGGAAGCCCAATAACAGAAACAATGTTTCATCTGTGGTAACATTACTCATTTAAAGAAAGACTGTTTGCTGCAAAAAAGACAAGTTCATGGACAAATTGCAATAGCAAAAGTCAGCTATCTTAATGGGAAAGATCAATGGCTTATTGACAGTGGGGCTAGCCAAACAATTATTAATAATGCTAAATTGTTTTACAGGATGGATGCAGCTGCAGGAGACCCAGTAGCCTTGACAAATGGCAAGAAGTCATTGGCAGTGTGCAAATTCCATATTTGGAAACAAGGCTTAATAATGTTTTATGTGTGCCAGAAATGAAGCATAATTTGCCTCCAACTAGTGTCTCTAGTTTAGACAAGCAGGAATATTTGTAAATGGGCAGTGTCTTATAAAGAAAAATGGGATTGTCTCTGCAAAAGGCATAAAGCATGATAATCTTTATATGTTACAGGGACAAAAAGTTCAATATGCACAAACATTTGGCAATGTTTCAAAACATGATTCATGTGTTCATCTTTTGCACAGAAAGCTTGGTCATGTCAGCTTTAAAGTTGTTCAAAAGATAGACTAGTATGCAGAAGGATTGCATGTAAAGGGATGCAAGGCATATTTGGATTGTGCAGTATGCAAAATATCAAAGTCCAAAGCATTCCCAGTAAGCAAGAGAATCACAAGGCAGACAACAAGAACTCTAGAGCTGGTACATGCTGATTTGTTTGGGCCAATGTAAATCAGTTTGGGAGGAGCTAAGTATGTGCTGGTCATTGTAGATGACTATAGAAGGTTTGGGTTCTGCTATTTACTAAAGAGTAAAATAGAGGTGCTACAGGAATTTAAGCAATGAGTAAGTTTTGTAGAAAGAAGGTATAAACAACACGTATGTCAGCTGCAAACTGACAGAGGTTCAGGATTCATGTCAACAAGTTTTCAACAGTGGTTGGCACAGTTAGGAATAAAACACAGACGCACAAATCCATACAAAGCAGCTGAGAATGGTGTTGCTGAGAGATGGAATGGAGTCTTGCAAACCATAAAGGACTCACTGCTAGAGGATTCTGGTCTAAGCAGGTCATATTGGGGTGAAGCCATAGTGACTGCTAATTATTTAGTTAATAAGTTGCGGGGTTCTTCCATTAATGATACTCTATATGCAGTGCTATATGGGAGAAAACCATCTCTAGAACATTTAAAGGTGTTTGGAAGCAATGTGTAGGTGCATATTCCAAAAGCAATTAGAAGAAAGGGGCAACCAAAGGCTAGAAAGCTCAGGTTTGTGGGCTATGAGCCAGGCTCAAAGAGTTATCACTTTAGCAATGGGAGCAAAAGAATAGTGATTTCCAGTTCTGCAAGCTTTGCAGAACAAAATTGGAACAAAATTGATGCAAATTTGTGGAATGGTTCACTTAGTGATGGTAACTCACTTAGTGACGGTGTCAGTGTTCAGGGAGGAGAAGCTGAACAAGATACGAAGCAAGGGAGGGTTGACACATAAGAGCAATCAGTGCCACACAGGTCAGAGCGATGGAACAAGGGGGTTTCACCTGCTAGTGAAGTTAAAGTGTGTAATGTATGGTATGAGCCAAGGAACTACAAAGAATATTGGCATTACCTAAAATTGAACAAGTAAAGTGGAAAGAAGCCATGGACAAGGAAATGACATCCATGGGAGAACATGAATTGTTCGCATCTATGACTTTGCCACAGGATAGCAAAGCTGTAGGATGCAAGTGGGTATACAAGAAAAAGGTACTACCCAATAATGAAGTACAATATAAAGCAAGGTTAGTGGCACAGGGGTTTTCATAGATGAAAATTGTGCACTATGATGAGGTATTCGTGCCAACTATAAAGAGTGAGAACCAGCATTGGCAGCATTTTGACATAACCACTGCATTTCTCAATGCAGAATTAGAGGAAGAAATTTACATGGTTCAAGCACCAGAGTATGAAAGTAAAAAGCCTAACACAGTATATAAATTGAACAAGGCCATTTATGGGCTGAAGCAGTCCGGCAGGAATTGGAATATCTGTTTAGATACTGCATTGAAGGGTCCTGGGTCCTGGGTTCAAGTTGCAAGGCTGATGGTTGTATATACACTAGAAAGTTAAAAGGTGGGGACTATTAGCATTTGTGGATGATCTTTGCTTCATTGCAAAGGATGAATCACAGGTAAACGAATTTGCAAATAAGTTCAAGAAGAAATTTGAATTAAAGAATTTAGGAGAAATAAAAAATTATCTCGAAGTAGAGATACATAAAACTGAGAAAGGTGGTTATATTCTCAGTCAACAAAGGAAAATTGAACAGTTGTTGGAGAGATGTAACATGAATGATTGTAATACTGCTCCAACGCCTATGAATACAGATTTTCATAACAGTTTGGATGAGGATGAAAGTGAAGCTTGTGATCAAGAGATATATCAGTCAGCAATAGGGAGCCTATTGTGTCTGTCACAGTGGTACAGACCAGACATAGCTTGTGCAATAAGCATTTTGAATTGCTTTACTGCTGCACCAATGCAAATTCATTGGATGGGTGTAAAAAGGATTCTCAGGTATTTGAAGGGAACTGTGAATTTCGGTCTTCAAATACAGGTCTCTGAAGAATTAAAATTGAAATGCTCTGTTGATAGTTATTATGCAAATGATGTAAAAACCAGAAAGTCCAATTCTGGGATTGTGAGATTGTTTGGAGGGGCTTTAATTGGTTGGAAGTCCAAAAAACAAACAACTGTAGCCATTTCTACTGCAGAGGCAGAATTTATTGCTTTGTCTGAACTCTGTTCAGAGATAACTTGGTATGTACAACTGTTACAGGATTTAAATATAAAGATAACTGAGCCTATCTTAGTCTATAAAGACAACACTGCTTGTATTAAAATGGCTACAGGTGACAGAGTAAAGAGTAGAAGCAAGCATGTGGATATTAAGTATTGTAATGTAAGAGAAGCCATCAAGTGTAAATTGATTAGCTTCTTCATTGTTTTTCAGAAGACAATTTGGCCGACATAATGACCAAGTCATTGGGTGGAATGCACCATGGGAAGAATATAAAGTTAATTGGATTTTTGTCTCTTCCAGTTATGAAGGGAGGAGTGTCAGAGTATTCATTTACTGGCAGAGACATAGTTAACAGAGTCAATAAGTAGGCATGGTAACAGATCAACCAATGGGAGCTGACCTGGAAAGTGAAACTAGAAGTTCTCTCTTTCTTTTGCTTGTGTCTGCTGAAGTTACGTGCAACATGTTTCTGTTTGAGTTTGCTTCATGTTAGAGAAATCTACAACTGGTTTGTAAAATTTACTTATTATGTTTATAAAGGCGTTAAATGAAGCATCGGCCATCTGTGTTTATTTTAGATTTGGCGTGCAAGGATTAAAGAGGCGGAGGCTCGGCTAAAGGCTAACAGACTTTATTTCCACAGTGTAACTTAGCCAGGTTGGCCGCAGCTTGACTCGGCTGCCGGCTGACTGGAGAACAGCTGAGCCTGCTTGACAGCTCCCTTTTATAGCGAACTGTCAAGCGGGTCAGCCAATCAGCGATGGCTCTGGTTCCCGCTTTAACAGCGGACCAGAGTGAAGACTGCTGCTGGATACAACATTCCTTCCCCCCGGTATTGCGCATACGTAGCGCTCCAGGTAGGCGTGCCAATGCCTCATGCTTTCGGCCCTTCTCAGTCTGGCCAGCGCCATTGAAGGGGAAGGATTGGTCGGAGAGCTGGCGTCTTCTGCCAGGGTTGGAGTCGGCTCCTTTCCCTGGTCAACTTCTGCGGAAGGCTGGGTGTCTTCGCTAGATGGCAGGGAGGCCTCAGTCGATGGCGGAGCATCTAATTCGGGTAAGTCTCTTGCAAGCGACCACTGTTCAGGAGACGGGCCATAGTATTCGCTCTCTGCTGCCTTGGCATCTTCTTGGGGTGGACCAACAGACGTACTCCATCGGCTCCTTAGCTGGTCCACATGTCGGCGCCATAGTCTTCCATCGGCCATTTGTACCCTGTAGGACTTGGGGCCTGTTATTTTTCTACCCAGCCTGGCAACCATAGGGGGTTCACCGCATAGTTGCAGGCGTAGACTGGGTCCCCTAGTTTGAATACTCTTGTTTTGCTATGGGAATCTAGGGGTGTGCTAGAAGCATAGGCTGGGTGGAGTCTGTCCAGGGTCGTTCTCAACCTCCTGCCCATTAGTAGTTCCACTGGGGATAAGTTAGTCTGGGCATTTGGGGTGGTGTGGTGTGTTAGGTGGTACAGGGCAATTTTAGAAAGCCAATCCCCCCAGTCATCCTCCCCAGGGCTTCTTTGGCTGATCTCACAGCCCTTTCAGCCCTCCCATTAGCTGTGGGGTTGAAGGGGGAGATTAAGGCATGCCTGGTACCCCTTTGGGCCAGGAATAGTTTGAAGGGAGAGGAGGTAAATTGTGGGCTACTGTCTGACACCAAGGTGTCAGGATAACCATGGGTCCCAAAGAGAGCATCAAGGACTCTAGTAACTCTCTCAGTGGTGGTGGACTTAAGGAGGACTACCTCAACCCATTTTGAGTAGGAGTCCACCACCACTAAAAAGGATCTTCCTTGCACTGGGCCCGCTATGTCAATGTGGACCCTGGACCAAGGAGTCTTTGTGTCCTCCCATTCACTGGTGGTGGCAGCTGGGGGTGCAGGTCATGATGACTGGCATGCCTGACAGCCCAGCACCTTCCTGGTGACTGCTTCATCGAGACCTGGCCACCAGACATAGCTTCGTGCTAGGGCCTTCATCCTAGTGATGCCGGGTGCCCTTCATGTAATACAGATATAATACAGGGTCTCAGGTCTCGAGGAACGGCCACCCTGTTTCCCCATAACAAACAGCCTTTTAGTACACTTAATTCGAGATGGCGTGCTTTAAAAGGGTGGAGATCCACTGGAACAGGGTCTCTGGGCCACCGCCTCTTGACTCAATCCAAAACTTTATTCAATTGAGAGTCTTTGGAGGTTGAATGGGCAATGTCATTGGCATTCAAGGGTAATTGCAGATCTTCAATTAGAAAAGCGGTAGTTGAAGGTGCAGGGTCATCAACCAAAATGGATAAGGGGCATCTGCTTAAAGCATCGGCATGGGCTACTTGCCTCCCGGGTCTGTAAAGCAATTTGTAATTATAAGCAGACAGAAAAATAACCCATCTAGTCATTCTGGAAGACATAATTTGCAGGCTGGGTTTGTCACCAGCTAGTATACTAAGGAGAGGTTGGTGATCAGTAACCAGTTCAAAATGGTGGCCATATAAATATTCGTGGAACTTTTTAACAGCAGCTATGGCAGCAAGAGTCTCTTTGTCAATCTGAGCATAATTTCGTTCTGCTTTTGAAAGTTTTCTTGAAAAATAAGCAATAGGGGCTTCTTGGCCATTGGGCAGTCTGTGGCCTAAGACTGCCCCTATACCGAAAGGAGAGGCATCACAAACAAGCACTAAAGGAAGGTGTTAAATTGCATCAAAACACAGGGGTTTAACAGCTGTGAAAGAGGCTTGTTCAATTGGTCCCCATGTCCAAGTAGCGGTAGAGTCCAAAAGCCTATGTAATGGTTCAGCTACAGTGGCTTTGTGCGGCAAGAATGAACTGTAAAAATTTAGTAAGCCCAAAAAGGCCTGCAGCTCTGTCTTATTTGTAGGAGCTGGAGCATCATGGATGGCCCTCACCTTGGATTCAATGGGATGAATCCCTGAAGAATCAATATGGTAACCCAAAAAATCAATTTTGGAAGTGGCAAAAATGCATTTCTTCTTGTTAAGTTTGAGTCCAGTATCTTTAAAACATGGCAGAACTCTTTGTAAACGCTGTAAATGTTCCTGAGCACTATCTGAGGCGATGAGAATGTCATCAAAATAGGGAATGACTCCTGGTAAGTTGTAAAGCAACCTCTCCATTATTGATTGGAAAATGCCAGGGCCCACACAAACACCAAATTGGAGATGTTTACATTTAAAAGCGCCCCTGTGAATTATGATGGTTTGTGCCTCTGCAGTCTGTTCATCTACAGGGAACTGTTGGTACGCCTGTGTCATGTCAAGTTTTGTAAAAATGGAGCTTTTGCCCAGGCGTGCCAGAGATGTTGTATAATGGGTATAGGGTACGCGTTGGGTTGTAGACCTTTGTTTATGGTTGATTTATAGTCCGAACAAAGGCGAATTGAACCATCTTGTTTCAGAGGTATTACTATGGGTGTTTCCCATTTGGAAAAGTCAATGGGTTCTAGAACCCCTTGGGCTAACAGTTTGTCCAGCTGGGCATCCACTTATGCATGTAGGGCTAAGGGAATTCTCTGTGGCTTGAGCCTTATTGGAGTCACCTGAGGATCTAAATTTAGGGAAATGGGTGTGCCATTATAGTAGCCGAGATTGTCGTTGAAAACTTCTGAAAAGTTAGTAAGTAGTTGCTCTAAATTGCAAGTGTTGATAGCATTTATGCCAGTTACTTGCAACCCTAGGGAATTGAACCAGCAATTCCCTAGCAAGTCCTAGCAAGCTTGGCCATTCACCAATAGCCCATTCACTATAACCAGAGGTAAAAGTCCATTAAAATGATGGAATTGAATGTGGAACTTGCCTGTCCCAATGACTGGAATAGTCTGTCCCTGGTAGTCCCTCAAGGCTAACTTGAAGAGTGTCAGCTGCTGCTTGGTGATGTCTGGAACCAGCTGCTTCAAGGTGTCCCAGGACAGGATGGAGAGGGAGGAGCCAGTGTCCACCTCCATGTGGCATGGCTTTCCTTCTAAAAGGAGATCGACATTAATCTTATTAATATTAAAGCATTGTGGTAGTGACTCAGCTCTGGGATATGCAATCCTCTTTGGTTCTGAAAGTTTTTGCCTGTGTTTGGTTCGATGGTACCTGATTCAGATTCCTGGCAGCTTGGCAAATTCTTGCCAAGTGCCTCTTCCTCTGGCATTTTAAACAGACCACGTTCCTGAAGCGGCATGTGGCTCTTGGATAGTTTCCCCCACAGCTGAGGCAGATGGTTTGTGACATGCTTGGTCTTTTCTCAACTGGGTTGCTTTTTCTTTGGGGAAACTGAGACATTCTTAGATGGTTCACTTCTTCTACTTCTTCGCCATACTGAGCTTTGAACGTGTCCTCATAAAGGATTGCTGTGCTCGCCTTAACACTTGGGAAGCTGCCTGAGTTTTGGAGCTCAGCCGTAGATAATTTGACAGCTCTGTGGCTTGGGCTTCCTCGATCGTTTGCTTCAGGTTAAGGTCTGCTTTCACTAAGAGATGCCTCTGTAGTCAGAGGTCTCTTACCCCACAGACCAGTTGGTCCAGTAGCATGTCATCGAGGTGGTCTCTGAATCCGCAGTGAAGGGTGGCTGATCTGAGTGCCGCCATGTATTCATTGACGGATTCTCCCTCCGCTTGGGCTCTCCTTCGGAATGTATGATGGCGGGTGATGCGGGATGGTCTGGGAGCATAGTGATTGCTAAGGACCTCCTGCAGCTCTTCCCAGGTTATCTCTTTCACCGTCTGTGGATCCAGTAGAGCCATAGTGGTGTTGAAGACCATGGCTCCGCAGAAGCTTAGGAAATAAGCTTTTGTTCTGCTCACGGGGATATCTGTCAGGTTGGTAGCATCCATCACGCACCCAAACTGATTGATGTAGGATGTCCACCTTTCTGCAGCTGGGTGGTATGGAGGGAAGTTTGGAGGTGCCACCGCCATCTGGGTTAGCTTTGTAGCAGTCTTGTTAGCACTTCAGCTCTGTGACTTTTCATCTTTTTTTGTTGCCTCAGAATGCCTCACTTCGCTAATATCCCACCTTTGTCGGCAGTTTTAGATTTGGCGTGCAAGGATTAAAGAGGTGGAGGCTCGGCTAAAGGCAAACAGACTTTATTGCCACAGTGTAACTTAGCCAGGTTGGCCACTGCTTGACTCAGCTGCCGGCTGACTGGAGAACAGCTGAGCCTGCTTGACAGCTCCCTTTTATAGCGAGCTGTCAAGCGGGTCAGTCAATCAGCGATGGCTCTGGTTCCCGCTTTAACAGCGGACCAGAGTGAAGACTGCTGCTGGATACAGTTTATTTTTCTGGAGCTGAATTAATGCTGCAAAACTCTGAACAATGTTAATATATTCTTTTTGATACGTTTGGTTCTCAGAGGTTCATTCTTATTGATTGAATGGGAAAAAGTTCTGTAGCCTGACATAAAGCAGCGTCTGCAATAGAGGTCAACCCGGAGAGGAATTTTTTTTTTAAAAAAAAACCTTTCACTGTACCGAGGGGACCCTGCAAGAGGAGAAAAAATGTCTGAATGCAGCAAGGTACAAGGGGGAGCTGAGTGGTGGGGAGAAACGTCAACAATTACCCAGTCAGATACTGACTCGAAGCATCCCATCAAAGACAGAGAGGCTGCCTGCGAAACCTCCACCAAGCCCTGGTGGTCAATAGGTGTAGGAAAGAGAGACACCTGGGATGGAAGAACCAGGGGAGTAACCCTCACCCGAGGAAATCGTAAACCCGGTTGGAAACAGTTTATTTTTCTGGAGCTGAATTAACGCTGCAAAACTCTGAACAATGTTAATATACTGTATTAATATATTATGTGTGAACAGTGTTAATTCCAAGCATCGTTCATATTAATCCAATTTACCACAATATTAGTATTCTTTATCACAATCAAATATAATCCTCTTTATATTATTTAAACCTTACATAAAAAGAAGACATCTAACATCTATAAACCCTTAATCTTTCTATCTATTATTTAATAATCCAGTTTACCACAATATTGGTATTCTTTATCTCAACCAAATTTAATAATCCTTTTTATATTATTTGAGCCTACTTTAAGAAAAAGATGCCTAAGATCTATAAACCTTTAATCTTTCAACTATTTTTTTAGTTCCATGAGAAAGAAAACAACATTTCCCCTATCTAATTCATTTCTGCTTCTCCAACTAATATTTAAGTAGCAATTTTTTCTATCTAGTGGTGGGATTCAATTTTTTTTTACTACTGGTTATGTGGGCATGGCTTGTTGGGTGTGGTAGAGGAAGGATACTGTAAAATCTCCAGTCAGAGGTGGTATTTGCCAGTTCTCCAAACTACCCAAAGTTGCCACTACCAGTTCTCCAGAACTGGTCAGAACCTGCTGAATACCACCTCTGTTTCTATCCCTCATCTCTTGTCCTCAATAGTGCTTCAAATCTTATCTGTTTTTTTTACTCGTTTCCCATACTCCTCATCTTTATCTTCATCTATATCTTTCTCTGGTTACATTCTTGTATTGATGTTTCTCCCACATATCTGCCCATATCCCAGTCTCCTTATCCACAGTATCTTCCTGTTTGCTCATTTGTTAATTTGTCTGTTTTATTTTCTTCAATCTTTCTCCCTTTATTAACTGATTTGTCAGTACATCCCTATTTACCAATTTGATCCAATTTACCACAACATTAGCATTCTTTATCACAATCAAAAGTAATTCTCTTTATATTATTTAAACCTTACATAAAAAGGAGATATCTAATAAACCCTTAATCTTTCTATCTAATCCTTTTTACATTATTTGAGCCTATATTAGGAAAAAGATGCCTAAGAACTATAAACCTTTAATCTTTCTATCTTTTTTTTAGTTCTATAAAAGAAAGAAAACAAAATCTAATTTATTTCTGCTTCTCCAACTTACAATCTAGCTTCCTTAATATTTGGATAACAATTCTTTCTATCCCTCGTCTCTTGCCCTCAATCATGCTTTCAGTTCTTATCCGTTTTTATACTCGTTTCCCACATTCCTCATCTTTATCTTCATCTAATCTAAACATTTATCCAGTTACATTCTTGTGTTGACATTTCTCCCACATATCTGCCCATATCCCAATCTCCTAAATCCATAATATCTTCCTGTTTGCACATTTGTTGATTTGTTTTATTTTTTTCAATTTCTCTTCTTTTATCAGCTGATTTGTCAGTCCCATTTTTTGACCCAGTCTTTGATTTGACCAATTCCTCTGTTTTTTCCACTCCTTTTGCTTGCCATTTATCTGGTCTTCCTCTTCATTGAGCTTTCACGTTATTTGTTCAATTTCTGATACCATATTTGTTCCATGATCATATTCAATTTGCTGGGTTTTTTTTCATCTTGTCTTTCTATTACTTCCACCATTTCAAGGGCAGTTTGATCTTTTTTTATTGTTCTTTGTAAGATATTTTCCATTTTCTCATCCATGCCATCTATTAAGACTTAAATACTTTTGAAGATCAAGGTCACCTCTTGAGAAAGTCCACTCATTTCCACAACTGTTACTTCAACTCCAGTCATAGTGATAATACAATAAAGAATCTCTGTCCAGATCCAAAGAAGTTCAGAGTAATGGGGTATGGTTTTTTCTTCCAATCGTCAGCAGATGGCACTCTCCTCTCAAATTTCCTTGCTGCCTTTTTTTCCCCAGCAGCTATAATTACAATCAAAATCCATTTATTTTGAAACGAAGTCAATTATTTAGTTAAGCTAGGTCCAGCATTTAGATGATCCAATAACCAATTCCAGCATTTAAAGCTAATCCAAAATCCAAGATTCAATTCTTTCAAAGAAAGACCTCTTGTTTCTTCTTTATTCCAATTTTTTCCAGGGCTGAATCAATAGTTCCAAGTGACCATTTGCCATGACAGCTACTCTTTTGAACATCCTTCCCCCCCAAAAAAATCATTACTTTGGGGATATCTTTTAGGTAAAAATCAAGCTTAGTCTCACCCAGTCACACACTATTCCTCTATTCGCTCCTGCTCTATCTACATTGCTTCAGCTGCCCCAGGTGGGTGATGGCCATGATGGCCGTTGCTGATCTTTGCCTTCGGGTTTAGAGAGTTTTCTCTGGGTCATGTAGGAGAGCTCCTGCTCTCAGCAACCACCAGAGCATCCAACTTTCCTTCGCCTCCCCTTCAGGGAGGCTTCAGCCCTGTTCAGAGCCCTCTGAAGGGAGTTGTCAGATCTGTGTATCTGTCATTTCTTCAGAGGAAGAAGAAAAAGGGGGGGAACTGATAAAGAAATCCTTTCCTGATGTAACTGAATATATTTAACCTTATATCGAATTTGCACACCCACACATGATACAATGGAGGGAGGGAAGCCAGATGGCCAGAACCTAATACCTCTGAAAGGCACAGCCAGGAGATGAGAAGATCATAAAACTCCACAGTGAAGTGCTTTGGGCAATCTCCAAAAAACAGTCCATTCTGAAAAGGGGGTGGGGTGGAAATTAGGTACGTCTTGGGAAATGTACGTGAGAAAGAACCTTCCTACAGGGGAAGGATCCCCTCCCAGAGGGGCTGGGAGGGGAATTAACATATTGGCTTTTGTTTCCCTAAATAAACATTGAAATAAGGGGAGGGGTTCTAAACTCCCTTATCTATCACTGTATGCCTGAGGGACCTCAGACACTGCTTTGAACTCCTACATGAATTGTCTCATCTCAATAAAGGATTCCTTTTGATACATTTGGTTCTCAGAAGTTCATTCTTATTGAGTGAATGGGAAAAAGTTCTGTAGCCTGACAGGAGTATTCGGCACGGGATCGCAAAGCTGCAATTCCTGCCACCGCTGCCGCTGCAACTGGAACAGGAAGTCTTAAAAAATGCTTCCTATCTTCATGGATAGTCATGTTCAATTATTTTGGGGATAATTTTGCATCAACTAGTCTATATATTTATTGAATTTAACTTTACTACAAAACAGGCAATTGCAGATATAAAGCTTTAACAATACCGAGGCCTTCAAAAACATTCAGATTAAATATTTTTTTCTCTAGCACTTTTTATGATTTCCTTCCACCCACCTCTTTTATTACAATGTTTGTTACTTAACAGGTCACCAGAAACAAGATTTAGGAGTATTTTCTCCCTTGAGAAATGTAATTAATTATTCTTGCTTCCCCCAAAGGATTTCACTTTCAGATCATTTATTTTCTAATGTCACTGATGAGCTGACTCGGAAAATGAAGCACTTGAGTTTAATTACCAGTTAAAATTGCAGCTTTTCGAGCAGGCACTTCATCTTCTACACTTTTTATAATTGTACCTTCTTATGATATAATATGGAGTTGTATATCCTATATTTCACAATATAATAATATATTACTAACACTTTGCCGATGAAAAACATATATGATTATGTAATTAATTAAGGGTAGACATAAGCATTCTGCTTAGAGTGAGTTTAGGGCTTCCACATTCACTTTCAATGGTTTTCAATAACACATTGTATTAGAGAATGGTAAAGTCTGGAAGACACTACAGACTGAACAGCAGCAAGTCAATTTATTATTTTCCATGGAGCATTAAGCTTTTGAATGGCTATTTTTAAGACCTGACAGTCAAACCTAAATTGTAAAATAAATGAAATATTATTTATGAATCTATGCTGTGAAATAAAGGGTGTCATTTAATGTCAAAGATTTTTATTATTAAGACTTTAGTTAGTTGCTTGTTTTTCTGTACAATAAGCATATTTAAAACTGAATTTAAATATTGAAAAAGAACAAGAACTAATTAGGGGAATACATTGGAAAATGAAAATGATAGGTTTAGAATATATGCTAATTTTGTTTTTTTCTTTTAACTATAAATGTGCTTCTTTAGTCTGTATCTGTGCTGAAAAACAAAAATAGTTTTATAGTAGTTATAGAAGATAAAAAAATTAATGGATTAATGCAAATACAAATTATTATTTAGGAGAATATAGATCAAAATCAGACAGACTATAGTTAGCTATGTCATCAACTTTGTTTTCTTCTTTTGACAAGGATTTGCCAACAGTGAATACATAAATGGTTAGAGTTTTCTTTTGCTAAAATTGAAAGTAAAAATTATATTTATGTTAAAGTGAAGAAACAGAGTTGGATAAATCCTGTTGATTCATACTTGTTCAATACAAAGCATTATGTATGTTCTACAGCACATAGCAATAGCTCTTAGACTTATATACCACTTCACAATGCTTTATAGTCCTCTCTAGGCAGTTTACAAGATCAGCATATTGCCCCCAACAATTTGGATCCTCATTTTACTGATCTTAGAAGGATGGAAGTCTGAGTCAACCTTGAGCCTGGTGCAGTGGTGATATTCTACAATTCAGCCCAGTTCTTGCATACCAGTAGCACCAAAGATCGGTGGAGACTGAACCAATTCTCTCTGAGGAGCTGCTGGAGCTGCTATTGGGCCCACCCATCTGCCTGGGCTCCCATACTGACATTTATTCCCTGCTTTTGAAGCACAGCTGCTTTGCACGGCAAAGCAGATTGCCACGCATCAGCTGCTGAACCTACAGGGAGAGTGCAGGATTGCAGGAGGTAAGTCGGAAAGCCTTTGTGCCTGTGCAAAGTGCATGTTTGGTGTGTGCGTGCAAAGTGTGTGTGGCTTTGCGCGCCCACCAAGCCATGCCCCCTGAACCAGTGGTACTTTTTTGAAACACGCCACTGGCCTGGTGTGATTCAAATGACTTGACTTAGGGGTAACTAAACAATTTGGAATGAAAAACCAAAATGATTGTAAAATATTCCAGAACTATTAAATAGGAATACACCTAGAGTGATCCACAGTAGGGCAAAGAACAAGACTTCATGTATGTATTGATGAAGTCTGTAACTACCCAAGAAAAAAGATACTATGTCATAATGAACATAGATCCATGATGTTAGATAAGTATGTGACAAATATAAAAAAGATTATTATATGTTATAATTATAAAAGATTATATGTTAGGGATTATAGTACAATAAAATTGCCAACAAAATCTATGAAAATGCCACATTTTAATTCTGTATAACATTGATTGCTGTTGTTCAAAAATATAGATTCTGTTTAAATAAATTCATGGAACACAGGTGTATTGAAAACTCAGTTTTGGGTTGGGCAATATGTCTCCAGCTATTAGTTGCAGGTGAATAAAACATACAAGATAACATACCATGTCTCAAACTCCTCCTTGCAAGCACGAGAGACACCTGGTTAGCTATTGTAAGGAGCAAAATGCTATACTAAAATTGGCCTTGCCAGATACAGAAGAATTCTTACATTCCTATGAACTAGTGAGAAACTAGTGAGAAATCTACATGATTAGAGGCTTCACTTCAGTATTCCATTATCTAAAGACAGTTTCAAAGGAAATGGCAAAATGTCAATCAAAGGAAAGAACTGGAAAGTTTAAACTCCAGAAGATATATTATAAACCCAGGAAAGAAAAAAGTTCCTGGAAGCTGAGGAAGAGAGGGTTAAACAGCTTTGTGGTAAAGAGTTATGTTCCTATTGGCAAGTGAAGATAAAACAGTATAGAAAGGATTCAGGTTGGAGTTGGTTTTATGGTTCTTTATTTTTTCTGTTTAGAATAATTAGGGTCTGTTTCCATTTTGCCATGCTCTCTAAAATCTAGGAGAGTTAGTACCTCAAATTCATAACGATCCTTCATTTTTAGGGGGGGAAAGAATTGTGATATTTTCACAGTACTTTCCCAATTTCACTATGCTGATGAAATAGCATTTTACCTGTTTACTTCCTACTACTACTGTTGAAAAACTTGGGTTGTTGCTTCTTTTGCTAGCATTTTTTTATTATTAATTTTAATAATTTTATTGAACAAACACAAAAGGAAAAGAACATTAAAAACAATGGACATTGTGCAATCATCCTAGCCCACATAGTTGTCTTACATCGCTTAGTTGTATAAAAATAGTACATATTTACATTCTATATACATAGTATATAATATATACATATAATCATTTCTTATTTTCTTTTTTTTAAAACAAGTTTTATTCAATTTTTCCAAAACAACATTTTTAAAAAAAGCTCTTTTCAGTGTACAACATAATTCCGAGTCACCACTTTTACATGCGAATATGACAGTAATTATATATTCATTTTTACATTCAACATTCTGTCTTGTCCATTTTTAACTTAATTCTATTATTACTTCTCCATTTCAACTTTTACATAAGAAAAGAAACAAACACATTAATTCTGTTAAGTGATATTACTTTCATTCTAAGCATCTTCTCAATTCATTTCAATTTATTTCAAATATATTTCTTAAACATTAACATTTCTTTTAAGCATGGCCTTTTCCAAAGTACTCTTTTCTCATTTTACCTCTCAACTTTTACATAAGAGGAACAAGCAAATTAATCCTATTCATTAATATTACTTTCATTCTAAAAATCTTCTCAATTCATTTCAATTTATTTCAAATATATTTCTTAAGCATTAACGTTTCTTTTAAGCGTAGCCTTTTCCAAAGTACTCTTTTCTCATATAAATCACTAATAGTTCCCATATCTTCATACTTATTCCCTTTTAATTTTTTTTTATCTTGTCAAATTTGCAATTCCATCACATATTCTTTTCTTAAAGTCTAAATTAATACAAGTTTTTCACATAAAACAAAACATAAATTTCCCCTCCCCTTTTACTTGTTTGGAGGTGTCACCTCAGTGGTTTAAGTATGCCTTAATTCCCGCATCTGTAATTCCCAATTAAACATCTATTTTACTTAGTTATAGTAATAGTCAATCCCTAGAAAAATAAACTACTTTTCATTGTACTTTTCAGTCAGATTCCCCAATGTATTTTCTCTTTTTACTTCCATAAAATTTTATTTATAATACCAAAAAAATAAAAGAGAAAGAAACAATTAATCCATTTTGCTTGGTCACTGATGTTAATCTCATTTTTTAAAATTTTTAAAAACTTTATTGAATACAAAAAATTAAAATATATGAATATACAAACTCAAAAGATAAAGATTCATACAAACGTCACAAATTATTTCTGTACTAAAGCTAGTTAAATTTTTTTATATTTGACAGTGAGTTAAATATTTCCTAAATTATATTATGTGGCAATTATTTCTTGTTACCTATAGGATCTCTGTTATTTATATTCTATCAAACATAATATTCTGTTATTAATATTTGTTCTTGGATTATAGCTATTTATTTTTATCGATGAATTCCTTCTATTGATTGTTTAAAAAATGAGGGAGTCTAAGTCTAACATTAACAATCCCTGCTTGTTATTGTATGTGTCATAATCTGTATTGTAAATTTGTTTTCCCCCCTTGGTTCCCTTTTTCGTTTTTTTTTTTTTTACATTCTAGTCATTCAAACCACTTATTCCAGATCAAGTAAAATTCTGCCTCCTCTTTTCCTTTTAATTTTAATGTAAGTTTTTCCATTTCTGCACATTCACAATTTTTTGGATAATAAATTGTATTGGTGGTATATTAGGTGATTTCCAGAACTGAGCCAGTGAAATACATGCCGGTGTTAGAATATGGATGATCAAATATTTTACTTTAGAGGGATAACCTTCCTTAATGATGCCCAGAAGATACAATTTAGGTTTTCATTCCAATCCACCCCGGATGATTTCTTCTAACCAAGTTTTGATTCTAATCCAAAACTTTTTGACTGCTGGGCATGTCCACCAGAGATGGAAGTAAGTACTATGATTCTCTGCATTTCCAACAGGTTGGATTAGATGTTGGATATATTTTTGCTAATCTGAAAGGTGCTAGATGCCATCTATATATCATTTTATATAGGTTTTCTTTATAAGACACAGATTTAGTTATTGTAAGATTTCTCTGCCAGATTTTTTCCCATTTATTTATTTATTATTTCAGTTTATATACTGCCCCCCTCTCCCAAAAAGGGGACTCAGGGTGGTGAACAGCCACAATAAAACATACAAATTACAAAAGTTAAAAAAAGAGTTTAAAATTGATTAAATAAATGGCTGAAGCCAATAAAACCCCATAAAATTTAAAATTGAATTAAAAATTTAAAACCCTGCTCATAACATTAGTCCAGACTGGCCTGTTGGAAAAGGTGGGTTTTGAGTGCGCGTCGAAAGGCTCACAGGTCAGCAATGGCCCGCATCTCCACCGGTAGTTCATTCCAAAGGGAGATTGCTCCCACAGAGAAGGCCCGCACCCTCGGGGCCGCCAACCGACATTGTCCAGCTGGCGGCACCCCGAGGAGGCCCACCCTGTGGGAGTGCACTGGCCGGCAGGAGGCCGATGGTGGCAGTAGGCGGTCCCG
Organism: Bungarus multicinctus; assembly: GCA_023653725.1. Lineage (NCBI taxonomy): Eukaryota > Metazoa > Chordata > Lepidosauria > Squamata > Elapidae > Bungarus > Bungarus multicinctus. The sequence goes on from CM042851.1 coordinate 2,830,056, forward strand.
CAAGTACCCAGGTCCCAAGATGGTCACCAACACCTTGAATCGCACCTGGAAAGCCACCGGAAGCCAGTGCAGCTCGCACAGGAGCGGTGTAATATGGGCGCTCCGAGAAGCCCTCAAGATCACCCGCACGGCCTCACTCTGCACCAGTTGAAGCCTCCGGATGCTCTTCAAGGGGAGCCCCATGTAGAGAGCATTGCAATAATCTAGGCGGGAGGTAACAAGAGCAAAAGTGACTGTGCGCAATGCACCCCGATTCAGAAAGGGCCGCAACTGGTAGATCCGATGGACCTGATAAAAAGCCCCCCTGGTGACGGCTAATATATGATCATCTAATGACAGCTGCACATCCAGGAGGACTCCCAGATTACGCGCCCTCTCCGTGGGAGCCAAAATTTCACCCCCCACGGTCAGCGATGGAATGAGCTGACTGTATCTGGGCGCAGGGAACCGCAGCCACTTGGTTTTGGTTGGGTTGAGCTGAAGCCTGTTGACCCCCATCCAACTCCGCACGGCTTCCAGGCACCGGGTCATCACTTCAACAGCTTCGTCAGGGTGGCCTGGGGTGGAAATGTATAGCTGAGTATCATCAGCATACTGATGAAACTCCACCCCGAAGCCACGGTTGATCTCACCCAGTGGCTTTACATAAATGTTGAACAGCAGGGACGAGAGCACAGACCCCTGAGGCACCCCACAACACAAGGGCCTCGGGGTCAATCTCTGCCCCCTGCCAACACAAATTGCAAGCGGTCGGAGAGGAAGGAGAACCACTGTAACATGGTGCCTCCCACTCCCAACCCCTCAGTTGCCGCAATAGGATACTGTGGTCGACAGTATCAAAAGCCGCTGAAAGATCTAATAGGACCAGGACAGAGGAACAACCCCTGTCCCGCACCCTCCAGAGATCATCCACCAACATGACCAATGCCTGAAACCCGATTGGAGGGGATCTAAATATTCTAAGTCTATATTATGGCCAAAATTTCTTGCCCACACTATCATTGGTCCTTTCACAATTTCCTCAGCTAATTCATGTTCCAATAGATAGTTATATAATTTAGATATCATATTTTTGTCTGGGCCCAAATTTAATGCTCTTTGTTTCTATTCTGAATTCTTTTAAATCCTTCTCACATCTTATTGCTATTTGGAAATAGGACCAACAATCAATCATTATTTTTTGGTTTCCTAGCTCTTAGGTCAATTTGAGCTTTCCTTCTTTGTCTAAAATTTGGTGATATTTAAGTTTTTTACTGATGTCCATTGTATTAGGGTGGAACATTGCCTCCATTGTTGACAACAATAACGGAACTTTGATATAATGGTTTTTCCTAATATCTGACCAGATTTTTATCAAAGATTTGCATAAAGTATGTCTCTGAAAGTGTGAGTGACTTTTACTACTCGGGTTCCAGAAGAAGGCATGCCATCCTATTTGTAAATCGTATCCTTGTAATGTTAGAATTCTTTTATTTTCCAGTTTGATCCAATCCTTTATCCACATTAACATTGCTGCTTTATAATAGGTCTCCCAGGCAGGGGAACCAAAGCCGCCTCTGCTTTTATTGTCTTGTAAATAAATTTTCTTAATTCTTGACTTCTTACCTGCCCAAATGAATTTCATATTAATTTTATTCAATTCTTTGAAAAATAATTTATCCAGTATCCGAGTCCCTTTGGAAGAGGGGGGCAGTATATAAATTTAAATAAATAAATAAATAAATAAATAAATAAATAAATAAATAATATAGGGATCATTTTTAAACCTCCTCACAATTCATTTCAATATATATAATAAACATTAACCTTTCTTGTAACAATAAAAAAAGAACATGAATTCATCTTCTAAAATGATATCAGTGCCCCTCCCTTCTCTCAATAGACTATATTCTATAATTTGTAATTGCAAAGTACATTATTATTACCCCTCATATCAATGCAGAATCCCCTTTCTTAATTCATTAACCATTGTCCCAATGTATACTAGGTAAACAAAATTTTTCTTTTATTTTACAATTCCCATATTTCTTTCTTTCCTGTTCCTGTTCTTCATTACCTCTCTTCCCTTTTGTTTTTCCAAATATTTTCTCCCTCTGATTTATATCCCTCTCTCTATATATATATTTTCCTTCCTTTTACTTTTCTGCTTGTTTCTTTCTGTCATTTCCCATTTTAATTCCCCAGTATTCCTCATTTTAGTTACTTTTTTAAATCTCCCATCTTTAACCCCCCTTCTTTTTCCTCTTCTTTGTGGTGTTCTTTGTGTTCATTGTCTATTTAAGATGTCGTCTTCTTGAACTAACTCCTCCTTCTCTGAGGTTTCTTCTTCATATTCTTCAATCGCCATTTCCATAGCTTTTAACTCAGAGGCAAGTGATACACCTCTTGCATGTAGTAGTTCCTTCAAATTTTTAAGTTCCATTTTTAGATGCAACAGATATCATCATTACACACTCCTATATCTTATAGTCATTAAAATTCACCAATCAGCTTCTCTTATTCTTTTTTCTTCTTCAAACTTTCTGGATTAACAACTATTCCAGAACTAGGTTTATAGCAAAATCACCAATCAGTCCAACAATCCATATTTTTTCTTTTATTCTAATTCAATTTTCACTTTTTAGGGTACTTGTTATATTGTTTCAATATTTCCTTTTTATTGTATCAAATCCGATTCATAGAGAAATAGGAACATTTCCTTTTTCAGTTTAAAGTTTTGTCCACCAGATGGCACGCTCCGTTATACAATGTCCTCAACCCCCCCCCCCCCCGTTTTATTGTTTGGGGCTTTCCAAACCTCTGTATTCCAAACCAATCAGACCTTCAATTTAAATATTTCCCCCTTCTTTTTGAAAACTCCTAAGTCCAGCTTTAAATTGTGCCTGTTTGTTACCAATGTATTTTAATTCAATTTGTTTGGATATCTTATTCCGGCTTTTTCTGATACTGGTTTGAAGCCCTGCTCAGCTGTCAAAGATATTTTCACTTTTTTTCCTTTCCCTTTAAAAATCCGCCGCTTTCTTGTTCTTTCATAAAAATTCTTAAAATACCATACTGGAGTACCTTTTAATTAATTGTTGCACCAAGTTGTCCCTTTAATTAATTGTTCTTATGTTGTCCACCCCTTTCTTCTCTCCTGCACAAATCTTAGTCCAGCTAAGTTCTCCTCTTCAGGGTGGCCATTTTGGACCACCATTCAGTTGTTTTTTGGGGGGGGAATTGCCTAGCCCAGGGAGGGGGGATGCGGTTCCCATCGACCTGACTGGCATCTTCCCCTTACTCCGCCGCCCCTCTGAGGCAGCTTCAGCCCATAATCACAGTAATTGGGGCTCTCCAATGAGACAGCACGGACCGAAGCTGCAGACAGTCACAGTCCCCGGTCTGTCGATGAGGAGGGCTTAACCCGGATGTCAACTGGCCTTAAATGCAAGCTACTCAATGCAAGAAGCCTTGTAAATAAAATAGCTGAATTTCTCCTTTTACTAAATATGGCATAATATTTGTCTATGAAACATGGCTCAATGCATCTGTCCCTGACTCCATTACCTCAGTAAGAGACTATCATGTTTACAGATCCGACTGTGAAATCCATAGAGGAAGCGGTGTTGCTATCTTCTATAAAAAGTCTTTACATCTAAAAAACATCAAAGTTACCCAAGAGCTTGCTTTTCCTGAGACCATTATCTGTGAACTGACCTTAAATATCACATTTCAGTTCTTACTATGTTACAGAGCCCCTGATTATGACATCGAACATAAACAAGCTAAATACACTACTAACATGGGCAGCATCCTGCCTATACGCTTTTATTTTTCTTGGTGACTTCAATCTACCTCATATTAACTGGACCCTAAACGGATGTACAACTGAACCCATACATGCAAACTTCTACAATGCTGTAACAAATCTGGGACTGGAACAACTAGTAAGTAACAATACTAAGCTTAACAACTGCCTCAATCTCATCTTCTGCAATAGTTTGAATTCAATTTACGGAGTACAAATTAAAGAACCCTTTTCCAACAGTGACCACAACATGATTGACGCTTGTCTCAACATACGTACACAAAAATCATCACAATGACAAAATCCCCAATTATAACTTCAAAAAAGGCAACTATGATCTTATAATCAATGATCTCTCTTTCCTTGATTGGCAATTTCTATTCACTGGATGCAATACTGTAGAAGACCATTACAACATATTCTTACTAGAAATCAAAAGAGCCATCAAACTATATGTACCAATAACAACTCCCAAAACCAGGAAAAACAGATTACCCATAACAATAAGGAAGCTTCAATCCAAAAAGAGATCACTTTGGAGAAAAAACAAATCTGGTCATGTTGCCAACTTCAAAAGCCAATACAAAAATCTATGCCACCAGATAAAAACTGAATGCACTAATTATCACATTAAACAAGAGGAAAACCTTCTACGCACAAATTCCACCTGTGGTTTCTATAATTTTGTAAACAATAAACTAAAAGACTCAAGGTCCATCCCACCCCTGAAAGGACCTAATGACAAAGACTGCAACAACAACACCATCAAAGCAAACCTCTTTAACACATTCTTTGGCTCAGTATTTGTAAACAGCAATGGATCAAGCCCAGTACTTCCTAGTCGAACCACAGACAACTACAATGATATAATACATATCGATTTTACAGAAGACATTGTTGAAAAATCACTGTGCAATCTAAAACCATCTCTATCTATTGGACCGGACGGAATATGTGCCTACTTCTTAAAAAAGCTATCCACTGCCATAGCCGAACCTCTAAGCATAATGTTTGAAAAAACTTTCAGGACCAGCTCCTTGCCAAAACTATGGTCACAAGCCACGGTCATCCCCATCTTCAAAAAGGGAGACCCCAGCCTAGTTGAAAATTACAGACCAATCTCCTTATGCTGTGTCACCTGTAATGTCATGGAACCAATCCATTATCCTCCACTTAGAGACAAACAACCTACTCTCTAATAAACAATTTGGTTTCAGAAAAAAACTATCCTATAATCTGCAACTCTTACACTGCAAAAACATGTGGACTATACAACTCAATCAGGGCAAAACAATAGACGCAATCTACATAGACTTCTGTAAAGCCTTTGATTCAGTGGTACATGACAAACTACTACTAAAACTAAAATCTTATTGTATCTCTGGACATCTGCATAACTGGATAGAAGCATTCCTGTCAAACAGACAACAAATGGTCAAAATTGGGAGTGTCCTATCAAATTCTGTACCTGTCAACAGTGGTGTCCCCCAAGGCAGTGTTTTAGGACCAGCTTTCTTCATACTCTACATAAATGATCTCTGTGATCATATTAAGAGCAACTGCGTTCTCTTTGCTGATGATGTAAAGCTATTCAACACCACAGACAATACTGCTACCCTTCAAAAAGACCTTGACTATGTATCAGAATGGTCAAACAAATGGCAACTTCAAATCTCAACAAATAAATGCTCTGTCTTACATATTGGCAAAAAAAAAAAATCAGAAAATAAAATACAAGCTGAATAGTCAAGACCTTGTTGAGGATCCAAATTTTGTCAAGGACCTTGGAGTACTTATTTCAAATGATCTAAGTGCTAGAGCCCACTGTAACTACATAGCCAAAAACGCATTAAGAGTTGTTAATCTAATCCTATATAGCTTCTTCTCTGGTAATATTTTTATTTTTCTTATAAGTATCTATCGCATGTATTCAAAACTATATTTATTCTTATACCTGTATCTTGTAAATGATTGACAAATCAAATAAATACTAAAAAAAGTCAATCATTTCTTATTTTCTTGATCCTACCTCTTTTCTAACCAGAAATAAAACTTATCCCATACTTTGTAATAATCCAATTCATCCTTATTTTTTTAGTTCTTTTGTCAATTTGTCCATTTCTGTGCACATCCAAATTTTCCTAATTATTTCTATTTCACTTAGAGTTTCTTTACATTTCCTGTGTTTTGCATAGGCCAAGCTTGCAGCTGTGATTAAATGAATTATTAGATATATAATATCTTTGTTATATTTTCCCACATTAATTCCTAACAAGAAAAATTCAGGTCTGTATTCTATTTTAATCTTATACATCTCTTCTAACCATTTCTGAATTTTCTGCCAAAACTTTTGGGTTCTTTACCATAAATGATAATGCATTCCATTTTCCTTATTACACTTCCAACATACAAGGGAAAGATTTGGATACATTTTTGCCAATTTTGATGGCAGCATATGCCATCTATAAAAAATGTATATAAATTTTCTTTAAAAGGTGTGGCCAAAGTCATTTTTTTGTTTCGTTCTCATAAAATTTGCCAATGATCTAACTTTATATTATATCCAAAATTCTTCATCCATGCCACCATTGTTTCTTTTACTTTTTCTTCCTCTAATTTACATTCCAATAAAACTTTATAGATTTTTTTATCAATTTCTCATTAGTTCCCAATAGTACTTCATCTAATTTTGTTTTGCACCTGCTAATTCCCACTCTTTCATATCTTTCCCATGCCTTGATTGGAGTTGTAAGTAAGCCCACCATGCTATGTCTATTTCTTGATCTTTCAAGTCTTGCCTCGATCATAATTCTCCTCTATCATTTAAAATGTCCTTATAGGTAATAATTTTCCCTTGTCGGAGTAAGTGTGGGTACATCAAAGATTCCAATGTAGATAGCCATTTTGGTGTTTCTATGTAGATTTGTCGTAGATTAGTTTTATTCCATGCAGTTAACACTAGTTAGAGCTGGCTCCGATTGCTGAGTTTTCTTTGATTAATTCCGCTACTGTGCTTCCCTTCATTTTACTCACTTTGTAGTTGTCAAATTTGTCAGCTTGATTGAACCGTCGTTCTGCTATTTCACTGCTTGTATGACCAGCTGTCAACTTTCATGGACGGCCATTGCTGGTCGCCCTTCCTCTGCTTGCTCGTTCCCGGTTATGTTCCGTTCTCCGACATGGACTGCCGCCCGTATAGGATTTCCGGAACTCCCACACCTTCAGGAAATCCTATGAGTCTCCCTTTGACTCCAAAGAGTCCTGCAAAGCGGGGATAGAGGTTTGTGTTTCGCAGAATCTCCTGCTCGCACGTCCTCTCTCCCTGACAGCTGGCTCCACTCCCCTGCTAGCATTTTTATAAGGCATTCTTCAATTCATTTTATATACTGTTTGCACATTACTCATATTCATTTCCCCCCAACTCTACTCATATCAAAGAATACTTTAGGTAAAACACACTTCCAAGACAGTAATAAAATAAAAGTATCAGTGTAGACTACAGATTATCTATGGTCCATGCTTCCCTCACATTTGATATGCTTCTACTTAGTCGGTGGCATATCATTTAATGTGCTGCACAAATATATATAACACTTTGCAAAATTATTTATTTCATATAAAATAATAGCTTGCCCATTTAGTTGTTTTGTGTGTGTCTGTATGTGTCCATACACACTGGTGTTTACTGGTGTTTCCATTTATAAAATAATAAATTCAAGTATGTTTTTCCCAAAACTTTCTGCTCCATCTCCTCTGTATGACAGAACCAGGACTGGCAAGCCAGTTTTGTGCTCTAAACGTAAAATAAGATGTGATGAGTGGTGCTTAACTGTTTCAATGATAAGTCATTCTTGTCTCTAACACATATTTCCAGGTTAAAAAATTTCAAAAGTGAACAGAAATCTCCACACTAAAGGATTTGTTTTGTGTTTATTCAGAGTGATAACATAGTATTCTCAGTACCAATAGAAACTGAATGATCACAACTAAGTAGTAATAGAGATGAGATCCTTCATTTCACGAGGAGAGGCTGCACTTCACTTACCTATACAGCTGAACAGTCACATTTAATATATGACTCTTAATTTTCTGTTCAGGTTTTTACAGGTTTAATTTACATCCATTAGTTAAGTTTAAAAAAATAAAATAAAATTGTGGACTCTGACATACAGTATATTTAGCCATAAAATTCTTGCTTTTATTTGACTAGTGTATTAGTTATAGTCTGTAGCTATAGATTGACTTATTCAACATTGAATGACTTATAACACATGCTAATTTAGTACAATATATGGACCCAACCATCTTATTGAGGTGACAATCTTCCTGTCAGATATGTGTATCTGCCATTCTTCAGTGGAAGAAGAAGGGGGGGGGGGTTGATACAAATAATCCTTTTTTATGTAATCTGTATATCTTAATTCTTGTATTGAATTTGTATAACTTGCATATGATGTACAACTGGAGACTGGAGCCCAGATGTCTGGAAACTTGTCACCTCTTGGAGAGATAGCAAGAAGAGAAGAGGGCATAAAAATTCCAGCTCCAAAAGAAACTTCCTGGGAAGCTCTTCTCAACTATGTTCCCAGAAAAAAAGGGGTGGGGGGAATTAACATGTTGCTTCTTTGTATTGATGAAATCCACACCAGACTAAGGGGAGGGGTTCTAACTCCCTTTATCTAAGCTGTATGCCTGGAGGCATATTAGACTCTGCTTTGAACATTATCCAGGTGATCTGGATAACTTTCTTTTCAATAATGAATTCCTTTTGAAATACCCAGTTTTCAAAAGTTCATTCTTATCGTTTGAAGTGGAGAGAGTCTGGGCCTTACACTTCCCTTTTATACCATTCTACAACTCTTGAAAAGACAGTGATAGCTTCCCTTGATATGGCATGAAATAGGAAGTAACCCCTTAGACACATGGATTGCTATGGCTAGAAACTATATTTCTATTATAATTAAAAATAACAGGTAATTACAAATCCTAAACAGGTGGGAAAGATTACCACACAATTTATCCACTTTCCTATTTCAATACTTTTAGAATCTTTCTCTAAGGGTCCTCTTATTGTCAGCCTTTCTCTGTTTCTGCTCTTGAAGGCAGTTTCATGTTTACATTAAATTTCTGATCTCCTGCTAAGCTTCAACTCGTCCCACAATAGTTATTTGAAAAGTTGGTAAAATTCAATAAACAAATAACTGCAAAACTTCTGCTTTCTTAATAGTGAACATGCCAATCAATTTCACTTAGATATAGACTCATTGGATTAGTGTAGTGATAATGATATTGGTTACATACATTCTTTTTTTACCAACATTTTATGTAAACCTATGTAGAAAATGCTATACATGATATGAACCTGTTTTGGAACTTACTGCTAATAAATGTTTACATTTTTCTGGCTAAGCTAGACATAAAACAGCCATGAAAACATATTAAAGATATTAAAAGATAGCTATCATAAATTATTGGTGAACTAGAACAGTAAACAAAGAATATTGAGGAAAATTTGAAAAAGGATTATCGTGGGAAAAAGATAACCAAATGGGAATTCCAGTTGATGTCATGGCAACAATGGCTGGAAAATAGCGGAGCCATGACAGACTCCATGAAATGCAGCCAGCAACTGCTTGCTGGGAGACCCTGTGAGGGGTGAAGAAAAAAGAGGCACTTTGTTGATCACAAGCAAACCATAATTTCCTTGCTGATCTGAAGAAAGCTCTCCCGAACAGCAGCAGGGACAATGGCCATTTTGGTCTGTCAAAGCAGTGTGTGGACAGAGCAGTGAAACTGGGTGAGATAACTTCTAACCCCTACACCAAAGATTTAATCCAAGCTAAAAATTATAAAAAATAACCTCTAAATAGTAAGAAAGCAGTGACTGGATTTATGGAGAAGGATTAAAAACTAAAAATTTAAGGGAAAAACTAAATATTAAAGATTTAGATGCAAAAGATTTAGATGCATTCAAAGGATGTTTTAAACTAGAGAAAGACTGGAAATAGTTTTCACAACATTGTGAAAAGTGATTGTTGGGAGAGATTGCTTTTCTAAACTTTATTTTTAACTTCCCTGAATGGATGACAGTCAGCTGTTTTGACTCTTATACTTTTTAAACATTGGAATTGAGAGCAGGAGAGCCATCTACTAGAGAAGGAAGGTTACTGCAATGTGAGAAATTTGAAGAAAAGTGTTGAAAGGAGAAAAAACAAATAACAGCTGGAAATTATTTGACCTTGACTTTATCATTGCAAACAATTAGGAGACCTGCAAATATTTACTGAGCTGTCTGAAGACGTTTGACGAAAATTTAACTATAAAAACTAAAACCTTATTGAACTGTTCATTGAAAGAAGAGAAAAGAAGAAGAAAAGTTAAATAAAACTTTAAAATTTGGACAATTGGGAAGGAGTAAACTGGAAATTACAAAGACTGTAAAGTAAAATTTATAGCTTCTAAGGACTAGAAGCCCTGAGGTTTTGGAGGAATAATTTGGGAGTTGATAAATTTTATTAATGACTTACTCTTTTGGAGTTTTTAGATATTGGAATATTAAAGATACATTGAGTAATTTTTAATATATTAACTTGGTTCAAAATGATTTAACAGGAGACAATAGAGTTCTATGAAGAAATGCTAATGATGGTTAAAAGTTTTTGTGAAAGTATGACAAAGAAGTATAAAGAGATGAGGGGATCATTTAATGATAAATGAGTGTAGAAGACCCTCAACAAATGGTGGGAAAAGATGAACAAAATATTCAAGAGAGGGATGAGAAATCAGGAGTGGGGGAGGAGACAAATCAAAATAAGCTACAAAAAAATAAAAACAACAAAAAGACAATAACAATAAATACTAAGAATCAAATAGACACCCCCCTAAAAATTTACAATAATAATATAGAGGAAAAAAGGGAGAACTTCCCAAAAATAATGTAAGGTTTATGGATTGGTATACAAATGATGCAGCAGAAGGAGATAAGGGTAAAGGCAGAGGGAATACTCAGTTTGTGTAGAAATGTTAGAAAGAAATATAAGATCCCAAGAGAGCAATATAAAAGAATCATAAAAAAATCAATAAATGATGGAATTCTAAAAAGGCTGAGAAATGATGGATAGAGACATACAATTTTGTAATATTATGATTGTATTAAAAAGTAATGGATAAACTGGGAAAATAGCAATATATACTGTATTTAGATACATAATAGAATTTATTATAACCATAAATATATCAGGTTAGGAGGTGGAAGACTCTGATTAGGCATACCTAAATGTATTATCATGATTAAGCTTGATGAGCTTGATGAGCATCATCTAATGCTTTATGGGTAATTGGCCAGGTAAGCTGGAGTTGGGTTATCCACTTGGTCAATGACGGAACATTGGGTTTCTTTTGTGGAAGTTAAGTATGGGTACAAAGTCTTGCCTGCAGTCTACAGCCCGGTGACCTTCCTTGCCATATCAGAAGTATGCGGTGGTTTTGGGTTTCACTGCCAATCCTCTCTTTTGAGGCTTTGGGGCTTCTTGAGGGTTATGGGGGGGAGGGCTTGCTCCAATCGAGGCCACCCCTGCATCTGTTTCAAGTCAGATCAATCTCCACCTCTGCTGCTAACACATACCAGAGTTGCAGATCACTCGGGTCTTTTCTGGTGATGCAGCTTTGATAAACATCTTCGCTCAGCCCATCTTTGAATGCTTCTATAAGGACCCTCTGGGACCAGCCTCGAATATGGCACACCAGCTCTCTAAATCCCTTGGTGTATTTGGCTACTGATCTCCACCCCTAATTTATAGTCTTCATTCTAATCCTAGCTTTATGTTCGGTCAGTGGGTCTTCAAATCTGGCACGTAATGCTGCCTTGAACAGGTTGTAATTCATCAATTGGGGTGCATTATCATTATGCAATGTCACCATCCATTTTGCAGCCGTTCCTTCTAAAGCCCTGGTGACACATCTCACTTTAGGTGCTTCTGATGAAAAATCATCACCATATTCTTCCATATAGTTCCACATCAACTGCCACACTGATTGTATCAAATACAAGACCAACATCACACATCCCAAAAAAAACACCCCCTAATAACCAAAACTATACAAGCATGCCTCCAACTTCTTCCAAGTTCAGCACTACAGACCTTAAATGCAAGCTACTAAATGCAAGAAGCCTCGCAAATAAAATTCCTGAATTCCTCCTCCTCCTAAATCTGGGCTTTTTCAATATAATCTTTGTCTGCAAGACATGGTTGAATGTATCCTTTCCAAACTCCATTACCACAGTATGTGACTATCATGTTTTCTGATCTGACCATGAAAACCATAGAGGGGTGTTGTTGCCATTTTCTATAAAAAGTCCCTAGATCTGAAAAACATTCAAATTACACAGGAGTTTGATCTTCCTGAGACTATCATCTGTGATCTGTCCATAAATTTGCTTCTTACTATGTGACAAGTCCCTGATTACGACCTCGGTCATGCAAACAAGCTAACTGCACTACTAACATGAGCAGTCTCCTGTTCACACCCTATTATCTTTCTTGGTGACCTCAATCTACCTCTAATTAATTGGACTCTAAACGGATGTACAACTGAACCTATACATGCAATTTTATACAATACCATTAATACTTTAGGACTGGATCAATTAGTAACAAACAACACTAGACTCAACAACTGCCTTGATCTCATCTCCTGCAACAGTTTAAACACAATTTATGAACTACAAATAAATGAATCTTTTTCTAACAGTGATCACAGCATGATTGACTTTTGTCTCAATTTATGTCCCTGAAAAGAAGGTCATAACGACAAAACCCCAAAATATAACTTTAAAGAGGGCAACTATAATCTCATACCTGCTGACCTCTCATCTCTAGATTGGTATATTCTATAAACTGGCTGTAATACTGCTGAAGACCATTATAAAAAAATTTTGCTCGAAGTCAAAATATTCATTAAACTATATGTACCAATAGTAACCTCCAAAGCCACAAAAAAATAAATTACCCATAACAATAAGGAAGCTCCAATCAAAAAAACAAAAACAAAACTAGCTACATAGCTAACTGTCAGGTGTGCCTCATTCAAAACCCAAGAAAGGAATTCTTCAACTCCATTTATGTAGAGAAAAAGTACTTTTACTGAGTTTGAAGTGATAGCAACAAAAGAAAAGCAAGATCTGAGGCAAATAGGTGTGAATATTACATATTGAAAGTTATCCCAGGTTCCCTCCCCCAAGAATCCAGGCTGGTCATCCAATCTGAGGTGGTTATAAAGTCATGTGGGGTACATCTTCAGGTGGTTTCTCACTCATCCAGTATGCCAAGACAGTTGATCTTGGCTTACTAGATATAAGTCTATGCAGATGCACAGTAAGCAGGAAAATATCCCGTCCTTTTTAGTTCACACAGAAAACTTCTTCACTCTACAGCACCCTTCCCCTCCCAAATATCAACATTACCCCTCCCCTCGTTTCTATGGCAGCTGATAGGAAGCAAGCAGCAAAAGATGTAAAGAAAACTTTAAAACCGCTGCAAACCCTACGCCATCAGATTAAAGCAGAATGCACTAATTACTACTGCAAACAAGAGGAAAAACTATTACACACAAAATCCACCAGCACCTATTATAATTTTGTAAATTCCAAACTTAAAGACTTGAAAATCATTAACCCCTAAAAGGGCAGGGGTGGGATTCTACTGGTTCAGCCTGGTTCTATAGAACTGGTTGTTGCTGTTCCCGGTAGTTCAGAGAACTGGTAAATCAGGCCTCTAGCTGGACCTGCCCCTCTCCACCCTCTTCTTCACTGCCTGCCCATCAGTCCTTATCATGCATGCGTGACATTGCATGCATGCGCAACACTGCTGCCTGCAGCCTGCTCTTGCATACCTGCCAGGCCAGCCATTGCTACCTGCCCTCTGCTGCAGCCCTGCCTTTACTGATCTCCCTGGGTGAGTGAGGTTCTGCAAGCCCCGGTCGCCTTCCCCCCACTTGCCTTTTGCTGCCACTGCCATTTGTCTTCCCCCCCCACTTGCCTTTTGCTGCTGCTGCCAGTCATCTTTCCCCCCACACTTGCCTTTTGTTGCCACCACCAGGCGCCTTCCCCCCACTTGTCTTTTGCTGCCGCCACTGGTTGCCTTCTCTCCCCAATTGCCTTCTGCCAAGGAACACATGGAGAGGCTTGTATAGGATCCAGCCAGGCCAGCGGCTGCTTCTTTCACCTGCTGCTGCACAGCAGAAAACTTTCAAGTCCCCCCTCCCATTAGAAACGGCTCCCGGGCAAGCAAAGAAGCAAGCCAGGTTGAATCCTGCTTCTCTCTGCTTGCCTGGGAGCCATTTCCAATGGGGAGGGGCTTGGAAGCTTTCCTCTGTGCTGGGAAACTTTTCCTCTCCCAAAAACAGCAGCAGGTGATAGAAGCAGCTGCTAACCTGGCTGGAGCCTCCATGAGCCTCCACATATTCCTTCCTGCTACTGTTGATGGGAGACAAGAGTTTCCCAGCACAGCAGAAAGCTTCCAAGTCCCCCCATTAGAAATGGCTCCCGGGCAAGCAGAGAAGCAAGCCAGGTTGAATCCTGCTTCTCTCTGGTTGCCCGGGAGCTGTTTCCAATGTAGGGGGGCTTGGAAGTTTTCCGCTGTGCTGGGAAACTGTTGCTGTCCCAAAAACCGCAGCAGGAAAGAACACTTGGAGAGACTCATGTCAGCAAGGAACCCCTTAATCAAGTCCAGGTACAGCTGACAGCAGCTGTGAAGTACAGAGCCTGGAAGCCCTGATGCACCATGTGTGTGGCCGCATGGATGGCGGGGGGAGACAGATTGGTCCTGGAAGCCCCAATGCTGCCAGAATCGCCATTGCTGCCTCACTGCTGCTGCATCCCCCACCCCCTGCAGGTATGGTGAGCATGAGCCCCGGGATGGGTGACCAATTGCCTCAACTGCTGCTCCCACTGAATGTTTTCCATGCCAAGAGTCGAGGTTAGAGAGAGAGAGAGCAGCCCTCTTGGTATGGAGAAAAGTCGTGTGTCTCCCCATATTCCTTTCACTGCAAGCAGCACCTTTAAATTTAGCATGCTTCACAAATGAGGAGGAGGGAACGAGGCTGCTCGTGGAGAAAGGAATATGGGGAGACACACAACTTTTCTCCATGCTGATCTGCTCTTGCCTGTTTTGCCCAGCTAAGACTAGATCCCCAAACTTGCAGGCTGGAGAATTCTGGGAGTTGAAGTCCACAAGTTTTAAAGTTGCCAAGTTTGGGGACCTCTGGACTAGATTATCAAGGAAGAGAGTAACATGCAGCAGATGCATAGCAAAATTTAGTAATACTGCAGATTGGCTGTTTACATTGAAATCAGGTGCAAGACAGTGATGGCAGGTAATTATTGGGCAGTTTACTTTGGTATTTATTTCAGTAGGCTGATTTTAGAAAGCTAAACGGGATCAGACCTGGTAAGTACTTGGCTGGGAAGCCAACAAAAAATGGCGTGTGGGGAAGAATGGGGTTGGGAAGGAAAGAAGGAAGATAGGATAAGATAACTTTTATTGTCATTTTTTTTTAATGTAAGTACACTGGCATACATTAAAAGTGAAATATATATACATACCCATACACATACATAACACAGTAGGACAGGGATGGTAGGCACGCCCCCTACAAGCCTCTTAGGAAGGGGGTGAGGTCAATAGTAGACAGTCTAAGGTTAAAGTTTTTGGGGTTTGGGGAAGAAACCACAGAGTCAGGTAGAGAGAATCTGAGAGAGAGAAAAGGGAGGCAGCAGCAGCACTGGGAGCCTCGCCAGCCATACTCATAAATCAACGAGGGCCAGTTCAACCGGTGGGTGCAGTTCAAGGCCCCTCAGCAGGGGGAACAATTGCCAGAAGGCATCGAATTCCAAAAGTGTCTCCGTTGGAAATAAAATATGGAGGGGTTTGCTTCCTCCTACAGCTTCACTTAGGAGATTTAAGGCTTCCGCTAGCAGGAGATTTCTCTTCTATTCCTCATGCCAAGCCTCCTCTCCTCAACGCTGTCTGGTAGTTGTCACCCCTAGGGGGGGGGTTTCCCTCCAGTTCCTTCCATCTGATTCCCAAGCACTATTTGGGTCAGATCACCGGTTTCTCCTTGAGGTGAAAGGAGTCTTGAAGGCTGACACAAACACAAATTCATCTACAAAATTAACTCACTCACAAAAAGCAGTAGTAACCATAAGAAACTTTGTTCACAGCTCAACCTGTCAATACTACAATGTGTTTGTGCTCGCAAGTTCTGCTCAGAGCTCAAAAGATGCCAGGACCAAGGTGAGACAGACCAAATGTGTGTGAAAAAACTGCAAAGAAATAGGATTATAAAAAAACAGCTTCCAATCTTAGCAGCTGTAGATGAGAGAGAGAAAGAAAAATGAGAACCAGAGAGAGGGAGAAAGAGGTGTGAGAGAGAGAAAGATGAGAAAGAGAGAGGGAGAAAGAAAGAAAGACAGAGACAGAGATACCTGTATAAAAGAAAATACAAAAATGGCTCTTTGAGTGTTTAAGGTTGTTAATGGTTGTTAAATGAACCTTGTGGTTATTAAGCAAACACTGGTTGTTAAACAAGTCCATTTTCCCCAATGGGCATTTTTAACTGGAAACCAGAAGGAATTGTTGGAAACTGGCAAAAAACAGAAAACCATAGTCACAAGACTGTGTGGGATGTTGTAACTGGTCATAAGTGCATGTGTGTGTATGTATGGCTGTGAAAACACCAAAAACAGGTCAAGTAGCTCTGGGGAGATCAGTCATAAATTAGAACATTTGCTAAGCAACTGGTCATTAAGCGAGGACCACTTATATTTGGTTTTCCACTCACATGGCCACCTAGCTATGCCCACCCCAATCACATGATCACCTATCCATGCCCACCCCAGTCACATGACCACCTAGCTATGCCCAGTCAGCAAGCCATGCCCACCCAGTCACATGATCACCAAGCCACACCCACAAATTAGGCCACACCCACAGGTTGTTAAGAAATTTGAATCCCACCTGTAAAAGGGCCTAATGGGAAAGACTGTAATGACAAAGCCATTAAGGCCAATATTTTCAACACATTCTTCAGTTCAGTCTTTGTCAACAGCAATGGCTCATGCCCTACATTTTCTAATTGTACCATAATTAATAGCAATGATCTACTACATATTGATTTTACAGAAGATAATATTGAAAAGGCACTAAGCAAACTAAAACCATCTCTATCTATTGGCCCTGATGGATTATATGACTACTTCTTAAAAAAGCTTTCCACTGCCATAGCCAAACCACTAAGCACAATATACGAGATATCTTTTAGGTCTTTGCATGATCTATGGTCATTAGCCACGGTCATTCCTATTTTCAAAAAGGGAGACCCCAGCCTTGTTGAAAATTACAGATCAATCTCCTTATGCTGTGTCACCTGTAAAGTCATGGAATGAGTCATCAACCAATCCATTACCCTCCACTTAGAGGCAAACAACCTACTCTCTAACAAACAGGTTCAATTCAGGAAAAAAATGTCCTATAATGTACAACTCCTACTCTATAATAACATTTGGACTACACAACTCGACCAGGGTAAAACAATAGATGCAATTTACATAGACTTCTGCAAAGCCTTTGATTCAGTGGTACATGACTAACTACTGTTAAATTATGGTCTTATGGCATTTCTGGATCAGTGCACAAATGGATAGCTGCATTCCTGTCAAACAGGCAATAAGTAGTCAAAATAAGGAGTGCCCTATCAAACCTTGCACCAGTTAACAGCGGTGTCCCCCAAGGCAGCATTCTAGGACCCACTCTCTTTCTAATTTACATAATGACCTTTGCAATCATATTAAAAGCAACTGTATCCTCTTCACTGATGACATAAAACTATTTAACACCACTGACAATACTGCTGCCCTACAAAGCGACCTTGACTATATGTCAGAATGATTGGCAACTTCACATCTCAACCAACAAATGCTCTGTCTTACACATTGGCAACAAAAATCAGAACACTAAATATAAATTGGGCAGATATGACCTTGTAGACAACCCTCACTCTTTCAAGGACCTAGAAGTACTCATTTCAAAAGATCTAAGCCCCAGAGCTCACTGTAACAACATTGCCAAAAAGGCATTAAGAGTTGTTAACCTAATTTTGCAAAGCTTCTTCTCCGGTAACATTGAACTGTAAATCAGGGCATACAAAACCTTCGCCAGACCAATTCTCAAATACAGCTCATCTGCCTGGAATCCACACTGTATAATGGACATTAATACAATTGAATGAGTCCAGAGGTATTTCATGAGAAGAGTACTCCACTCCTCCACTTGTAATAGAATATCTTATGCCACTAGGCTTGAAATATTGGACCTAGACAACTTAGAACTATGCCACCTATGGTCTGACCTAAGCTTAGTACACAAAAATGTCTACTACAATGTCCTACCTGTCAATGACTACTTCAGCTTCAATTACAATAACACAGAGGCAAACAATAGATACAAACTCAAAGTAAACCACTCCAAACTTGATTGCAGAAAATACGACTTCGGCAACAGAGTGGTTAATACCTGGAACTCACTACCTGACTCTGTTGTTACATCCTCAAATCCCCAAAACTTTAACCTTAAACTCTCTACCATAGACCTCACTCCATTCCTAAGAGGTCTGTAAGGGGGCATGCATAAGCACACCAGCAAGCCTACCATCCCTCTCCTACTGTTCCCATTTATTCGTACTCATTTATTATACTGTACTTATACCTGTTTATACTTATATGTGTATATCTTATGTTCATATTTATACTTGTTTTCTCATATATGCTTGACAAACAAAAATAAATAAATAAAATAAGAATAAATAAATAAAATGTCTATAGATCTAAGGAGCAAGTTTTCACTTCCATGTTAAAAATGCTATCTGGTAGGTTGTCCCCTTCTCCTGGCTGTAAAAACAATCAAAACAACTTTTTTTACATTCTTCAAGAGATAATGTAATATTTTTTCATGTGACTATTCAAGTCTATAATTGCTTGTCAGCTTGTCTTCATTTTTTTCCCTCTTTTTAATCATCCAACATTGTAACAGGAAATATGTCCTGGCTCCACTCTCATTTGAGAGATTAGGAGAAATTTTCTGCAACAAATATTAAGTGTTATTTATTCTTTCATTCCTCTGTTCAATTTATCTTCTACTATCTCAGTACTTGAACTTATTCCTCTCTGATCCAGAGGAATAGAAAATTCCACCTGTTTTTACCTGTCAGTTGATCCTTCTTCCTTCTTTTTTCCTCTACTCTTATCATTTTCCTATACAAATCAACCTGGTGAATTGTTCTTTGTTTATTAACAATTTCCCTTTTTTTCAATCACTCCCTTATTAAACTTCTTTGAGGGAAAAAAAAACCAGAAACAAAAACTACATTGGATCTTGATTCAAGTGATGAGCCTATATCTTTGATTTCTTTTTTCTTTTGAGTTTTTGAAAGAGTCTATATCTTTGATTTCTTTTTTCTTTTGAGTTTTTGAAAGAGCTTTCCCATATAATTGACTCTTATTTATCTTGGAATGGCATTTTCAGTATATGTTAATCATGACTGAGGCAGGTCATTCATCTCAAATGGCCTGTTGTCAAATCCTTAATGATATTCTGGATAAGACCCAGCATATTAAATTAACAATGTATTTTTGGCTCTGATTACAACATTTTAACACTTGACTACCAACTCTTGTTTTTTAGATTACTATTCCTGACTTCAATGGCTGACCACTCAAGTGATTCAAGTCTTTTTTTGGGGGGAGGGGATCATTAAATTCAATCAATCAATAAAATACAAATTATGAACTTAGGGATTTCTCTTTATTGGCTGGAGATGGAGTGGGGGAGGAGAAGCACTCAGATTCCTATATTATTTCTTATTTATTGTCTTTCTTTTTTTCCCTAATCATGATCAGTATCACTGCATCTGTAAGATTTGGGAATTCAGTGAAAAATGCTGCAACTTTATTGATATGTTCTTTGGCTTCTTCATGCTACAGTCTCCTGGCAGGAGCTGATCCAGAACAATGCCTTTTAGACTTACTGAACTTCCATTATTTTATTCTACTATCATCTTCAATGACTCCCTATTCAAGTCAGAGCCCAGTTCAAACTACTTGCTATGACTTATAGTTATAGGTATGCGTTGGTACGTTTGGTTCTCAGAAGTTCATTCTTATTGATTGAATGGGAAAAAGTTCTGTAGCCTGACAGCTCTATTCTTTTACAGGGCATTCTTTCAAATAGTTGTGGTTGTTATGTTTGATTTGAGAGCCAATTTAGTGTAATAGTTAAGGCATAACATTAAAAACCAGGAAACTGAATTCAGTCCAGTTGGGTGACCTTTTCTATCCCAGTCCTAGGAACAAAGAAATGGTAAACTACTTTAAAAAAATCATTGTCATGAAAACGTGTCCAAGCAATTGCAATCAGTCACCATTACCTTGAAGGCACAATCCACTCCCCAATTTTGATTTTATATTATTGGTTAAACTGGATTGATTGTTGAGTCATGAATTAATTTTATTGGATGGAATAAAATAGCAATTGTGTTTTATATTGATCTATATCCAGCCCGCGCACCTTGGGGGCCTCGGGGGTTTCTGTGTTGGGGTGGCAGACGGGGGGTGGGATGCCGGGGCCAATTTCATTAGCACGGTGACTGGGAGAGGTAGATATGCTGGGGATAGAGGGCCGTATCCGGTAAGGGGATCGCGCTCCCGATGTTTGCAAGCGGTAGCGCGCTCCGACCCTCCTCACCCATCTTGCAGTCCTGGCTGTCCAGAGCCTCAGGCCCTGAATACCCGGCTGTTGTGCAATGCCAGGTCCGTGGTTAATAAGGCTCCCCTGATTTATGATCTGGTTCAGGAGGAGGCCGCGGACCTGGTAGGTGTCACCGAAACCTGGTTGGGCCCAGAGGGTGGTATCCCTCTGGTTGAGATGTGCCCACCAGGTTTCCTTGCATTTCACCAGCCTAGGGCTCAGGGAAGGGGCGGCGGGGTGGCGGTGCTTATAAAGGAGGTCCTTTGTCCTAGGGAGGCCACTGTTCCTCAGACGGCTGGCTGTGAATCTCTTTTTGTGAAGTGGGGACAAGGGGTTCAGATGGGTCTTTTGATGGCGTACCTGGCTACCTGCCACATCTCATCGGCCCTGCCTGGACTCCTTGAGGTAATAGCCGGGCTGGCGGTTGAGACTCCTAGGCTTTTGGTCATGGGGGATTTCAACCTGCCATTGCCCGGTGAAACCTCGGGGTTAGTCCGGGAGTTCTTGGCTTCCATGATGGCCATGGACCTGACCCAGTTAGTTTCTGCTCCCACTCACATAGGAGGACACATGCTGGACCTGATTTTTGTCTCTGGGCAGTGGTTGAATGGCTGTAACTTCGGGGATTTAGTAATCACACCCTTGTCATGGACAGATCATTCCCTCCTCAGACAGGACTTCTGTTCCGCCACCCCCCACCACAGGGAGGCGGAGCCACATAGATTGTTCCGCCCCAGGCGCCTGATGGACCCGGAGCGGTTCCAGAGGGAGCTTGCGCCATTTCCTGAGTCTCTGGCTCACAGCTCACCTGGAGACCTGGTGGCCACCTGGGATGGGTTGGCCGCCGGGGCTCTAGATTGAGTTGCGCCTCTGCGACCTCTGACCCGGCACAGATCCCACTTGGCTCCGTGGTATACGGAGGAGCTACGGAGATGAAGTGCCGGAAAAGACGTCTAGAGAGCACTTGGAGGGTGAGCTGTTCTGAGTCTGACCGAACACAGGTGAGTTCTCATATTAAGACTTACCTTGTGGCGATAGGGGCGGCGAAATCTTCGTATTTCTCCGCCCTTATTGCGTCGGCAGAAAATCGGCCTGCCGCCCTGTTTAGAGTGACCCGTTCTCTTCTTGAACCGAGAGCGCGGGATGACCTCTTGCAGGGCAGGGCAGAGGAGTTTTCCCGATTTCTGCACGACAAAATCGCTCAGATTCGGGAGGGGCTCGACTCCAATTGGATGGTCCCGGGGGAGGTGTCCGGGGCAGGTCTTGTGAATGTTATCTGGGGGGAGTTCGACCCTGTGACCGCTGAGGGCGTGGACAGGCTGCTGGGGGGTCTGAATGCCACCACCTGTTTATTGGACCCGTGCCCTTCCTGGCTGGTTTCGGCCGCCAGGGAGACGACACGAGGCTGGCTCCAGGGGATTATCAATGCTTCTTTGAGAGAGGGGTCACTTCCTACCGCCTTGAAGATGGCGGTGGTGCGGCCCCTCCTCAAGAAGCCTTCCCTGGACCCAGCTGTTTTAAACAACTATCGTCCAGTCTCCAACCTTCCCTTTGTGGCGAAGGTTGTTGAGAGTGTGGTGGCACGTCAGCTCCCTCAGTACCTGGAGGAAACGACTTACCTTGATCCATTCCAATCAGGTTTCAGGCCTGGGCATAGCACTGAAACAGCATTGGTCGCGTTGGTTGATGATCTCTGGAGGGCCCGTGACAGAGGGTTCTCCTCTGTCCTGGTCCTATTAGATCTCTCGGCGGCTTTTGATACTATCGACCATAGTATCCTATTGCGACGGTTGGAGGGGTTGGGCATTGGAAGAACTGTCCTTCGATGGTTCTCCTCCTCCCTCTCCGACCGTTCACAATTTGTGTTGGCGGGAGGGGAGAGGTCCACCTCTAGGCCCCTGGTTTCTGGGGTGCCTCAGGGGTCGGTCCTCTCCCCTCTCTTGTTCAACATTTATGTGAAGCCGCTGGGTGAGATCATCCGTGGTCTTGGGGTGCGGTGTCATCTGTACGCAGATGATACCCAACTGTACATCTCCATCCCGGACCACCCCAACGATGCTGTGGAGGCTATATCACGGTGCCTGGAGGCTGTGCGGGATTGGATGGGCGGGAACAGGCTCCAGCTCAACCCATCCAAGACCGAGTGGCTGTGGTTCCCGGCACCCCGATATGGCCAGCTGATACCTTCGCTGGCTATTGGGGGGGGGAATTTTGCCCCCCACAGAGAGGGCTCGCAATCTGGGCATCCTCCTGGATGTACGGCTGTCGCTTGAACATCATATTGTGGCCGTCTCCAGGGGGGCGTTTTATCAGATCCGTCGGATCTACCGGTTGCGGCCCTTTCTGGATCGGGGCGCCCTGCGCACGGTCACTCAGGCCCTTGTCACCTCTCGCCTGGACTATTGTAATGCTCTCTACATGGGGCTCCCTGTGGGGAGCACTCGGAGACTCCAACTGGTGCAAAATGCGGCCGCGCGGGTGATCATGGGGGCGTCACGTAGCACCCATGTGACGCCTCTCCTGCGCGAGCTGCATTGGTTGCCAGTGGCTCTCTGGGTTCGCTTTAAGGTTCTAGTTTTGACCTTTAAGGCTATCCATGGCATTGGGCCAGGTTATCTGCAGGACCGCATTCTACCGGTGATCTCCAGCAGGCCGGTGCGTTCTCACAGGGAGGGCCTTCTCCGGGTGCCGTTGGCCGCTATGTGTCGTCTGGTGGCCCCGAGGAGTAGGGCCTTCTCTGTGGGGGCCCCTACCCTCTGGAATACTCTGCCACCTGAACTTCGTACCAGCACGGACCTGAGGGCCTTCAGGCACGCGTTGAAGACCTGGCTCTTTGAGCAGGCTGGCCTGGGCTGAGGTAGTTTTAAATTGTCTCCGAATTTTTGATTTTAAATTGGATTTTAAAGTTGGGGGGTGGGTCTAATTGATGTAATCAGCCATTATTTAATCGCTTTTTAATTTTTGTATTGTTTTTTGGGGTTTGGATTTGGCTGTACGCCGCCCTGAGTCCCTAGGGAGAAGGGCGGTATAGAAATCCTACAAATAAATAAATAAATAAATAAATAAATAAATAAATAAATAAATAAATAAATAAATAAATATATTATGCTTGATGATGATGATGATGATGTTCAGTGCTAGAGGGTTGAAATCAAAAAGAGAAAAGCTCAGGATGAATTGGCATACAACTTAGGCAAAGAGATATTTTATGGCTTTGATGGCAGCAATGAATGCTTAGCTTTCTGATTCAACCGTTTCTATAGAAGGCCAAATGGGAAATAGCTTTCATTTAACTGAAAATATTGAGAGCTACACTTTAAAATGGGCTGGTCCATAAATTAATCCATTTGAAAAGAAGGATATTAAGAGTTTTATTATTACTTGAATGAATTAAATAACTACAAAGTTGAAGACAACTATTTTATTCCTTTAAACAAGCTGAGAATGTTTTTAAAAGGACAACAGTTTGGCTCTCCACACACATAGAGACTATCTTTCTCTATACAAGAAGGCTGAGGAATTAGAGATGGGGCTATCAGTGTCTTCTTATCAGCAATTTGCACTATTCTTCTATATAATGTGTACAATGGTGAGATTCAATTATTTTTACTACCGGTTCTGTGGGCATGGCTTATTTGATGGGCATGGCTTGGCATGTGACTGGGTGGGCATGGCCAACTCAATGTCACTCACATCAAGGGATACCTCGCCTGGCCCTTCGCCTCACAGCCATTCCTTGTGACACCCAGCCTCAACGTGTTTATAATTATGTAAAAATGTTCACCTTTTTTGACTTTATTATCTATATACTATAGATGTACTTTCATGGGCTACTGAAAGGAGGAAATGGCTCACATGCTTTGCCCAAGAGTGTGATAGGCAACAGGCTTTTAAGGGGCTGCCAGAAAGAAGCGGGGGGGGGGGGGGGCAATGTATTTTCCAAAGCACCAGAAGGCAAATAAGAAGCAATGGGAGGACTGCGCATGACTGGGATGTCGGCCGGCTGAAATGAAGACGCTCCGGAGGGTTTTGTTCGGCCCGGGCAGAGAGCGTCGGAGGGGGATTTCTCCCCCCCAGCCTTCTGCCAGCTGGTAGGGATGGACCTCGCCGTCGCTTTGAGGCCATCCTGGACTGTGCTGGAGCCGCGGCTGCGAAGCGGTGAGTCCGCGATGCAAAGCCTGCAGGCTTACAACTTCGCCCGCCATTTTGAAGGGCGGGACATTTGAATTCCAGGATTGGCCGAGGCTTTCTTGCTGCGACGGAGATGCTGTCAGATGTTCTTGGAGGGCTGCATTCGACCAGGGCAGAGGACGTCGGGGGGAGAGTTTTCCCTCCTGGTCTTCTGCCAGCTGGTAGAGATGGACTCGACCGTCGTTTTGAGTCCTTCCTGGAGGGTATTTGTGATGAGCGGTGGATTTGCGACGCCAGACCTGCGGGATTACAGCTGCGCCCGCCATCTTGGATGGCGGGATATTTGAATTCTAGGCGAGAGGATCGGTTGAGATGTGTCTTGCTGCGATCCTCTCTTGCTCTTGTTTTAGTGGATGGTCGAGGCTGCTGCTATTTGTTGTCTTACCTCGTCGTCCTCTTCTACTTGTACCGTTTAGCCTGGCAGCGTTTGATATTGTTGTTCCTGTATGAGTTCTGGATACCTGTCTGGATACTTGTCTGCTGTTTACCATCAACTCCAGCCTATTGCCACTTTTAGTGGTATAACATTTTCCATCAGCCAGCGAATGCCCTTATTCTGACTATCCTTGTACCAGGAGAAAGGTGCCAGAGGAGGAGGTTCTCAGACCGCCATCGTGGTGAGAGGACGATGGCGTTGCATATCATCCTTCCCCACTGTTGTGAGAGGACAGTGGGTTGAACCTTATCTCCACCCTAAGGTCCGTGTGATCTGGTCCCTCACCATCGTGAGAGGATGGTGGACCTATTACCACCAGGACTCCCCAGTGACCGTGAGAGGGTCATTGGGGTAGAGGATCTTTCTTTTCTTCCACAGGACATTTTATTCTGGCCCTTGCTTTGTGAGGCCTTACTGCCCAGAGGCGATGAAAAACTGAAGTCTATCTATTCGGCAGCTGAACTGAGGGCCCTGAGGAATGCCCCCCTTTCTCAGGTGTGGCCCTCAGACCTCTCCCGGTCATACCTCGAGGATGGCTCTTGGGTGCCAGAGAGGAGATATGACGCAGTTGGGGATTTTAATTTTAGGGATTTTAAGGGGTCTTTTAAATTATTTAAATTTTTGACGAAATTTTTAATGGGGTTAGGGCAAGGGAATTTATTAATTGGGTTAGGGAGGGGGCCCGGGCTGGGTTTGGGGGACAACCCGCCTGGGGATAAGGCCAGACCGGGGGATACCTGCGACTGGGAGGCCTTGGGATCGGGGACGGTCGTTCCGAAGATGGGGGTTTCTTCTGGGGAGGGGGATGAAAGGGTTATCCCTACGATCGGTGGGAGAGGCAGGTATGGTGTTGACAGGGGGTCTTATCAAGTGATGGGAGCTCGCCCCCGCTGTTTACAAGCGGTGGTGCGCTCCGGCCCCCAGGTCATGTCTCGCTCCCTGAGTTGTTTGAATGATCGGGCCCCGGGCCTCCGGCTGATGCTCTGCAATGCCAGGTCCGTAGTGAATAAAGCCCCCCTTGTGCACGATCTCATTACGGAGGGGGGTGCGGACCTGGCGGGCATTACCGAGACCTGGCTGGGACAGGAGGGGGGTGTCCCTCTAGTAGAGATGTGCCCAGCCGGGTTTCGGGTCTTTCATCGGCCGAGGGCCGAGGGGAGGGGTGGGGGGGTTGCGGTAATTATTCGGGAGGATCTAGATCCTAGGGAATCCACTGTTCCTCAGACGACCGGATGTGAGTCCCTGTTTGTTAAGTGTGGTTCCGGGGTTCAGATGGGCCTATTGATCACATACCTGGCTCCCTGCTATGTGACATCGGCCCTGCCTGAGCTCCTCGAGGTCATAGCCGGCCTGGCGGTTGAGACCCCCAGGCTGATGGTCATGGGGGATCTCAACCTACCTTCGGCCGGTGGGGCCTCGGGGACTGCTCAGGAGTTCTTGGCTTCCATGACGGCCTTGGGCCTGACCCAATTAATTAAGGAACCCACGCATACTGGGGGTCACATTCTGGATCTGGTTTTTGTCTCTGGACAGTGGCAGGATGATCTAGGTGTTGGGGATGTTTCTATTGAACCCTTGTCATGGTCAGATCATTCGCTCCTTAGGCTAGACTTCCAGGCCGCTCCTCCCCATCGCAGGGAGGCGGACCAAATACGTTGGTACCGCCCCAGGCGCCTGATGGATCCAGATAGGTTCCTGATGGAGCTTGGGCCATATCCCGACATTCGGACTCACGACTCGGTGGGGGACCTAGTCGCCACCTGGGAAAGGGTGGCGGCTGGGGCCCTGGACCGGGTCGTGCCCTTGCGGCCTCTGACCCGGCGCCGCTCTCGCTCGGCCCCCTGGTTTTCCGGGGAGCTGAGGGAGATGAAGCGCCGGAAAAGACGCCTGGAGAGTATTTGGAGGACCACTCGCTCCGGACCTGACCGAACACTTTTACGGTCTTTTATTAAGACCTATTTAGTGGCGATAAGGGTGGCAAGGCGTCTTTACTTTTCCACCCTTATTGCGTCCGCAGGAAACCGCCCGGCTGCCCTGTTTAGAGTGACCCGCTCCCTCTTAGAAGGGGGAGCGCGGGAGGACCCCTTGCAGGGACAGGCTGAGGATTTTTCAAAGTTCCTGGTGGATAAAATCACTCAGATCCGGGATGGCTTGGACTCCGAATGGGCAGTTCTGGGTGGGGAATCGGGGGCGGAATTTGGAACAGTCATTTGGGACGAGTTTGATCCTGTGACCCCCGAAGATGTGGACAGGTTACTGCGGGGACTGAATGCGACCACATGTTTATTGGACCCGTGTCCCTCCTGGCTGGTGTTAGCCACCCGGGAGGTGACACGAGGTTGGTTCCAGGGCATTATTAACGCTTCCTTGAGTGAGGGATATCTACCCGCCGCCTTGAAAGAGGCGGTGGTGAGACCCCTCCTCAAGAAACCGTCCCTGGACCCAACTTTGTTATCTAATTATCGTCCTGTCTCCAACCTTCGCTTTATGGCGAAGGTTGTTGAGAGTGTGGTGGCACAACAGTTTCCCCAGCACCTGGATGAAGCTGTCTATTTGGATCCACGCCAATCGGGCTTCAGGCCCGGGCACAGCACAGAGACGGCGCTGGTCGCATTGGTGGATGATCTCTGGAGGGCCCGTGACAGGGGTTATTCCTCTGTCCTGGTCCTCCTAGATCTTTCGGCGGCTTTTGATACTGTCGACCACAGTATCCTATTGCAGCGGCTGGGGGGGTTGGGGGTGGGAGGCACCGTTATGCGGTGGTTCTCCTCCTTCCTCTCTGACCGCTCGCAATTTGTGTTGGCAGGGGGGCAGAGGTCGGCCCCGAGGCCCCTGGTTTGCGGGGTGCCTCAGGGGTCGGTGCTCTCGCCCCTCCTGTTCAACATATATATGAAGCCGCTAGGTGAGATCATCCGTGGCTTTGGGGTAGAGTTCCATCAGTACGCTGATGACACCCAGCTGTACATCTCTACCCCGGGCCACCCCGATGAAGCCGTCGAAGTGATGGCCCGATGCCTGGAGGCCGTGCGGTGTTGGATGGGGCGGAACAGGCTTCAGCTCAACCCATCTAAGACTGAGTGGCTGTGCTTCCCGGCACCCCGATACAGCCGGCTGGTTCCATCGCTGGCTGTGGGGGGGGAAATTCTTGCCCCCACAGAGAGGGCCCGCAATCTGGGTGTCCTCCTGGATGTACGGCTGTCATTGGAAGATCATGTGGCGGCCGTCGCCAGGGGGGCTTTTGGACAGGTCCGTAGGATCTACCAGTTGCGGCCCTTTCTGGATCGGGATGCGCTTCGCACGGTCACTTCCGCCCTGGTGATCTCCCGCCTAGACTATGCCAATGCTCTCTACATGGGGCTGCCCTTGAAGAGCATCCGGAGGCTCCAGTTGGTGCAGAATGCAGCCGCGAGGGTGGTAATGGGGGCACCTAGGGGCTCCCATGTTATGCCACTTCTACGCGGGCTGCATTGGCTCCCGGTGGCCCTCCGGGTGCGCTTCAAGGTCTTGGTCACTATCTTTAAAGCGCTCCATGGCTCGGGACCAGGTTACTTGCGAGACCGCCTCCTGCCACCATCGGCTTCCCACCGACCGGTACGCTCCCATAGGGTGGGCCTCCTCGGGGTGCCGCCGGCTGGACGGCTGGCGACCCCGAGGGTGCGGGCCTTCTCATTGGGAGCACCCCCTCTCTGGAACGAATTACCCCCGGAGATAAGGGCCGCCCCCGATCTCATGGCCTTCCGTCGGTTGCTCAAAACGCATTTATTTCGGCAGGCCGGACTGGCCTAGGGGTTTTTAAATTTTAATTGGGTTTTAATCTTTTTAATACTTGTTTATATTTTATTAGAGCCATATTGGATTTCAGTTTTTAAATTTTAATATATCATGTTGTCTCATACTTTGTACATTGTATATGTGTTTTTATTGGCTGTTCACCGCCCCGAGTCCCTTCGGGGAGAGGGGGCGGTATATAAATCAAATAAATAAATAAATAAATAAATAAATAAACTGAATGATGAGAGAAACAAACTAAAACTAAGGGGAAACTTTCTGACAGTGAGAACAATTAACCAGTGGAACTGCTTGTCTCCAGAAGTTCTGGGTGCTCAATCACTGGAAGTTTTTAAGAAAAGACTGGACAGCCTGAGACTATAGTTTACCGGGACCCAAGAGGGAGATCGAATTCTGAGCTCCCAAAATAAAAAAATAAATATCCAGTCATGCTTGCTGATACTGGGAGGAGACTGAGGAACATGATTCCAAGCTCCAAGAGCTATACTGTGATCAGCGGAGAGCGAGGCAGATGAGAGAGGAGCAGAGAGCTCCGAGCTAATAGCAGAGAGCTCCGAGTGAGACCTCCGAGAGAGGCTGAATCAGCTGAGATCAGCAGAGAGCGAGGGAGTCTGGAGAGGACCCAATAGCAAAGAGCCAACAGGGACACCGTAATTTTGAGAGAAATCAGTGGAGTCTGATAGACTGAGAACAGTACAATTCTGAGCTGGAAGAGGGCTGAGAGCAGGCTGCAAACGCGATTCTGAGCTGAAGGTGGATGAGGAGCACAATTCTGAACTAGAAGGGGGTGCTTTACTTTAAATTTTTAGTTTTAAACTTTCAGAATAAGCCAAGGATAACTCCTTTCACTACTAATCTCCAACAATCTCTACCTCAACAACCTCTATCTCACCAAAAACCAATCACTTTGAAGCCATTCAAACAAAAAGAAACCACGTGTCTTCAACCTCTACCTCACCAAGATTCCCTGGGCAGAGACTTCCTGAGTGGAGATTTCCTGCCAGCTGAGACAGAGTCAGCTATACAAGTGGATCAGATAACAGCAGCCAGCAAAGCAATAAATCTTTCTCACCAATCAGATTGGTTAGCAGCAACCAGCAAAGCAATAACCCTTTACTTGCTGACTTACTACTTCATTACCTCAATACTTATAACACTGATTACTTCATTACCTCAAAACTTATAACTTTATTATCTCAAGACATATATCAATGATTAGATAATGATGTCTGTAAAATAATTTTTGTATAATAATTCCTCTAAAGTAATTTATCAGTTGATTGATTGATTGATTGATTGATTAGTGTGACTAGTCTAGTGCAATTAATGTTATTACCAATCTGTAATTTAATTGATTAGCAAAATTAATTATTAGTGTAATTAATTGACCAGTGTGATTAGTGTAATTAATTTGTTTAGGGTGATTGTTAATTAGTGAAATTACTTGACAAGCATGATTATTGTAATTAATTGATTGGTGCAATATTTTTATTGATCTTGTTTGAACAATTTAATCAACAAACCATCTCAACAAACCCACCATGCCAGGAAAAAAATCCAATGCCAAACCACAAGCCCAAATGAAAGAAATCTCCACCAATGAACCACAAGACTCCTGCACATGCCTTATATGTAAAGAAACTTTAAAGGAGAATAAAAATTCCATCAAATGTTTCCTATGTGACAACTACGCTCTCCATGGCTGCTTGGGATTACCCAAGCAAATGGCTCAATTCCTAGAATCATCCAACCATGTGTTTCCATATTTCTGTCCACCGTGGAGACCCAAACTGGACAAATATATTGCCCTGTTCAAAAGAGTTGATACCATTGAAACATGAATATCATCCCTTGGCATCATAGTAGAATCCCTGGACACTATAAAAACAAGATTAACCAACCTTGAAAAAAAAAGACACAACACAAAAAAATGAACATCCAATAGCTACAAAATCACATCTTTACCCAACAATTACAGCCACAACCCAATCCACAAAAAAACACAAATCCTACAAATAATGATATCCCAATCCTCATCAAAGAAGCTGTCGAGCATGAACGGAAACATCCCAATGCCATCTTATTTGGTCTAGAAGACATCAATTACAATTATGACATCACAAATATCCACAACATCATCAGTGGCTCTCAAGCATCAGGCATCTCCCCTGATGAAATTCTCGACATTTCCCACATCACCCAGAGTTCAAAAACAGTGATGGCTCGATGGCCCCATGCTTCTGCAGGGTTGTTTGCAAAAATGAATTAAGCAAACAAAAATTCATTTACACAATAAACTCACTTGCCAAAAACAACGTCAACCATAACAATCTCCATTCTCGTCTTGACCTAACCCTACAGGAACGTGTACGGTCCCGTGAACTACACTTTGAACTCAAAAGACTTCAAGAACAAGGAAATGCTAACCTATACATTGACTACCACACAGAATGTTTCAAAAGCAAGACCTTCAACTTATATCCCAATAACCATCACCCCAACATCCAACATTAGGCATGCACACCCCTTACTTCCTCCAGATCCACTACTACATATCTAAAATGCAAACTACTCAATGCAAGAAGCCTCACAAATAAAATGCATGAATACCTCATCTTACTAAGCACAGCCACATTCAATATTATAATTGTCTGCTGTGATATTCAGCAGGTTCTGACCAGTTCTGGAGAACTGGTAGCAGAAATTTTGAGTAGTTCAGAGAACGGGCAAATACCTCCTCTGATTGGAGATTTTACAGTATCTTTCCCCTGTCATGCCCACTAAGCACTCCCACAGAACCGGTAGTAAAAAAATTGAATCCCACCACTGAATATTTCCCTATCATGCTGAAAATGTATATCGTATATAAATATAACTTTGCTGCCCACTAGTTTGCTTTGGTCAAACTTAGAAGTGCCACAAAGGTTACAGGATGTGCTCTATCAAAGAAGGCATATTTATAATACATGTTTTTGTGAGTAATGTGACTTCATATTTAATGTAATATAACAGCAGATTTTATCCTGATTTAATATAGCTCTATCTGCATATATTAGGTAAATTTAAATTTGTTAATTTTTGAAAGAAAATTAGATTTGACAAGCGATATACATTCTCTGTGTTAATTCTATGACATTTGTGTCATAATTCATTTGACAATTTTTATTGCTGTTGTTGATTTTCCTAGGCACCCTAGGAAAATAAATAGAAGTCTATATATTTAATCTTAGTTTTAAAAGAAAAGTAGTCAGAAAAATTGGTTCAGCTAATTGATGATGCAAATTTAAAAGATTAATTCCTATTTTCTGATTGAGCAATCTACTTTTATTTGTTACACGCTCCATAAAACAGCACCTAATGGAGACCACAATAATTCTTAAAATGTTTCCATATTGATCAATTATATCTATCTGGAAGATTAGACAAACAATTGAGCTAACTGAAGTCCTATAAATTCCCTGATAGTGATTGTATTCCCTGATATTTTTTTTAAATAATACTGATCATTGGAACCCAATACTGATAGCACTTTTAGATATATTGATAATATCACTTATATCCCAGAACAATTTCTAGAAAAAAGCAAAACAAAAATATGTTGATTATTGTCCAGGCAGTTTCCTGAATATAATATAGAAATTATATTATTTTTGAAAAGAGATGAAAGAGCTCAATTATAGCATCAAAGTCATGGCCAGGTGCTAACTGTGAAACAAATCATGAACTATTCATGTACAATGTCCATATTAAGCTAAAGAAGAAAAAGAAAGCTGTTTGCTTCCATAATATGATATTGAACTTATACTCACAAGTTTCATATAGAACATCAGAAATTGTTTGAAGTTCTGAATCTCACCGATAGAGAATCAGAAGATTTATGAAATGAACTTAAAATAAGTTGTTAAGAATGGATGTGAAATAGTATTGGAGAAGTCTCTTGAAAATAACATGGACAATCAAGAAAATAAATTGATGGATCATTGAACAAATTAAACCAGAATTCTCAGTTGAGGCACAAATAACCAGGCTCAAGTTATTCTACTGTACTTCAGTCACATTATGCAATGACTCAGCTCTAATGCTGAGAAAGGTAGAAAGGAAAAAAAGAAGAGGCTGACCAGCAGCAAGGTGGGTGGACTCAGTCACAGAGGCTGTGAGTGGGATACATGAAAGAACTGGCTATAGATTGTCTTGAGAATATGTTTTGAAAATGACTTGATGACAAATAATCAATCAATGCATCAACCAATCAATCAAAGATTTACTTTATGTAGTTTTTGTAGACCTTTAATTTGTGTTTGATTCTAAACGCAGAGATATTGATTGAAGTAAATTGCACTTACCTTTTTCTCTCCCTGCTTCATCATGTGCCCATCTTTTATTCTTATATCACTGAATTATTGTTTTCTTTTTCATTGATGACTTTATTGTTCAGCTACCTTTCTATTGTTATGTTTACATTTCTTTTCATTTCTCCTTTTTAATTGTTGTCAGCCACTTAGAGCAGCCCTAATTTATTTGTGTAGCAAATAAATTTAACAAATAAATAAAATGAATTAACTAATAAGAAATACTGCCTACTAAAATTACTAAATGACAGCTACTAATGACATATAAACTTATATGTAACACAAACATCAGAGTAAAATGTGGCCTCCATGGCAGCTGACACATTCAGTTGTTTCCACTCTTTAGAGTATAAAACATCTCTGGACACTATACAAGCAAGATTAACAAACCTTGAAAAAAAAAGACACAGCACAAATAAATGAACATCCAATAACTACAAACCACATCTCTACCCAACAGCCACAACCAAAACCCAATCCACAAAAAAACACAAATACTACAAGTATTGATATCCCCATCCTCATCAAAGAAGCCATCAAGTGTGAACGGAAGTGTCCCAATGTTACATTATTTGGTCTAGAGGACAACAATGACAATGATGACATCACAAACATTTGCAACATTATCAGACTATCAAGTGTCAACCATCTCCCCTGATGAAATACTTGACATTTCCCCCATCAGTCCACAGCTCAAAAACAGAGATGGCTCAGTGGCCCCACGCCTCTGCAAGGTTGTAAAAATGAATCAAGCAAACGTAAATTTATTTATTTAATAAATTCACTCACCAAGAGCAACACCAACCATAAGAACCTTGGCTCTCACCCAGATCTTACAGCAATGTGTACGATCCCATGAACTATGCTCTGAGCTCAAAAGACTCCAAGAATTAGAAAATACTAACGTATACATTGACTACTGCACAGAATGTATCAGAAGCAAAACCCACAATTTACGTACCAATAACCATCATCTCAACATCCAACATTAGGGATGAATGCCCCTTATTTCCTCCAGATCCACTACAACATATCTAAAATGCAAACTACTCAATGCAAGAAGCCTCACAAACAAAATGCATGAATTCCTCATCTTACTAAGCATGTCCACATTCAACATTATATTTGTCTGTGAGATGTGGTTGAGTGCATCTTTCCCAGACTCCATTACCACAGTAAGAGAATATCACATTTATTGGTCAGATCGCAAAATCCGTAGAGAAGGTGGAGTTGCTATCTTCTATAAAAGGTCTCTAAATCTAAAAAAGATTCAAATTACACAGAAGCTTACTCTTCCTGAGACCATTGTCTGTGAACTGTTTTTAAATATATCAATCTGCTTCTTACTATGCTATAGAGCCTATGACTATGACATAATTCATGCAAAAAAGCTAATTTCACTGCTGACGTGGGCCGCCTCTTGCCCACACCTTCTTATTTTCCTCGGTGACCTCAACTTACCTCTTATAAATTGGACCCTAAATGTATGTACATCTGAACCCATACAGCCAACCCTTTACAATGCCATTACTACACTGGGACTGGATCAATTAGTAAATAACAACACTAGACTAAACAACTGCCTCAACTTCATCTTCTGCAACAGCTCAAACTCAATTTATGGCCTACAAATTCAGGAACCCTTTTCAAAAAGTGACCACACCATGATTGACTTTTCTCTAAATGTACACCCTCACAAAGAGGATCACAATGATGGATTTAAAAAAGCCAATTATGAACTCATAGCTGCTGACCTATCATCTCTTGATTGGCACATTTTGTTCTCTGGCTGTAATACTACAGAAGACAATTATAACGCTTTCTTGCTTAAACTCAAAAGAGTCATTAAACTACATGTTCCATTAGTAACTCACAAAAACAATTAAAATGAATTACCCAAAACAATAAGGAAACTTCAATTAAAATTAAAAGCTATGGCAAAAAACCAAAACTAGCTATGTAGCTAACTTTAAAAACCAATACAACACCTTATGCCAACCGATAAAGGCAGAATGTATCAATTACCACTGCAAGCAAGAGGAAAACTTCCTATGCACAAAATCCACCCATGCCTTCTTTAACTTTGTAAATACCAAACTTAAAGACTCAAGAACCATCCCATCCCCAAAAGGACCAAATGGGAAAGACTGTAGTGATGAAGCCATTAAGGCAAACCTCTTCAATACGTTCTTTAGTTCCGTTTTTGTAAACAGCAATGGCTCATCCTCCACATTTCCTAGTCATACCACAACTAACTGCAATGATCTATTACATATTGACTTTACAGAAGATAATGTAGAAAAGGGACTATGTTACCTAAAACCATCCCTATCTATTGGCCCTGATGGCTTATGTGCATACCTCTTAAAAAAGCTCTCCACTGCCATAGCAGAATCCCTAAGTGTAGGCATTGTGCATTCTGGATATTCTTGTCTTGGATGGCAAACCTCAGACAAAGAATATTCCGTGCAAAGTGCAACGTTTGTATATTTAACCTGGAGAAAACAAGACCTTAAAACCTAGATAAGACGGAACAAAGGACAGGAACTGAAACTTATGTTAATCTTAACTAGAGTTAATCTTAACTAGAGGTGAATGTATAAACTGCTTAAGCAGATAGTAACAAAGGTTGTCTAAATATTTATTTATTTTATTTATTTTATTTATTCAATTTTTATACCGCCCTTCTCCCTGGGGACTCAGGGCGGTGTACAGCCAATCTAAAACCCCAACAATAGTACAAAAGTTAAAAAAGATTAAATTGGATATTTGGCCGAATAAAAAGCCCACCCCACCCCCTTAAAACCCCCAAATTAAATTAAAATTACTGGAGACACATTAAAACCCTCTCTCAGCCCAGGCCGGCCTGCTCGAAAAGCCAGGTCTTCAACGCGCGCCTGAAGGACCTCAGGTCCATGCCGGTGCGCAGTTCCGGTGGCAGAGTATTCCAGATGTAGATGTATAGTGTATAAATTAACCACTGGTATGCTACTATGTATATATATAGAACGAACTCTGGCAATAGAACAGACAGCTCTTCTTATTTTCAATCTGACAATAAAGAAAGCAGCTTGTCTCATCTTCATGTGGTCCTGAGTCTTGATTCCTACAAGTGGCACCTTGAACAGGGACTCCTTACTTCATCCGGCAAGGATTTGGTGCACCTTCAACCTTTCAAAGGTTTCTGTAAGTATGGGGTCTTCGCTTTCTGAAAAGCAGAGAAAGCATGTGGAGGAATTAGGATACCTTTTAAAGAAAAATCATACAGATGTATCTCAGCGCAGTCTTACAAGGCTGGTCCAGGAGATTGCAGCTCAATGTTTATGGTATCCAGAAAAAGGGTCTCTTAGGTTAGTAGATTGGGAAAAAATTGGAATTACTTTACATACAGAGCCAAGGGCTAGCGTGGAGATTTTACATGCTTGGCATTTATGTCGGCATGCAGTTGAGATATTTGGCACTAATGAGGTTTCTCTATTAGCACCCCCGCCCTTCACAAAATACAGCCCCCATAGTTTGTCCTCCTTCTTCATCAGAATATCTGACTATCTCTCCCTCTGCTCCCTTAGACACAGGACAAAAACCTCCTGATTCGGTTATTCAAACATCTTTTCAAAAAATGGTGGAGACATGTAAAAAGGATGTCTCCATGCCAGGGGCAGAGTTAGCTGAACTATTGTCTGTCTGTCCTGTGCAGTATCATCTGGGTCAAGGCCAACAGCTGGATCAGCAGATAGCAGAATGGGAAGGTTTACCTTATCAGATATTAAGGGAATTGAAAAAAGCTGTTACAGACTATGGTATTAGTAGTAATTTTACTAGAGGACTTATGGAGGGTATTAAAAATGGATATACCATGGTTCCTGAAGATTGGAAACAGTTTTTTCATATGATTCTAACTTCAATGCAATATGTAGTCTGGAAAAGTGAGTATATGAGATATGCTCAAGCAGCTGCAATGGGGGGAGGAGGAGCTTACACTGTAGAACAATTGTTTGGTTCTGGACAATTTGCAGCTATCCCTGTTCAAATTATATTCCCGCCTGCGACTTTAGCTATCATGTCAGAATGTGCATATCGAGCATTTCTGAAAGTTCCTCAGACTAGGGAACCTAGAGCAAATTTTTCTAACATCAGACAGGGAGTTAATGAGCCTTATGCTGATTTTGTGGAACGGTTATCAAAAGCCATTCGGCAACAATTCGATCATCAAGAAGCAGCTGTGGAGCTTCTTCATCAATTGGCTATTGAAAATGCTAATGGTGATTGTAAAAGAGCTTTACAACCATTAAAGGCAACAGATCATTATACCCTGGCAGATATGCTACGTGTCTGTCAGGATATTGGGTCACAAACTTATAAAATGCATTTATTAGCTGAAGCAATTCAAAAGGGCCAAAAGCCCTCAGGAAATTGTTTTAAATGTGGTAAACCAGGGCATTTTCAAAAAGAATGCCATTCTGTTCCTAATATTGCTAAAAACCGACCATCTAAAAAATGCCCGATTTGTAAAAAGGGTTTTCATTGGGCTAATCAATGTAGATTCCGTTCGGGAAACTTGCCCATGGGTGTAGCACCCACCCAGAATCCAAAGCGTGCCTACCCCATAATCCTGACTCCACCACAGTCACTCTCTCCCACGCCACCCCGGCCACAGCCGGTAGTGCTGGGATCGATTTGATTACACAATTAGAAGTTGAATTTAAATTTCCAATGGAAGTTAAATTGGTTCCCTCTCAATACAAAGGCCCTCTTCCTTCAGATCTTGTTGGCTTAATATTACCTCGTTCCTCTGCTCATAAGCTAGGACGCTTTGTGGTGCCTAGCGTTATTGACTCTGACTACACTGGCACCCTTATGATACAAATTTGGGTTAACCTCCCACAACGTATCCCTTCTTATTCTTCTATTGCTCAATTGCTTCTTCTTCCTTATGAAGTTCCTTCTCCTGGGTCTGGAATACGTGGAAATGCAGGCTTTGGCTCCACCTCTCCTTCGGTGGGTCTACTTCAGCCGTTAACCTTACGTCGACCTTTACTAACACTTTACCTTAATAAGCAACCCTTTCAAGGGCTATTGAAATACAGGGGCCGATGTTACTGTCATCTCCTCTTTACAGTGGCCTGTTCAATGGCCTAAGAAAGCTGTTTCTTCCTTGTGGGGTGTGGGTGGCTCCACTTCGGCTTGGAAAAGTGTTCAGGATATTGACATTTCCATTGCTGCTGGTAAGTTCTTTTCTTTAAAACCATATATTTTGGATATTCATACTAATATATGGGGCCGTGATGTTCTTGTCTTTTTAAATGCTCATTTAATTTTGGAAGATGGCTCTCCCACTTAAGTGGCTCTGTTCTACTCCTGTATGGGTGGAACAATGGCCTCTTCCTGCTGATAAACTTTCAGCTTTACTGCATTTAGTTCATGAACAACTTTTAGCGAGACATATTGAATTTTCTACCAGTCCATGGAATACCCCTGTTTTTGTAATAAAAAAGAAAAGTGGGAAATGGAGATTCTTACAGGATTCCCACTGGCTGTACACCTGTTTCTGATAAGCAGGTCCACATACATGAATGGCTTAATTTATCTGCTACTCCACCTCGTAATATTTACCCTTATCAGTCTGCTTTAGAAGACATAATAATTAAAGCAAGAAAGCGAGCTTTAGTTCTTACTGGATGTGATCTAAGTAGTATAGCCTTTACTCGTACAAAAGCTGAACATGAACATCTAATGACTATTTCTGACTCTTATCAAATAGCCTTTTCCCAATATGTGGGGAAACTTCTTTATTCTTTATCTAAAGACCCCCGGATAGTAATCACCTCTACTTTAAATCCTGCCTTCTCTTCCATTTTTGTTCGAACTCCTTTGTCTTCTGCTATCACAGTTTTTACTGATGGGTCCCCAACTAGAGGAGTTGTTGTATGGCAGGAGCAGCAGCTCTGACATTCCAAATATACCTCTGTACAAACTTCAGCTCAACGTGCTGAATTGGCAGCCGTAATTCTGGCATTACACTTATTTTCTGATCAACCTATTAACCTTATAGTTGATACTCAATACGTGTATCTGGCCATGCAGTCCTTACTGTACTCGTATTGTGCCTTAAATTTGGATGTAAATTTGTTGGCCCTATTTTTATCTTTAAAAAATGTCTTGGAAACTTGTTCCTATCCTTTATATGTTGAACATATAAGAATATGTTCATACTCCTTTTACTAATGCCCTTATGGAAGGAAATCGGAGAGCAGATGAATCTTTAAAAACAGTTACTTCTTTGTTTTCTGACCCTGTTGCAAGTCATTCCTATTTTCATCAAACTGCAAAATCACTGGTTAAGCAGTTTCATATTCCTCTGTCACAGACACTTGATATCGTACGAACCTGTCCTGCCTGTCAACAATTGGCCGTCCCATTTCCAGTTTGGGTTAATCCCCGCGGCACTCATGCTAATCAGATATGGCAAATGGATGTCACACAATTTATAGCCTTCAAGCCCTATAGTAATTTGCATGTTTCCATAGACACTTACTCTCATTATTTATGGGTAACTGTTTCTCGACATGAGTGTGCACAGGATGTTATCACTCATTGTCTTTCTTCTTTTGCTGTTATGGGTCGCCCTTTACAATTGAAAACTGATAATGGTCCTGCTTATATTAGTAAGGACTTTAATCATTTCTGTCAGCAATGGAACATAACATTGGTACATGGTATCCCTTATAATTCTCAAGGACAGACTATTGTTGAACGGGCCCACTGTACCTTTAAAACATTACTTCAAAAACAGTTAAAAACTGAATCTGGGCCCTATCACCTCCGAAAAATACAGAATATAATTTCTATTATATTGTTCACTTGGAATTACTTAATTGTCTCAGATTCCTTTTCAGAGCCACTTGTTATTTTGCATTTCCATACAGCAGAACCTTTAGACAAACCTTTGGTTAAACATCGTCAAGCACCAGACCCTGAATGGAAAGGTCCGGCTCGGTTAATTATTTGGGGCCAGGGTTACACTGTTGTAGAAGCTCTGCAGACTCGCCAAGCTATTTGAATCCCTGCTCATTGCATATGACCTTATCATGGCGTGGCACTACACAATCCAATTCCAAACTTCAACCTGCACCTGAAAACAGAAGTCCATCTTCTGAAGCCCAAAGCTGAACGCCCTTCACCAATTACTTGGGGCCAAGTGAAAGCTACCACCTATCAAGCACAGCAACAATTGCAAAAGGCGGCATTGCCACAAACTCCTGAAGATTTGGTTGCTGCTGTATTTTCTATTATAACAGCTAATTCTGTAATGATTATTATGTGCTTTTTGCTGTTAAGTGTCAGTAGAGTAGGGGCAAAGGATGTTAATTATACTATGCCTCTTAATCCTAATCTGTGGGTTCGTCATGCTCAGTATATGTTTATGACCCATGGTACTAATGTAACCTTGTATTATGAGCCTCCCATGGCTTTTGGCCAAATAGCTTTTATCCCTAACCTTATTGCCTCTTCTTCCTTTGTTGTCTCACAGTTACAGAATCTTCAACAGTTTTGGCTATTTTCACAACCTCCTACTCAATTAAAAAATATTCGTTGGTGTTATTTGAAACTTACTCACTTCACTAAAGGATTATGTTTTTGTTGGCTAATTGGGATGACTATACCAGAGCACAGCGAATTTTAAATAAATTATAGTTATTGCTCTAATTATTATTGGCTATGGGGTACCTTTAATTCTTCATTGTACGGACCTAATGTAATTCCTGAAATGTACCCTGATGATTTTCCTGTTTTTAATGTAACTAATCAATCTAATGTTGGATCGATATATGCTGGCTGGCAATTAAAAGATCCCTCTATGTGGTTTTTCTTTGACAAATATGCAACCAATGTACACCCTCAAAATTATCAATGTGCAGCTATTGGGTATCTATCTTTACCAGTACAAGTAGGAATTTCCACTTCTTCTAGATCCCGTCGATCCCCTTTGGGGCCCTCATGTAATGATGAAGTCATTATAGATACTCAGCTTTCTTCTGGATCTACTTTTGGGCGCGCAGTAGCAGGTGCAGTGACAGGAATCATTACTTTGGGCACTTATCCTGGTATAATTGCTTAGGAGAATTGCCGATCTATTCTTGGACTAGCCTGTCACATGGAAAAATCAATTAATGCTACAGCTGCCATAGTCCGTGATTTGCAACATGAAATCGAATATTTGAATCAAGTTATGCTTCAACAACGATTTGCTATTGGTTACCTCCTGGCTAGGCAAGGAGGTTTTTGTAAATTAGTAGGACAGCGCGGCTGTGCTGTTCATTTTCACTCTCTAAATAAAACTATTGAAGATGAGCTTGCTTACTTACAATCCTATTTTCAGAATAATATTCATGCTATTCCCTCTCCTTCTGAATGGTTGACTAATTGGCTGCCAGATTGGGTTTGGTTAAAACAAATGTTCTTTTATGGAATAATTCTTATAGTGATGTTAATAATATCTTGTTGTTTTATTCAATGTATTCCTTCACTCTTTGCTCTGTTCCGTCCTGTTCTGGCTTCTCTCCATCCTATTCAGTTACATTACATTCAAAAATCCTTACTTCCTCACAATAAAGTAAAAAATGGGGACATGTAGGCATTGTGCATTCTGGATATTCTTGTCTTGGATGGCAAACCTCAGACAAAGAATATTCTGTGCAAAGTGCAATGTTTGTATGTTTAACCTGGAGAAAACAAGACCTTAAAACCCAGATAAGACGGAACAAAGGACAGGAAGTGAAGCTTATATTAATCTTAACTAGAGTTAATCTTAACTAGAGGTGAATGTATAAACTGCTTAAGCAGAATAGTAACAAAGGTTGTCTAAATAGATGTATAGTGTATAAATTAACCACTGGTATGCTACTATGTATATATATAGAACGAACTCTGGCAATAGAACAGACAGCTCTTCTTATTTTCAACCTGACAATAAAGAAAGCAGCTTGTCTCATCTTCATGTGGTCCTGAGTCTTGATTCCTACACCTAAGCATAATATATCATTCAGAACCAGCTCCTTAACAAACCTATGGTCCTTAGCAACAGTCATCTCTATCTTCAAAAAAGGTGACCCCCCCAGCCTGGTTGAAAACTACAGACCAATCTCATTGTGTTGCATCATGTGCAAAGTCATGGAATCAATCATTAACCAATGCATTACTATCCACCTAGAGTCAAACAACTTACTCTCCCAAAAACAATTTGGTTTCAGGAAAAAATGTCCTGCAATCTGCAACTCCTGCACTGCAAAAACATATGGACTACACTACTTGACCAAGGTAAAGCAATAGACGCAATTTACATAGACTTCTGCAAAGCCTTTGATTCAGTGGTACACGACAAAACTACTGTTAAAACTAAACTCTTACAGCTTTTTCATATCCCTTCATAAGTGGATTATTGCATTCTTATCAAATAGACAAAAAATAGTAAAAATAGGAAATGCCATATCAAATCCTGCAACAGTTAATAGTGGTGTCCCCCAGGGCCATATTCTAGGACCCACACTCTTTATACTCTATATAAATGACCTTTCCTATCACCTTATAAGCAACTGCATTCTCTTCGCTGATGACATAAAACTATTCAACACCACCGACAATGCTACTATCCTTCAAAGTGATCTTGATTATGTGTCTGAATGGTCAAACAATTGGCAACTCCAAATCTCGATCAATAAATGCTCTGTCCTACACATTGGTAAAAAAAATCAGTACACCAAATACAATCTAGGTGGATATTACTTTGTTGATGACCCTCACTCTATCAAGGACCTTGGAGTACTCATATCTAATGACCTAAGGGCCAGAGCTCACTGCAACAGCATTGCCAAAAAAACTTCAAGAGTTGTAAATCTAATCTTAAGAAGCTTCTCCTCTGGTAATACTGGATTACTAACGAGGGCATACAAAACCTTTG
Organism: Bungarus multicinctus; assembly: GCA_023653725.1. NCBI lineage: Eukaryota > Metazoa > Chordata > Lepidosauria > Squamata > Elapidae > Bungarus > Bungarus multicinctus. The sequence continues at coordinate 2,873,365 of CM042851.1, forward strand.
CTAGACCAATATTTGAATACAGCACAGCTGTCTGGAATCTGCACTGTATAACAGAGATTAATACAATTGAGAGTGTCCAGAAGTATTTTACAAGAAGAGTACTATACTCCTCTGTTTGCAACAGAATACTCTATACCACCAGGCTTGAGATTTTGAACTTGGACAATCTAGAAGTACACCACCTACAGTTTGACTTAAGCATAGTATACAAAATTATCTGCTACAATGTCCTACCAGTCAATGACTTTTTCAGTTTCAACCACAACAATACAAGAACACACAACAGATAATAAACTTAATGTAAACCATTCCAAACAATTACAGAAAGTATGACTTCAGCAACAGAGTGGTCAATGCCTGGAACACACTACCTGACTCTGTTGTTACATCTCAAACTCACACTCCTTTTCCCTCAAACTAACCACTATTGACCTCACCCCATTCCTAAGAGGTATGTAAGGGGCGTGCATAAGCACACAATCATGCCTACTGTCCCTGTCCTATTGTCCCCATACTATATTGTCCCAGTACCTATTTCCTGTATTCATACTTATGTTTATTCTTATCTCTATTATCCTGTAAGTGATTGACAAATAAAATAAAATAAATAAACTGGAAAGAACACAAACACAGAGCATGTCAAGATATGAGTCTTCACTGTGAACATGTGGGCACTTATCATAAGGATCAAATATCTTAGCCATGAGTTCTGTGGACTGCCAACACAAGAGGATTTAAATATGTAGATACAAATAAAAATATTTTAAAGCAAATAGAAAAAGTGGATATAAGCCAAAGAACAAAGGTTTCTTCTTACATGTGATGTAAAGTTAGAAATAGCATTGGAGAAAAGAGAAGTAAGCAAAGATGAACAGCCTGAAAGGAAGCTTATGAAACAAAACAAAATCATAATTAAACTGACCAGCAACAGAGTAATGAGTGTACCAAATGCCTCACATGAAGTTAAGGGCCTTGAGTTTGACACCTCTTCATTAGATGGACCTTTACCATGTTAGGGCAGGATGTGACAGTTGTTCCCCTCTTGGCTTTTGAATAGCCTTAGAAGGCATTTTTGTTGATAACTCAAATTTGATTAGAGCTGGATATCATATTGGCAGAAATAGACCCTTAACTGTGTAAGTCCTTAAGAAGTTATATTTTGATCATATTGATCTTTCAGATGTGGAAAAGATTCCTTATACTTTGAATTCTTCCACCTGTGGGCTGGATTCCATATATGAGCAAATGTTGGATGGCAGCATAGCTGTAATGGCTTTCTTTTTATTTTCTTTAGCAATTGTCGACTTTTTCCAATAGTAAATAATAATAGAATTAAAAAGAGGTATAATAAAACTCAGTATGTTTAAAAACAAAAAATATGTCCGGAGGAAAAAAGTTTAGAATAATTAAATTGTCACTTTTATATTGTTGTTTTGTGCATCTACAGTATGTAATTACTGAATATTGAATGTTTTCAGTCAGAAGAATAAGAAAGGAAGAAAACAGAAGATAAAGAAGGAAGAAAGTCTATGGACAGTGTTCTACATGACAGACAAGCAAGCAAGCAATCAGGTGATACCAGTTGCTCTTTCCTCTCTGAGCAGAACCCGATGAGCCATCTGCTAAAATAAAGCCAGATGATGGCACACACTTCAAAGTAAATCAGGAAGATTGTAATTGTGGAGTAGGTCTGGCAAGAACAAAGAATTCTTATCCACAGGAAATATGCATGTGTATATCTTGTAATAATTCTGGCTAATTAGAAAGCTGATAAAACTAACATCAGCTAAAAGTTAGGCCTGCAGCAAATCAAAAGTTTATTAGATAACTCCTAGCATATTCATTAGCCAAGACTTGGGAATAGGGACAGCTAGAGACCAATAGAACAAATTGTAGAATTATTACTAAAATGTTTATTAGATAATATTTCTTATTATCTCGCTTTGTCCCACCTTCTCCTTTAGTGAAAATGTATAAAACTTACTCAATCCTTTGTTCTTGGCTCTGGGCATTTTGACCAGGAGCCCTTTTCCTTGGAGTACTCCAATAAAAAGCAGTCAGACGTGTCTGACGTCTATCATTGGCTTTGGCACCAGGCTCAGACCCGAATTGGGGACAACAAACCTTTTCAGCATAACTAAGATTATCTTTTTTCAATACTCTTCCTGGAAACATTAATTTAACAGACTGTATCTCATGAAAAAGCATTCCAGCAAACTGAAAATTTTACAAAACTATTTTCATAAATTGAAGTAAGAAAAACATAATGCAAAGAAATGGCTTGATGTAATATTGCATGAAATAATATAGATTTTTAAGAATAATTCAATTGAATAACAATAAGAGAAATAAAATGAACACTTACTGTTATGAGTAAAATTTGGATATTATACTTGAGAATATAAAGAACCAAACTGAAGCCATTTTGTGTTTGACCTTTTAAAGCTCAGAACAGTTATGAAATGTGTTTTTGTGAGACAATTTATTTGGCATAGGTTAGAGGACATTTGTACTGGGGCGCTCTGACATTATAAATGTCACATTAAGGAATATTAATGTTTCCTTATAATTTTTCTGGAATGTGAAAAACAGGACATCTGAAAATATTGGAAGTTTTCCATGGAAGGTTGTATAATGTCCATATATGGAAAAAGGAAGTGTTATATAATCATTGTGATTTGATAAACCTATATAAGCTGTATTCACTATATGGAGGCATCTCCTTCCTCTTAGAAAATGTTTCTTTTCTAGAGTGAACTGAGTCCATACTGCAGTATTTTCCCTAATAAAGCATCCTATAACTCAGATTATCAAAAGTCTGTCGTTTCATTTTTGAATGCTTATAACACTTACTATTAGTATTAATATTGCTACACTGTAGTGTGTTAAAATACAATTCATTGATAATGGGTAGAGTAACAGCAGATTCTATACATCTGCTAGAATGCTTCTTTTTAAAGAATTATGTACAATGCCATCCAAGAATCCATATGTTCTCAGAATTTAATAAACTTAATCCTCTAGGCACTATTTCTTTAGCAACACTGAAGACTATCCAACAACAGGGTTTAATGAACTGTGCTAGGTTTTGCATGATGTCCCTTTGAAAATGTGGCAGCTTTATTGAATCAGATTAGTAAAAATGCCATTCTCTTGTTCACAGAATTAATTAGCCATCTCTCTCTCTCTCTCTCTTTTGAAAGTATAGAAGGTGGCCTTTGAAGTAGTTTTGTCAATAGTCCATAATAGCTTTTGACCCCCTAAATAGTACCTTACATACCTGTTTGCAAATGGTTATTGCATATTATTGTATTCAAAGGTCATAGAGACAATGACCATGAATATTATTAATAGGGAGCATGCTTATGTGCATGCAGATAAGAACTTAATACTGTATTCTTTAATATATCAGAAAGTTTGTTTATTTTAGGATTCAGTGTTAGACTCCATGCCACAAATAGATAATAAATGCTGTGGGGTTTTTTGGACTGCAATGCTCATAATCTTTATTGGCCACCATGCTCTTGGAGTTAGTGTATGTTTCATTCCAAATACTTAAAGAACACCTGGGTGCTACTCTGATTGCATAAATTAATAAATACTTTTTATTACTATTTGAATCTCCTCACTCTTTATTCAATCTGCCTATATCACTTTGCACTGGGCCTCAAGAATCTTTCAAAACTTATGTTATTCGGAGTTTTGAAGCCAGTTGTACAGGGGTAGAATTCAAATTTTTTAACAATTGGTTCTGTGGGCATGGCTTAGGTGGTGGGTGTGGCTTGGTGGTCATGTGACTGGGTGGGCATGGCCAACTTGATGTCACTCACGTTAAGTGGCACTTCTCCTCGCCTGCCTCTCATGACAGTGGGGATGCTGCAATGGTTGTAAGTTTGAAAAACAGTCATAAGTCACTTTTTCCATGCCATTGTAACTTTGAATGATCACTAAATGAACTGTTGTAAGTCAAGGATTACCTGTACAAAAATACAAAAAGCTTCTTTGCTTTCAAAAAGCTGCCCTAAGTACCAATCATTAGATTAAAAATACCTGCAAGCCGGAGTTACAAATCAGGCAGGGTGTCAGAGCACCTTGAGGAATTTAAATAGTTAAAATGCAATGATAACTATCAGCAGCCAACTCTTGCTTATAAAGTGAAACCCAGAGAGGTCATTTAAGCTCTCCAGAAAGAGCACACCCAGGAAAAGCAATCCTTAGATCCATTTGCACCACTTAAAGATACCAGCTGGTCTCATTCACCTCACAAGATATCCTAAGGAAATCATCCAGATTTAAGGAAAGGTCACATGCCCCCCAGAAAGGCAGTAAAAAAATCAGTGCCAAGCTTGCATCCTGCCTCTTGGAAGTACATCCCAAAAGGACAGTGCCAGATACCACTAAAGTAGTGAAGGAAGACCCCCCCCCCCCCGATAGAAAAAGAAACCATGAGGCAGGAAAATTTTTAAACACAATACCAATAATTAAATCACAACAGTAGCTGTTGCTTGTTAAACCAATTACCAGAACAAATAGACACAGGAACTAGCCAGATTTCTCAACTAATTTCTTTTCAGGAACAGAGATTAATCTTTTTCCTTCCAAACAGAGTTGAATAGGGAAAATAATCCTATCAATAAATACAGGATTAAACATCACCAAGCACAGAATTAAACTTCAACAAAAACCAGTTTTAGACCAAAACTCAGAAAGGATATGTAAAGTCATGTTTGAATGTCAATCTTTCTAGCTAGCCAAGAAGCCTTTCTTAATATCACTCATCTTGGTTCCTTGTCATTAAAAAGCTTCTTTCCACAACTCTGCTTCTTATTCAATTATTTCTTCAAAGTGCTGATCATTGCATGCTAGCTGGAAGTATTTCCAGAAGAGTATTTCCTCCCAATAGCAGTGTAAAAAGCTTAAAACATCCCTTCCCTTTTAAGAAAGTATCAGGAAAGAAAAAAAACCTCATTCGGAGAGAGTAAGTCTAGGCAAACTGCCAAGAATGTAATAAGGGTGGAAAAAAATAAAAGGAGTTTTCTTCTAACTACCGATTCTCTGAACTGCTTAGAAAGTTAACAAGGAGTTCTATAGATCCAGTCAGAACTGGTAGAATCCCGTACCTGCAGTTGTAATCCTGTCACACTGGAGTTCAGCTAAGAATATAATATAAATATTTTCACTATTTCCAAAAGTTTTCAAAAATCAGTGAAAATTATAAACTGACCACTAGAAAAATCTGTGAAGAATAAAAGTATAACTTTCGCCCATTCCACTTTAACACACATATACATACACCCACCCACATACAAATCTATACAATTTATAAGCTACATAATAGGCTAATCACTGAATGAACATGCTTTTATAATATATCTATACTTTGCTCTTATTCCCAAGTCATATCTGACCAGCTGTTAAGAAGTAGCATTTTTCTCCTTCTTTTTGTTGTGTTTGGTTGTTTTTCAGCCACTGATAACAATCAAGCATGTTTCACTGTGGGATTTATGTTCTAGTTGGAATCTAGGAACTACCCAACTGAGGGCAATTTCTAATACTTTCCCTAAAACTTATCAAGCGTTATGCAAATTCATGACTAAACAACTATTTGAAGAAGTGCTAGACTTTTTTAAAAAAGGATTAATGCTTTCTCAAAAAAAGTGTAAGTCCTGTACTATGCAGCTCTGTGTTACTGCTTCTTTCACTAATGAGCTTTAAAGATTTTCTCCTTGCTCTGTAGGCATTAATGTGACAATATTGAGATTGGAAAGAATAGCATATTCTTGACAGTACTCTTTTGCATATTCCATGGGTTACTTCCAGTACTTCTGGCCACAGCTGCTTAATGCTAGTTTGTTTGTATCAGTGGTGGGATTCAAAAAAATGTATTACTGGTTCTGTGGGCGTGATTTGGTAAGCATGGCAGAGGAAGGATACTGTAAAATCTCCAGTCAGAGATAGTGTTTGATGGTTCTCTGAACTACTCAAAATTTCCGCTACTGGTTCTCCAGAACTGATCAGAACCTGCTGAATACCACCTCTGGTTTGTACCCTTGTAGCCCTTATAAAACATAGAGTTTGTTTGCCATTTATTGTCCTCTCTGATTTCACCCTTGCATTTTGTCAGCCCGAATGACATGTCCTAGTGAAAAGCACTATGTGATGCAGGAGAAAGAACTCCTGGGGCTCCTTGCAATTCTACCAAAGCTCTTAATCTGTTAGTTGGGCTATTTCTAAGCAGGGGTATAGCATACTGAAGAGAGAACTAAAGTTGTAGCCAAAATTAGATAGGTATAGTTTTGAAGTCTGAACTAAACCAGTTTGGCAATCTGAGTAATATAATGGTGTGTAAGAATCACCTTGGGAGACAGAAGGAAAAGCTTTCTGACTAAACAACAAAAATACTAGACAACCATCAGTTAAGAGGCAGCTGAGTCCATGGAAGCAATGGGGATCCTGCCTAGTTTTTTGGACAATTAAAGGGGAAGGGGAAGAGATGTGTAAAATTCTGTTAATGTAAACTTACAATGAAAATAGAGCTAGTACTCTTGAATGTACTACCTCACAAGACTGACAAGTGTGTTTAACACACCAGTCCAAGAATTCCCCTAATCTAGGGGTCTGCAACCTTAAACACCCGAAGAGCCATTTGGACCACAGAAAACACTGAGAGCCACAAAACCTGAATGGGCATGTCACTCCCACCAGTCACATTATTCCTTAGCCATGCCTACCCAGGTTTTGTGGCTCCCGGTGTTTTCTGTGGGAAATGGGTCTCTCTCTCTCTTTCTCTCTCTCTTTCTCTCTCCCTCCCTCTCTCCCTCCCTCTCTCCCTCCCTCCCTCCTTGCCTTTCTTTTTTGTTTCCTTCTCTTTTCCCTTTCTCTCATTCTCTCCCTCCAGCTCTTTCTCATTTCTCTCTCCCTCTCCTTCTCCTTCTCCCTCTCCTTCTCTCTCTCTCATTTGCTTCCCTCTCTCATTTCTTTCATTCTCTCCCTCTATCATTTTCTCATTTTCTCTCTCTCCCCCCCACTCTTTCTCCCCCCTCTCTGTATCTGTATCCGTATCTCTCTCTCTTTTTCTCTGTGTGTGTCTCTATGTTAGTGTCCCTTCCTTTCCCACTTATGACCCTCTGACTGGCTGTGGCAGGGCCAGGAGGGTGCGCACAAGTGGGGAGATCCTCCTCAAGTGAGTAGCCAGACTTAGCCAAAGTGCAGGAAAGGTAGGTGCTGGGCAGGCAGCTGATCACTTGAGGAAGGTCTGCCTGATCATGTGCACCCTCCAGGCCATGCCACAGTCAGCCAAGGGGTTGCAAGAGGAGAAGGAGGAGGATGGGATCGCCTGAAGGAAAGTCTCCACCGCGGCTTGTGCTCATTCCTCAGCCAGCCTGGATTTCCAAAAAGTTGCCAAAAAGAAAGAAAAGGAGTAGCAAAGAGCCTCAAAGAGAGATTGCCAGGTTGGCACAGCCTCGGCTTTAAGAGAGAGGGGGGAGAGGGAGAAAGGGAGGGAGGGAGGGAGAGAGAGAGATACACATATGCACAAAATTGGAAAAAATGAAAATATTCTGACAGAAGAGGATGTAATAAGGAAAATGCTAGAATGTACAGAAATGAACAGATTAACACTTGCAATTAAAGGGAAGAAACAGAATATTATCAGATATGGGAATTATTTTATTAATGGCTAGAGAAAAAACATGAAAGCTAGAAATAATTGTTAGACCATTAAAATACAGGAAATATGTTAATAGAATTGAATATGTAAAGAAGATAAATGTTATATTTAATAGAATAATTTGTATACTAATATGATAAGAATATAATAAGAATAGAGAATTAATATTAAAATAGTGAATATGATAGTAAAATTTGTTATGTATCAGAGTATATTCATTAACTGGCAGAGACATGGTTAACAAAGTAAGCATGGCAACAGACCAGACAATGGGAGCTGACAGCATGGGTGTGGTTTGGCTCTGTGTGCTTTGTTGAGGATTGGAAGTGAAACAGACTTGCTTGCTTGCTGAAACTGAGTTCTGCTCTGAGCTGCTGCTGCTTATGTTTTTGCTTATGTTACATTGAAAGAATCTACAAATGGTATTGTAAACTTTACTCATTTATTATATTTATAAAGAAGTTAATGATCCTGCTGAATCAGTCATCTGTATGTTTTCTGGACTTGAATCTCTGTTACAAACACTAACAGGTTATGGGCCAGGTTATAACAGCCAGAACCAGAACACCCAGAAAAAGACTGAATTGTAATTAAGCTGAGAAAGACTCTCTGTGTTTAAAAGGAGAAACAAGACAGAGAGAAAAGCTTTGCAGGATGGCTGAAAAAATTAAGGACCTCTCTGCCTAGATTGGAACAGAAAAATTATATTATTTGGGCTACAAAGATGGAATGTTTCCTGAAAGCTAAGAAACCGTGGGATATTGTGGAAAACCCACCCCAAGCTCCCTTAACTGCTGCAGATAAGAGGTAACATGATAAAGCTATGGCTTATATCATCTTAAGTTTACAAGATGATCAGTTTATCAATGTAGCTGATTTAAAGATTGCAAATGAGGTTTGGCAGAAATTAAGGACTGTACATGTGAGTGTGTCAGCTTGCAATATTGTGCAACTATCAAGAAAGATACAGAGACAGTTTGCAACCAGGAGAATCCATTGAGCAGCATCTAGTGACTATGCAAATGTTGTTTGTGGAGTTAGAACAGCATGGAATGCAGATTCCTGAATCTCAGAAAATGCTTTTGGTTTCAAACAGTCTAGCTGACTCATGTGATATTGTTTCTGCTGTATTTGAATGCAAACCAGAGCAGGAACTGCATTTGGAAGCTCTTAAAGCATATTTATTAGCTGAAGAGTAGAAATGTCAGTTTTAAAAAAGCCATGAGGGGAAATCCCTGAGAATGGGGCTCAAGGAGCAGAATGGAAAATTCCACAGACTGGCTGTCTCTAGAGAAGAGAAGAGCAGTAGAGGTTATCAGATTACAACCCAGCAACAGAGACGGTGCTTAATTTCTGGTGAAATGACTCACTTAAAGAAAGTCTGTTTGCAAAGGAAAAAGTTTTTTCAAGGAAGAAATTATTTGCAAAATAGAAGAAGCAGTTTGCAAGGAAGACAATTAGCTGATGGACAGTCTGCTGTTACAAAAGTCGGCTATTGCAGGAGAAATCAATGGCTAATTGACAGTGGGGCTAGTCAAACAATTGTTAATAATTCTAAATTGTTTTACAGGATGGATGCAGCTGCAGGAGATGCATTAGCCTTGGCAAAAGGTCAGAAGGCTAAAGTCATTGGAAGAGGCAGTGTCCAAATTTCATATCTGGAAACAAGATTCAGTGATGTTTTGTGTGTGCCTGAAATGGAGCATAATTTGCTGAGTGTCTCTAGTTTAGACAAGCAAGGATTTAAGACCACATTTGTAAATGGGGTGTGTCTCAAAAAGTAAAATGGCAAAGTATATGTGTTGTGGTTAGCTGGCAGCAGGTGCAGATATGTACCATTAACAACTCCCAAAACCAGAAAAAATAAATTATCCAAAACAATAAGGAAGCTTCAATCCAAAAAGAAATCACTTTGGCGGAAAAACAAATCTGGTCACGTTGCCAACTTCAAAAGCTGATACAAAAATTTATGCTACCAGATAAAGACTGAATGTACCAATTATCACATTAAACAAGAAGAAAACCTTCTATGCACCAATTCCACCCGCGCTTTCTACAATTTTGTAAACAACAAACTAAAAGACTCAAGGTCCATTCCATCCCTGAAAGGACCTAATGGTAAAGACTGCAACGATGAAAATATTAAAGCCAATCTCTTTAACACATTCTTTGGCTCAGTATTTGTAAACAGCAATAGATCATGCCCAGTATTTCCTAGTCGAACCACAGACAACTACAATAATCTAATACATATCGATTTTACAGAAGACAATGTTGAAAAAGCATTACACAATCTAAAACCATCTCTATCTATTGGACCGGATGGAATATGTGCCTACTTCTTTAAAAAGTATCCATTGCCATTGCCGAACTTCTAAGCATAATCTTTAAAAAATCTTTCAGGACCAGCTCCTTGCCAAAACAATAGTCACAAACCACGATCATCCCCATCTGTCAGTTCCGTGTATCTGTCATTTCTTCAGTGGAAGAAGAAAAGGGGGGGGGGACTAATAAAGAAATCCTTTCTTGATGTAACCTGAATTTATTTAACCTTATATCGAATTTGTACCCCCACACATGATACAATGGAAGGAGGGAAGCCAGATGGCCAGAACCTAACACCTCTGAGAGGCACAGCCAGGAGATGAGAAGACCATAAAAACTCCACAGTGAAGTGCTCTGGGCAATCTCCCCAAAAAAGTCCATTTTAAAAAGGGGGTGGGGGGAACTTCGGTACGTCCTGGGAAATTGTGAGAAAGATCCTTCCTACAAGAGGGGCTAGGAGGGGAATTAACATATTGGCTTTTGTTTCCCTAAATAAACATTGAGATAAGGGGAGCAGTTCTAAACTCCCTTATCTATCACTGTATGCCTGAGGGACCTCAGATGCTGCTTTGAACTCCTACATGAATTGTCTCATCTCAATAAAGGATTCCTTTTGATACGTTTGGTTCTCAGAAGTTCATTCTTATTGATTGAATGAGAAAAA